>CM057455.1:1081252500-1082452500 GCA_016271365.2 Neoceratodus forsteri
TGACTGCAATCTGCAAAACTAAGGTAAGTGTGTTTTTTTTAGTTGTTTAACCAGGAGTAGCACACTAAGCTGAAAGCTTTTTTACAGGAGTGACCTTGGAGAACAGGGACATTAAATGACTTGCTCAGGGTCACACAGTATGCAAATGGAAGCTGTAGGATTCAAACCCAGGTCTGGTCTGCTGGCTGTCACCAAATTTGCAGCTCAGAGCCTTAAACCACTGCGCTGTACTGTCTCCCTCAATTAATTGCTGATTCAATGTGTTTCAATGAGGTTTCAACTTTGATGCAGCATTTAGACATTTTTGCATATTTTGACACCCCAGGATTGGGGTGTGAATCCTAATGCTCACCTCAATCCATGGGTTAGTAAGGTAAGATGGGTACAGCATAGGAGAATGGGGTGAGCAGTAGGTTTACAACCCCAGTTCCAAAACTTCAAAGTGTTACAACTGCTGTGCAGTAACATTTTCCCACCTAACCAGCTAAAGGCACATCTTTGGGACAAGTCCTTTGTACCCTGAAAATTTCAGTCTGAAAGTCCAAACTGTTTTTAGATATGATGTGGGACAGACATAAGGCAGTTCTAGAGGGGATAGGAGGAAGTCAGCTGTTGATTACCTAGGATCTGCAGCTTATCCAATAGATAGGGAAATTGGCAGACTAGGTGGGCCAAGTGGTCCTCATCTGCTGTCAAAGTCTATGTTTAAAGTGACAAAGAAACAGACATACTGTACTGTATCTGGAAAAATAGTGTGGCAAACTGCAGCAGTGCCCTAGTTCTTTTGACAAACAATGTTGCAATTAAGCAGTTCAAACTAAGGTAGTTCCATCAACAGAACTAGCCCACGAGATTATGCATGCAAAATTTCATGCACATTCATAGAAGGGTTGCAAGGTTATTAAGGTACAAAGTATGCAAAACTGGAAGACTATGAAAATGGAAAAAACATGTAAATTTAAGGATGTTTAAGACACAATATCTCAGAAACCACACAAACAATTCAAATGATGTTAGCAACATCAACAGACTTACCCCACAAAATTATGTATGCAAACTTTCATACATATCTTTTGATGATTGATTGCAAAGTTATTAAAGTGCAAAATAAGCAAAACTGGATGACTGCAAAAATGGGAAAAACATGCAAATATAAGGATATTTGAGACACCGTATCTTCAAAACCACACAAACAATTCCAGTGGAATTACACATCAACAGACCAACCCCACAAAAAGTATGCTTGCAAATGTTTATGCATATATATTGTAGGGCTTCAGAGTTGCTAAAGTACAAATTATGTCAAACTGGAAGACAAAAGTGGAAAAAACATGTTAGGTTAATGATGTTAGAGACACAATATCTCACAAATTTCACAAGAGGCTCAAATTAAATGTATCACATCAACAGATAAACCTCTGAGATTATGCATACAAAATGTCATGCTCATATTTTGAAGGGTTCTAAAGTTATTAAGGTGCAAATATGTAAAACTGGAAGACTGCAAAAATGGGAATAAAAAATGTACGTTTAAGGATGTTTGAGACACAGTATCTCAGTATAAACACTGCAGATTTGTATGACATTTACCAGATGAAGAGATTTATCTCCTAAGCTTAAGCATGCAAAATTACTTGCAAATCCATTAAAGCATTTAAAAATTATTAAGGTGCAAAGTATGCAAAACTGGATGACAGTGTGCGAAAAGCACTTTTACATCTGTTTTTCCCCCATAGGAAATAATGGGTCACTTAAAATTGTTATAACTGTTGAATGGATTAATATTTTTTCAGCAAACCTTCCAAAGGCACATATGTAACCCACATGCTTTCTACCCTGAAATTTTCAGACCACAACATAAAGGCATTTCTGAGATACAGGTGGACAAAGAAATAAAAAAAAAAAAAAAAAAAAAAAAAAGTAAATTTAGGATTTACTGAAAGTTTCTATTTCAAAAAACACATTATGGATTCCAACAAAGCTTAGCACATTAAGGGGACCTCTCATAGAGATTGCATGTGCTATATTTCATGCAAATCTGTTGTATGGTTCCAAAGTTAGTGAGGTTCAGCATTTTGGGTTTAACATAGAAGTTTGCACTCAACCCTAATATACTGGTGCTACTGTATATGTGTGTGTGTGTGTGTGTGTGTGTGTGTGTGTGTGTGTGTGTGTGTGTGTGTGTATATATATATATATACACATATACATACATATACATATACACACAGTATATTAGAAGCCAAAAACTCTGTTTAATGCATCAGTTAGGGTTGTTCCACAGTGACAAAAGCTAGGAAATTTGGTGTTAGGGATGAAAACCCTAACTCCACATTCACCCCACCCCCCACCACCACGCAGAACACAAACATACATGCAAGTAGAGGGAGGACCAAGCAACACGACCAATCACAGACAACCAGCAGCAGGTGACAGAAATAAAATACAACTGTGTAAATGTAGTACAAGGCATATCCATGATGATGAGCCAACAACTGTAGCATTTGAACAGTTGATGTGTATGGCTGTAGTTTTGCTGTGGCTGTCCAGTCATGATGGAGTACCTGGTGTGGGGGTGTGGGGGGCTATTGCCTGGTCAAGGACATGCAACTGATAATGGTGCAAAGTTGTGTGCACCTTCAGTGATGGAGGTGTACCATTGATGTGTGTGGAGTTAGTTTTGCTGTGGCTCTACACTCAGGATGCAGTACCTGGTGTGTGTGGGGGGACATTGGCTGGCTGAGGCCATGCAACTCCTAACTGTGGTAAATGGAGTGTACCTGCAATTAGGGAGGTGTACCACTGATGTCCATAGCCTCAGTTTTGCTGTGCCTCAGCACTCAGGATGCAGTACCTTGTAATGGGGAAGTATTACCTGTCTGAGGCCATGCTTGCAATCAATGAGATGATCCATTGATGTCCATACCTGCAGTTTTACAGTGGCTCTCCAGTCAGGATGCAGTAAGTGGTCTGGGTGTACATTGCCTGGTTGACACTGTGAAACTCCTAAGTGTGGTAATTTCTGTGCACCTGCAATCACGAAGGTGCACTGTTGATGTATGTGGCCTTATTGTTGCTGTGCGTCTCCACTCAGTATGCAGTACCTGTTCTGGGGGTGGCATTGCCTGGTGGAGGTCCTCCAATTCGTAACCATGTTAACTTGTGTGTATCTGCAGTCAGGGAGATATACCATAGATGTGCATGGCCTTAGTGTAGCCGTGGCTCTCCACTCAGGGTGCAGTACCTGGTGTGTCAGGGCATGGGGCATTATTAGGTAACGCATGTAACTCCTAAGTGTGGTAACTTGTGTGCACCTGTAATCAGGGATGTATACCATTGGCATACATGGCCTTCATTTTGTTGTGGCTCTACAGTGAGTATGCAGTACCTGGTCTAGGGTGGTGGGGATGTGTTGCAGTACATTTTTACAGTTGTATTTTATTTCTGTCACCCGCTGCTGGTTGTCTGTGATTGGTCGTGTTGCCTTGGTCCTCCCCCCAATTCCATATGTGTCTGTGTGTGTCTGTGTGTGTGTCTGTGTGTCTGTGTGTGTGTGTGGTGCTGGTGGGGTGGGGGGTGAATGCGGAGTTAGGGTTTTCAAACCTCACACTGAATTTCCTCAGTTTTGTCGCTGTGGAACAACCCTAACTGATGCATTAAACAGAGTTTTTTGCCTCCAATTTCCCTTCTGTTTGAGAATGATGATGACAAATAGTGAAAGTAATACAGCGGCGGGCTCCTACCACGTGATGTCTTGTGACATAGTAACAGGAACAGTAAAGCAAACAGAAGTGCCAACAGTGGTGCACATGGTAATGGAAACATAAATGGTAAAGGAAACTTTAACAGAAACACAAGTGCAAAGTGATGCCAAAGTGAACAGTGACACAAACGGACATTGACGCGCATACAAAAATGCAACTGGTAATGCAAACAGTGATGGCAGTGGTATTTTAAATGGAAATGTTAAGTGTCACAGCAAAAAGAACATGAAAGGGAACAGAAACGGAAACGCAAACACAAGCACACACGTAAACGCAAACTGTAACATGCACAGGCATGGTACTGCAATTGTAAATGCAAATGGTAAAGTTAACATGAAGAATAACGCCAAAGGAAAGGAAAATGGGAACAGAAGCGTGTACAGAAACGCAAACGGAAACGAGCACAGTACCGCAATTAACGCAAATGGTAACGGTAACAGCAACAATAACACCAAAGGAAAGAGAAATGCAAATGTAAGTGAGTACAGAAACACAAACCATTACATGCATGGTCATGGTACCACAATTGTAAATGCAAATGGTAACAGTAACTGCAAAAATAATGCCAAAGGAAACAGAAATGAAGCAGAAGCGCAAGCGTGTATGGAAAAATGTACCATAATGCACGCGCACGGTACCACAATTGCAAATGAAACAGGTAATGGTAACAGCAGCAATAATGCCAAACGACACAGAAACGCAAGCGTAAGTGAAAACACAAACCGTAATGCACACAGTGGCGTAGACAGTAACGGTGCCGCAAACGGTAATGGAAACACAACTGGAAATGCTAACTGGCACAGTAATGAAAGGGCACACCCTTCTTTTTCCCAAAAAATGCATTGGAAAACACAGTGAAAACAAAGAATGTATACATAACAATGGGCCTCGGAGCAGAAAATGAGGACTTGGAATATTAAATTGCTTATATCTCAGGAACCATACGACGTAGAAAAAAAATGTAAACTTCATATGAATTATGACTTTCCTGGATAGTTTTGTACTTAGTTCCTGTCTGGGGGCTAAGCATTTTTGCAACAAAAAGTCCGTATCTTACACCGTTTCCGAGATACGGGCCCTGAAAGGAGCCATGGACGCCGTAATGTTATTCAATAGGAAAAAGTGTCAACTTCGGAGTGCCATCACTGTGCTGCCGTGTAATATTTTTTTCATCAAACCACCAAAAGACACATCAGTGGGATGTTGGATTTCATCCCTCCAAATTTCAGTCCAAAAGACCAAATCAGTATTTTGCAGCAGGCGGCAAAGGATTCCTGTAATGCGGCAGACACCGTAATGTTATCCTATGGGAAAAAGTGTCAAATTTGGAGGGTCATAACTCTGCCGTCCTGTCATATTTTTTCACCAAAACAGTGAACAGCATATCTGTGAGATGTTGGCTGCATTTCCTCCAAATTTCAGCCCAAAAGACCAAACCATTCTTTTGCAGCAGGGTGGCAAAGAATTGCTGTCATTTTGCCATAGCCTGGAAAAGTGCTGTCGAACTTAGCGAAAGCTTTTGCAAATTCATTCAACAGTGTCACAAGAGTGAAAGTACTTTGCAAAAGTACTTTTTCCAGAAATTTGAAAAACATTTCTGGGGTGTTTTACCCCAAAATAAAGACATGCCTAGCATCCTCAGGGTCCGACTAGGTGAATACAAAAATAATTAGTTTGCTAGAGGGTCCCAAATTTAAATGCCAAGCATTTTTCTGATCACCAACTGAAAACAAAATGGCAGATTAGCAAAAGTAAAAGGGACATTTGCGAAAGTAAAAACTGCATTTGCGACACTTTCAAACTTTTTGTTAACTTTTCCTATTCACTTATAATGGGAACTTGTTTTTTGAATATCTTTTGAGCTGTTTAATATTTTTTCACGAAATCTTTCAAAAGGCACATCGGGCTCCCCGGCCGTACGTTCCTTTAAGTTTTCAGACTGGTCACACAAACCGTACAACCTGTAGGTGAGAGCAAAAAAATCACAAAAAAGAGTAATTGCGCAATTTGTTGTTGCTTAATAACTCCTCAGCCGTATATCCAACTGGTACGACATTTGGCAGATCCCAAGATGTACCATGCCCAAATATGAATGCCAAATGTTAGGCAAATCCATTGAACGGTGGCAAGGTTATTAAGGTGCAAAATTTGACCCTTTAACCTTAAAAGTGCTACTGTACCATTATATAGAGATATAGATAGAGAGAGAGAGAGAGAGAGAGAGATAGATCATACACATACGCATACGTATACATATACACATACACACACACACTGTGGCCTGGATATTCAAAAGTGTTGCGCCAGCGCAAGTCCGAAAATGCGCCATTCAGCGGGAGGCAGTTGTGCTACTGAAAACTTGCTGAGCAACAGCGCAATGCAAATGAAGGCATGCGCAACCGACGTGGGTGGATCCATGCATAAAGAGCACAATGCGATATTCAAAGGCTTGCGCAATGCGCAACAGTGGATCCGGCGGAACTTGCTCCATGGCGGAAATGAGCCAAAATAAAAAGGCTCAAGCAAGAGGAGCAAGAACCCGACAGGGAATGCTCATGAGGCAGCAACAGAGAGCAGGCCACAGCAGCAACCAGTGCAGGCCAGGGAGTAGGCAGGACAGAAAAGTGGCAGCTGAAGAGGCGTGTGGGGCCCACAGAGTTGGGAGGCCAGTAGGTGTACCCGGTGCAGTGGAGTAGCAGTCAGGACAGCGGAGGAACAGAACAACAACAGCTGGGGGACACAAGCCAGGGAGATGGACAGTGCCACCTTCACATGGAAGCTGTAGTGAGGGGGTGAGAAGGCATGCTGCAGGGGGACGTGGCCATGAAAGGGCCCGTCAGCAGTACGCCCCCAACAGGCAGTACCATGCCCGCATCAGCTTTGAGCTGTATTCGGATGTCAAGATCATGGGCCGGTACCACCTGAACAGGGCAATACTGAGGTGGCTCTGTGAGCTGTGCAGTGATGTGATGCAGGCACCCTCACGACGGAGTCACGTTCTGTCAGTGGAGACAAAGGTAACAGCCTGCATGTGCTTGCTTGCCACGGGTACCTTCCAGAGGCCAACAGGGGACACGACAGGCGTAACACAATTGGCCACGTCACACATCCTCACCCAATTCCTCAGCGCACTGCTGCCACATGCTGCGGAGTACATCCATTTCCCTAGCAATGCGGCAGAGCGTACAGCAAACATACAGGAGTTCCACAGGGTAGCACGTATGCCTGGCATGCTAGGGGTAATAGACTGCACCCATGTGGCTATTCGCACACCACCTGGCCCTGATGGGGCTGCATATCGCAACCGGAAGGGGTTCTCCAGTGTCAACTGCCAGGTGGTGTGTGATGCCAGTGCGCGTATCAATGTCTGTGCCATGCACCCTGGCGGAGCACATGATTCATTCATACGGTACCAGTCTGCACTGTGCCATCAATTCGAGAGTGGGGACATCCCCACAGGCACCTAGTGGTTGAGTATGCATGTAGGAGCGGTAAAGTTGGGGGACGGGTGGGCAAGCCACAGGTGCCATGGGAGTGGCACACAGGGCTAGGGACAATATGGTCCTGAACATGACACTAACCTCCACTATCTCCACACAGGTGACAGTGGATACCCACTCCATCCCTGGCTGCTCACACCCTACCGGCACCCCATGACCCCATTGCAGCAACGCTACAATGAGGCACATGCCGCCACATGCAACATCATCGAGCGGGTGTTTGGGACGCTGAAGGCACGCTTCCGATGCCTAGACACCTCTGGCGGTGCCCTACAGTACAGTCCCTCAAAGGCCTGTGGGATAGTCCTGGCCTGTTGTATCCTGCACAACATGGCCAAAGACTGTGGGATAGCCGTACAGGTCAAGGAGGGGGACAGCGATGGGGACGCCGGTGACGCCGGTGATGATGGAGATGAGCAGCCCCCCCTTGGACGGCGTGACCCCCGACTGATCAGGCTGGCCCAGCTGCACCGGGACACCATCACAGAGGAGCACTTCGCACAATACAGGTAAGTCATGGGGCCATGTACAACCAACACTGTCCAGGGCACAACCCACATACACACAGGGTAACACACCAGGGGTTCATGACGGCGAGGGGAGTGGAAGGGTACAGGCACACAAACACACAACCAGGGAGGGATGAATAGTTACACGCTACATGGACAGACACACACACATACACACACACCAGGCACAAAGTGCACAGGGGCAGGTGCACAGCAGAGCAGGAACAGACATGTCAAACACACAGATCCACAGACCACCCCCACCACCTGTACTGTCCATGTACATGTGTCAGATGCTGGGCATCCTTGCACCTTGGTGTACAGTACAATGCAGGCATCATCATGCACATGCACCTGTGGACAGCAGTCGTGTGGGTGTGTAGGTGGTCTGTACCGGCGCTGGCAGGCACCACCGGTGCACTGCCACACCATGACACACATTGCACACAGGGCAGCACCAGACAGGGCCTGCACTGGGAGACAGGTCAGTCATGTGGCACTGTGCCATGGCCACCTCAGATGCATGGGCGGCCCCACCGAGACCCAGCAGCACTGGCAGGCTGAGCATGGGCCACATGGGGTGGCACCGATGGACCACCAGGGGTCCCAGGGTGAGCATGGGCCACATGGGGTGGCACCGATGGACCACCAGGGGTCCCACTGCTGCACAGGGGTCTGCAGCATGCCAAACATACCTGCACCGGGGTGGTCAGGATGCCCACAGCAGAACCCATCATCGACAGGCTGGGTGTCGCACGACGCCGGGAATGGGGAGTGGAGAGCGTACTGCGTGGGGTGCGCGGTACAGGGGCACCTGACTGTGTGCCCAATGCGGCCATGACAGCGACCAATGCCTGGGTCTGCCTGTCGATGGTGGCGGTCACGTCCATCTGCATTTGGACCATCTCTGCAAGGATTATTGCATTGTCCCTGCTGTGCCACTCCACAGCCACACACAGTGCCTCCACGGACGTTGCAACCTGCATCTGCTGCTGTACTGATGCCCGCAGCAGGCGGGTGTGCTTGTCAAACGGGTCGTCTGCCACATCAGCAACCTGTCCCCCAGGGTATGGAAGGGCCTGATGCTTGACACCCCTTGAGGGTGGGCGCTGTTCACCAGGATCAGGTATGGGCAAGTCAACAGGCGGTGTGCATACGCCACCGCTGAACCCTGAACCCCCAGACCTGGTGGGTGACTGCTGCTGCTGCCCCTCCACCTGCTGTGCCCAAGGGACCAGTCATTCCACTGCTGTGGCTGCAACAGTGCCATAGACCTGCACAGCCACCAGTGCTGCCCCACCGGTGCTGACAGGCACAGTCTGGGACTGTGCTGACGTGCTGGCACACACGTTGGAACCAGCTAGGTCCATGGGTGCGAGCTGTCCTGCTGTGTGTCCATTATGTGACACACACGTGTCACTGCCCATAGCGGTCGTTGCATGATCAATGGTGCAGGTTCATGCCACAGCCGCAGCGTGCTGGCATGCTTGCATGCCAGACTGCTGACATTACTAGGCAATACAGCTTGGGTTTTCACTGCTATGCAGGTGATACCCAGCTGTATTTGTCCTTTAGTCCCGGACAGGAAGATACAGTCTCTATACTCAACAACTGTCTATCCGAGATCAAGGATTGGATGAGTGCCAGCTGGCTAAGGTTAAACCCAGATAAGACTGAGGTGTTGGTGGTGGACCCAGGTCGCCTTGAGGCGGGTTGTAGGCTGGACTTCGGGCATATGGATCAATGGTGCCCAGCTCTCAACCTCAGATCGGGTGCATAACCTGGGCATTATTATTGACGACAGTTTGACCCTGAAATTTCAGGTGTCATCTGCTGTCAAATCTTCCTTCTACCATCTTAGGAATATCGCTCAGGTGAAACACCTTGTTCCTCCGGCTGATCTTCCGACATTGGTCCATGCCTTTGTTACTTCTCGCCTTGATTACTGCAATGCCCTGTACCTAGGGCTACTGGGGGTTGATATCCGCCACTTGCAGCTAGTGCAGAACGCAGCAGCCAGGCTTTTGACTGGGACATCTATGAGAAGTCATATTATGCCTGTGCTGCGCAAACTACACTGGCTGCCGGTTCAGTGGCGGATCACCTTTAAGGTTGGGTTACTGACCTATAAAGCCCTACACGAACAGAGACCACGGTATCTTCAAGATCTCCTTGTTCCCTACTGTCCCTCTCGCTCACTCCGCTCTGCCGACGAGGGATTGCTAGAGGTTCCCAGGGTTCGTTTAAAAACATCTGGAGCATGGGCATTTTCTTATGCTGCCCCTACCCTGTGGAATTCTCTACCTCGTCAGATACGAAGCTGCCTGACCATTGAGAGCTTTAAGTTAGAATTAAAAACTTATTTATTTCAAAAGGCATATGGAGAGTGATTTACTGTATTTTATTGTGATTATATTGTTATTGTTGTTGTTTGTGTTATATGTATGTATTTTAATTGTTTTATTTGTATAGCGCTTTGGCATTGAAAAGCGCTTAAAAAATAAATTTTACTTACTTACTTACTGAGACACAGGAAGGGCACCCCCCACACCTGACTCACCGACATCGGAGATGACAATCAGGCATGCACACTGGTGCAATGCACGCTGGCTAACAGCAGAGGTGGATGGACCCTCCTCCAACTCTGGCTGGATGTCCACAGTGCATGGGCCCACCACCACTGTCCCCTGCAGATGCACAGGATCTGAAACAGAAAGTGAGAACATGTTAGTGCATGGGATCAACCTTCCCCCCCCCGACCATGTCATACCATGCAGTGATGGGCTACCACCTGTCTGGAAGCCACCTTCTGGAACGCCCTCGATAGCACTGCGCTGCATGGATGCAGCAAGACGGTCCTCCGCCGGGGTCAGCTGCACCACCTCTGGCTGGTCCCCGCCTGTGGCAGCGCGTCCCGCCCTGAATGCTGCCACCTTCTCCTTCACCTGTCTCCTGTCGGTCCCCATCTTCTTCTTACATTCCTGCATGGAGCGCTGGTGGCTTCCGTGCAAGTTTACAGCATGAGCTACCCCCTCCCATGCTGCAGCACGGGCCTGAGGGGTGCCCCACCGTCCACTGAGTAATGGCTCTTCATCCAGGTAGGCCTCGAAGAGTGCCTCTGTTTCAGCCTTTGTGAAGTTGGGCCTCCTCTTCCGCCCACCATCATCCTCCTCACCCAGTCCTTGCTCGGCCATGTCACGGTCTGTATGGTGGAAGTGGACACCTGTGACTGTGCAGTTTACAGCATTATCCCATGACCATAGTCCATAACATCACACAGCACGCAACCCACCTATCACCTGCAGTAACCGAATATGGCCACTGCAGATCACTGTCGCACATTTATAGTGCAATGCCTGCAAATTAGGAGTGGAGCAACTTTAATGAGATGCAAATCGCGCCTCTGCGCCATTGAATGGCTGATCAGCTAATTTGCATATGAAGGCTAAATATCGCGCTGTTGCGCTTTGCGCAATACAGTTGAGCCGGTTGAGCTGGCTGAGCCTATGGTGCAGTTCTGTGACTGCGTAGTGCACTGCACTGCGCATGCTCAGGTAGCTTACACAGGCGTCTGCCACGCTGATGACATGCTATGCACAATCAGCTATTCAGGACACTGCCACCATTATGCCAGTGGCGCTACAGCGCTGGTCACCACATGGCACTGTGGCACAACAGTGCAATAGTCCACTGTGGCACTGGCACGCAGGCAACCGATCATGCTGGATGTGTAGATGTCCGATGGCGCTGTGCGTGGCCTTGCACCAGAGACATGACCTTGTGCCTGACCTTTGCCCCCTTGGCGCTGTACATCTGGCATGTGTGCAGCTCTATCGCGCTGTTCGGTAACAGTGCGATAGGGACTGATGGCGCTGCATGAACAGCACGATAGGGACAGACGGAGTTGTACTGCGCAACATTTCCATGTGGGGTTGCCGTGCTGCGGAGCGCCATATTGCCTACTATCAACCTGTAGAAATGGCATGCAGGAGAGCTCCCCAGTGGAGTGGCTTGGAGGTGGCCAACCTAGTGGCCATGGTGGAGCCTCACTATGGTCCACTGTTTGGGGGGGAACCCCTAGACATGGCCCGCACCCAAGTGAGGCAGCAGGTGGCCACCGAGCTGGAGCAGGTCACAGGGTGGTGCCGAACAGCGGAGCAGTGCAGGCACCGCTACAGTGACCTGCGCAGGAGGGAACAGGCACTGCTGGCACACCTCAGGTCCAGTGCCAGGAGGGACATTGTGCCTAGGCCAGGTGGGTGAGCCGTCTATGCACCTGTATTGTCCACAGGGGTAAAACTGTGTATTGTGGCCAGATCATGGGGGAGGGTTGGTCCATGGTTGGCTGTGACAGTGTTTGCAGGTGTGTGATGTATGGGTCTGGCTGTGTGGGCAGGCACACTCATTGGGGCAGGGGGCTGTCTGCTTTTGGATCTCACTAATGTGTTTCCCAACATTTGTTTCCCACAGGCGTGGAGGAGGGCCCGAGCTGAGGTGCAGAGGGGTGCTGCGGAGGTGGCCGGCAGAGGTGGCAGCGGTGTGGGCCCACAACAGCAGCCACCACAGCAGCAGCAGCTGCCACAGCAGCAGCAGTGGCTGGATGAGGGTGAGTGTCATTACATCATGGATGCTATTGAGTGCTATGGGGGGGGAAGGGGCATGGCCACCATCCATGGACAACACTGCCATGCACGCGACGTGTGACAGTCAGCACTGTCCAGTGGCACTGCATGTCTGTGAGTGTGTCACTGGTGGTCCATGCATACACTGGGCACATGGCTGTGGCACTACCTTCCCACCACGTAGCCATGTCACTGTACTGCCTTGATTATGCTGTGCTGGGCATGGGTGGGGTGTATGTGCAGTGGCACACATGGCTGTTGCTGCCTGGTTGGGCTTGGCCTGTGCATGGTCACTGTGAGTGTGTGCAGTCCATCACAGGGGTGGCGCACTTGGCTGTATGCCATGCATATTGGGTGGGCTTCAGGGTTGTGTACAGTCATAGCCATTGATTCTGTTCCTTTGCCCTAGGTGTCTGGGTCCTGTGCAGAATACAGCAGGCCATCCACCGCCTGCTGGAGCTGTCTGATGAATCCCTACGCATCCTCAAGGAGTTGAACCAGAGGGGTGTGCGACGCCGGCGGAGGACACGGGGTCTAAGCCAGCCTACCGATCTGTAGCCTGGGGGGCAGTAGCTGCCCCACAACTACCCCTTTACCCTTCCCTCACACCCTGCCTTCCCTCACTGTTCTTCACCCCTACTCCCACACCCACCCCTGCCTTACGCGCTCTCACCCCTGTATTGTACATATTTGTCAATAGTTATGGTGGTGGTGGTGGTGGTGGTGGTGGTGGTGGTGGTGGTGGTGGTGGTGGTGGTGGTGGTGTTGTTGTTGTTGTTGTTGTTGTTGTTGTTGTTGTTGTTGTTGTTCATTGAATATATATATATCTAATTTGTTATGAATACTGTGGTGGTCTCTGATTTGCAGCTGGCTATAGGTGCTCAGTTGCAGTGGTGTGCATGGCATCTGGTGTGGTGTTGTCCTGGGATTGTGTGTGTGTCTGCGTGGTGTAGTGGTGGCTTTCAGCCGGTCTGGCTGTGTGCTGCCACACACCACTGTGGGCTCCTGGTGAGTCTGGCTTGTGTGGTTGTGTGGTACACACGGTTGCATTGTGCCAGGGGGGGCATGGTGAGTCCGGCAGTGCCAGTCACAGTCACTGCTCATGGGTGGTGTCTTGGGGTTCTGGTGCAGTGTGTGCTGTGCACAGGGGGGGCTGTGGTACACTTGGGTTGTCCGGCCCCTTTGTGTGGCAGTCTTTGCTTACCAGTGGGTGTACTGGGGTTCCATGGCCCAGCTGTGCTTTGTAGGCTTGTCCCCATGGGTCAGTGGAAATTCCATCCCTCCATCAGTGATGCTGTGCTTCAGGTGTGGGGGTGTGTTGTTAGTTCTGCAGTATGTTTCTGTGCCCATCTGTGGCATGGGTGGTGGGCCCCTGCCTACCTTCCTGGTTGTGCAGTTCCATTGCTCTGCTGCTGGAGGGGCTCCCTGCTTACGCTATGGTGTGTCTCGACTGCTCAGCTGGGCTGGCCTTGTTGCGCTATGGCGCAACATATGTGCTCAGCTTCCCCTACCTGATTGCGCTATGGCGCAGGGTGTGCGATATTCAGACGTTGGCTGGTTGTGCAATTTGACTTGCTCCATGTTTGAATATCGCATCTGTTGCGCATGTGCACAATTGACTTGTGCTTGCTCCTGCTATTGTGCACATTTTGAATATCCGGCCCAGTATCTATTTATACCACAGGGGTGAGAGCTTTCTCAGTAGGATATCCTGTGTTATTTCCACTGCAGTGAGAATAAATCCTGAAGACAATATTTATCCATACTCTGCTGATGTCACCAGAGTGAGGATAACTGCAGTGCAGCTTGCACGCTAAAGGAAACACTTCATATTTTACCTTTGTTTTTACCAGAAGAGAGACACCCTAGCTGAAAACTTATTAACAGGTGCAACCTGGGAGCACAAGAAAGTTAAGTGACTTACTCAGGATCACACAGTATGCAAGTAGGAGCTGTGGGATTCAAACCTACGTTTGCAGCTCAGAGCTTTATCAGTGTAGAGCCTTAAACCACTGTGCTATACTGCTTCCTTAAGTTTTCTCTTATCTCTTTCCCACTGAAGCAGCAACTTACTCAATTAGCTTTGTAAATGACTCTCACCTGTGTCATATTGTGTTTCTGACTTTCCTAGCCCTTTACTGTGCTGATCTCAGCTTCAAAATAACCTGAATTCTAAATGAAACTCTTTTACAAAGCGTTTTCTGTTTCTCAGTGCTACCTGCAGCAATTTGTCTTTCTCAGTGAGCCTCTGACTCACTCAATTAGCTTTGCAAAGCACAGTCAACTGTGTTTCTCACTCCCAGTACATTCAAAACACACACACACACACACACACATACAGTATATTGATACAGAGAGAGAGGGCGAGAATAAATTATGGGTATGTGGGATATATATATGGGATACGTTATGGTCGGTGGTGGAATTCGCTATTTACAGTATGTGAATGAGTGGAGCGTGACCTCGGATATACTCACGAGTGGTGTAGCATAGCAGAGCCATGAGTGATGGTAGTTGAGGTCACTCTCCACTCATTCACATGAATAGTATATCCACCACTAGCCATAACGTGTATGATTTATGCAATAGGACTGTGCTTTTTTGATGTTGTGGTTTGATGATGTAACCACAGTGGTATAAATGGATTTATTTCACTGCAGTGAGAATACATGATTTTATACAATAAGTTATTTGGTCACTCCTATTGTATAAAAGCAATTATATACCCACCAAGAGGGCTCATTAAATATTAAGGCCATGAACCCAAAGGGCAAGTGGCATTATTATCGAATTAACCCCCAAGAAGGGTATATGGTCTTGTATGCCACACATACACATAATTTTAATTACCTGTTTCCCTTTTTTCCATAGGAAAACTGTGGTGTAATTTGCCATAATGAAGGAGTGTTCATTATGGCAAACACACGCATGATTTTTCTCTCTGTGCGCATGCGCCCGCTGCACTTCCTCACTTCACCACCGTGCCTGCTCAGGGAACTGCTAACGGACAGCAAACCACCACCAGGACTAGGTGGTAGGTATGAAAAAAAAACAAGCAAAATCTGCCTGTCAGTGCTGTGCACAACATAAAAAAAAATTAGAAAATCAAACTGCTGACTGCTGCCAGGCACTTCACCTTCACCAAACCCCGGCTGCACAGCTATATTTTATTTTATACAATTGCTGAGGTGAAAAAAGGAAAACCCAGCAATTATATAAAATAAAATATGGGTCTGGGAGTGTAAACTCGAATTTACACACACTCTCGGGGTCAGATGCTTCACATAAACCCCTCGAGCTTCGTTCTCGGGGTTTATGTAGCATCAAATCCCTCGGGTGTGTGTAAATTCTTGTTACACACCCAGACCCATACTTTATCCTATATATAATAACTGGGTTAGGCTTTTTCCCATAGGGAAACCGTGGCGTAATTTGCCATTATAAAGGAGAGTTTATAATGGCAAACATGCGCACGGTTTCCCTCGCTATATGCATGCCCAATCTACAGCTCTTCCGGGTTTTCACCGCTCGCCACCAGATTTCTTCATCAGTCAAAACCGCACTGCTGCCACTATCTCTAGGTGGTAAGTAACTATTTAAAAAAAAAAAAAAAACTTTCTAACAAAAATCACACTGTAAAAGGGACAACAAAACAAGAAAAAGTAAACTGCTGCTAAGCGACCGAGGACTCTGCTAAACATCATCCAGACCGCAGCCGCACTAGACCATTTATTTTATATAACTGGCTTTGTCAAAAAAGCCTAACCCAGCAATTATGTAAAATAAAATATGGGTTGGTGTATGTAAACTTGAATTTTATACACACCCTTGGGGTTGGATGCCTGGATAAACCCCTCGAGCTTCACTCGAGGGGTTTATATGTCATCCAACTACTCAGGTGTGTGTAAAATCTCGTTACACACACCACCCAATACTTTATTCTCTATTTATTTAATACATTATAGTTATTTGTTTTGTTTTACTTGCTTTGTAGGGCTATGTCAGTTTCCTCATGAGCTGTGGTCGCACCTATTTTGAGTTTGCCTTGACCCTTTCTGGATCCATGTGTTGCCATATTTTGTAGTGAGAGACCCGACCGCGGGTTCCCCCTCCACCGGAAGACTTCACTGGACTCCTGAGTGGTACGTCCGGCCCTGAAACAGCCTCCGCCTGTGCTCCCAAAGGCCGCCGACACAGCTCACAAGTGGAGACCCGACCGCGGGTTCCCCCTCCACCAGAGGACTTCACTGGACTCCTGAGTGGTGCAGCCAGCCCTAAAACAGCCACAGCCTGCACTCCCAAAGACCTCCGACACAGCTCAAAAGGTACAGCACCCTCTCAGCCAACTGGATACAAGTGCCTTTTCTGGAGTCTACCCTGATTGGCTGCTATCTGTCTCTACTCTGCTTTTGTATTCCTAAGGCATCTTTTGCCACAAAAAACTCTGTTGCCACTCCTGAATGTAATTTCCTCTGTTAAAAAAGCTGTTATCCTTAAATTGTGTAGAGTTTAATGTGATAAATGCTGTATACATTGTTTTGAACTTATAGGCCTTATCTAAAATGACTGTGATTTTGCCTTTCTGCTTCCCCTCTCTCTCCATCTGTAACTGTCTCTCTCGCACTTTCTCTCCCCCTCCCTGCCTCTGACCTTCCACTTGAATACTGCAAATTGCCACTTACCCTCTCCCCCACCTCCTGCTGTTTCTACTGTCTCCTTAGCCTGTCTGACCTATGCCCATCGATTTAGCAAACAATTCAGCATTCTTGCTGTAGACCCATGCCCCTCGACTTAGAGGTAAAGAAATAACTGTGCTTTTCCTTGTTTTTGTAGTGGGAGACCTGATCGCGGGTTCCCCCTCCACTGGAGGACTTCACCGGACTCCTGAGCGGTGAGGCCAGCCCTGAAACAGCTGCTGCCCGTGCTCCCAAAGACCGCCGACACAGCTGTGTTCCCGACGGTGCTTCATGCCAGATCTTCACCCACCCTGGGTGGGATCTTGTTTTTATAGGACTAAAGATACTAAGTGTCTGCTTTCCCATTGGGTGCTTATAAGAACCAACCACTACAGGTTCTACGCCTGCAAATCTGGTCACAGTCTTTTGCCCTTATCATCCTTTATTTCTCAGAATCTCTACGCACTGTAAAATATCAAATAGGAAACATTCAGACAATAGAAGGAATGTAACTCGAAATGGATAAGCATGTGCTAGCAATCCTCCTCATAACCACCCTGCCATTTCTACACCTGTCCTTGGTTGCAGTACCTCCTACAAACACAGTTGACCCTCCTATCCAAGCTTTCGCACATGACTTCATTTTCTCAAACCTCCTCGTGTTGCCTCCATTTCGATTTGAATCCACTCCCCTCCTGCTAAATAGGATCTGCAACTTCATAGCCTTTTGTAAACTAGCAAGATGGTCCCTGCGGCACCTAACCATCTCCCCTTTCCTGCACCGCAAATTATGATATCTTCTCATCTTGGCTATACTGCTCTCTGGGGATGAGCAACTGATCCCTGGCCCTATAAACTTAGTGCCCACCACTAAACGTCTCTTCATAGCTCACCATAACATCAGGAGCCTTGAACATAACTTTGCTGAGTTGGAATCCTGGGTTGTCCTCTACAAACCTGATATACTCTGCTTAACTGAAACTTGGCTCAAATCATCCATCCAGGATTCTTGTTGCCTTATACTGTACCTTCCTATAATCTACAGTGGAATGACAGAAGTACCAATAAAAGAGGTGGCAACACTGCTATTTATTTCAAAAATCACCTCAACCTTACTGCTATACATTCCTCATCCTAAGCCCAATGTGAGGTGCAACACACAATTCTCTGCCTGGGAGTAAAGAAATTGAATATAATATGTGTGTATAACCCACTGAAAAATGGTATGAAGGGTCTGGATGAACTGATCAATCAAACATCTTTATTTGCTGGTAGAAATGAGGTGTTCATACTCGGGGACTTAAATATAAACTGGCTTGGAAATACCCATGCTATGTCACTCTCAAAGATTCGAAGCTACAACCTACACCAGTTGATCACTGAGCCTACCAGAATAGCCCCACACTCAAACACTAGCACCCTGCTGGACTGGATTATGACAAATCATCCTGAAAACATTCTCAACTCTGGTACCTTATCTGATGCTATTACCGACCACTCCCCTACTTTCTGCATCTGGGGCAAAGCTGTCCCACCTCCGTCAAAGGCCCATCTCATAACATTCCATGATTATGCAAGCCTTGCACCCCAAGCCTTTCTAAGGGATGTATCCTGCATCGACTGGGCCAACTTGTATGAGGCTACTGATGTTCAATCCACCCTAAATATCTTCCTAATCGACTTTCTTGCCATTCAGGACTATCATTGTCACCGGGTAACACAACTGGTCAAACAGAGGAAAACCCAATGGTTAAAAGCCAATCTTCTTGTCAAATTAAGGAGAGGGAAAAGAGTTGGTACCAGTTCAAAACCTCTGGCCTGCAAAGTGACTATAACCTCTACAGAGCTCAAAGGAATGCTTGTAAAAAAGATATCAAGCATGCAAAAAGCTCATACCGTAAGGAATTGCTTACAAACTCTTATGGTGACTCCAGGAAATTCTGGTTCCATGTCAAGTCATTCCTGGGTTCACAACAGCTCTCATCACCTAATGACATGATTCTTGAGGGCATAAATTGTAATGACCCTGAGACCATTGCAAACTTTTTTTAATCACAAATTCTCTGACCTTACAGCACTCACCTCCTCCCCGGTATTTCAAATTCCTAATATTCCTCCTGCTAGATCAGTCCCCCTTTTCTATTTCAGGTCAATTACATATAAAGAAGTCCTTATCCTCCTAAAGAAAGTCTCAGAGACAATGGCTACTGGCTTGGACAACCTGGAACCAAAACCGTTAAAACTGGCTGCACCCTATATAGTTGCTCCCCTAGCTAAGATCTTCACTCTCTCCCTCAACCAAAGCCAAGTACCTGATATCTGGAAGTCAGCTAGGGTTACCCCTGTTCTTCAAAAAGGTGATCCCAAAGACCCCGATAACTACAGACCCATTGCCATCCTTTCTGTCCTCAGTAAAATCCTTGAAAAGCTTGTTGCAACCCAAACTATTGAATTCCTACAGAAATATGACCTAACTGCTGCACAGCATGGATTCTATAAGGGTCACAGCACAACTACTGCTCTCCTCAAACTTACATCCAACACCCTATCTGCTATGGATGCTGGCCTTCTCACAGGTGCAATTTTCATTGACATGACAAAGGCCTTCGACTTGGTTGACCACCCTATCCTCCTCTCTACCCTGCATTCACTGTGCTTTGCACTTAATGTTGTAAATTGGTTTGATAGCTACCTATCAAACAGGTCTCAAATGGTCAAATACAACTCCATCTTCTCATGCAAGACAGGACTAAATATTGGAGTGCCCCAGGGGTCCATCCTTGGCCCACTACTTTTCTCCATTTTTTTAAATGACATCACATCTACCCTATCTGAGACTTCTCCTTCTGTATGCTGATGACTTAGTACTTTACACCAGTGCCAGAAACATAAAGGACATAAATCAGCATCTATCATCTGATTTTCAAGTCACACAATCATGGTTGACAAACCACAAGCTGGTATTAAATGATTCCAAGACCAAGGTTATGCTTTTTGGCATAAATTCAAAAATCAAGCTCCCCCAAAGTAAACTCAAAGTCTCCGCTTTGGATGGCTCCACTATTGGATCTGTTACTTCTTTTAAATACCTTGGTGTTACCCTCGACCAAGCACTAGGCTTTGATCTCCATACACAAAATGCATGCAAGTCTGTGAACGCAAAGCTGGGCATTTCCTATCGCACTAGGTATGTGCCCGTCAGGCTAGCAATAGCTCGAGGTGTTCTACTCCCCTCACTTACCTATGCTGTACCACCTACTGTATACTGCTGCACCAAAGTCTAGTCTACACAAGTGGGACGTCACCTACAACAGCATCTGTTGCTATGCTTCCTCTGCCCACCAACTTAAACACCACTGTCTCCTCTACTCAGACCTGAGTTGGCTACCTTCAAAAGAGACTAGACTCTACTCTCTTGGCTCTATCATAAATAGGATCATATGTTCACAAACTCCTTTGTCTCTTGCAGAGTACTATCTCAGACAGCCCTCTCATTATGGATTGCACTCTGTGGACAAGTTCCTTGTCTGTATCCCTAGGTACAGTTCCTCCAAGGGAGCAAGTGCCTTTTCCATTCTAGATCCCCAATACTGGAACTCCATCCCCCTAGCTGTGTGCCTTGCTCCCTCTCACAATGCCTTTAAGTCTGAACTTTGCAAGGATTTAATCTCAACAAACAACTGCTCCTGTTTCAAACCCCCTTAGCCCCCTCCCTCAACACCAGCACTGTCCTGCACTTACGCTCAGTTCTCTTTTCTTAACCCCTTTTTTCTCCCTTCTCAATCTCTCTACACTCTACACTGTATAACCACCTTCCAGCTTTTCCTCTTTCCTTCTGGCATCTCTATTGTTTATCAGTTGATGTAAACCTATTGTTAAGGTGTACTGCTGACATGTTTGATTGTATTTACCTATCTCTCCAGACCTATTTTGTTTGTTTTTACTGCTGATCGTGTTCTACCCAATGATATGTCTGTAACATTGTCATCCTTTGTTGTTGTATTGTACTGTATCCTCCTAGATTGTGCCTGAAAATAGTCATGGTTATGGCTGGTGAACCTACCCGGTAAACAAAAACTAAATAAATAAATAAATATTGCAGTGGCATCTTTGAAAAGGTCTCTGTTTTGGTCCCTTACTCTTTCCATAGTGTAGGGATTCCCTATAAAAGGGGTCAAGTCCAACCAGTCATTCTCTAGATCATTTGAGTGCTTGTGGATTGAGGCACTGAGACATGTTGACAGTGGTGCAGAGCAGCCTTGGAGGTTGGGAGGATGATTTGCAATCAGGGAATGGTATGGGTTGTTGAGGCTCTTGGAACCAGTGGAGTAAGTGGCCTGGAGTCTCAGATAGTAACATCAGAGTGCAAGAGGGCTGTAGCTTTGTGGGAAAGGCTGTTGGAAAGTATGGGATTTTCTCGTCTGTTCTCTGCAGCTAGTCTCCAACTGTTTTTGTTTTATGTTTGAGGAGCTTGGTTGAGAGGTGAGGGAGAGAGGGAGGGAGGGAGAGAGAGGGTTGCCATCAAATCTTTTTGATTTCCAGGTTTTAAGTGTTGGACTGGGTGGGAGTGTTCTTCTTGGACTGGGGAGGGTTTCACACACAGGTACAGCCTTAATTAGGATGTGTATAGCTATACTGCTGGGAGTATACAGGTACAGTATCCCTGCAGGAGTACACAGCTTTAATTGAGAGGTCTATAGCAGTTTTTGGAAAGTATACAGGGAAATGCATGGTAATGGTTCCAATGGGGGAAAAGACCATATAGATATACATATATTTCTCAAAATCCACAATGAAACATAAGGGATCAGTAGAGTAACTTGAAACTTTCAATAATCCATCAAAACCATTTAATACACAGCAAAGCATGGAACATTGATGCACAGCTAGGCAAACTGTTTCATAGTGTGTAGCAGAATGGCATACATTAATTGCTCAACCTGAAGCAAAATGCAGATGTCAAATAGATTTCCCCAGGGGTTTAGACAGAAGTGGTCCATCATTTTATGGTGCATCAGCACTGTGTGCAGTTACAGCATTTAATTATCTGCTGCCAATCTTCTGAGACATACATATTCTATATCCTAGTAGCTCATAATAGAGGTCAAATGATGCCCAACAGACACACCAGTGTTCAGAAATTTAGCAGAGTGGATAACAGTAGAATTCATGTTCAATACAATTTTTAAATTGTCAAGTATATTTATTGCACCACGAGTTGTGCATAGCCATTTAGCAAATAGTCATGTTCAGTGGCTTACTGCCATAGATATACACAAAATTACAGATAATTATTGCAATAAACTCACAAAATCACTTTACGTTTTGTAAAATAACAGATTAGATCAAATGATGTATAGTAGAGAAGGATGCAATAACAAGTTTTACATTACAAAATTGTATAAATCTATTTGTAAAATGGATAATGAAATAATGAATCCTGATTGGTCAGCAGCTGTGTAATGTCAACTAATAACACTTATAAAAAGGTGCAGGTAATCAAGACATAGCACACTAATGTATCAATACATTTAAAAAAAAAAAAATCCTGACCATTACAAACATGGCCATCATGTTACACACTAAAAAAGTCAGATAGGCACTAAAAATGACTCTCTCCTAAAATAAAAAAATACATAATTAAATGTTATTTCCCTTTATAATCCCCCTCTTTACATGCATACATCAATTAAAAATGAAGCATTTCTTATAACTTTACTATTTTGAGCTGCCTTCCTGAGCATAAAACAAACTCCCTATCCTTACCTGACTAACGGAGAAATCTTTTCTGCTTTACTCTGCCCAGTTAAAATTGAATATCTGGCTTTACTGAGGCCTTCTCTTGTGTGTGCTTGTGTGGGGAGAGGAGAGGAGAACCATCTGGCAGTACTGTTTTGCAGAGGTTTTAATTTCTGTATTGCATGATAAACAAATATTCCATCTACTGAATGTGTAGAAAGACAGATGATAGACATGTGGGGGTGGACTACTTTTTACTAGTCACTTTCAAAATAAGAAAATGCCTATTTTAAAATGATTTTTTTTTTTTAAGATTTCTCACTTTCCCTACTTTATAAGTACAATTAGGCACATCAGGATGGGAGTAGTTACATGAAGAACATGAGAAAGTGCCAGCAGAAGGGGACCTTGCTATTCATCCAGTCTGCCCATGAAAGCTACCCCCTCCCAGTTTCTTTATTGCCTTAGGTTTCCACAGTGCTTGTCCCATGCTAGCTTGAACTACCCCACTGTATTCACTGCCACAACCTCTGGGGGCAGACTGTTCCAGGGTGCCACCACCCTTTTGTGAAGAAATACTTCCTGCTGCTTGTTTTGAAACTACCTCTCTTCAGGCACATGTTGTGTCCCCTTGTCCATGTATTCTTGTTTTCCCTTAAGAGATCTTGTGTTTGTACTACGTTGATACCTTTGAGGTATTTAAATGTGTCTATCATATCTCCATTGTCCCTTCTCTTCTCCATTGAGTACATCCTAAGATGGTCTAATATCGATTTATTCAGTTCTTCTCATAGTCTGTGTATCATCTTTGTAGCTCTCCTCTGCATGGTTTCCAGGCAATCTTTGTCCTTATTGAGGTGCAGTCTCCAGAACTGGATGCAGTACTCCAGGTGAAGTCTCACCAAGGAACTGTACAGCAGGACTATCACTTTGTTTTTCCTACTTGTGATACTCCTTCCTATGCATCCAAGAATGCTGCTAGCTTTTTGAGTCACCTTTTATGGCATTATGGCAGTTATGTGATAATCACACTTACAGGTGCTGAAGGCTCTCAGCATACATGCCATGTGCCTCACAGCACACCTGGTGATGCGTTTATCAAATAGGTACCCGCACTCTGTTGTGTCTTACTGATTACACAATTTAGGGAAAATACAAATGGTTAAGGTAGGGTAGTAAGACACGAGCAGGGGAGATGTGTCCAGGAAACAATAAATATGCCACAGATGTAAAACATGGGAGGGGGTCTACATAGGAACAGAGACTATAAGGTGTAGTGTTTCTATCTTAGGCCCTGTGCTTACAAAAACACATTTGAAAACAATGTTTATGGTAGTGGGGAACAGAAGTTCATGCCCAGAAAAGGAAAGATGCCAGGTCTTATAGATTGGTTTGCTAGGCTACCTTTTTCAGAGCTCAAACATCAAACAAAGCAGAAACACATGTCTGTGTGAGCTCATTCTGCAGTTGTATTTTTATAGACTTTTAAAATTTAAGCACTGACTTCTAAATCTTTGTAACTAGATTATATAAATATTGGGATCTTTTGAGACCTTATCTTATTAGACTTCTCAAAGCACATAGACAATATTCACTCCCAACTCCATCCAAAACTTGGAGTGATGTACAGGAACAAGGAGGCCCTCTCCCCTGTGGTTCACCAGGAGTTACTAACTAAAATGATCCTCCCAATGTTCAGTTACACAGATGTAGTCCTTGGCTCCACCCCAGCCTCATCCTTTGTAAGGTTAGACACCCTTTTTAACCCTTTCTGCTTCTGGCACTCCCCAATGCACTCACCACAGTACTCTCTACTCCTTTCTCTTGCTCCTATCTCTCAAAATACACCATCAGCTCCATACCTCCACCCTTATCTGCAAATTCTGGTTTGGTTCTTTTCCCCCATACCTCTCATCTCTCCATTTCCCCTCATCTTCCACCTCTTATCAGCTCTGCTCCAGGGCCCCTTGTACATTCTCTCTTCCCCACCCTTGCTCCTACTTGGGGCAGGCTGCCTTCTTTTACCATCTCCCCTCACTTTGGAACTCTCTTCCAAGCTCTTCTCAGCTATCTCCATCTCTTTACTGTCGAAAACGCACTCTTTTCCAATCCTCTGTTTGCGCCTGCCTTTCCTGTACCTGACCTTGCTAATCCCTTTCCCCTCCCCTACCTATTCATACCTTACCCCCATCCCCTAAAAAACTTTTGGCTCACTGATTTCCTCCTTTCTCTCCTTACAGTTCCCAAATGATGAATTTCCCCACTCTCTACCCACAATCAATGGAAGGTCCTACTGATTTTAATGGATGTCTAACCAGTCAAGGACATATCTCTTTCCAGTTATATTCTGTAACAAAAAATTGACTTTTTATCTCTTTCCTGCAGTTTCTGGAATTGTCATTCTCAAGTAAGAAGTGTCTCCCTGGGTTCTTCTATTTCAGATGATTTTGTATTACATATGGAGCATAATTCCTATTTTAAATATTTTTACACATTTCGTTTGCTTTTTTTTTAGAATTTCCTTTGTGTACTGTGATTTCTTTGTCAATACAACATGTGACTTACAGGAATATTACTTTTTAAATATTATGGGTGACAACTGTTAAACTCCAACATAATTTCCCTGTCTGTACTTTGGGGCTGAGATGTTCAAAGGGGTTGCAGAAATGTGCCATGGGGGAATATTCAAAAGGAAAATTGTGCAGTTCAATTTCCAATGCACTGGGGTGCAAGATAATGTATGCAAGCACATCTCCAGGGGGCGTGCCCATGCATATGCCATCCTGATATTCAGCCTGGGATGTGCAATGCATCTGCTGGCACGTCCCAGAGATGTGCCACATACCTGGACACAAAGTTGAGCCTGTGAGAAATGGCTCAGCTGCTAGCCACCCACAGGTGGGTTGCTGTAGAGCAAGGCATAACACAGCAGCTACTAACTGTGGGAGGCTTCCTCCCCCTCAGAACATGATACATAAGCACCACATAACTCCCTGGTGGTCCAGTGGTTCCCCCATCCCTACCGGTAACCCCTATCAAACATTTTATTCACATTATATTTCCCTGGTAGTCTAGTGGTACCCCTCCCCTCCTGTAATCCTGATTGCCCATAATTGTAGAGAAATATGTCCCTGATAGTCCAGTGACACCCCCTTCCCATCCTGTACCTCGATCGCCATACAAACAAATCTGTCATTTCCTGGTAGTCCAGTGGCTCTTCCTCTCTCCCACAGGACGCAGCCCACAGCTCCCCCATCATTGGCAGGCAACAAACTCACCCACATACCTATACAGCTGCCTACCAAATGACAGCTTACAGTTTGTGCTGCAAGCTCGTTGGTCTACACTGTGGACCAATGGGCTTACAGTGCTTACTGTAATAGTCATTCACAACTTTGTTGTGAATGACTATTATAGTATGCACAGTGTGGACCAATGAGATTACAGCACATACTGTAAGCTGTCATTCAGTGGGCAGCCGCAGAGGTATGCGGATGGATTTGCCACCTGCTGATGATGACGGGGAAAGCTGGGTGGGCTGGGGGTCCTGTGTGGAGGACTACCAGGGAGATGATGGATTCATTTTTATGGTGATCGAGGTATGGGATTGGGAGGGGGTACTACTGGACTACCAGGCAGATGTAGGATTCATTTGTATGGTGAACGAGGTATGGGATGGGGAGTGGGGGGACCACTGGATTACCAGGGATAAATTTCCCTACAATTATGAGCAATCAGGGTTACAGGAGGGGAAGGGGTACCACTAGACTACCAGGGAAATATAATGGGAACAAAATGGGTGATCGGGGTTACCAGTGGGAAGGGGGAACCATTGGATCACCAGGGATCTTAAAATACTTATTCTTATGGTGATCGGTGGTAGGGATGGGGAAGGAATACTAATGTGATACCTGGTACTGGAACTGCATGCTGTGCAGTGCGCCATGCACATTTCACTGGCCAGCCCTGCACAACTCATGCAAATGCAGCCATAATGGCCCCATTTGCATATTGGTGTCTGAATATCAGGAATTTGTGCATAGCATATCTCTGATGCACTTTCACATTTCCCACTCCTGGTATTCAGACTCATCTGGGGGATGCACTGGTGCATTGTATTTGTGCCACGTGCATTATTTGCTATATTCAGAAGAGAGAGATTGTCAGTTGAGAACTGCCTGTGGAGAAAGAGGAAGCAGAAGAAACTGGATGCAGGAAACCTATCCAACGGAAAGCAAAAAGGCAAAGAGAGGGAGGTTTGATTAGCACAGCAGTATGCTCCCTCTGCTCACATTCTTGCATATTTGCTCAAGTGTTGAATCTCGTATGTCACAATCTAGTGTGTTAGTATACTCCACTAGTTTGCATCACGGGAATTTCCCTGCTTGCGTTTGTGTTGGTACACCATCACCACACAAGGGAATGGGAGAGAACTAACTGAAATTGCAGCTTTAAAATGAGGAGCAAGAATGAAGTTTTATATAGACTATAGGGGCCAAAACCTCAAAAGTGGGTTTGTAGTTCTTAATTAAGTACATTTTAAAAGACTATTTTTTATGTTCTTGTTTTTGTTTAGGAATTTAATTATGGTTCCAATACTATTTTACTTGTGTGGTGTTTCTATTTTTTTTTTCTAGTGTTTAGAATTAAGACGAGCTGTTTTCAATAGTGAAGTTAAAATGGAATTCAAGTTGGAAGTTAAATAACCCAGAGGATAAAACAATAAAGAAAAGAACTAATTTTGGCAAAAGGTTTTGTGGAACATTTGCAGTGGAAAAGATGAACTGGGACTCACTATAAGAAAAGTTTGATATCTAACTGAAAAGAATAAGAGGAATAAGAGGTGAAATTCAATATTTTGGGGGATTATAGAACACAAATAACAAGCAATAGCTGAACTGAAGGCTTCTGAAGGGCATTTATTTGAAAACCAATTTAATTATTATTAACATATAGTATATTTGCCATTGTACATTGGATTTATAGTGATTAAGTATGATGCATAGAGAGTGGGATAGACTAACCCTTGGTGCAATTATAGAATTGTAATAGATTTTACTAATTTATTAGAAAGGTGTAACTTGGGGTCACGTAATGGCAGCCTGAGTGAAAGCAGCCTTTTTGGTCAGCTCCGTTTCCAGCTTGACTTTCTGCCCTCAACGCAAGAAATTATAGCAAATATCAACTGGTAATTCCTAATTAAGCTAACGGGAAACCATCCAACTATTTAGATCACTGCAGAATGGAGGCTTTTGTCAAAAAGCAGCCTGTTAAGCACATGCCACCTCCCTCCCCGGAGAAAGAGCAGGCAGCAAAATGCCCTCGGCAGGGATCCAGTAAAGTAACGCCGGGGCCTACAGCTCTAACGGAGGAACGCTTCCTTGAAATAATCTGACCTTTACAATACTCAATCGAGGAGGTCTCTGCTGAAATCCACAGCTTCAAAACAACTCTGGAATCACTCAATACTCGAGTTGGAGATAATGAAGTTAGAATTAAGTCCTTGGAAGCTAAAAATGATAAAAACAAAAAGCTGAAAAGGATGGAAGACAAGCTCAAGAACCTGGAGGGGAGAAGCAGGCGGAATAACTTAGTAATAATTGGAATTCCAGAGAGAGAGGAGGGCACAGCACCCATCCAGTTTGTGCAGAAATTGCTAGAAAAGGTTGCTGGTTCGTCTCCAAATAATACAAGTTACACAGTAGAAAGAGAGCACAGATCTCTCCGCCCGCCACCCATGCCCGGAGCACAACCGAGACCAATAATTTGCAAACTTCTGAATTTCTTAGATAAACAATACATTCTGAGTAAAATAAAGTCCCTACAAGAAGTCTCGTGGAATGGAAAGCGAATTCGAATCACCCATGACCTGCCGCAGTCGGTGCGACTCAAACGTCAAGAACTGCACCCTATCGTTACAAAACTGATTGCTGCGAGTATTCAATACCGGGTTAAATATCGGTGATCCTACAAGTAAAAATTAAAGACCAATGGCACTCCTACGATAATGCAGAAATGGTGAGACAGGAGTTATCCAAGCTACTGCAAGAACTATTCAAATGACAACCCCGCAGCCGAAAAATCGTGGACAAAATAGGAGAGCTGCAGTTTAATTGTTTCCCAAGAGCTGAAATATTCACTAACTCACACCTTGCTAGCCTTGGTCCTTGACTTGCTCACTGTCAGATTAAAACAATTCCATCGAGGATCCTTTTGGATGCTTCAGCAGTCCCAGGCATGGTAATTTAAGCTTGCACGCTCCTTCTTTTTTGGTACTAAGGCACAATATATCCATTCCTGCAAAAGTGGATTAAATATGGGGTCATGGGAGCGTAATGGGATTCACTGCTGCTCAGGGATCCGACTGTGCCTTCAGATTGGTACCTAAGCTCTAGCGAGTGGGTTCATACCCACAGAATACGCCACTACGTTGAAAAAGAAATATCTTTGCAATGTGAGGTACAAAAACCTGGAAATAACATTGAGACACCGAAAGGAAATCGTCTGACTCCATATAAGCACCGCTGCAGTGTTTAAAATATTCTTATCAAGGTCAGCTCCTGCCGGACTCACGTTTGCTAGGTAAGGAAGGAAGATGTAACATTAGTGAATCAGGTACAGAAGTTCATCACCGCAGGATCAGCCTTGATACCCACCTCAACATCACTGAATTAAGTGGGGAGTGAGTGACTTGGCTCCATTATATAGCCATGTAATTGGTGACAAGGGTTGAATAAATAGCGGTTTTTAATTCTTCCAAGTTAATTGTGAGTGGAGCCAATAAACAGCTTTTGGGAAAGGGTTGGCTACAATATTGATCAGCCAATCATGCTCTGGTACAGATTTTCTTTATCTCACATTTTAGGTTTAGAAGCAGCATTTAACATAAAAATGCGTACAATCCTTTTTTTTTATTATAAGTTAACATCTGCTATGTAGTTTAAGTATAAAGTTAACGTTTATATTTCAGTGGGGGGATGCAATTATAAGATTATAAGGATACAGTTGTATTTTCTGTCATTATGCATCATACTCCCTTTTCCCCACTAGAGGGTAGCAGAGGCTAGTATAAAGAGGTTTTGTGCTCTCTTCAAATTATATTTTATAGGCAACCTTTGTATCATGAATCAAAGTTTGAGATAGAGTCTTTAGTTATCCCTATTGGAAATACTGTCATGCTAGGACAACGCAGAGTCTAATTAAAAGGGAAATGTTTAGTTAAATAGTGATTCTTCGTAATTAGGAGTTAAGATAGGTGAGGGAAATTATGTTACGAAATTAATATAAATTATAAGTCTCATAGCCATAGCTGTAAATGGTGGACCTAGTTCACTTGGGCTAGCATTAACATCACATGACGTGTTGGAATGGTGGTACAGTTATCAGAACTGGGGGTAATGATTGGTTCGTAGGGGAAGTGGGACAATATATGGATAAGAGGGGGTTGGAGGGATGCAGCATACAGGTCTCAGAGTTTATTACAGTAAAGGCAATTATAACTAGCGCAGTTGTAAATGTGTACATGACTAAAATGGGAAATACCTGGTTTGAATGTTTTAGAAAATGACAACAGGGTGTATCAATCTGTTGTCTTGGAATATTAAAGGTGCTCGGGACAGATGCAGAAGACAGGTTGTACTGAAACATTTAGCGGGTTTAAAATGTGACATAGCATGTTTACAAGAGACTCATCTTCTTAGGGAAGACATTCTACTGTTTAAGAAGTACTGGGTGGGACAGGTGTTTGGTGTGGGCATATCCTCGAATAGGAGTGGCGTTGCCATACTAATACATAAAAAAGTGGGGTTCCAGCTGGAAAAAGAAATCTGGGATGTGCAAGGCCGATACCTCTTTCTGGTTGGAGTTCTGGGAACACAACAGGTGGTTATTGGCCCCAATGTGGACTCCCCGCACTTTTTCATGCAATTTTTAGATTTACTAAATATCTATGCCATTAGAACAGTCCTCATTGGAAGGGATTGGAACATAACTCCCCAGTTACAATTAGATAGATCAGACAACAGACGAGTGGGCTTGTCCCCTGCCCAAAGAGCCTTGAAGGAGTTAATGGAAGGCCTAAGCCTGGTAGACATATGGAGAACGAATAACATGGGTGTCAGGCAATACACTTTCTTCTCAGCACCACATAGGACGTGCTCAAGGATAGACTATTTTCTCGTCAGCACGAAATCACTCAGTCATTTTATAGATGCCAAAATACATCCCAGAGTTCTCGGACCACTCCCCTGTAACTGTCCTATTTGATACCAACATAAGCACTAAGAGAGATTTTGTGTGGCGATTTAATAACCAGCTCTTACACGATCCCTTCATTAAAGAACAGTTGAAAGATTTCATATCCCTTTTTCTTGACAAAAATATTAATTTTGTCTCTAGGATTGATATAGTTTGGGCAGCCTTGAAGTGTGCGCTGAGAGGGGAGTGTATTAGAATTGCATCCAATAAGGCCAAGAAGGAGAAATGTTGGCTTAAGGAAATTTCCAAAGCTATTAGAGATAGTGAAAATAACATAACTCAGTCCTCACCTGCAGCGGACTGGATCAAGTTACATCAGTTGCAAACCCAATACTCCTCAATAATGATGCAAAAAGCAGAGCTCGCTCTACGGAGAACCAAGATTAAATATCTTGAATCCGGTGAGAAAGCTGGGAAACTTTTAGCTTTAAGACTCAAACAACTTGAATCCAATAGACTTATAGCCACCCTGCAAAATGATAGACAAGGCTCAACTGCCACAGACCCTAAAGAAATTGTGGCAATTTTTAGAGAGTATTTTCATAATTTATACACCATCCCCAGCTCGGATAAAGCCGAACCTGAAGAAATCCAGAATTTTTTATACACAATAACTTTGCCCAAAATCAGTAAGGAGGAAGGGTTTAAGCTTGAATCACTAATACATGAGTCAGAGGTAAAAGATGCAGTTGCCCAACTGACTTCAGATGAATCTCCCGGATCTGATGGTCTGTCCACTAATATCTATAAAGCCTATGCTGAGATACTCTGCCCGGTTTTGACAAATATATATAATTTCTGGTATCAAACAGGCCTCTCAGAGGGGAGCTTCCTGGAGGCCCTCATAACCCTTCTTCCCAAACCAGACCGAAACCCTGTTCTTCCCAGTAGCTATAGACTGATATCGCTTTTGAATGCGGATATCAAGATACTAGCCAAAGTGCTAGCCAACTGGCTTAACCCTTTGATGGGAAAAATGGTAAGCTATGTGCAGGTTGGCTTTATGAGCGGTAGGGCTTCTAGTGACCACATTCGCAAACTTCATCACCTTATAAATCATGCCACCAATACACAGATTCCGGCTGCCCTGCTTGCATTGGACACTGAAAAAGCATTCGACCGGGTCTCATGGGACTTTTTATTCACAGTGCTAAACAGGCTAGGTCTCCCAGATGGTTTCATCAACTGGGTTCGGACACTCTATAGGTCACCGAAGGCACGAGTATGGTGTAATGGTATCCTTTCAGATCCTTTCCTCCTAACCTGTGGCACAAGACAAGGCTGCCCACTTTCCCCACTCCTTTTTAACCTATATCTGGCGCCCTTGATCTGCAGATTACTCGCTGAGCGAGAAATTAAAGGAATGCTGGTAGGGGGTAAAAGGTATTTAATTTCAGCTTATGCAGATGACCTGCTCCTGCACTTAGAAGACCCAGAAACAAGCATTCCTGTAGTTATGTCTGTGATCTCACGGTTCTCCAAAGTCTCAAATTACAAGCTTAACATCTCCAAGACTAAGCTCTTCCACTTAACAACAGATGCTACTCGAAGTGGCGAAAGACCTGGGGCTTAGTTGGGAACCACAGGTACTAACGCATCTTGGGATCAAATTTGCTAAGTAAATGACTACGATGATTAGAGAAAATATTTATAACCTAATCAAAACAATTAAACAAGACCTGGCTAGATGGAGTTTACTCCCACTTTCACTTTGGGCGAGAACAGAGATAGTGAAAATGAACATATTGCTGAGGATTTTATATCCTTTAAATATGTTGGGGCCCTATTTATCCAAAACTTGGTTTGGAACGCTAAATAGGATACTTGGTACCTTCATTTGGAAAGGAAAGATGGTCAGAAGGGCATATTGGAAGCTTACCAGGCAAAAGAAAACAGGGGGCCTGGCACTAGCTTCCTTCTTTATATATTATATAGCAACACATCTCAGTAGAGTAGTCCTATGGAATAGACCTAATTCCTCAACTAATACCTCATCATATGTGCCCCCCTGGGTTCACATTGAGAGTGACTTAGTTGTAAAATATTCACTGTCCCTTAAGTCTATCACTTATGCCTCCTTAAAATCTCTCCCCAAGCCTCTTAGGAACACGCCCATCAGTTGGTCACTGAAAGCTCTACAGCAAGCCCAAAGGTTCCTAAAAGTTAATTGGCAGAATTCACCAGAGCAGCCAATAGCGCTTAATAGTCATTTTATGATACAACAAACACCAATCCCCCCTACATTCTGGGATCGGGTAGCTGACCTCCGGTTGAGGGACCTAATAACGCAGGGTAAGCTTATGCCTCTCAGACAGTTTTGTTCCCAAATCCCAGGGGTAAGAAACTACCCCTTCAAGGCTTGTCAAATCTATGATTCTGTAAAAGCCTACCTGCGTAACACAAAAGCAGGGGCAGACAACAGGATTGAACTGTCAGGGCTGTTAAGAATCGCAGACCAACCCCATTCCATCTCCAGACTATATCGTGAGTTACAAAAGATAGGTGATGAAGGGCTCCCAAATGTTACTTACTACTGGAAGCAGAGGCTAGAGACAGCTGCTGATGATAAGGCATGGGAACAAATATGGGAAAATAATCATAAATATGTAAGGTAAGACAGATATAAACTGCAACAATATAACTATGCACAACTTGTACTATACCCCTGCGAAATTACACAAGTTTGGCAAGTTAGCATCATCCAATTGCAATAGATGTAAGGCTGGAGACTGTGACTTATATCATGTGCTGTGGACTTGTCCCAAGATCCAGCCTTACTGGCAGACGATTCAAACTTCTTTGCCACCCATGATAGGCCCTGGACCTTATTTCATGCCTGAAACATGTCTGTTGAATGTCTTCCCTATAGAAATGGGTAAACAAGGTAAATACTATATGGCAATGGTATCAGCCACAGCAAAAGCAGTCATCTTAAGACATTGGAAGGATGACACAACACCTTCAGTGCGTGAGTGGCACAAGGAGATTACATTGGCTTTACAGGTGGAACTGCATATAGCTAGAATGATCAACAGGATACAATCTTATAATGCCAGATGGGGTCTGCTCAATGCAGCTCTAATTACCTGGAACATTTAAGTCTTTAAATGTCATAATACCGTTTGCTCACCCGGGGCACCTCCAGATCCGGGAGAAGTCTGAAGAGTTCATGTAATTCAGTAAATGCTGCTTGGGGAAAGGGATATATGTGGGGTGGGTTAAAGTAATAAGGTTTTATTAAGGATTCATTAAGTGAATAGGCTACTGATTTATATTGCTGACTATCTCTTTATTGATCATATACACCTTCCGCTCGTTGTCTAAATTTGGAAACTCAGTTGTATATGTAACTGGGTTTGATAAGGACCACAAATACTTATGTAACATGGATGTCTTCATAAAGTGAAATTAAAAAAAAAAAAAAAAAAAAAAAGAAAGGTGTAACTTTCCTTGATTGATTAGTGGGAGAGTAGGGTATATGTTTTATGATTTAGGAGAAATAATTTATGACACCTTAGTCCCTATTTGTATAGTTACATTTGTACAGATTGATAGGAGAAATTAAGGAAGTCAATTTAACTTAAGGAAGATCTAACAATTTAGATATTTTAGATACATTAGATCATTAGCTGTTGAAATTTAGTGGTATCTCTTAAGTGATTTTTTATTAGAAAATTGTGAAGCAGGGTCCTCTTTTTCTTTGTGTGAATTGGCTGATACTTGGATACCTTGAACACTCTATTTCAAGGAGTATTAAGCTTAATTAGAATAACTGTAATAGATAAAATAAGAAAAGACTAAGGGGGGTAACCAAATTAATCCACATAATAGAACTAAATTGAGAAATTGGGTTCTTGAGTGGATTAATGAGTATAGGGGGCTCCAATTAAAATCTATTTAATTGATATTTTAAAAAGGAGAACCTTGTTATTTCAAAGTAATTGTGTTTACAGGGTAATAACAACTGAGTAAATTATGACAATTGAAACAAAGAGTGGAAAGAGGTTGATTAACCACAAACAAGTAGAGAGAAGAAGGATGAATCTAGGAAAGAAGCAGAAATTAAGAGGAGTTAAGAAAGGTAATAGGAAACAGAAGGGAATGAAGACAGTCTATTAGAAGAATATAGGGATAGAATGCTAGAGAATAGATTAAAGGAGAGATTTATTGATGCAAAAGAAATGGTTGGGATGACGTAAAACAGAAATGCACTCCTAAAATTATACAACCATTAATATGGGAAGTATTGGATCATAATTTTAAATGAAAAAACATGAAGGACAAACAAGAGGAAGGTGAAAGTTTAATACATAAGGACTTAATGTAGTTGATGAAACATAGTACACCTATTTCCCAAGATAAAGAGATAGCAAAAAAGGATGAAGCCAGAGGACTGGATGAGGATCAGTTGGCAAGGGCTAATAGAGAAGTGTCAAAAACAATTGACAGTATTAAAGAAACTATTGAAACAAACAATAGAATTGAACAGAAAATTAAAGAGTTTAAGGAACTAAGAATTGAAAGAACTAATCTCTTATCAGCTCTAGAAATAGAAGCTGTAAATGAAGAGATCAAAGACTTAGGAGATAGTACTGATATTGAATGGGAAAATGAAAGAGGGGAAATACATTAATTATGAGTCCAATTGAAATGGATACCCCTACCCCCATTGGAAACTTTAACTAGAGAATGTGTAAATGCTCTGAAAAATCCATTATTGGCTAATGCAATGATATATGAACAATTGTTGATGGTTAAAAAGGAATTGTATTTTTTAAAAGGAATTGGTATAGAGCAAAAAATAGTATAGAAAAAATTGTGAACTGGATTCATAAAGGAAATGGATCTTTGAATTATCAGGAAAGAAATTTTCAGGAGCATTTATTTGAAGAGTTAGAACCATTTTCTATTCTTTCCCCTTGTTGTAGACATCAGAAAAAAGGAATCTAATAAATTGGAATTTTGGATAAGTGATACGGAGGAGGATACTGAGGAGGATATGGAACTGGTGATGCTACCAGAAAATTACATTGAACAGAATAGTGACATTTTAGAAATGTGAGCAACGCACCCAAGCTTGTGGAAAAAAAAGAATTGAACACAAATTGAAAACAAAGAAGAAAGAAAGTAAATAAAGTTTGAAGATAGTAGTGGAGGAGAAAACAACCACCTTAACAATAAAATAAGTAGTAATATGAAGGAACATAGTAGAGAAAGTGGAGGTAGGAAAGAAGGTTTGGACAACACAGAAGACAGTTTAGAAGTTGAACAAGGAGATGAGAAATGTAGGGAATGTGAAGAAAAAAGAAAGTAAGCAATATGGAATATATGCCTTTAATAACACAGTTAGAAATTGATAGGGAAGAAATGAAGAAAGGGAAAGAAAAGTACATTATTAAAGAAGGAAGAAAACAACTAATAGAAAATAAGAAAAAATATGGGGAGGAGGAATTAACAAAAAGAAAAAAGGTAGAAATAATAAGAAGTAATTGAGACATTTGGGAAAGGAGGTGAATAATGGAGGGCAAAGAAAGAATAGTAAGAAGAAAAATTCAAAAAGAAATCTGATGCAGGAAAGGGGGAAGAGAGGAGTATGTTCAGACACAAAAGGAAAAGGAGAAAGAAATGGTTAAGACATTAGAGACATTAGAAAGGGAATAGGAAGAAAATAATATATATGTACCTTCATGTGAGCAAGATATATTAAAGAAAAAAAAAAAGAGGAACACATAGGTGATTTGAGGAAGGTGTTGAAAAGGACTCTGGAGACTGATTATGTACTCCCAATGTATAACATAAATGTGTTACCTGAAGAGAATGAGGAAAAATTGAACTCACATTTAGAACAGTTTTTGGCATCTATACTGAATGGAAGTATGAATAGGGGTAGCATGCTACACAATTTATGTGTCATCAGGCCTTTTGAAAGTTTGGAGATGGTACTATTAATCTCTGACCAATATTTTGTATTAAAAGCAATAGAAAATAAGAAAGGAACTGAGAGCTTTTGGCTTTCAGATGGAAAGTGTTGTAAGCATGAAATCCCTATTTTCTGATTATTTTCATAATGAAGGGGAAATGGATAGGAAACAATCAAAGGAGTATGTGATCTCATTATATGGGATAGGATATTTTATAAATGAGACTAGGACAAACATTAGAGGTAAGATCTTGGTTCTCCTTCAAAACCTATTGAAAGTTAATCATTTGAACAAAATGATTACAAAGGTTAGAAGATGAGAAAATGGACATATCAATATGGGTAAAAAATGAAGAGCAATATTTACAGATTTTATCACTTGCAGAGAATTTGGATAAGTTAGAAATATATGTGGTGGGAGAAAATCCAAGAAAGCAAGAAGAGAAAGATATTATTTGTAATGACAATTCGATAAATCTGATAAAAACAGCAAATAGATATCAGGTGTTACAAGATATTAAGGAGAATTGACATAATATAAGAAGGAATACACAAGGAATAAAGGAACGAACAAAGTTAGGATTGAAGTTAAAATATTATCCTGGAATGTTACAGGTTTAAAGGAAAGACTACCTGACCCTACCTTTTTAGAATATGTAACTAATTTTGATTATATATGTCTACAGGTAACATGGGTAAATATAGAAATCAATATAAATGATTACAGATCATTTAGCAAAAAGGCAAGAAGTAATAAGACATTTGGTAGGCTTTCTGGTGGAATAATAACATGTTGCAAAATAAAAGAGAACATATAATACTCAGAAGAGTATACTGAAGCAGAACATATCCTGGTGGTTAGAGTAAAACAGCAGGATAAACGCCTATATATTATTAATATATCTCTTCCTCCTAAAGGATCTAATTATATAGAAAAGAATGAGATAAATGTTATAGCTGGTTTGATGGAACAATGTGTTAATAACAATACAGAATGTGGTATTATTTTAATAGGAGATATGAATACTAGGGTGGGTTATGGCCTAGAAACCTCTGAAGAATTAACTTGGGCCTGTGCAACTTGGGATATTATACATATCAAAATAGAGAGATAAACATTACATAAAAAAGCATGTGAAAGAGGGAAAGAGTTTCTAAAAATAATGACTAATCAGAATATGTTATTGATTAATGGAAGAACTAAAGGTGACCCGTTGGGGGCATTCATGTATATAGGACCCAGGGGTTCATCAGTAATAGATCTATGCTGGTGTACAGAGACTATGATTACCCAGATTAAAGATTTAAAAATAGGCTGTAGAAGGGAAATTGAACACTGCCCTCTGGAAATTATGATAGAACCTGAAACATCTATTTTAAATAGAAAAAAGGATAAATTGGAAATACTAAGATTAAAAAAGGGTGTTAAATGGGATTTAATAGATAGCTTTAGGTCTATACAAATGTTGAATGAAATAGGAGCTAGATATGAATTGTTAGATCTGGTCTAAAATAAGGAAGAGGAACAGTATATTAGTAGATTTGCGGATATAATGAAGATTATTTCACTAAGCTTGGTTAAGGTCACAATTAGTAAGCATAAAATGGGAAGTAGATGGTATGATAAAGAATGTAAATATTATTAAAGCAGAATAAATACACTGGTTAAATATTTACAAAAATGTAGAGATCAAGAGGGGAAAAAATTATTAAACAAATTATGGAAAGATTATAAAAGGATAATGCAGGAAAAGAGGAAAAAGTACGGAGTGCAATTACGGAGGGAATTTGAAATTACGATAAAGGAAAATAATAACATAAAATTCTGGAAAATGGTAAACAAAGGATGGGAAAATTATAATAATGAGATAGAAAATTATATTACCCCAGAAATATGGGAATTATGTTACAAAAATCTATTTTATAATCAAGAGTTAAGTAGTGAAACCATAAGTTGGATACCTGTGACAAAGTTTACACTTTCAGTTAAAGAATTCTTAGAGGTGATACAAGAACTAAAATGCCATAAGGCTTCTGGGCCTGATGGGGTTCCACAAGATATTTTGAAGGACGACCCAGAGTTATGTCTAAGATATTAAATGGAGTATTCACAATTGTTTTGGAGAAAGGTATGATACCACAAACTTCGAAAATTAATATAATAATTCCAATATATAAAAAAGGGGATAAATCAGATCAGGGGAACTATAGACCCATAAGTCTTTTAGACACTGCACAGAAAATAGTCACTAAATTACTACAGCAGAAAATAATGGGGTGGATAACTGAACATGATTTAATAGATGAGCCACAGGCTGGTTTTGTGCCAAATCATTCTACGATTAATCAGTGCTTTTACATTAACCCATCTAATGCATAAATATGTACATATAAAGAAACAAAAATTATACTGTGTCTTCGTAGATCTAAAGGCAGCATTTGGTAAAGTTTTAAGAACAAAATTATGGGAAGTTTTGGAAAGTTATTGACTTGGTACAGAGGAGCTTAACATGCTAAAAATGCTTTATAAGGATAATTATACATTAGTAAAATACAATAAAGAAGGGGATTGCACCAAAATATTTGGATCCAATATAGGTTTAAGACAAGGATGTGTTCTCTCTCCAATTTTATTTAACCTTTTTTTGAACATGATATTAAAAGATATGTATGATCCCGAGCTGCACATGCCTAGGCTGGGTTCTAGGCCGTGCCCATACCTAGCATATGCAGATGATATTGTGTTGATTTCAACTAGTTTCCTGTGGATAAAGAGAAGTATAAAAAAATAAGATGAGGGTTGAAGGAAAACTGCACTGGAAATACATTTTGGGAAAACTAAGTTTATGATCTGTAGTAGCCAAATGAGTAAGAAAGGAAGAATTAGAGAGTTATACTGTAATAATAACAAAATTGAAAGGGATAGATAATTTTGCTATCTGGGAATTACTTTTAATTATAACTTAAAATAGAATGAGTACATGAAGTATATAAATGAAATGTTATCCTGCTTTGCAAAGTTTTCATACAAAGTATGATTTTCATACAAGTATGGAGGCCAATCAGTAAAGGTATGTATGTCAGTTGTAAATGCAAAACTCAAATTCCAGATACTTTATGGAGTGGAAATTTGGGGTATACAGAATAATAAAAAAATTAGAGTGATCCCTCAATAAGGTATATAAAAGAATATTGGGATTGCCAAATTGTGCATCTTCGGGTCTAGTTAGACTGACTGTGCAAGCTCCGATTCAATAAATAATAGAACAGAGGCAATGTAATTATTGGGTAAAAGCATATAATAAACAAAGAAAAAGTTTCCCAAGAATGTGTATAGAAGAATCTTCGAATTACAGAGAAATGGGATTTGTTTGTCCACTACAGCTCCCCTCCTTACAAGAGAGGATGTCCTTAAAAGACTCCTGAGCCTAGACCAGAACAAATAACAAGGCCCAGATGGACTACATCGCAGCATAATAAAATAATTGACAGAAATACTAGTCGACCCTATTAAAACCATCTATCTAAAGTCACTAGATGCAGGTCTGGTTTTATAGGCCTGGCGACAGATGATAGTGGTGCCAATTCACAAAAAGGGCACCAAACACAAGGTGGAAAATTATAGACCTATTAGTTTGACATCAGTCCTTGGTTAAATATTGGAAGGCATCATTAATGACTATGATTAATAAGGACCACATTATAAGCTATCTTAGGTCAACAAATGCAGTAGATAGTACCCAGCATGGATTTACCAAGGGTAGGTCATGCCAGACTAACCTATTGCAATTCTATGGTAGGGTCAGTAAAGCCTTGGATGATAGGCACTCTGTGGACGTCATTTCTTTGGACTTTTCCAAGGCATTCGACAAAGTCCCACATGGGGAGCTTGTTGATGCCCTAATAACATATGGAATCAATGGCAAAACATCACGCTGGATTGAAGCCTGCCTCTCAGGTAGATAACAAAAAGTTAGAATTAAAGGGATACACTCCAACTGGGCAGAGGTGACCAGTGGGATGCCTCTACCTGTTTAATAGTTACATCTCATCCATGAGTACTAACTTAGAAGTATGACTCTCCAAATTTGTGGATGATACTTGGATAGGGTGAATCGTGGATAACAGGGAGGATGCTGACACCTTACAACTAGCATTGACTGATCTGGAGACTTGGGCGGTTGACAAAAAAATTATCATTCAATACAGATAATGCAGTGTTATGCACTTTGGGCAAATAAATGGTCTGGTGAACTATGTACTATGTGGGCAGGTTCTCAATAAAGTTGAAGACTAGAGGGACCTAGGTATTAGAATTAGTAATGATCTCAACTTCAAGTCCCAATGTAACTAGGTTATTAACAAGGCTAGTAGAATATCATACTGCATAAATAAACACATCAACAGCAGGAACAAAGACATCCTGCTTCCCCTCTATACTTCCTTGGTGAGGCCACATGTTGAGTACTGTGCCCAGTTCTGGTCTCTGGGAGGTAGTAGGGAAATTCAGGCTCTGGAGAGGATACAGAGAAGGGCAACAAGCAGGATTACTGAGGTACAAGGATTAGACTATCAAACCAGAATCAAGACCCTAGGGCTGTATTCATTGGAGTTTAGACGTTTAAGAGGGGATATGTGTTTATTATACAGAGCAACCATGGATTTGCAGCTAAGAGAGATTCTGGGTCTGGAGTTTAAGTATAAAATCTTCAATACCAGATCACACCCTCTACAAATTGATGCTGGAAGATTCAATACTACCAAAAGAAAGTATTGGTTTTCCATTAGAGTGGTAAAAATCTGGAACGAGCTCCCGATAGAACTGGTAACCAGTTGTAGCATGATCAGCTTTAAATCACTTCTGGATAAATATCTAATTACAAACAATATATCTGGATATAAAAATAGTTGAGTTCAGCGAGGTACTATGGACCATGTCTAAATAAAGCTCTGATAAACCTATACCACCTATGATATCTATGAAGTGTTGATATTCTTGAAAAAATAATAAAACCATTTGGACTTCTGGAATGCATAACTGAATCAATTAGGCAACCATGGAAGCTAATAGAAGAGAAAATTAAAACAAGAATCCAGGATATAAATTATAATTATGAAGTCAATAATGTAAAGAAGTACAAAATTAGTAGTTGGCTGGCAGAAAACAGAAAAAGAAATGAGGGGTTAGAAAAGTATTTGAACACAATTTCTAACCCAAACAATAGGAAGGCAATAACCAGATTTAGGTTTGGATATGTTAATTCACAAACCTTAATGAAACATAAAAAGATTGATTCAGCAATGTGTGCCTGTGAAGGTGGAGAAGATACCCCATTTCATCTACTGATTTTGTGCCCATTATATAAATTTGAAAGAGAAAAGATTATTGCAATTGTTCTTAAAGAGCTAGATATGGAGCTCCAATATCAGTTTAATGCATCACTTAAATTTGAGGATACATCTTGATTAGATAAAATAGTTAGATTTTGTAGGGTAATAGTGAGGAAACAGAAGCATCTGCAGAATGATAATAAGTGATTTGTGTAATAAGGGATTTGTGTATCTATATAAAGTGTAAAGGATATGATGGAAATTATATAAATCTTGTTACAAGATACATATACATGTATTGATGTGTTTTAAGCTTTCTATAAATTAACTGTAAACACAAATTTCAAATTTTGTTATACAATAAAAAGAACTTGACTTTCAGAAGAAATGCACCATGGCACATCTCCTTTGAATATATCCCTTTGTTGCTTCAGTGAAACTCAGTTGCGCTGCACAATCACTTGCACCATTGTCAGGTACAAGTCTGAATATCAGGCCCAGATTGTATAACACTGTTTACAAATGCCCATTTTCATTTTTGACAACAATGTCCAACAAGTCGGTTCCCTTGGTACTCTGTGATGTACTGAAATTGAAGTTCTGGTGAAAATTGTTCACATAAACAATATTTTTTTTTCAAATTTGTTTATTGTCCCCTCCCATATAATGAACATGTCATCAATATAACATGTCCATAGTACAAGGTACTATGACCATAGGTTTCTTCCCCTGTCCCAGATGTAATTTTCCTCCCAGAGTCAGACATATAGGTTGGCAACATATGGTTCATATGTTATTCCCATAGCAATTCCTTTACAATGGGTGTAGCATGTGTTAGTATTTTTCCATTGCTCATCTTGATGATGGCGGCTGTGCTGGGTTTGCCACTGTGATGAGTGAGAGCTAACTGTTATAGTGACTTTTATCCTGATTTTTAAACTCCCTTTCATTTATTTTTTGTTTGTTAGTAGTTTTGTTTTTGTTGGGGTAAGCAAGGTTAGCTTATTTAGGAACTTTTAGTGAGAGAGTTAGTATTCTTGCATTTTCGGCTGTAGTCTATAATTTTTTATGAGTAACGCAGGAGCCAGACCACTAAGTTTTCTTAGTCTTTTCAGTTTCTCCCAATACATTAATTTTTACTGGACACGATTAGTTGGAGAAGAGAAAAACCTGCAATGTTCAGTGTCTGGCTACTGTCTGAGTTTGTGGGGAAATTTGGGATCGACTGCTCAGAGGCGTGTGGAGTTGATTGAAGAAGGAAGGAGGCACTATTCCGGCATAGTGATGGTTTGGTAGATGCAGTGACTGAGAGGAACTGTACTGGAAGATTCTGGAGTTGTGAGAGGATTGGACCACTGCTGGGTCTGGTTGCAGCAGAGAGTAGGCCCTGGAGGATTAAGGTTAGTAGGGAATGAAGGGTTGGGCCTCTGTTTTGTTTTGTTAAATTTTGTTGACCCAGTAAGCCCACTGGGCCCTTGAAGTCCCTTTTTCAGGGGCAATTGGGGGGAAGGGGGATACAGATAGTAAGCAACTGAAATTGAACCAGATTAAGCTGTTGGTGGTATTTTTAGTGAATGAGGGAAATTTGGTCAGGACACCAGAGAAATTCCACTGATCTTTTTGATAAGTGCCATGGGATCTTTAACATCCAATTTCAAAAACAGATTTAAGCAACACTGCTCGACCGGGTCTGGTGCTAAGCTACAAAAAGGCAACCAACCAAACAAATACTATGGCACAAAAATGAAGCAGCACCAAGTGTGTTTCTGCAAACATATCTTTTTACTAACAAAATTGAAAAATACAAGCATAAAATAAACACACAGCAGTAATACAAACAGCAACTAGATGCCCAGTGCTTCGACTCTTAACAAGTCTTCATCAGGCGATTATCTTTAACATCCACCTGAACTACCACCAGTCCAGGCGGATGGGACCTCGGTTTAACGTCTCATTTGAAAGACGGCACCGCAGAAGTGCAGGAGCCTTCTCATGCTGCACTACAGTGTTAGTACTGGGATAGTAACCCAAGTGCCAGATGTGGGAACTGAACCCACAGCCCTCTGATCTCCCAGCCTCGGAGGCAAGTGTGCTACCTACTGAGCCGCTGACACTAATCAAACTGATCAAATTGGATCTGCGCTGCTGCTTACCTGGGGGGCGCCTAGTCCTGGACGGGAGGTAGGAGAGGAGATTCAGCTGAAGGGCTGGGTTTGGCTCAGACTCCTTCTAGGTACTTGGGGGACATCTGGTGCTGACCCAGTGGCCCCTTGGGTCCATAGTCCTTGGGATAATTTGGGGCTGTTTCCCCCGGGTGGTGGTGCTCGGGAACCCGCCCCACATCTCTGGTTGTCCCCCTGCTGGCTTGCAAGGGTCATTTGTTCTCTGCCTGGCTGAGGAGTTACAGCAGTGAGTCCTCCAATGATTGGAGTCTGGAAGAAGGTGTTTAGGAAGGAGGTGAAGAGCCCTTGGTGGAGTTCTGCCCAGCCGGTCTCTGCATTTAACCTTTTTGTGGATATCTATGGACTTGGTCTGTGACATCTTTCCTTCTCCCAAATCAAGCTTGATAAACAGTCATTTAAATCAGTGAGAGTGTTTCTTTGTTTGCTTGTAACTTCTGATGATTCTTTGAGGCCCAGGTGAAAGCTGGTTGCCTCTTGGATGTTTTATTCTTTTTAGACCCTCCAAGTGAGAGTTTGAAGGGCTGTACATTCACACTTCTGGAGTGGAGAGACTGAATAGACTATTTTATGGACATGTTATGCTCAGTTATGGACTATTTTTGATCTATTGTTATTTATTTTGATACTGTGTTGGGTCTGTTTTGGGGGTGGGGTGTTGGTTTCATTGAGTGGGGAAGTCTGGTATTGGTAATAATTAGGGGCAATATTGTGTTTTAATAGTAGTCACTGCTAGTGGGGTTACTTGTAGGCAGCAAGTGTTGGGATTATTTTTCAGTGGCCAGGTGCTACTCCCCCTCCAGGTTGAGGGACTAGCGCCTCTTTGATTTCCCCCCACTGCAGCCTGAAGTGTATATACATTGTCGTGCCTTGGGAATAGTGCAGAAGGGCTAGAGAGGTCGGGGTTCCAGACCTGGGGGGAAGGAGCGGGGTGGGCTGATTGGGGTAGTGAGGTCAAGGAGGCACCCTGGGGTGAAATGGGTCCAGGAAATGGGGTCTCCCTGCTTGGTGCCCATACCTAAGGGCTCCACCGATGGTGGGCAAGTGACCCACTCTTCCATGGCCTCTCATCTGACCAGGGTGGTGTTATGCAATGCCAGGTCTACAAAGAATAAGACAGCAATTATTGCTGATCTTGTTGAGACATCTGACCTAGCTTGCATCACTGAGACCTGGCTGGATGAGAATGCCAGTCCAGTATTGGAGTCAGCAGTTCCAGCTGGGTTCTCGGTGACACACCACCCGAGATTTGATCTTGGGGCTGGGGTGTAGCCATTTGTTTTAAAGCAGAACTGGGCCTTGCAGAGATACCAGTGGGGGCCACCAGGTCTTTCAAGTGTATCATAGGTGCAGGTGTGGGCTGCAGGATCCTTCTCATCTACCATCCACTCGGAGATGGGAACGTTGTTCTGCAGGAAGTTGCAGACTTCATGGTTGACATGGTAGTGGAATCCTCCTGGTGGTTGGTTCTGGGGGATTTCAACACTTGTGTCAACAATGAACTCTCACTATTTGGTCAGAACTTCTGACAACTAATGATTTTGTTGAGCTTCACAGAGGCAGTTACCACTGCAACCCATATCCAGGGTCACTCCCTGGATCTGGTATTCCTCTTGGGGATGGAGATCGCCAACCTGGTGGTGGAACCGGTCAGATGGTCTGATCATCACTATAAGATTCAGCTTTGTGGCTCCCCCTGTGAGACCTGCCCCTTTGGAGATGGCCTGGTACCGCCCTTTAAGAGGAGTAACCCCTGAGGTCTGATGGTGGTGCTGAACCTATTGAACAGGCCACTGGAATGCTTTAATCCAGGGGACCTGGTATTGCACTATAATGTTGCAGTATCGAGGGCCCTGGATTCTATAGCTCCTGTCTGAGTTCGCCTTCTCTCTCTTCGCCCTTGGTCTCCCTGGTTGGACGGGATCTTGAGGGAGTTGAAGAAAATAGGACGAAGGTTGGAACGTCATTGGTGGAAATCTAGCCTGGAGGAGGACAGACTTAGACTGATGACCCACTACTTGGATTATCAATCGGCAATCTCTTGTAAGAAGGCAAAGTTCCTGTCCAGGGAGATTGCTGTAGCAAGGAATTGACCAGCTCAGCTCTTCTGGACTGTTGACAGGCTGTGTAATCCAGCCTGTCTCCAGGGTCGGAGATCCTTTTCACAACTTAAGTGTGATGAGTTTGTTCATTCTTTGCAGATACGGTGTCCTCTATCAGGTTGGAGGTCTGCTTGTCCCATTCAAATGAGTACAGTGGAGGTCGGTGAAAGGGCACAAGCACCCAGTCTGTCCAGATGAATTTCGACCAACTAGCGATCATGGATATTGAGAAGATTGTTCAGGGTATTCGACTGACTTGCTGTAATTTTTATCCTGGTCCAACCCACCTCCTTGTGGGGTGTGTTGATGCCATTGGGCCAATTCTTGCTGAGATAATCTGGTGTTCATTGGACAAGGATGTGTTTCCAAGTCCCTTGAAGGAGGCAGTGGTGACACCGCTTTTGAAAAAATCTTCCTCTGACCCAGACTGTCTTGTGAACTACAGACCTGTCTCTAACCTGCCCTTTTTGGACAAGGTTATCAAGAAAGTAGTCGTGTTCCAGCTTGAGAACTTTCTTACCACCCATGAAATCTACAGTATAATCCTCTCCAGGACGGTTTCCGGAAGAGGCATAGTACTGAGACGGCTCCGGTTCAGGTACTAAATAATCTCCTGATAGTGAGGGATCAGATGAACCATTCGATCTTGGTCTTCCATGATCTCTCTGCAGTGTTTGACACCGTAGACCATGGGTTGGTGCTGCTGGAACACCTACAGCTACTCTTTGGACTGTTGGGAACAGTCATCGGGTGGTTCCATTCTTTCCTCATAGGCAGGACGCAAAGGGTGGTGTCAGGGATTTGTTTCCTCAGCCCCATTCTCCCTGCCCTGTGGGATGCCACAGGGTTCTGTGCTGTCCCCCATTTTGTTTGCGGTGTATATGCTGCCATTAGGAGACATTATAAGGTGGTATGGGCTGAGTTTTCACTGCTATGCAGATGATACTCATCTGTACATGTCCTTTATACCTGAACAAAAGGGCGCTGTCTCGGTCTTTAACAACTGCCTTGCTGAGATTCAGGGCTGGATGAGTGCTAACTGGTTGAGACTGAATCCTGATAAGACCAAGGTGTTGGTGGTGGACCCAGCTCATAGGGTAGAGGGGTGAACTCCTGGTCAGCCAACTGGCCTTGTGCTAGGGGGCAACCAGTTGAGATCCCCTGAATGGGTGCAGAAATCTGGGTGTTGCACTTGATGGCGAGCTGACCCTAAAACCTCAGGAGTCAGCAGTCAAGTCCTCTTTTTACCACCTGAGAAATATCGCCCAGACAAAGCACCTGATTCCACTCAATGACCATCCTACGTTGGTCCACGCCTTTGTGTCTTCCTGCCTTGATTACTGCAATGCTCTATACCTAGGGCTACAGTGGGTAGATGTCCATTGCCTGCAGCTGGTGCAGAACACTGCAGCCAGGTTGTTGACTGGTTTGTTGAGCTCTAGCTATATCACACCTGTGCTTTTTGAACTGCACTGTCTGCCTGTGCGATGGAGGATCACCTTCAAGGTGACATTGTTGACCTATAAGGCCCTACACAGACAGGGACTGGGCTATTTGCAAGACCTCCTTCAGCTCTATTGCCCCCTCCATCCGCTCCACTCCACTGACAAGGGATTGTTAGACATTCCCAGGGTCTGGCTTTGAACCTCGGGTGCTAGGGCTTTTTCATTTGTGGCTCCGACCCTGTGGAACTCTCTGCCTTGTTGGATATTAGTGTGCCTGTCCACTGAGACCTTTAAGTCCTATTTAAAGACATAATTATTTAGTCTAGCTTTTGGGGACACTGTTTAGTGAGACCTGATATGCTGCCTTTTTAAAATTTGTATATGTTTTATCTGATTGATTATTTATGTTTTTAAGTTGTCATGCACTTTGATATTTGAAAAGCGTGTTATAAATAAAGAATGACTTGACTTGTTTTGAAATAAAAGTAACTTGCTTCTAAGAAAAACTCTGTCATCTCAATCAAAATATCTGTTGGTTAGATTAGAGACTTGACCCTGTTATATGGAGAGTATTGTAAAGTTCTTATTCCTCATTGATGGGGAATATGTAAGCAATAATACCCAACAGGGTGGGCATTATTGGGAAATACCGGACTGCCCAGGGGCATGATGAGGCCCGATGCCACAGGCGGAGGGCCTTTTAGCCCCTGGAAGGTCCGGTATTTCCCAATAATGCCCACCCTGGAGGGGATTATTTCACTTAGAAAATGGCTTTCTTAGTAAATTTTAATAAAGTGGTAAAAGAAGAGAGGAAACGATAATAAAAAATGAATAGCATCAGCAGAAACAAAAGTATTGAAAAAAATAGTCCATGTTTCTTTAAGGCTGTTCCAGGTTCTGTTGCTCCTCCCCACAGCTATCACCACCTCCACTTCCTGACACACAGACATCCTCCTGAAGAACTGGTAAATATCCAATAGCAGTTTGTGGGCATTGTCTCATGTTTGTTTAAGATTTTTTCTTAATTGGGCTGCAGTTGGACGTTGCGTCTGTTAAGCGCGGGACCTGTGGATGACAACTATGTGCCGTGAGGAACAGCCCCGAGGTAAATGATGCATTTTGTTTTAGCTTGGTAGTCAAATAAGTGTGGGAGCATTGTGGTTTGAGGGAATTCTGGCATCTGAGGCAGTAGAATGCTACAGTTTTAAAAATGCTGTTTCGGACTAACAAGCTGTTCAGAGCAACAGATTAATTTTACTTCCGCTTAAGTGCAGTGCTGCGAGAGTGCAGTCGGGAGAGTGCAGCTGTGAGAAAAAAAGATTTTGGCACTCTTCCCGACTGCAGAATAAGTGGAGTGTTTTTTTGTTTTTTTTTTGTGAAGAGGGAGTGAGCTGATAGTGAAGGAGCGAGTGTGTGTTTGTGTGTCTGGGGGGTACAGTTGCTCTTGCTAAGCGAGAGAAAAACATGGTGGGGATTTTACATTTTTTTCTGGTGGTTTGAGCCAATGACAAAGCAGGGTGAGCACCCCTGCACAAGGGTATGTGGTAAGGTGGCAGGCTGGTTCTAATTTTTTGCTGGGTATTTATTGAAAAATAAATGCCCAGCTTGGAGGTGGTATTAGCCAATCAGCACTGAGAATCCATTCTTGCCATTTTCTAATACTATATAAGCTTTTGATGTTTAGAGTGGCTAGGACAGTTTCACTAGTAGCACTGATCTTGGATACTATTCAATGTGCATCTGTCATATCTTTGAAGTACACTGTTAGTTCTACTACAAAAAGGCTTATGAAGAAATCAACAAATTGGAGATTGTTTCTTTAATCAAGCCAGTTCCCAACACGACTGATCTACCAGAGGGAGAGGTATGCAGATTTTTGTGAATTTTGTGGAGGAGGTATATGATGGCTCTTACTGGGTTTTGGACAGTGAGGAATTCAAATTCTACTTTTGTGACCCACTTCTTCTCAAAGACAATAATGAGAACCCTTCAGTCTTGACAGCTACGTCTCCCCACCTTGCCTTCTTCTACCTGCCTACCCCCTTGCCCCCTCTTCCTTTCGTCCCCCCGCCCGGGCATTTCCTGACTTTTATCCCTCCCCTCCTTCCCCTTTAGAGCTCTTACCCTCACCCTTTACCCTCCGACAATGGCCTTCCTGCCTGCATACCCCCTTCCCTCTCACCTGCAGTGCTTATTTCTAAGATTGCCCTTGGCTGGTATGTCATGCTACCTAACATTTGGCACATTTTGAATTACTGGAATTTCCTAAGCCTCAGTCTCTTACTTCTTTTTATTGTGTAACTATGTATTATTATGTTGGCCTTTGTATGTTTGTATACCCCCCATTCTTTCGACTTGGAACCTTTGTAAAGAGCAGTTCCTGCTCAAAGGTATTTGTAATCCTAGATTTCAATAAAATAAAAATAAAAATAAAACCCTATTAACTCTCTTTGAAAAGTCATTCGTGGGATCCTCAAGGAGTTTTTTTTCATAAGAGGTCGAACTGTTGAGCTGTTTCATCATCTCTGTTTTGTAATTTTTCCCAGAGAAAAAGTTCCCCCATTTTGTTGGTTTAATCAACAAGTCATCATTATTCTATAACTCTCTGAGTGTTTTTATTTCCTCAAATGTGAGGTTATTGTTGACTTTGTAGCTAGGATTTTTGTATCTTCAACTTACTGATCTTTGTATCTTCAATTTCCTGATCTAGCAGCCTGCAAAATGTAATTATAGGTGCACTTTGTATCAGTTGGTTAAAACTCAGTGGGCCTGATTCTCAAAGCTCCTGGCACAGTGCAAAGGGCTTGTGCCATAATGAATGGCATGCAGTGCCCCTTGCGCCAAATGACACGCTTAGAGCAATTCTCAAAAGGGCAGCCTGCATCAGCTACAGGCTGCCTGTTCCAAATGGTGCTTGCACCACCAGTGCACTTCAAAATGGTCTGCAGCATGGTGCTAGGGGGCATGAGGCAGATGCAAGTTGACATATCCCCTAAAGTGGAATTCTCAAAACTCTCCCAGAGGAAGAATTTCTAAGTACCATTATATCAACCGAGGCTGGTCTAAGGATACTTAGAAATATCACTTTGTTAGATTTTAGCACTCTGCAGCAATGTGCCATGGTTTCCCCTCCCCAGCCCCGATCCCCCATTAAGTTTAATTTGCATTCACTGTTGATGAAGTGGACCCCTTCCCCAATCCCCGATTTGGCTCCTAAACATATATATTAGTATATGCCCCTTCCCTGGTAATATAGTGGACCTCCTTTCCTGATCCCTAAGTCCACCCACAAATATAAGCATTTCACAAAACACCTTTCCTGGTGGTCTAGTGGACACCCACCCAGTCAGGTAGTGCCCACAGCCCCACTCCCCTCATCCCAAAGCAGAGCTGGCAACTAGCATGGCTTTCCTCTCACCTCCACATCCAGCCTCTGACTGAACTGTCACTGAGCGCGTACTGATAGTGTAGTGCTCATTGACATACAACTGTCAATCCAAGAGCACATTCACTATACAGTACATGCTCAGTGACAGTTCAGTCAGTGGGTGGTTGAGGAGGTGAGAGGAGGTCTGTGCTGGTCACCGGCTCTACATTGGGATGGGGGGAGCAGGGTGGTGGGCACAACCTGCTGGGGTGAAGGGATCCACTAGACCAGTAGAGAAGGAACTTATTAATGTATACATGTATGAGCGGAATTGGGGATCAGGGAGGGGGTCCACTAGACCACCAGGGAAGGAGCTTAATAATAAATATGTTTACAAGCCTAATCAGGGATCAGGGATGGGGGTCCACTATATCAACAGGGAAGGGGCTTATTAACCTTTGCTGTGCAGCAGACTGATACATCAGTCCAGAATTCCTATACATTCCCTAATTCTGTTGACAGCCCAAAGGTATACATATATACTGTGTATGTATCTCTCTCTCTATCTATCTATATATATATCTATATATATATATCTATATATCTATATATCTATATATCTATATATCTATCTATATATATATCTATATATATATATCTATATATATATATATATATCTATATCTCAGGAAAGGAGCTTATTAATATACACACACACATATACATATATTTATAAAATGGGTAAGGAATTTCACTGAAAATCCTGTATGCTGATTGGACGAAACACGTCACATGACCATGCATTATCCCACAATGACCGCATGCCTCCTTCTCACCAGCACTGCAGGGAGATCACTCCACACCTGGCACAGATAGGCACACACACACAGCTGGCACTCAGGCTGCCACCCACAGGCACAAGTAAATAAACATACCAATCCCACAGTCTACACAATCACCTGGTTCATCCTGTCACAAGTTGTAGATAAAATATTATTTAAAACTGGATCCTGCCACTTCCACAGTGCCTTAGGCAGAAGCAGTTTAACTTTAAATGCTCTAAAATAGCCGGCGTGACCGAGTGCTCAATACACTGACAAATGACATCCTTGCACAAATTTAAATAACCCAGACTATGCTCAAAAAACCAAGAAGACACTGAATTTTGTGCTTACTGTACTTACATTTCTGTAAAATAAGCTGCTATTTCTCAGAACACAAGACTGAGTCCACAGCACTTTCACTTTTACAGTTAAAATGTAGCGTGACCAAGCGCTGTAAATTGCCGTAACAGAAGAGCCTGGCGAAGTTTAAATTAAGCCCCTCTGTCTTCAAAAAAAGTAGAAAAGTGTGTATTTAGCTTTACTTTTTCTTTTTGTAAAAGAAGCCGCCGACAACCCGAATGTAGCAAGAGGAGGAGTGAGCGAGTCGGCGGCTTGAGAAATGAAGACGCAAGCCAGAGCGTTTGTTGCTATAGAAACACTCTCTCTGGGTTGCGTCTATGTTCCTCAAGCCGCTGACTCACTTGCTCTGCTCCTGCTCCAGTTGGTGACTTTTTTAACCAAAAGGAAAGAACTAAAACAAGATAAACACGTTTTCTTACCTCTCTGAAGACAGAGGGAGTTACTTTAAACTACTGCAAGCATTTCACTCATTTACAGCACTCCCTTGGTCACGCTACATTTTAACACTAAAAGTGAAAGTGCACTGGACTCACTTAACTCTCTGTAGAAACTGCAGCTTTTTTTCACACAAATGGCATACTAACATTAAATTGTTTTTTTTTCCACTTTTCCAACAGAGACTAGCTTATATTAAATGTCTGCCAGGACTTAATTTACCAATATTTTCAGCACTTGATCACACTACACTACAGTAATAAAAATGAACGTCCTTCTACACTAACACACTCTGAAAATGTCAGTATTACCTACTACGTAAACCTATCACAGTTAGGACAGCGGCAATCAAATTATGTACTTCAACTCAAATACTTATTTGTGACGCACAAGGACTATTTTCTGCCCCCCCAAGACTTGTGGTCATTTTATAAGATAGATAACCCACTACAGGGCGTGCAGTCACACTCTGATATATGCACGCCTTGGGTGGTTGAACACACTTGGCCTGTGGCCTCGTGCATCATAACGCACACCAAGGTGTGCATATATCAGAGTGCCACTGCAAGCCCTGTAGTGGGTTATCTATCACATATATATGTATATGTATGTATGTATGTATGTATATAAGTATATGTATGTATGTATGTGTATATACTAGAGAGAGAGAGCGTGAACACAATTGCACATACCCAAGTAATGCAAAGCATGATGGGAAACATATGAAAATCCCCATGAGAGAGTTTGGATTGGCTCAACCTATATATATATATATATATATATATATATATATATATATATATATATATATATATATATATATATATATATATCTTCTTTAAAACACTTTAATGCAACAGTTAGTCGTTTCACAGCAACAAAAGCGTGGAAATTCAACGTTAGAGTTACCACCCCACCACCCCACCCCCACGGCCCCAATCCTCCACACAAAAACAGACCTCGAGGTGTGCCATGGGGTCATCATCTCCAACTCTCACCCCATTCCATGCGTAAGCATGCTGACATGGTACAGTATAGGAGAATGAGATTAGAGTTCGGACTGGTGACCCCATGGCCCCCCTGACGTCTGTTGGTGCATGGAGGTTGGGGACATGGGGGTGAGGTGGTGGGGTGGTAACCCTAACATTGAATTTCCATGCTTTTTTCACTGTGGAAACAATCCCAACTGATGCATTAATGAAATTTTTGGCAAAGAATTTCCTTTCCTTATGAAAAAGTGTAATATAAATAGTAAATGGTATGTGTTGCTGGGAGCGCAGGGACCAGCCCAGCAAGCTGCCCATTTGTGCACAATGATATGTGTCTGTGGGAGTGTGGCCTGTCTGGGCCCTATGCTCCCACTTACACATAGCTACAGAGCCATACATCAGCCCAGTAGGGCAAGGAACCCTTGTAACACAAATTTGCCAAAATATGTGGCATGGGGTCATCAGCCCCAACTTTCACCCCATTCCATGTGTAAGCAAGCTGACATGCTATGGTATAAGAGAATGGGGTGAAAGTTAAGGCTGACAACCCCATGGTACACCCGATGTCTGTGGTGTGTGGAGGATGGGAGTGAGGGGGTAGGATGGGTTGGTAACCCTAACATTGAATTTCCATGCTTTTTTTGCCATGGAAACAACCCTAACTGATGCATTAACAAAGTTTTTTTTCAAAGAATTTCTTTTCTTTTTGAAAAAGCGTAATATAAATAGTAAATGGTATGTATTGCTGGGAGCACAGGGCCCATCCCAGCAAGCTGCCCATTTGGGCATAATGATATGTGTCTATGGGAGTGCAGGCCCGCCTGGCCCTGCGCTCCCACTTATAAACAGCTATACAGCCATACAGCAGCCCTATAGGGCAAGGAACCCTTCCAACACAAATTTGCCAAAATATGTGGCATGGGGTTGTCAGCCCCAATTCTCTCCCCATTCCATGTGTAATCAAGCTGACATGCTACAGTATAGGAGAATGGGGTGAGAGTTAGGACTGATGACCCCATGGCACACCCCGATGTCTTTTGGTGTGTGGAGGATGGGGATGTGGGGTTTGGGGGGGTGGAGTGGTAATCCTAACATTGAATTTCCATGCTTTTTTCACCGTGGAAACAACCTAACTGATACATTAATGAAGTTTTTTGAGAAGAATTTCTTTTCTTTTGAAAAGTATAATATAAATAGTAAATGGTATGTATTGCTGGGGCGCAGGAGCAACATGCTGCCTTATTACATAATGATATGTGTCTGTGGGATAGTGGGCTCTCAGGTCTGTGCTCCCACTTACACATAGCTACAGAGTCATACAGCAGCCTATAGGGCAAGGAAACCTCGTAACACAAATTTGCCAATATCTCAGGAACCGTAGCAGCTAGGAAAAAAAATTCTAGTGTCAAAACAGAGAGAGGTGGTAAATGGTATATGGTCAGAAGAGATGCAAGTCATGAGTGGAGTACCTCAGGGATCAGTCCTGGGGCCAGTCCTCTTCAATATCTTCATCAGTGACATTGCAGATGGACTGGAGGGTAAGGTTTGTCTGTTTGCAGATGACACCAAGATCTGCAACAGTGTAGATGATCCAGATGAGGTGGGCAGAATGAGAAGAGATCTGGATAAACTAGCAAAATGGTCAGAAGAGTGGTAACTGGGGTTTAATGCAAAGAAGTGCAAGATCAGGCACATAGAGAAGAGAAACCATGAAGCCACCTATAGGCTGGGAGGGGAGTTGCTGGCAGTCACAAGGTAAGAAAGAGACTTGGGCATCATCATCACGATGACCTGAAATCATCCAAGCAGACCACTAAAGCAGTAGATAAGGCTAGTGAGATTTTAGGGTGTATTAGTAGGGGTATCAAAAATCAGAAGAGGGAGGTAATAATCCCTCTTTACAAGACACTGGTTAGGCCCCATCTGGAGTACTGCATGCAGTACTGGAGGCCACACCTTCACAAGGACATTAACCAAACTGAGGCAGTCCAGAGAGGGCAACCAAATGGTGCAGTGACTGCATCAGAAAACATATGAGGACAGATTAACAGAGCTCAATATGTATACCCTAGAGCAAAGGAGGGAGAGAGAGGTGATATGATCGAAACATTCAAACACCTTAAGGGCATTAACAAGGTGAAAGAGTCTAACATATTTCAATATAAAAAAATAACAGGACAAGAGGACACAGCATGAGATTAGAGGGAGGCCGATTAAGGGGTAATGTGAGGAAGTTCTTTTTCACAGAAAGGGTGGTGGATGCATGGAATGGCCTACCTAAGGAAGTGGTGGATATGAATACATTGCAGGACTTCAAACAGGCATGGGCTAGGCATACAGGAGCAATACAGATGAGTATGAATAGATAGGCCATTGACAGAGCAAAGGCCGATGGCACATTTATAAGGTAGAAAAATAAATGGCCAGACTGGATGGGCCTTGTGGTCATTATCTGCTGTCAAAGTCTATGTCATTATAATTGTGACAGTGAGACATCCACATGACATATGATGGAGGAATCCATATCTCGCTTCATTTCTGAGATGGGGCACTGAGAAGCACTGTGAGTGCTAACTCTGAGAGTGTAATAGTGGCCTATGGACATGAAAATTAGCAATTGGAATACTAATTTCCAAATATCTCAGTAACTGTACAAGGTAGAAAAACATTTAAAATTCATGTTATTAATGGTTTTACAATCTACTTCTGTACTTAGTCCCCCTATAGTAGGACTAAGAATTTTTGTGACGAAAAATCTGTATCTCGAATCGTTTTCGAGATACGGACCCTGAAAGGCGTCATGGGTTCTGCAATGTTATCCTATGGGAAAATTTCTCAAATTTGGAATGCTGTAACTATGGGCCTGTTCAATGTTTTTGAACCAAACCACAAAAAGACACATCTGTGGGATTAGGGCTTGCCACCCTGAACATTTTAGGCCAATAGCCCACTACACCTTGCCACAATGAACTGACAAAGAAAATGACACATAGCAAAATGTGTTCGTACAGTGTTACCACAATTACTTTAATGTTTTCATGACACTCCTATCTCTATAATGGGAATGTTGTCGTGCAGACAAAAATGTTGACATGGTTACTTTTTCTTCGGAGCGCGATTGTTTTCATGGCAACAAAACATCTTGCTGCAATCAAAAAAAGGCAAAAATTTAAAAAACATGTTTGTTTGCAGACCACCTAGTAAAAAAGTAATGCCAGTGTCATGTTCCTCAGGGCCCAATTAGGTAAACACAACTGCTGGGACAGGATTCACAAAGCAGATTCGTTGGGCACGAATGAGATGCGCCGACCAAAATCCGAGCAATTCACAAAGTGATGCACCACGGGAATGCCCCATGTGCATAATGATAATGTGTCTGTGGGAGCACGGCTCCTCCAGGCCCTGCGCTCCCACTTAAACATAGCTACAGAGCCATACAGCAGCCCAATAGGGCAAGTAACCCTTGTAACACAGATTTGCCAAAATATGTGACATGGGGTCATCAGCCCCAACTCTCACTCCATTCCATGTGTAAGCAAGCTGACAAGCTACTATATAGGAGAATGGGGTGAAAGTTAGGACTGAAAACCCCGTGGCACACCCCGACATCTGTGGGGTGTGGGGTGGGGTGGTGGGGTGGTAACCCTAACATTGAATTTCCATGCCTTTTTCACTGTGGAAACAACCCTAACTGATGCATTAACAAAGTTTTTTGCAAAGAATTTCCTTTCTTTTTGAAAAAGTGTAATATAAATAGTAAATGTTATGTGTTACTGCGAGCGCGGGGCCCATCCCAGCAAGCTGCCCATTTGGGCATAATGATATGTGTCTGTGGGGTGCAGACCCTCCTGGCACTGCGCTCCCATTTATACATAGATACACAGCCATACAGCAGCCCTATAGGGCAAAGAACCCTTGTAACACAAATTTGCCAAAATATGTGACATGGGGTAATCAGCCCCAACTCTCTCCCCATTCCATGTGTAGCTAGGCTGACATGCTACAGTATAGGAGAATGGTGTGAGAGTTAGGACTGATGACCCAATGGCACACCCGGACGTCTATTGGTGTGTGGAGGATGGGGGTGTGGGGGTGGGGTGGTTGGGTGGTAACCCTAACATTGAATTTCCATGCTTTTTTCACTGTGGAAACAACCCTAACTGATGCATTAATTAAGTTTTTTGCAAAGAATTTCCTTTCTTTTTGAAAAAGTACAATATAAATAGTAAATGGTATGTATTGCTGGAGCACGGGCCCCAGCAAGCTGCCCATTTTCAGACAATGATATAGTCTGTGGGAGACGTGGGCCGTCCGGGGCCTCTGTGCCCCACTCACACATAACTACAGAGCCATGCAGCAGCCCTATATGGCAAGGAACCCTTGTAACACAAATTTGCCAATATCTCAAGAACTATAGCAGTTAGGAAAAAAATTCAAGTGTCATTGTAATTGTGACAGCGAGATGTCCACATGACATACAATTGAGAAATCCATATCTTGTATCATTTCTGATACAGGGGCACCAAAAAGTGCAGTGAGTGTTAACTCTGAGGGCGTAATAGTTGTCTATGGACATGAAAATGAGCAATTGGAATACTAATTTCCAAATATCTCAGTAACTGTGCAATGTAGAAAAAAATTCAAAATGCATAGTATTAATAGTTTTTCAACCTACTTTTGTACTTGTTCTCCCTATAGTGGGACTAAGAATTTTGGCAACAAAAAATTTGTATCTTGAACCGTTTTCGAGATACGGGCCCCAAAAGGCATCACGGGTGCCGCAATGTTATCCTATGGGAAAATTTCTCAGCTCCGGAATACTGGTAAATGTTTTTGTACCAATTTAGCAAAAGACACATCTGTGGGACTAGGGCTTGCCACCCTGAAACTTTTAAGCCAATAGCACATTCCCCCTTGCCACAATGAACTGACAAAGAAAACACAGCAAAATGTGTTTGTACAGTGTTACCATGATTACGTTAATGTTTGCGCGACACTCCTATCTCTATAATGGTAGTGTTATCACACACACAAAAATGTTGCCGTGGTTACTTTTTTTCTGAATACGATTGTTTTCACTGCAACAAAAAATGTTGCTGCGATCAAAAAATGTCAAAAGTTTAAAAAACATTTGCGGACCACCTAGTGAAAAACTAATGCCAGGATCATGTTCCTCAGGGCCCGATTAGGTAAATACAACTATTGGGGCAGGATTCACACAGCAGATTCCCTGGCATAAATTAAATGCTCTGGCACAACCAGGATGTGTCGACCAAAATCTGGGCAAGTCACAAAGAGATGTGCCATGGAATGCCCCATCATCCCACTGTGAATCATGTATTTTGCGCATGGCGCAAGTAGAGATGCCCCTGCGCAGCTGTGATGTGCAAAACCACCCAGGGGAGCAGAACAGTGAATAAGGAGCAACCAAGCAGGGAATGGGGAGCAAGAGGGGGATAATCCAGTGGGACAAAGGAGTCAGGGACACATGCCCAAAGGGACAAGCCAGAGTTGCAAAGAGCCCAACAGTGGCTGCAGCAGATGAAGTGCACAGACAGGGCACACAGAGCAACACCCAGTACCACATGACATAACCCACACAGGACCACAGCAGTCACAAAAGACAGGCACACTGTCGCCCACAAGGTGCCACATATCTGCAGGGGAAACCATGCATCATAGTGGTGTCCAAAGGACATGGCCAACAGCATAGAAGCCCTAGAATGTGGGGATGTATATGAAACCACACAGGGCCACACTGGTGCATAGGCTGGGTGGCACACAGGTGAGACCACTGCGCCACACAAGCATGTCATGCCCCTAACCACTGTACACTGTCCGCAGGTCTGATGACTGACAATGCAGCAGTGCAATGGATGCATCCCACAGGCATCACACACAGACCAGGGGCATAGACTTGGGCAGCATGACACCAGGCCCACACACAAGCCACAGGCAACATGGTGGGCACACAGTGGGTGGGATATGGCAGGGGGCAGGAGGTAGCTGCCTGCACAAACACATGTGCAGACATGAGTATGGCAGCACGGGAACAGAGGACAGCTGCAGACAACAACCAAACCCATGAACAAGGTACAGTGAATGACCACAGGCAACGGTGCAGATAAATAACAGTTTAATAAATAACACAACAACAAGAATAACAGCAACAACCATTTACAAGAACAATGCAAAACAGGGAAGGGGAGTGTGAGAGTATGTACAACAACAACAACAACTGGGGAAAGCAGGAGAGGAATGTGGCAGTGTAAGCAGGTATAGGGGATGGGTGGGGACACTGATGCAAAGCAGGGAGGGGAAATAACTGGTAAAATTTCCTAAATCATGCCATATGGTGTGCCAGGGGATGGCACATGTCTCCAGCCCCATAAAGTTACGAGATGAATAACACCTGACAGGGTCCGCAGTAGTCGACCCTGCCTCTGAAACAGTGGCCATAAGGATTCCTGAAGTGCGCATGTCACTTTCAGTCCCATGTCTTGAGGTGCCTCCTGCTGTCATCCTCCATGGCCATGACCAACAGCATGCACACCCTGTGGGCCTAGAGAGGAGAACACAGAGAACAGATACTAAGTCCCATGTTCCAAACACCACCCCCCCGCACGTAGGCTGGAGGCATCCACCACGGAAATGGCCCAGATCCTGCCAGGCACAATGCACATTGCACCAGGCAGGCACAGGGTGGCACGCTGATTGGGCACAGGAACTGAGTGGGCACATGTCCCACGTGTACAAACAGTGGCTTGTGCAGAGGGGCATAAGGGCAAGCCTCATGCAACATGTGCACAAGGCAGTGGCCTGCATAAGTATGTAGACCCTGTCAGTATACCAATGAAGCACCACTGTGTGTCCACAGTGTGCATGGCATGCACACACAGTGGTTGCCAATGCAGGGACCATGTGCATTATGGCCCAGGCACACACTGCACCGAGCATACCAATGAGCCTGTGTGACTAGCAATACACAGATGAGTACAGTGTACCAGCAACACCCATCTGATCAGACACCCACCCCACCTGACACACAGTGCATGCACAAAATGAGCACTCACCTACACCAGCATGGCCACCACCCTGTGCACCTTCAGTGACCCTCTGCACCAACATTTCAAAGGCCTCCATGGCCTGCCACCTGGCTTCTGGCCCTGCAGGAAACACAAAATCAGAGAACGACATGAGGAGATGTGATGTGAGACAGCCCCTTCCCCAACACTGGTGTGGGCATGCAGTGAAGGTGTCAACAAACAGTGCACCAGTGCTGCATGGCCCGGCAGTGTGCAGCAGAGCACAGCACCCTGGCCTGTGTCCCCCACGTGTGCAGCTGTTGGCATGCAATGCAAATGGAGTCCAACACCATGCATGCCACAGTGGTCCCACCACACCCAAGCACCACAGCAGACAAGCCCACCCCATGTGACATGCGGTAGATGACACCACAATGGAAATGTAGCCATGCCTATGTGTGTGTGCCCCTGTAAGTGCACTGGCATGTGGTGCAGCTTTCCCAACCCCAATGCACTCGTCATGCAAATGTATGACTGTGACAAACCTGGTCATGGCACTGCACCCCTATGTACATGCTCCCATAGGCTATTCAGGTGCACCCTGTCCCTCTGGTGCAGTTTGCTGTACCTCTGCCTGCACTGCTCTCCTGTGCAGGTACACCTGTCCAGCACACCAGCTGGCCAGCAATCCTGGCCCAAACAGCTGACCTGAGCTCCTGCAGGTCCTCCTGACCAAACAGCTGGCCATCCACCTGCATCACAAGGGCCACAAGGTTGAGGAGCTCTACCTCAGACCAGTTCATAGCCCTGGGGCCTGCTCCCCATGCACATGGCATGGCTACAGCTAAGTCTGCACAGCAAGTAGGTCCTGTCAGGTCTGTGCTATTGAATGGTCAAATCGCACCACATGCGCCACTAGACCACATGCAAATAACCACGCACAGCATGCTGAAGCGCGATTGGTGCCAATGGCGCTGATGCGCACGTGCACATTGCGCAATGACTTGCTGGGAAAGCGGGTCATGGGACATGGTGGTTGTGCATGCGCACAACGCATATAACAACCATATTGTATGTGTCTCAGACATTCGTTAGGCAACAGTGATGGCAGTAGCCCACAGGCATGCAGTGGTAGTCGTTGAGCAATCAAGGCATGGATAGGAACAGGAAGCACAGTGGGGATTACACACATGGACGTGCATGCACTAACAGATGTCATCGCTCAATGTGAGTGAGCTGAATGGTGGTGATGCGACTGTCAGGCCAGTTGTGCATCCATGATCATGCACCAAGGGAACTGTGCCAGATTCAGGGACACCCCTCGTATGCCCGGACAATGCGCCATGTTGAGATGTGCCGAACGCAGCAGATGCATCCTGCTGATTGGGATGAGTTGAGGGCAATTATGCAATTCACAGAAATTGCTCCCAATTCAGCTCATTACCAAATTAACTCAGCCCACAATTCTATTGTAGGAAAACGGACTGGTTTTAAAGACAGAGAAAAAATATATTTCATCTCTTCTGTTTTCATTGGAAGGTATGACATTAATTTTGAAAAGAATATCCTCTTTGTTGAAAAGAATTTTGAAAAACAACTCGGTAATCCCCCACTCCATTTACTAGTATATAAAGAAAAAAAATTTGAAAAAAATATTTTGAAATTGAGCTAATATAGCATTTGTTTTTTATATTTTTTTTCTCAGTTCAGAGAAGCTGCAGTAATATGAAAATATAACTTTTTCTAAGGAGCATTGCACAGCTTACTTTGGGAGGTATGCTCCGAACACTGAAAACATTACTGTTAATATATAAATAATGTCTATAGGACTGTTACAATTACAAGATTAAATGTTTTTATTTTATTTCATATGTTACAGCTTTCAAGTTCTGATGAAGGGACACTTTAAGTCCTGAAACGTTAACTAAAGTTGAAAGCTATATAATGATGAAAGCAATATGAATAAACTTATGCTGAAAGCTACAAAATTATGAAAGCAACATGAATGAAAGCATCTTGTAAACATCAAATGGTAAGAAATGATTATAACCCACATCTTATACAAAGAATGAAGAATATATTATAAGACTATTTCAACTCATGATGTGGTGATATATTTGATTGGGTAGAGGTTCTCAAATATAACAAAATGTATTCTGAATCCGGAAGAATTTGAGTCACTCCCCCCACTTTTAAGCACTTTTTTCAGTGCAAGAATCACAAGGTGGAGATAACTATTTTTTTTGGTGCATTCTATCCTACAGTAGCCATCATGTCTGGAGGAGACAGTGCTGCTGGTTGCAGGTGGCCTAACTTCACAAACGATGAAGAGAGCGCCCTCATAGAGGTATACAACCTGCAGTGATATCCTGACTGGCAGGGGTGGCAGCCTAGCACTGCGAGATGAGGGCTAGGAGGCAGTGGCATGCCACATTAATGCTGTGGGGAAGTACAACAGGACCCCCCAGGAGTGTAGAAAACAGCTGAATGATGGAGAGAGGAGGGCCAAGGAGAAACTGGTGCACATTGAGGCCTCTCTGGGCACGACAGGGGGTGGGTCACAGTCAGGGGTGCATCCCACTCCAAATGAGGAGTTGCTCATGGCCAGCATTGGCCATGCAGCTGTGCAGTGTGTCCCTGGAGGGGGGTTCCAGATGGGTGAAAGCCCATCGCATTACTGTGAGTATACATGCCCGACTCATGTCAAGCCAAGTCTGTGCATCATGGTTGCTATGCAGCCCCACTGTATGCGACAGGCAGCCCGTGTGCCTGCATGTAATGCCATGGGTGGTCATGGCCCATCCATGGCCCATGCTGTGCACATCTGTGTCTTCCAGGCCATGACCGGTGGGTCATATGTGTGGCTGTGATACCCATCAAACTAGTGGTGCCATCCCACTGTTGGATGGGCATGGTGTAGCACTGTCCTCGTGGTGCTATGTGGATGTGTACAGGCACTGGGACACTCCATTCATTGCTGGTGCATGGCTGCAGTGGCAGAATGGGCATTGTCTGTCCATGCCAGGGACTGTCATGCAAAACCATGGCACACCACTATGACACACTGTATTTGTTTGTCTGCCACTGTTGTTTCTATTGTATGGACCATGTTGCTCTTTTTTCTTTTGCAGCTCCATCACACCTCACAGGTGCTGCCATGTCCACAGCTGCACAAGATGCCTTAGTGGGTGATGATGCAGACCCGTCCCACAGGGCTACGGGTACAATGGAGGATGGTGCCATCCCTGGCCCATCCAACACGTGTACCCAGCCGCATCACCAGTGGTGGTGGGCCCTTGGAAGCCATCAGCTAGTGATGCCACTGCTGGCGAGCATGACACCTCTTGGCTGGAGGGATGCCTGGGTTTGGCTGATGATGACCAAGAGGACATAGTGGACATCACTGATGCCCTGCTGGTGCTGGCATCTGGCACACAGGAGGCATACAGCGATGCCCCCTAACAATCCTGATGCCACACAGATACTTGGGGACACTCTCAACATTGGTGAACATGACACAGAGGTGCCTGCACAGGTGGCACCTGATGGTGTTGGTGGCCCCGCTGCCCATGGCACACCTGCAGAGCCCACACAGACCCCCACGGTGGTGGGTGCTGTGCCTCTGCATCTGGTCATGCTGTGGCAGCAGGGTCAGCCAGTTCATCAAGGCCGGGTGCTGTGGGTCAAGCACAGGTGGCACTGGACCGTGATTCCACCATACCTGGACATAATGGGGTTGTGCATGCCCATTCCCCACCCCTGCTGGGGGCAAGTCGGGAGCTAGAGTACAGCGAGGGTGTTGGCTGCTTCAGAAAGACAGACGCAAGGCAGAGCGAGAGTTGCTATAGCAACAACACATGCTCTGCTTTGCATCTATATATGTGAAGCAGCCAACACCCTTGCTGTACACTAGCTCCCCACTTGCTTCAGGCAGCAGCTTTTCTTTCTGCACAGATTCTTTGCATTTTCAAGAGAGAGTGACTTACTTTCAGATTCTGCCTACATGTTACATACCATTACTGACCACGCTCGGTCACGCTACATTTCTCTAATGAAAGTGAAAGTGCTCCCTCACTCGCTCTTCACTCACTTCAGTTGGTAACTTGTTTTACAGGATTCTACATGAAAATAATGTAAAGTACACAGTTACTTTGCATTTTCTTAACAGAGAGGGACTTACTTTCGGATTCTGCCTACATGTCATTACTGATTATTGACCATGCTCGGTCACGTTACTTTTCACTAATAAAAGTGAAAGTGCTCCCCACTCATTCTCCCTGTAAAGGTGATAACTTTTCAGAAAAGCAAAGGAAACAGAAAAATAAACATTTTTTTTTTTTATCAGGGCAACAAGCCTCTGCATGAAAGAGGTAAGAAAAGGAGACCATTTTCATTCCCCAAGGAGATGGTAAAAGCAATGAAAGAAAGAAGGGCATCCTTTAAAAGGTACAAAGAAACTTAAAGGGAAGATGACAGGTAAATGTATCAGGCCAGGCAGAAGGAAGCAAGAAAAGTGGTTAGAAAAGCTAAGGCACAGAAAGAGGAAAGTACTGCAAAGGAAGTGAGAAATGGGATATGACTTTCTTTCTACTACATCAGTGAGCAGAGAAAAGCAAGGGATGGAACAGTGAGTATTAGAAAGGTGGGAAGGGGATACTATGCAGAAGGAGACCAAGTACATGCTGATATTTTGAAGAGGTTCTTTCCCTCAGACTTCACAGTAGACGGCAGGGGGGATGGGCCACCAGAGAGGAGTAAGAACAGATGAAGGGAGTGGTGGACATTCCATTTTCAGAGGAAAGAGTACAGAAATGACTTGCAGCCCTGAAAATGAATAATGCTATGGGACCAGATGGGATACATCCTAAGGTATTGAGGGAGCTCAGTGAAGTGAAGTGTTAGCTGCTCCACTGACTGAGCCTTATTCAACAGCTCACTGAAAACAGGATTTGTTACCCGAGGACTGAAGAAGGGCTGATGTGTTCCTTCTGCATAAGAGTGTCAGCAGGGAGGACTCTAGCAACAACAAGGCAATCAGCATAACTTCAGTGATGGGGAAACTAATGGAAACCCTACTAAAAGAGGGTCTGATTGAATACCTATAATCCAATTAGCTGCAGCTCCAAAGGCAGCATGGGTTCACTGGGGGAAGGTCATGCCAAATTAATCTGGTAGATTTCTTTGATTAGGTGACCAGAGAATAGACCATGGGAGGGCAGTAAATGTACCCTGACTAGACTGCAGTAAGGCCTTCAACACTGTGACATACAAAAGGCTGATGTGATAGCAAACCAATTTGATTGGGGGGGGGGGTGAATGGGTTCTCAACTGGTTAACTGACAGGAGGCAGATGGTAGCGATAAATGGCAAGCAATCTAAGGATGCGGTGGTGACCAGCAGGGTACCACAGGGTTCAGTGCTGGGACCAATCTTGTTCAATATTTTCATAAAGGACATTGCAGAGGAACTGGAGGGGAAGGTCTGTCTTTTTTGCAGATGCTGCCAAAATGTGTAGTAGGGTGGATACCCAGTAGGGAGTAGAGACAATGCACTGGAATCTAAGGAAACTAGAGGAGTGTTTGAAGGCATGGCAGTTGGGGCTCAGGAACATAAACACCAGTGCCAAGTATAGGATGGGGGGAGGTTTTGGCAGTCACTAGGCCAGGAAAGTGACCATGGGGTTATTATTTTTAGGAGACCTCAAGGTAGTAACACAGTGTGACAAGGCCATGGGCAGAGCTAGTGGGAGGCTGGGTTGCATAGGGAGCGGCATCACCAGCAGAAGGAAGGTGATGCTGCTGGCATTGAACCACTGTTTGGTACACCTTGACCAGGAAGATTTACCTATAATGGGGCAACATCCACCTTGCCAACATCCACGACAGTGAGAGCCACAATGCCGAGTGTCAGCATTGCACTGTTGGGGATGTCTTAGTGTTTTTTTTCAGGAGGCTGCACCCCCTGAACTCCCCGTATAGAGGACTGCATCCCCCACACCCCCTGGTCTCATGGGATACAACTCCAAGTCAGAGTTGTCTCGGGGGAAGGGGTGAAACACTGGGTGAGGCAGTCCTGGTGCCAGCAGAGATCATCACAGCAATCCAAGGTATTTACTCGATTCCTGTCACTGTGATAATCTTCACGCTAGCAGTTTTGCTCTACCATCAGCATACCAACCAGGAATACTGAGTCCAGTTCTGGAGACTGACCTTCAGGAAGGACATAAACAGGGTGAAGGCAGTCAAGAGTAGAGTAACCAAGATCGTGCAGGGGCTACAAGGGAAGGCCTATGAGGAGAGATTTAGGGATTTCAATATGTACACTCTGGAGGACTGGATAGCAAGGGGTGGCATGATCAAGACCTTCTAGTACCTCACAGGGGTCAAAAGTAAGAAGGGAGGAAACATCTTCCAAAATAGGATGAGCTCTAGGACTAGGTGCATGTAATGAAATTTCAGGGGGGAAATTTCAGGAAGGATTTCAGGAAATACTTCTTATTTGGGGGAAAAAGGGTTTTAGAAGCATGAAACAGACTGCAAATTGAAGTTGAGGAGGCTAGAATGGTGGATAGCTTCAAGAATGCATGGGATAGACACAAATGCATATCAGTACAGAAACAGGGAGGTAGAGGTCCCCCAGAGACATGTTAGGATCTGTGGAGGTACAGAAGGCAGGGAATGCTTGGGCAGACTGAGTGGGAATAGCAGTCCTTTTCTGCTGGCACTTTTCTATGTTTCTAAGTTATTCCATATATTCATAACCATCTGATAAAAGCATTGCCTTCTTTTAATTTCTTTTTTTTTGGAGGTGGGGGGCTTTGCCTGAGTTTCAACATGGGAGAATAACTCCTACCACCATTCACATTTAAGCCAGCCTCTCCCCTCACTCCACGCTTAGCACATCTCGAATACTGAGCACTGTACGGTCCATGTGGTTGTGCTGTTCTCCCTGCTCATTCTCCTCATCTGTTCCTTCTGCTCCCCTTGTCCTTCTTGCTTCCTCTGCACCTCGACCCCCCCCACACACTTCATCTGTGTTATCTCTCCTGCTCCTGTCTGTCTCTGTCCACCTGTGTTCTTTCTTTCTCCCTTCTCAGCTGACAGCCACACAGTTGCGGCAGGTCCCCCCCCTTCACTCCCATACCTCCTGTCTTGTTTCATTCTTTGGGTCCATTTTGTCTTCTTGATTCTTCTACTTTTGGGTGTGTTTTGCTTTGCTCACTCTCTTTCATTTCCCCACAGCTTCTGTTTGCAGAGCCAAAATTCTTTTGGGTCTGTGACACATGGTGATATCACCACCATTTTTCTATCATGTACTACCATTCCTTGGATGAGAGAGACAAGGTGGATGTTGCCTACCTAGACTTCAGCAAGGAGCTTGACACTTTTCCACATAAAAGACTGGTAAACAAGTTGGGAAGCATGGAAGTGGGCAGTAAGCTGGTAAAATGGGTAAGAAATTGGTTAGGGGATAGAAGGCAGAAGGTAGTGGTAAATGGAGTTTGGTCTGAAGAGGGGAGTGTGATCAGTGGGGTTCCTCAGTTGTCAGTGCTGGGGATGGTCCTCTTTGATGTCTTCATTAGTTACATAGTGCAGGAGCTGGAAGGGAAGGTCTGCTTCTTTGCAGATGACAACAAGCTCTGTAACAGAGTGGAAACTCCGAGGGGGGGGGGTGCAAAGGATTGTAAGAGATTTAAAACAGACGGAGGAGTGGTCAAATGTTTGGCAGCTAGGGTTTAATGCAAAATAGTGCAAAATAATGCACTTGGACCACAGAAACCTGGGGATGGAGTATAAAATGAGGGGAGATATATTTGGAATTACCAAGCAGGAAAGGGAACTAGGGGTAATCATCTTAGATGACCTAAAGGTGGCCAGACAATATGACAAGGCAATCAGGAGAGCTAGTGGGATGCTGAGGTGCATAGGTAGGGGCATCATCAGCTGGAAGAGGGAAGTGATGTTGCCCTATATAGGTCACTGGTAAGACTCCACTTGGAGTATTGAGTCCAGTTTTGGAGATTACATCTCAGGAAAGACATAGACAGAGTAGAGGCAGTCCAGAGGAGAGCTACCAAGATGAAGCAGGGTCTGCATCAAAAGCCCTACAAGTAGAGGCTAAAGGAGCTCAATAAGTACACCCTGGAAGAGAGGAGAGGAAGGATATGACAGAGACCTTTCTACTAAATCTCACATAATAGGCTGTGTGCATCCTGCTTTAGCTCTTACTTTTTCATCAAGCATTATTTGTTCCATTCTCTTCCTGTTCACTCCAATTACCTGTTCTTTTCAGCCTTCTCTAAACTTTTTCAGTTCCTCTCTGTACTCTAGCAACCCTCACTTGCAGCCTGACCAGACTCCATCTCCTACTTGTACCTTCAAGAGATCGTCAAGTGTAGGTAGGGTTTGATTCATTCACCAGAGATGTAAGTCTGTGTCTTCAAGCATCAAGCCATTAATTATCAGCTGTCTGCAACACTGTTACAGTGTCATAGCATCCACTCCATCTGGTGCTTCATCTCCAGACATCAAAGCTGGTCCTTCAGGGCTCCCTTGGACTTCTTCAGACTCACTAGTGCCTTGCAAAAGGTCATCAAAATCAACATTTTCTATAAAGGATTGAACTTTTCTGTACCTGATTTCTGAATTGCAAAAATTGGTTATTTCCCATTCAGCATCTGCTTAGAAACAGGAGCTATTTGATTTATTTGTAGATACGAGTCTCAGTCTGCTAGGGATCCTACTCCTAGCCATCCTGTTCTCCAACCAGCTTTTGCTCTGTCCTAAATTAGAGAATTCATTGCTCAGCTGGCTACCTCAGTATCAGAGTTACAATTCCGCATCTCTTCCCTTGATGCTCACTTTCCCTTGCAACCCACTCCAGCTTCCAGCTCAGCAACTTCCACTAATCCTACAACCATTACTCATATCCACAAGGATGCTGTTTCAGCAAATACTGAACTACCTATGAACACTCCATCTACCTCTGGTCTACCACCCCTTCAAGATTCAGGTACTTCTTCTCCACCACTCCTCTGCCATTTATATCTCCTATTCATGTCATCCCAGGTCACCTCTGCAAAGATATTTTAGATGGAAAGGCTGTAAACCTGACATTCTCTCCTTATCTCATCCCATGATACCATAGAAAACAGAATAATCAAAAGATCTCAGACTCCTGAAGAAACTGTCTAAACCCAAATTTATCCTTGCTTTCAGCTTCTATCATGATGTCACTTGCTCCGAATTTCCCTCTAGACATGAAAAATTGAATTCATGTCTCTATCTTTTGGTCATCCTAGGTATTCGGTACAGAGGAATGCACATTAATAATGATCATTTGTCTTTTTCCACAAAAGTTCCAGCTGCATTGGCTAATTTTATTATAAGACTGAATTGGGCTATCCTGGACAACAAACTGTTCTGCCTTCACTTCCTTGGCCAGCAAATATATTCCAGCTTTCTATGTTGCTCCTTTGCTCACTTAATCTCACTATATCATTTGACAGTATCTGATGTCTCCTCATCTTACGTGGCAGCTAGGAGGAATTTACCAGTGGTCCAGCTCCAGCTTCCTTTTCTTCTTCATGGATGACCCACACTCTCTAATCCTAATGCCTACATTCACCCCAAATTAGACACGGAAGGTAAATTAAATATGTACAAGGTAAACCGACTTGCAATAACTTCAATGACAATTGATGCCGAGGTTCCAGTTGCCAGTTTCTCCATATTTGCAGTTTCTGTGGTGAAGCTCATGCTCTATTCATTTCTCCGAAAGCACCTCAGTTGAAACAATGGCAATTACTCTACTCCTCCACTCCTATCAACCTAGGTGCTTTAGCCAAAGCACTAGCTTCTCACCCTTCTTGCTCATTCATGGAATATTTTCTGTCTTGATTTTCTGAAAGATTCCATACTGGCACTGCTGTGCTTCCCTTTGACACCTTCATACTCTGTCATAACTTGCAGTCTGCCTTAAAAGAGCCCAAAGTTATGCAGCACCTATTACAAAAAGAACATCAAAAAGGATTCCTCATTGGTTATTTTCTACATTCATTTTTCCCACCTATGGGATCAGTCCTATTGGCGTAACCACTACAAAATCTTCTGGCAAGAAGCTACTAATCATCAGCTTATCGGCACCTTAACTGAAGTCCATTCCTAGTATCAATTCATTGATTCCATCTGAAGAGTATTCTGTCTCCTATGCTTGCATAGTTGATGCTATTAAATTGTAAAATGATTTGGCCCTGGCTCCTGGTTCTCGAAAGTAGACATTTCAGATGCATTTCAATTGATGTCCATCCACTCTTCCCTGTGGCACTTATGACATTCAATGGGAATATAATTACTACATCACCGTTTGTCTGATTTTTGGTTGTAAAAGCAGTCCAAAATTATTAGACATGTTTTTTGAAACACTTTGTTGGCTATTGATTAATATTTCTCATCATCCATTTATCATCTATCTTCTAGATGATTTTTTGCTAATCTATCCTCCCAATTCATCTCCAGCTGCTGGCATTGCCTCACTCATCCATCTCTTCCAGGAGTAAGCAGTGCCTCTGTCCAACAGCTAAAAAATCAATAGCCATAGCTGGTCCTAATGTTTTCTCTTCAAACTAGATATGATATGCATGGAAGCCAGATTACCTCCTGATAAACTGCTCAGGATTCAAGCACCCATGAAGTCTTTTCTGTTCCTTACTACTGTACCAAATGCAAACTTCTTTCACTTCTGGGATACGGTATCTCAATTTTGCAATGTGAATTATTTTGCAAGGCCGTGCATTCACTTCCTATCTTTTGTCATTTGCTTCTTCAGTCTCTGAACTAAACCTTCACATATCCATTACTGCTGCAACTAAATATGATTTAGCCATGTAGTCCCACTTTCTAGCCTGTTAGAATGGATGGTCTATGTTCCACAAAGAACCATCTCTCAATTTCTATCTCAGGATATATACCGATGCATCTCCTAATCATGTTTTGCAGCTGTCTTTAAGCATTCCTGGCCTCCTGACATATACACTCTTCAAGACTTCTAAAACATCCCCTTTACATGAAATGTACCCTATTGTAGCTGTTGCATTAATATGGGGCCATTTTTGGTCTTTGCAGACTATCTTGATCTTCTCTGACAATCAACCCACTGTAGACATTATTAACAAACACAGGTCTTTGTCCCATTCCATCGTGTTGTTCATGCAGAGGCTGACTTCGTTATCACTGTACCACAATTTCATCATGAAATTTTTTCCTATTCCTGGCTATGCAAATGGAGTTGCAGATTATCTATCCCAATTTCAATTCTAGGAATTCCATTGCATCTGTCCTTCAGCAGATTCAAACATGGCCTCGCCTGCTCAATTCACCAGTCTCATTATGACTTAACATTCTGTTTTCAACAAGCTGAAGTCATCATGTGGTCAACCCTAGAGCCTACTGTACAACTTATACCACCACTTGGAAGACATTTCCTCATTTTGTGCTTTTCAATCAATTCATTCAAGTTCCTTCTCCACCAATCATATCCTGGCATTTATAACCTTCTGCCACCAAGCCTTGAAATTATCATTTGGGACCATTAAACAATACCTATCCAGAATTCAATTATTCCTATATCAGTCAAATCCATCTATGTCTTCAATCCTATCCAATGCTTCAGTCAAACTCCTCCTCCTCAGAATCCATAGAGCACCCCAAACAAATATTCCTAAACGACTACCAAGTGAAGGAGCTACATTTTGCAAATTGTTGGATTTACTGCACACCAATCCTTTTGACCCTACCACAAACAACATGATATCATCAGCAATTTGCTTAGCATTCTATGGCTTTCTGCTCCCCAGAGAGTTTACTACTTCTTTGGCATCTTCGTCTAAATTTCTTACAGTTGCCAATTGAAAAAAAGCAAGAAGATCATTATATTTTCTTTATTTCAACCTCAAAAACTGATAGACTGCATCAATGAGTCCTGCTCTCATACTACCCCCTCAGAATAACTGGTGTCCACTATCTGTATTGGATCAACTCATGCACTATCATGTTTGCTTCAGTTCTTCACAACCGCTCCTATCTATCGGCAACCTTACATCAATATCAACCAAATGTTTCATGGAACATGTGAGACTCCTATTACAAAGACTCAGACATTTTGCTTTCACAGGTCACTCTTTTCAGATTGGAGCTGCATTTTCTGCATTGAAGAACAACATCCCTGCTAATGTTATCAAGAGACTTGGAAGGTTGACCTCTTCATGCTTTGAATCCAACATCCCCAATCCTGAAGCAGAACTCAAACATGCTTTTAGGATTGTCTCCTCTTAGTATGCCCAGAGGAAAGGCAGTTCAGTAGCCATGGTTCCTCAGTGGTTTCCTCCTCAAGAGGGTTTTTTGTCTCGTGCATGCTACTGTTCACACTCTAAGTTGGAGGTGGTATCTCTCTCTTTTTGGCCTTTTGTAGCTATAATGCCACCTGGTTCCTCTACTGAAGGTAGGACCATATAAAGGTCAATGTTAAAGCACTGCACTCATTCAGGGTTCCAGCATTAGTGCACCCATCATTAGGGTGCCAAAATCTGAAATTCACTGCCCCCTCCCTGAGGTCCGCCCATCTACAATTGGCAAATTTGATGACTGGTTCCCTAATGACGGGTGCACTATAGCTGGCATGTTCCAAGGGAGGAATCAAGTTAAAGAGCAGCTGACACTTTCAGGAGAACTTTAACAAACCATAATATTTAGACACAGTTCGGCATCTATTTCTCATTAGTTATGTATTCCTCCTCCTAATTAGTTATTACTGAGGTAATTTGCATGGAAACACAATCTTTGCTCCCAAAGAGTTCACGTATTCCTGTTGCTTTCTTCCTACCTGAGGTCATAATGCACTGCTTGTGATATCATTGTTACTCCAATGGCAACAGGCTATAATGTCACAACATGGGAATATGACTTGAAGTACAGAGTTAGCTGTAGAGACAAATAAACTCTAAAAGAATTGTAAGGGTTAAAGATTATGTATTTATGCAAATTTGCTCAGTAATAAATAATGAGGAAGACAAATATATAGAATATATATGGAATGCAGGCTGAATTGTACCTAATTACTATGTTTTTCAAAATTGTCTTTGCAGCATCAGCTCTTTAAAGTTCACACAAGCACTTACACTGTTCCCAAACATTGAATGAGAGGGCTTTTCCTGAGGTTCAGTGCAGGGGGAATGACTCCTCTCACCATTCACATTTAAACCAGCCTCTCTCCTCACTCCACACTTAGCATGTCTCAAATGTCCTCCATCCTCCCCTCTTCCAGTACTCTTCTCATCCTAAGTGTTGGGCCTTCTATTTCCATAATGCAGCCCAGCTTATCTGCTGAGGGTGGGGAAAAGAGAAAGGCCAAAGTTAAAGTTGCCAAAAGCACTTACACTATTCCCAAATGGTGAATTTAATATAACTGTAGGTTATGTCCCCTCAAGTTATGGGTAGTTTGTTTTATTCTCATCCCCAGATCCCCTCTTAGGGGTACATACCATATTATTATAAAAGTTTATGTTTCACCTATCCTCAAGTTCATGGAGGCTTAACGTACAACCAACCTCTAGTCCTATATAAAACAAGACATGGAGAGATGGGCAATCCTTCCATTGTCCCTGTAGGGTAGGATAAATGTGGTGAGGGAAAGTGAATATCCTCGCTTGACTCACATACCTCTAATGATATAAACTTTGTTCTTTCCCTTTATGTGGTTCCAAATGGTCCACTTCATGATTTCTACCTGCATGTTAGCAGGGAAAACTCTGTGGAAATCATTTGTGATATTAACAACCTGAAAAGAACTGGGAGTATCTCAAGCTACCAGACATCTTGTTATAGTACCATGCCCTGAAAGGTATTATGCATCTGCACTGGGGTGATCCCATATTTTTAAACCAATAAGTGGCTATGTTCCCGAGTGGACAGTGCTAAAATGCTAGCTGTACAGTACATTAACCACACCACCCTTCCTAAAGCTTTACTGCAAACAGGAAAAAAGAACTTTCTGGTACCTCAATTGGCATCTCCCTTACAATTTACAAGCAGCACTATAGGCTCATTAGATATAGACCTTTATATGATAGAGCTCAACCAATATGGCATGCGCAACCCCAAATTATGTGTGATGGGGCTGCACTCTCCATAATCCTAGCTAGATGTGAAAGGCCATCCAACAAATAGAGCAACCCATCACAGGCACCAATTTTATATCCTTTCTGGCCTTGAGGAATTCCTAGAGCCTGGGAAACAGAGACATATTTCCCTATCTCCAAATCATTTACTACTTCAAAGTACTCTGGCAGGTTCTGTGTGATAACGGTGATTGCAGAAAAGCATTCGCTGTTTGGGCGAGTGTACATCACTGAAATCATCAATTTTGGCGATGTACACTCAGAGCGAACATGAAGAAGGCACCGGAGACTTACATTTTTTTTAATGCTGGAGGTAGTGACTTCCTGTTGCTATACTCATCGAACTCCCTTATTTAGTCACCCTCCGTGCCCTGTAGCCCTCTGCACAGGTGCCGTGATTGAGTCACCCATTTTGAAAGTGCTTAATCGTGGTCACCATCATCACAGACTACCCTCTGGCCTGACTCACCTTGGAATCAAGTGAAACCAAGGAGGATACTTGAAACAGGCCACTGTGGAGCCCCCAAGGTTTTTTGCATTACACAGAACAAGTCAACATTTTGAAGAATACAATAGGTTTAGCTCCCCCAGCTCCTAGTAAGCTGAGGTTCTACTGCTGAAACAAGCCTCACATGACAGGGAATATGGGGAAACATGCACCAATTCATCAAATGTGATCTCTGCTGTCTAAAGCAGTGCAAGGCCTTAAATGACATGACCTGTACTTCTGTAAAATTATATACTGTAAGTTGCACAAATTGGAGACCCCCATGTGCACAAGATGTTGTTAGGAGGAGGGAACCCAAAAACATATCTTTTGGGACTGTGCTAAGACAAAACTCCTATGGTTTTCAATATATAAGAAACACTGGATTCTATAGCGGACCTACAGCAATGCTTCACACTTCACGTGTAGCTGATGGAGTTAGGTACTGAAGGCTGTATGTGCCAAAGAAGAAGTCACATGTCCCTGGTAGCTATGGCAGATATAGCAGCCAAACAAGTACTTCCAAGACACTGTCTTGACCAAGAAACATCTACTTTCAGGTATAGAATGAAGAAATTCTATAGGCTCTATGAATGGAAAACAAGCTAACCTCCATGAGACACATACTTTACAAAACTTTCAGAAAGCATTGGGAAATCATATAGGCCATATTAATCATACCAGCTTAAATAATGAACTGATCAATTATGTATATATCTGAGTAACATTTAAGCATATTTCTGTTGTAAAATGTCTGATGAAGGCATGACGAATTGGCCTTTGGGCTGGGTGTGCTGTCAGTTGGAGCTCTGCTGTTTACTCCCAGTTCTTAAATTGCTACATGTGTTAACAGTTGGAGAATCCTGTGAAGCTTTTTAGTTCTTTGAGTAAACGTTAGTGTTTACTTCTAGTTTTTAATATCATTAGTTGTAGTAGTTAGCGCATACATTTGGGTGCATTATTTTAATATTTCTTGTGCTCTGCTTACAACCACAGCACTGTAGTTGTTTTTAAAGACCTTGCATTAAGATATGCCTAGCAGTCAGCCTGAAAGTCCATGCCACTTTCCCATTGTTGTATCATCGGTACTGCCAGGTAAGCACCTGGGGACAATGCTCTGAAAGAGCTGCTTGATGGAATTGTGGAAAGGGACTGAGGCTGAGCAGGAGACATGGCAGTGCTCAGACTAATGGGCCCTGGAAGATATGAAGATTTGCATGGTAGTGGGCTGGAGGACAAGTCCCCACTTGCTGCCTTCTAAGGAAGGATTGGACCGGTTTTAGCCACTGGTTATATCTTTCTAGGCTGTGGAGTATTTGGGCAAGTTGACCTGGATATGGGGCGGAGACAGACTGAGAACTTTGGACCACAGGTGGTGAGAGAACCTGTGGGTCTAAATTTTTATTTATGACTTTGTTGTTAAAATCTCTAGCAGTAGTGAGAAAGCTGCTTTCGCGGGGAGTTCTCTGTGCTACTTTACATCTCATACTTGCTCTGGTGAGAGCAGAGCTTGCCTTGCAAATGCTGTGGACAAGTCTGTGATTGTTGTTTATTTATTTATTGAAAATCTTGGAGAATATCTTTGAACACAAGTACTTTTTACAAAGGCTCCACACTAATAGCAGAGATTACATGCAAAATAAGAAATACAATAAGTTAGCTGCAGTGGAATGAAATCAAACAAGTGCAAATATAGTCGAATAAGTACAAATAAAAATTCTGGAATCAGCTGAATCCAGTTTTACAATAAGGCTGCTAGAATCAGTGTAGAACAAGCACAGTAATGGTACTTGGCCTCAGAGCCAGAGTCTGACACAGTTCAAAGAGTATACCAGGAGAGACTTTAGTTTGGATGATTAGCAGCTAACATTGCATTGAACTATTAGGGTTGTCAGTAGTGCTCTTAGTGCTCTCTTAAACTGGTCAAACTTAGATTGATTAAGCCAGGTATCAGGTAGATATTTTAACCAGCCAGCAGCCCTAACTGTGAATGAACACTTGCTTACCTAGTTCAACATGGTAGAAAGGCAGTTCAAGGGCATTCTGAGCCATGCTCCTCATATTGTAGAGATTGCAGACAGGGCAGAAACACTGAGTTTGGGCCAGGGGGTTAGCCCCAGTAGCACCTTCTTGGCTACCAGACATGCCTGGAACTTAATTTTGCTAGGTCAGCGTAAACAATTTGTTTCAGTGCAGACAGTGCAGCTGTGGTGTTATATTCAATATACATATTATATATACAGTATAGGTGCAATAGTGGTATTATACCGAATATATATTCTGTGCAAAAAACCTTTTTAATGCACTAGTTTGGGTTGAAGTGGACAAAGTAGGGAAATGTGGCATTAGGGTTTCCAACTGTGATGCCCCATCCCCACCCTAAAAACCCACCACCACCTTGCAGGCAGCAACAGGCATGGGGTGTGCCTTGAGGTTGTCAGCCGTAATGCTCACCCCATTACATGAGTAAATAAGTTGAGATGAGTACAGTTTATGACAATGGGATGAGCATTAGGGTTGACAACCCCAAGGAACACCCCACACCTGCTGCTGCCTGCAGAGTGGTGGTGGGGTGCCACGATTGGAAATCCTAATGCTACATTTCCCTTACTTTATCCACTTCAACCCTAACTAGTGCATTAACAAAGTTTTGTTGCAAAGAATTTCCTTACTTTTTGACATAGTCTAACCTTATCCTTATTTGCCTATGGCGCAGGACCATCTGGCCCTGCGCTCCCATCCCTCCATAGATGCATATACTGTGTGTATGTTGCTGTGAAAGTGCAGGGACCTCTGGGCCTAGCACTTCCATTTTTAAGACAACAGCAACCAGACTGTCAGAATAGCCTTCCTATTACTGCACCTCATGTACCTGGTACTGAAAATTTTCAAATCCATGCCAAAATGTAATTCCGCTCAACTGCAACACTTTCCTTGCCACAGATGCAAAAACACATTTTGGCCATTATTTGAAAAATGACAGCTGTGACATACATGAGGTGGGGTAATATGAAGGCTATGCTGAAAATCTGGGGTCAAAATATTTAACATTTCTGAAGTTACAAATGTGTGTAACAGAATTGTAACGATTACTTATAACTTTGCCAGTTTTACATATTTTGACCCCAAATTTTCAACATAGCTTCTTTATGACTCCACCTCATGAGGAATGGTGACAAAATTTAAAATTGCACCAGAAAGGTGATTTTGACAAGAGACTGTGAAATCACCTTTCAGGTGGGATTTGTGTAATGTCACCAATGTTGTTCATGATGTGGGGTCTCCAAAAGGCCATGTTAAAAATTTGGTGTCAAAATGTGTAAAAATGGCTGAGTTATGCATCAAAGTTGAAAACCCATTGAAACACACTGAACCGCATTTACCTTCTCATACTGCAGTTGGAAGTTCCAGCAGCAAGACATGTCTTCGATTGGAGAGTGAATCTTCATCCTATAACCTGTTCAGGTGATTGAGGGTGTGTGGGGGTGTAATGAAGGGTGTGGGGTGGTTGGTGCTGAGTGGGAGATGGTGGTAGGGGGTAGGTCTGATCAGAGAGGGATCGTTTTTTTTCCAGGTTAGAAAAAAAATTGAGGGGTTGTTTTCTTTTTTCAGGTTGAGCCAGCAATGGGAGGGTGAGGGGTGCCACTAGACACCAGGGAACTATAAAGAAAGTACAGGAATCCCAATCAGAGGGTGGGGGGAATATAAAGTATAATACATTTATTGCAACAAGATAACAGGGACAGCGATGGGGAGGTGCCACTAGACACCAGGGAAGAGTATGTTCATGACAGTTGGAGGGACAGTCAGGCATACAGTTTGTTACTTTCTGGCCAGTGTGAGCTTTCCAGTTTCTCTGCATAATGCCTGCACACAGCACTGTAATAGTCAGGGGGAGGAAATGGACAAGGAAATGATAGAAAGGGGGCATGCCTTAGACAACTAGTATTGGAGCCCACTCGAGAGGGAGCGATCTTAGACCTGGTTCTCTCAAATGGAGATGGAGACAGGATCACAGATGTAGAAGTGGGTAGCCATCTGGGAACTAGCGACCATCGAACAGTATGGTTCACAATAAACACAGCAATAGAGTCAGCCCATACAAAGGCAAAAGTACTGGACATTAGGAGGGCTGACTTTGCCAAAATGTGTGAGTGCCTAAGGAATGCACTAGCAAATGGGCAGGAAGGAGGGGTGGAAGAACAATGGGGAATAATAAAAACTGCCATCACAGAGGTAATGAGCCTTTGTGTGAAGCAAATAAACAAAACGATGATAGGGGTTTCTAGAGAACAAGGGATGGGAGGGTCTCGGCACCCAACTAAGGATCTAGGTTCGAGCAGACTCGATAGACCGTAAGGCCTAATCTGCTGGCAAATAGTATGTAAAACAAAACAATGTAAGAAACCACTATGGTTCTCAAAGGAAGTGGCAGTGAAGGTTCAAGAGAAAAAGAAAGCATTCAGGAAGTACAAGGAATCGCAGAAGGAGCAGGACAGGAACTGTATCAGTTAAAGCAAAAGGAGGCTGGGAAGGCAGTCAGAACAGCAAAGGCCCAAACCAAGGAAAAGATAGCCAACTCAGTTAAGTAGGGGCTAAAACCTTTATAGGTACATCAGGGAGCGAAGGAAGACCAAGGGAGGGATAGTGAGGCTTAATAAAGGTGAGGAGGGAGGGTGGGCAGAGGGAGACTGTGAAAAGCAGAGATACTAAACAAATATTTTTGCTCGGTATTTACAAATGAAGAGGGGAGGTACCTAAAACAAACAGTAGAAACACTCTGGATACAGAAGTTGATATCAGCCCATTTACAGAAGAAAGGGTTCTGAAAGAACTCTTAAACTGAAGGTGGACAAAGCAATGGGGCCTGATGGGATTCATCCCAGAATTCTAAAAGAACTAAGGGTAGAACTAGTGACACCACTGACTACCCTTTTAACAAATCATGGGAGGATGGGGTGGTACCCGAGGAATGGAGGAGGGCAGATGTGATTCCCTTCACAAAAGTGGGAGCAAGGCAGAAGCAGGAAACTACAGACCTGTTAGTTTAACCTCAGTGATAGGGAAAATGATGGAATCACTTCTGAAGGAAAGAATTGTTGAGTATCTAGAGGCCAGAGGGGCACAGGACCCTAGGCAGCATGGATTCACAGCAGGAAGGTCATGCCAGACAAATTTGATAGATTTCTTTGACTGGGTGACCAAAGTAGTAGATCAGGGAGGGGCTGTGGACATGGCCTACCTAGACTTTAGCAAGGCATTTGACACAGTCCCACACAAAAGATTAATATACAAGTTAGCCAGCCTGGGAGTGGGTCCCAAGATGACAGCCTGTAAAGAATTGGCTGGAGAATAGGACACAGAGAGTAATAGTAAATAGAGTCCACTCAGAAGAAAGGAGGGTTACTAGTGGGCACCGCAAGGTTCAGTATTAGACCGGTCCTCTAATGTCTTTATAAGCAACATTGCAGAGGGACTGAAGGAAAAGTGTCTCTTTGCAGATGACACAAAGATCTGCAACAGAGCTGATGCACAGGGTGGGGTGGAAAGGTTGAGAAGGGACTTGGCAAGGTTAGAGGAATGGTCAAATGTATAGCAGCTTAGATTCAATGCTAAGAAGCGCAGGTAATGCACCTGGGAAACAAAACCCAGGGAAGAGTACACAATGGGGGTGAGATACTAACAACAACAAAATGGAAAGGGACCTGGGGTAGTCATATCAGATGACCTAAAGGTGGGCAAGCAATGTGAGAGCAGCAAGGAGGGTTGGGGATACTGGGATGCATAGGAAGAGGCATCACCAGTAGAAAACAGGAAGTTATTATCCCTCTGTACATACAGCTGGTGAGACCCCATCTGGAGTACTGTGTGCAGTTCTGGAGACCCAATCTCTGCAAAGACATAGACAGGATGGAAGCTGTCCAGAGGAGGGCAACTAAAATGGTGCAGGGTCTGCATCGGAAGACATATGAAGAGAGACGAAAGGAGCTTAATATGTAGAAGAAAGGAGGAGAGGGGGGACATGATAGAAATGTTCAAGTACCTCAAGGAATCAACAAAGTCCAAGAGGGTAGCATCTTTCAAAAAGGAGGTGTGCAAGAACAAGAGGGCACAATTTGAAGATAGAGGGGGGGCACCTCAGAGGTAATTTAAGGAAGTATTTTTTCACAGAGAGGGTTGTGGATGCATGGAACGGCCTTCCGGAGGAGGTTGTGGAGTCAAAATCAGTGGTGGAATTCAAGCATGCATGGGACAGTCATAAGGCCATTCTAGGGGGTGGGGGTAGGAAGAAGTAGGCTGCTGGGAAATGTGCAGACTGGGTGGGCCAAGCAGTCCTTATTTGCCGTCAAATTCTATGTTTCTATGTTTCTAGAGTCAGTACTTTGATTTAAACATGGAACTGATCTCATTAAGGGTTTGCTGATCGGGGGTGATAGGCTTAGCACAGGTGCTTACAGATGGCCACTGAGCTTCTAGACTCTGCAAGAGTCAGTACTTTTACAGTCCAACTTGCAGGTCTTTGCTGATCTTGCCGGCTAATGATTGGTTTAACTGTCACTGCTCACATCGTGGCTGGTGGTTCAGACTGGGGGGGTGGTGACAGACTGAGGCTTCACAGTTTGTTGCACAGCAGTGAGCTTCTCCACTCACATCCGATCCACTCTGCTGATCTTGTGGTCTTGAGGGCAGCTTTCAATTGTTGACTTTCACTTTCAATTACAACTCATGGCTGGACACTTGGGGCATTTGAGACAGGCTTAGTATAGTTGGCCATTGAGCTTCTACACTCTGTGAGAGTCAGTACTTTTACTGATGGAATTGCAGCTCTCTGATCTTGCTGCCAGAGGGCAGCTTTCTCTTTCACTGCTTACCACATGGCTGGTGGTTCACATGGGGAGAGTGGGTGGCAAAGGCTTTACAGTTATTGCTGTGAGCTTCTCTGCTCACTACTTTACATGGACCATCCAATCCGGTCTCTGCTGATCTTGTCTTGTGGGCACTTTCACTTGGCTGTACCGCTTGTGCTGGCATGCCGCATACAGCAGCTGCTGCCTGGTTCACTGTCTGGCTACTGAGTTTTAGTGAAGCCAGCTGCCAAGTGCTGGATCACAAAATGGGGTGCTAATGGGGGGGATACAGCCACCTTAACCCCACTGGTAAATCTGCAGCTGGAAACAGACAAGAGTACGGGGACAGCTATAGATGGGTGGGGGTTCCACTAGACACCAAAGATGTACAACTGTTTTATCTGCTATTGACCTTTACTGTTCGCAGTCTTTTCCAATCAAACAATAAAGTTTGAACTTTAAAAGGCTGTGGATGGTTATTTTCAGATCAAACTGTCCTTACATTAGTGAGTGACAGCTAAATGATTATCAGCACAAAAGCACACATTCGTCATGTAGATTTCAAAATGTGAAATAAAAAAATTGCTGTAATTATGTCAATTATACCTAAATATACATCCTGTTCATTCCATACTAAGCAATATTTCTTTAGAAATCCATTTGTAAATGGGAAAAAAACAAGATGGCTGAGCAGTATTTCTCTGAGAACCAACAGGAAATCCTTCACTATTTACAGTTCAAACAGTTTTTATTTACCTGCCTGTCTAGTAGCTATCACAAAAATCATTATAATTCAAAAATGGTAATATATTTTTTCACCAAACCATCCATTGGCACACCCTTAGCACAGACATCATCATCCCTGAAAAATTCTGAGAAAAAATTCACACTGTGTGGTCTGTTGATGACAGCAAAAAATCCCATGTTAACCAATGGGAAATTTTTTTTTTCCATTTTTTTAACACTACATATCTCAAAACTCATACAAGATGTTGTCACAAAACTTTTTATGTTTGAGACACTGGCAGAATGACCAGGCATGCAAAAGTTTGGGCTATTTCATCAAAGAATGCCAAAGTTATTAAGATGCAAAAATTTGGATTTAACATAGAAATGCCAGTACTACCCTAACTATAGGTGCACTACTGCTCCCCAGTATTATATATTGTAGGGACACAGTCACGCCCCTATAGTTAGGATTGAGTAGCATGTTTAATGTTAAGCCTCAGATTTTACACTTTAAGAACTTACAACCGATCAATGGATTTACACATTTGGTATGTACTGTCCCGTGGAGTAGGTCTCATGATGTGGCAAGCTTTGTTCCAGTTGGATTTGTAGATTCTGAGATCCAGACAGTGAAAACAGTCATAAAGTCATGTTTTTTTGTAGTTTTTTCCTCATCACCCTGTGCCCAGACAGTATGTAATTTTAGTGAGATTTTTTATGGTAGTACCAGCTTCAGTAGCAGAAAAGGCATGCCAAATTATCTGAAAAAATATTAATCTGTTGCAAAGTTATATCAGTTTTTCATTTCCCATCATTTTCAATGGGAAGAGCACTTTTCAGGACAGAGTGAGAAAACTGGAGAAGGAATTTACTGTCACGAATAAGGATTCACTCTCGGGAGACCATTCCTCTTTTGCAAGAGTAAAAATCTTTTTCATGAGGAAAAATTTCTTTTTCAAGAGCTGCCATCTTGTTTTCATTTTTCTTATAAAAAATTTGAAAACGCACAAAAATTCAGTTAAACAGATACACCATCACTTGTATCTTGTTCATATGGACTCCCTTAGATGGATTCTGATGTAGTCTTGTGGCACAGTAACCTTGGAGTGTGTTGTTTTACAAATGTAAATTCCTTTTTTGCGACTTGTTTACTTCTTTTTTTTTTTTGCATGCTGTTCCTGGAAAAAAAGGAATTGGCTCATGAAAAAGGAACGACTCATAAAAATAGAATCATTTCTAATGAGCTTACTAAGAAGGAACCCTTTTTCACCACCCTCCAGTCACTATGCACACTTTTTGTGCACATAAAAAGAAATGATTTTGCTGACATCAGGGTTCCCAATCCCCATGTTGGCAGTAGAAGCACCCGCCACCAGAGTGGGATACTGGGTAGCCCACATCCAGTGTCCCGAGGATGCCTCCCAACCCCAACCAGTGTGGGACACTGGGTAGCCCACTCACAGTGTCCTGAAGTATTTATACTTTTAAAAATGGTTTTGCTGACATCATGGTGCCCAATCACTGTGTCAGCACTAGAACCCCCAACCCCACCATTGTGGGACAGTGGGAAGCTCACTCCCAGTGTCCCCAGTTATGTTGTACCCCTTCCGGTACTGTGGGGTACTGGGGAGCACACCCTCAGTGTCCCAAAATAGTGCTGAAAGTTTACCAGTGAAGAAAGAAAACAGTCCCCCAGCAACATTTTTTTTTTAAATCCTGAAAAAAGAAAATGGTCCCTCATCATCTCCCCTATCACCCTCCCCCATCCTGACCCTCCCACTGAACACCCACCACCCTACAACCCCCTTTCCCTATACTTACCAATAGAGGTCATCTGGTGTCATTTTCTTTGGACCGGGACAAATCTGCACTCTTCAAAGCTGAACCGTGCACTGAAGAATCATGGTAAGTTCCATATAATGTCTGTCAATGGCATTTTGAACTTATAGTTTTATAGTTTCATAGTTTAAATACAAGTCTAGAGGTCATAAGAACTATTGAGACTTTCTACAATATCAGTGGAAATGCCTACACCTTTCACTCCTAAAACTATCCAACCTCCTCTTGAAAGTGTCTAAAGAGCCACTATTTACTACTTCAGGCTGTTCCATACTGACACCACTCTTTGACTAAATCAGCCTCCCCTTTTATTGGTTTTATAACTGGTCCCTTTGAGCTGTTTATCATGTGTGCTAGAATTTATAGACCTATTACAGGATTCAAACCCTACTGCTGCCATTATGTGTAAGTTATCATAATTGCTGTAGACATAACACATATCCCCTTTAATTCTTTTATATTCGAATGAGAATAGCCCAAGCTATTCCAGTCTTGCACTATATGATTTATCCCCCCATACTATTTACCCTTCTTGTCATTCTTCTCTGTACCTTCTCCAAGATAGTCTTATCCCTTACCAGATACAGGAAGCTGAAGGGGGAACAATAATCAAGTGAGGTCTCACAAGGGCAGTGTACAGGGGCACTAAGACACATGAGTCACAATTTCTAATATTCCTACATATGCATCCCATTATCCTACAGCACTTTTGAGCAGTGCCCATGGAATGCATTTGGAATGACAAGTCATTACTAATAGTTACTCACAAGTCCCTTTCCTGAGTAGTTTCTGGTATTATATTTCCCAAGAGTCTATACTGAAACTTTGGGTTACCATACCCTAGATGTATTACCTTACATTTACTAATGTTGAAGTGCAGTGTATTGGCATTAGCCCATGAGGAAAGCACATCTAGATTTTCGTGTAATACAAGAGTGTCCTGTGCGTTGTTGACCATAGAACCAAGCTTGCTGTCATCAGCGTACTTGCAAATCCAGGCACTATGTGATACCTCCATATCCAACACATACACATTGAATAGTATGGGCCTCAAGACTGACCCCTGGGGACTGACAGAAACCCATTCTGAAAGATGCCTTCTAACACTCACCCTCTGCCTTCTGTTATCTAACTATGAGTTGATCTAAGAGATTATATTAGGGTGCAGATTGAGGGCTACCAGTTTTTCCACTAATTTTCTGTGAGGCACAGAATCGAAGGCCTAGAGAAATCCAGACATATAACATCAGCTCCCATATTTCTGTCCAATTCAGCACTTACTGGTTCAAAAAATGCAAGAAAGTTGGACAGGCATACCCTCCCTTTACTAAACCCATGCTGGGATGGGTCAATGGATCCTTGCTCCTTGTGGTAGGGTCAGCGACCCCCCCGGAACTTGGATATGCTCTCATGGGTTTGGAGCATATGTAATTACCTGCCTGAGTTTGGAGGTAATTCGAGAACATTGTGGGCAAAAACATTAATCTAAATCTGTTGCAACAGTCTCCTGCTCTTCTAATTTCTTCCTTTTACTATCGCTCCTTTTCTGCCATTCCCATACTCAAGCTTGGCCACCTTTGAGTATTCTTACTGTCCTTTCCTTATTTCCAGCTTGTTTCTCAAAATAATAATGCCCCAATGTTCAGAACATTCTGTGCTTGCAGTACTAGCTAATTATGCTAATTCCTGCAACAATGTGCGATATTGCAATCGTATGGCGATGCACTGATCGCGATCGTACGATCGTGCAAACATGTGAAGATGCCGAAAAAGGGTTGAGATGGCATTTTCATGATCTAGTGAATTCTGAACAAATTAGCAGCCTTTTTGTTGGTTTTAGTGTAAGAAGTTCAGAATTATGTTATATGTCAACATTGCAACTGAGAATCATTTGAGAAATGGTGTTTATTTGTTTGTTTAAATAAAATGGTTAAAACTAGTACTTTTAACAGAGAAAGGGCAATGTATGCCACAGTTAAAAGAGAGAGAGATAAAACTGTTTAACATAAAAGGGATAAAGTCTCCTAATGTGATCCAGAAATGACTTAGACTTACATCTCTCTTGAAATGCTCAGCTCTGCTCAGTCCAATTTCCTTATAGGACTGGCGGCCTGGTTGTCCCTTTTTATGATGTAAGTTGGGGAGGAGCTATCTGAGTCATGTGTTCCTCCACTGATATATAAGGAGGTGAATGTGAAATGTTGTCAGTGTGTGGTAGGAAGGCATACCTACCAGATGCCTAGCTGGATTCTAGGTACCTTTATGACAGGAATTGTTTATTTCTTGTAAAAGATATGATTTCCTGTATTTTATTTTTGTTAAAGTTATCTACAAGTTCCGCTTTAAGTTCATTTTATTTTTTTTCTGTTCCTAATAAATTTTGAAATATCAGATCCTGACTGCTCTCTGGACTTTATTGGACATCCCCACATGCACATTTGGTGTCAGAAGTGGGATATCACAAGGGAAGGAGAGCCACCTTTCTTGTGGATATTGTCCAGAGTCATTATGGAGGAGCAGAAGAAGATGGAGAAAGCGGAAATGTCTGCACCAGAAGGTACATGGACCAGAACCATGGTGGACAAATTTCAACTACCTCTAGCAGCTGGATTGGGTGATGTCAGAAGGAAAGAGACTGAGAGAAAGAGAAAGAAACCAGAGGCAGAGGAAGAAGCTATTGGGGGTGAAGATGTCAAAGAGAAGGAAAAGGAACCCCCTTCCGAAGTACATGATTTGCTGAGATGGTTATGTGTGAGACAGCTCCAGCTGGAGAAGCAGAGAGAGAGAGACCGTCTACAAAATGAGACCATCTACAAAATGAGACCAGGTGGGTGGAGACTCTTAAGGCTATTCAGGCTATTGGAACTACTAGACCTATTCTACCTAGTGGGGGCCCAAAGGACATTAAAATTTCCAGACTAATGGACAGTGATGATATTGAAGCATACATTACAACATTTGAGAGTGGCAACAGCTTGTGGGTGGCCTAGGGATCAGTGGGTTATTTGTTTAGCCCCATATCTCACAGGCAAGGCTCAGCTAGCTTATAGTCACGTAGAACCTGGAAATGTTACCAACTATGATCATGTTAAACAAGCAATATTAAAAAGGTATGACATCAGTGCAGAGACTTATCATCAAAGGTTTCGAGCATTCAGATATCATAGTGTTGAGTCCGCACAAGAAGCTTGTGCTCGATTGCAAGACTTGTGCACAAAATGGCTACAACCTGCAACTCGTACCATACATCAAGTGGTTGAGTCAGTTGTGTTAGAACAATTTGTAAAAATACTACCTTATGAGGTTCAAATGTGGGTAAGAGAACATCGACCTGACACAGTAGAAAAAGCTGTCAGTTTAGCTGAAGATTATATTACAGCTCACACACATCGTCAGAAAGGGTCTCATGGAACAAATACTTCCCAAGTATTAGTAAAACATCCATCCACTAGTCCTTCTACTAAGCCAAAAGAGGAAAGAAAAAGTATGAGAACATTTAACCCAGATATTATTTGCCACGAGTGTCAGACCAAGGGACACATCGCTAGATTCTGCCCCAAGAAAAAATCTGATCCTTCTCATCTGGCCTTAGCAAACTGGGGGCAATATACTGTGTTTGTCAATGTTGGAGGACAGGATGTGATGGCATTGATTGATTCAGGAAGTAAGCAAACCCTGGTACGTGCTGATTTACTCAGTGGTGCTCTTACAAAGAAACACTCGGAGAAAACTGGGGTGACTTGTGTTCATGGGGACACTCATTTTTATCCTGTACAGAAAGCTACTATTACTGCATCAGGTATGGCACATCATCTGAAGATAGGTGTGGTTCCTAGACTACCTGTACCTGTGATATTGGGACATGACTTTCCTGTATTTAACAATTTATTGACTGCTTCTTCTTCTATATCTGCTGTGACTACACGATCTCAAGCATCTCAGGAACAAATGGACAGTGAATTGTTTCCTTTTGATGATACCTTATTTGATGTTCCTGGAAAAACTGTTAAATCAAAAAAACAAAAGAGACTAGAAAAATGGACATGGAATAAAACAAAGGACTTAGGTTGTGATGATGCCATGGTAAAAACTGTAAAGTCGGACTCTTTTATCAGTGACCAAAAGAATGACCCTACACTAACCGCTTTGTTTTCCCATGTTATTGCTGATGGGGTGGAAGGTACACCTCCAATGTATGAATTGCAACAGGATAAATTGTATAGAGTTTGTCAAAATCCAAAAACTGGGGAAATGGTAGATCAACTGGTGGTTCCTAGTCAGTATAGAGAACAGTTAATATTCTTAGCGCATGATATACCATGTGGGGGACATGCAGGAAGGGATAGAACTTTAAAAAGGTTACTATATAGATTCTTTTGGCCTGGCATTCATGAACAAGTGGCTGAATATTGCAAAAGTTGCAGCCAGTGTCAAAGGGTGGCGCCAGTTACAAGAAAGGACAAAGTCCCTCTTCAACCTTTACCATTGGTTGCTATGCCCTTTGAAAGATTGGCCATGGGTATTATAGGACCTCTCCCCAAAAGTACTAAAGGCAACAGGTTTGCCCTTGTGTTGTGTGACTATGCTACAAAATAACCTGAGGCTATTCCTCTATGCACAATAACAGCAGATAAAATAGCAGAGGAGTTGCTCAAGGTATTTGTAGAGTGGGCATACCAAAAGTTATTTTAATGGATGGGGAACCAATTTCTGTTCAGCCATTTTGAAACGTCTCTATCAAGCTCTGGGGGTAGAAGCTGCCACACATCTCCATACCATCCCCAGACTGATGGCTTGGTCGAGCTGCTTCAACAAAACACTGAAGAAAATGATACAAAAGTATGTGGAAGATGAGGGTAAACACTGGGACCTATATCTGCCACTGTTACTTTTGCATATCGTGAGGTACCTCAAGCATCGACTGGATTCTCACCATTTGAACTATTGTATGGTAGGAATCCCAGAGGTCTCTAGACATAGTTAAGGAACAGTGGGAGGATATTACCACCTGGAAAAATCCCTACCCTTGATTATGTTACGCGGCTACGTAAAAAATAGCTAAGTATACTCAGGTTGCGCAAGAACAGAATCAAATCAAGCAAGACTATCAGAAAGAAAGATATGACATAGGGGTGGGTGAAAAACACTTTAGCTCTGGGGATCGTGTCTTATTGTTGCTTCCATCTACTGAAAATAAGTTAACTATGAAATGGCAAGGGCCTTATGTGATACAGAAACAAATTAGCCCCACTACGTATTTGGTGGAAGTACCAGACAGAAAACAAAAACTAGAAGTGTACCATGCCAATTTATTGAAAAGATGGCATGATAGGCCTACTGAAGTCATGTATGTATGTTCCAACCCATTGGACAATGAGATGGAGCTGGCATATGATAGACTGGAAGGAGAACAATTGTCTAAAGATTTGACAATAAATCCTTCTTTACTAGACAGTCAAAAACAAGAACTAGCCCACGTTCTAAGTCAGTTTCATGATACTTTTACAACAGTCCCAGGGAAAACTACGGAAATATGTCATTAGATCCATACATTTCAAAACACACCCATTAGAGTAAAGCCCTATCGGATTCCTGAGAAATTAAAACAAGAAGTCATCATAGAGATAGAAAAGATGAAAGCAATGGGCATCATAGAAGAAGCTAATAGCGAATGGGCCTTCTATGGTCCTTGTCCCTAAAAAAGAGGGAGGGATAAGAATTTGTCTAGACTTCCGAAAACTCACGCAATATCAAAATTTGATGGATATCCAATGCCCCGTATAGATGACATCTTAGACCAACTTGGGCAAGCGAGATATGTTAGTATACTTGATTTAACTAAAGGATACTGGCAAATTCCGCTTGAGAAAGCATCAAAAGAGAAAACTGCTTTTTGCACTTCTTTGGGGTCTTTTCAATTCACAATGATGCCATTTGGACTCCACGGAGCCCCAGCTAGTTTTCAAAGGTTGATGGATAAACTCCTGAGACCTCATGTTGGATATAGCGCAGCTTATTTAGATGACGTAATCATTTGTAGTCCAACATGGGAAGACCATGTTAAACAACTTACTGCTGTTTTAAAAACTATAAAACAAGCTGGTCTCACCATCAACCCCAACAAATGTTCCTTTGCTATGGAGGAAGCCCGGTATTTGGGATTTATAATTGGTAATGGGCAGGTAAAACCAGAGGCAGGGAAGGTGGACGCTGTAACCAAGAGTCCTCGTCCCCTCACAAAAAAGCATGTACGTTCATTTTTGGGCCTGGCAGGCTACTATAGACATTTCGTGCCTCAATTTGCTACTTTAGCTAGCACTTTAATTGAGTTAACAAAAAAGAACAAACCCTCAAAAGTAATTTGGAATTCAGAATGTGAAGAATCATTTCTTGCCATAAAAGCAATACTTTGTTCTTCACCAGTGTTAAAAAGTCCTGATTTTGATAAACCATTTTTGCTACAGACGGATGCTTCTAATGTTGGTTTGGGGGCTGTGTTATCTCAAATCCACCACGGAGAAGAACATCCCGTACTGTATATTAGCCATAAGCTTCATGTCAGGGAAACCAAGTACTCCACAATAGAAAAGGAGTGTTTGGCACTCAAATGGGCTATTGAGTCCCTAAGATACTATTTATGGGGAACTCAATTTACAGTCTGGACAGACCATAATCCACTACGATGGATACACAACATGAAAGATAGTAATCCAAGGGTGATGAGATGGTATCTAACATTGCAACCATACAAGTTCACTGTTAGTCATAGAGCTGGAACTGCTAATAGTAATGCTGACTTTGTCTCGATTTGGGGCAGACATAATGTTAGAATCAAACGTAAACCTCGGGGAATGAATATAATTGTATTTAGGAATGCATTGTATTTAAGTACAAAGAGATTATTAAAAGGGCCCCGAGGTGGAGCTTTGGGAGTGGGTGGGCTAAAGCTCCATCTCTTTTTGTTTACAAAAAAGAGATCTACATGTTATGTAAGTAGTGAAAACTACTAGTTTTCATCCTGAGTGGGGAGGAGTTGTGGTAGGGTCAGTGACCCCCCCCCGAACTTGGATATGCTCTCATGGGTTCGGAGCATATGTAATTACCTGCCTGAGTTTGGAGGTAATTCGAGAACATTGTGGGCAAAAACATTAATCTAAATCTGTTGCAACAGTCTCCTGCTCTTCTAATTTCTTCCTTTTACTATTGCTCCTTTTCTGCCATTCCCATACTCAAGCTTGGCCACCTTTGAGTATTCTTACTGTCCCTTTCCTTATTTCCAGCTTGTTTTCTCAAAATAATAATGCCCCAATGTTCAGAACGTTCTGTGCTTGCAGTACTAGCTAATTATGCTAATTTTCCTGCAACAATGTGCGAACGTGCGACTGTGCAATCGTGCGAACGTGCGAAGACGCCGCAAAAGGGTTGATGATCGCGTTTTCATGATCTAGTGAATTCTGAACAAATTAGCAGCCTTTTTGTTGGTTTAGTGTAAGAAGTTCAGAATTATGTTATATGTCAACATTGCAACTGAGAATCATTTGAGAAATGGTGTTTATTTGTTTGTTTAAATAAAATGGTTAAAACTAGTACTTTTAACAGAGAAAGGGCAATGTATGCCACAGTTAAAGAGAGAGAGATAAAACTGTTTAACATAAAGGGATAAAGTCTCCTAATGTGATCCAGAAATGACTTAGACTTACATCTCTTTGAAATGTGCTTCAGCTCTGCTCAGTCCAATTTCCTTATAGGACTGAGCCGCCCTGGTTGTCCCTTTTTTATGATGTAAGTTGTGGGAGGAGCTATCTGAGTCATGTGCTCCTCCACTGATATATAAGGAGGTGAATGTGAAATGTTGTCAGTGTGTGGTAGGAAGGCATACCTACCAGATGCCTAGCCGGATTCTAGGTACCTTTATGACAGGAATTGTTTATTTCTTGTAAAAGATATGATTTCCTGTATTTTATTTTTGTTAGTTATCTACAAGTTCCGCTTTAAGTTCATTTTATTTTTTTTCTGTTCCTAATAAATTTTGAAATATCGGATCCTGACTGCTCTCTGGACTTTATTGGACATCCCCACGTGCACACTCCTCCATATGAAAAATTACCCAATCTTTAATAAAACATCTCAAGGATCTTCCCTAACACTGACGTGAGGCTTATCAGCCAATAGTTAGATATATCATTTTTTACTGCCCCCTTTATAAATTGGCAACAGTATGGACTCCTTCCATTCAGGCAACACTCGTCCATTCCTCAGTGAGTTGCTAAACAGGACTGTCAAAAATGTATGTTGCTATCTCGGATATTTTAACATATTTTTGCACCAAATTTTCAACATGGGCTTTTTGAGATGACTCCTCATGAACACTGTCACTGTCGTTTCGTTAATCAGACCCATATGGTGATTTCATAGATGCTGTGCAAAATTTCCTTTTGGGACCGAGTAATGAAATGGCAGTGCCAGTGTTCATATGGTGGGGTCCCAAAAAGCCTGTGTTGAAAATTTGGAGCAAAAATGCCAAAAAATACCCAAGTTACACGCAGTCGTTGAAATTTTCTTACGCACATGTGTAACTTTCCCAGTTCTTAATATTTTCACTCCCGATTTTCAACATAGCCATTTTTCACATTACCTCATGAACAGGACAGCTATCGTTTCCTCACATTTTGCCCAAAATGTGTTTCCACACCTGTGGCACAGAATAGCATTTTGCCATGGATTAAGAAATTTTCACCTATGGGGTTTATGAGGTGGGGTGATAAGAAGACTATGTTAAAAATTTGGGGTCAAAATGTGAAAAAATGACAAGGGGTACATGAGGTGGCATAATAAGATGGCTATGCTTACAGTTTGGTCACAGTTGTTCTACACATGAGCCCTGCACTTCCACACCTACATACATATGCACATCTACGGTGTGACTGGAGTACAGGATCTGAAGGATCCCACGCTCCCATAATAAAATGGGGATGCTGTTATACTATCTCAAAAAGTAAGGAAATTCATTGGAAAAAAATTGTTAATGCATCAGTTAGGATTAAAGTGACAAAAGTAAGGAAATGTGGTATTAGGGTTTCCAACCTTAACACCACACCCCCTTCCACACTCTGCACAGACCAAGAGGCATCATGGGGCAGCACTGGGGTTGTCAACCCTAACGCTCACCCAGTTCTTCTATGCTGTATCCACCCAGCTTATTTTCTAATGGAATGGGGTGAGCACTAGGGTTGACAACCCCAATGCTGCTGCCCCTGATGCCTTTAGGTCTGTACAGGGTGGGGGATGGGGTATGGTGTTAGGGCTGGAAACCCTAAAGCCACATTTTCCTACTTTTGTCACTTTAATCGTAACTGATGTATTAACTAAGTTTTTTGCAATGACTAGATAGATAGCTAGATACCTGTATACAGACAGACAGATAGATAGAATACAAATTATATGTGTTATATAAATTATATATCTAATTATATTGGACTTGATTTCCACAATCAATCTGGCTTGCATGATGGAGATCTGACTGGGGGATGACATGGACCCAGTCTTGAAGACGTCAAACCCAGCTGGTTTTTCAGTGGTTCACTGCCCATGGATGAATTAGAGGGGTGGTGGGTGGCCACTGTTTTAGACCTGAGTTGAACTTCTCCGTGCACCCCTTGGGAGATGCTTCATTATCTGAATGCATGAAACAATCTTTGCAACTATTGGTTTGACAAGAAACTTCTCTATAGTAAATACTAGATCACATGACAAAAAACTAATGGGCACCAAAAACAATACAAATAAAAGAAATCATTGGTTCTCCCAGAGAGTGATTATAGCCTGGAATGGCCTTCCCAAAAGTGTAATCAAGAGCATAACAATGGACAGCTTTAAAAATAGTTTGGATGCTTATATGAGCAAAATATTTTTTTTTTCCGCCAATGATTTGGTGGCTAGCTATTAAAGGCATACCTGCCTCCCAAGCACATAAGTACCTATGAACCTATACACGGGGATCCAGGTGCTGGTTGTAGGATCCTTCTTGTGTACTGACCCCAGGTGCAAGAGAATGATTTTCTGCATCAAATTTCAGGCTTCATTACTGACAGAATATTGGGGATGACTGATTCTGGGTGACTTCAATGCCAGGGTCAATGACAAACTCTCGCAGTTTGGTCAAGATTTCCTCCAGTTATGTTATAACTGGGCCCTTGCACAAGTAATTACAACTGTGACCTACCAACAAAGTCATGCCTTGGATTTAGTATTCTCACAGGGGCTTGAGATAAATAATCTCAAAATTTATCTGGTCAGTTGGTCAAATCATTGCACTGTGAGTTTTTTGTTTGAGGCACCCCAGTTGGCATTACTCTCTGGAGATAGTGTGTTGCCAACCTTTAAAGAGGTTGTCCCCAGCAGGATATTAGACCTCTCTGGTGTGATAACTGTGTGTTAGTCAGGGTCGCAGGAAGCAGCTGTAGCTAATAAAAATGCAGTTGCCTTGGCTGTTAGTACTGTAGCATCAGTTCATTTATGACCCAGATTGTCTCATTTTGGATCCCCATGCTTTGACCAGCAGCTTTAGGAGATGAAGGCTCTGGGTTGCAGATTAAAGCATTGTTGGTAGAAATCTGGGGAAGATCAAGACAGAATGGCTCTGAGAACTCAATATGGTGGTGAGTATCAGTGGGAAATCTCCCATAAGAAGGCAGCATTTTTGTCCAGGCAGACTGAGGCAGGGATGGACAGACCAGCACAACTCTTCCAGACAGTGAACAGGTTGTTACAGCCTTCCTGTCTCCAACCTGTAGAAGAATTTTCATCTGCTCAGTGCAAAGAGTTTGCTCTGTTCCTTTCCAATAGGGTGTTTTTGATCAGGTCTGGGATAAGCCCACCTGGGCTGCTGCCCAACAGTGTGGTGTGGGATGTCTCAAGGAGCACTCTTCCTGTCTGGTACAAGTTTAGGCCAATTTCAGTGAAAGAGGTATGTGGGATGATTTCTGAGCTGCAGCCCACTTACTGTGAGCTGGTTCCCTATCTGACATGTCTCTTAGTAAGTTGTGTTGAATTTGTTGGTCTAGTGTTTATTGAGATAGTCAGGTGCTCCATTTCATAAGGTTCCATGTAATAAGGGTGAATACAAAAAGCGAAAGGAATAAGAGTGAATACAGAACGGTGGCACCACAAACAGCCCATGTAATAAACAGTGACCATCAAATCAGCGAACCAAAAACCCAAACCAAAAAGCTCCCATCAGTGATTTCTACTTAGACCTGTCATACCTGGGCATTCTTGGCCTGATTCCAAGACACGACCTCCTCCCTGACCATGTAGAACTCTGCCAGCACCTGCAACTCCTCATCAGAGAAGTGGTGGTCCTGAAGTCTGTTCATGTCCTCCATAGTACCTGCCAGACAGGGGAGAAGAATACAGGTGACCAAGAAATGCATACAGAAGACCCCAGATGAAAGGTACATTGGGGTGAGTTTCTCACCTCCTCTGGCAGTGGCACATAGGTGTCCCAGCAATGCATGTCCTACCACAGCCAGTAACCTGCCTGACACAGGCCTGCCCATGTGCAGACACAGTCATATTCAATGTCACAGATAGACAGTGGTTGAAATGGGCAAGGGTCAACAGGAACTCAGGGCCACAACCTCCTAAACATGTATGTGAGGGTGCCACATCATTTGTTATTGTGCACCAGTGACTACTACAGGAGAGATTCCCCCCACCACAATTATGACACCACCACCACCAGGAGATGTAGACGTGAGAGTTCTTCCACTTCAGCATGCCAGTGTACCACCGCATACAGCTTACACACAGTTCAATGATATTGCATGTCCCTTTCTGGGCCATTCCACAAGACACCTACCTCTAGCTGCCTGAAGTTCAACTGTGGAATCTAGGTGGTGTACTGCACACCTTTTATATGCTCCAGGTTCAATTATGCATGCTAATATATGCATACCTACCAGTAATGACGTGCAAATGTGGTTCTTTACCCTTGCACTGTGGTGTTGGCTCATTTGCATACATTAGCTGAATATTGCAGGTTTGCCCCACATGCTAATGTGGTTGCAGTAGCATGCATACTTGCACAGTGTCTGCACTTGCACAACATCGATCTGCAGTGCACACATGATGTCACACACACCATATGACATCACACAGCATAGCACTGCATGCCATGCTGTTGCTCAATGTATGGATACACAGCATGCTACTCCATACCTGGTGCATGCTAAAGGTACAACCCCCTGGAAGTACACATTGCACTGTACAATATGATGTTAGCATGGTGCACCCATGGACACTTGTCGCACAAAGACAGGACACACACAGACAGCCCTGCAACTGGCAACAGCATGGTGTGAGGGCTAGGCCCAGGCTGACTTACAACATGGCAGGTAGACAGAGCAAGGCTGTGCTACAAAGGGCACAGAGATGGTCCACCATAAAGTTGGCTAATTTGGTTGACCTGGTGTGGCCAGAGAGGACAAGGTACTGGGTGAGGGGGCAGGGTCAGACAGGCCACGGTGTGAAGTGTGGGCATCTGTGTGGCAGTGCCTCTCACAATGTACTGCGGTCACACATACCAGTGACCAATGTTGGCACCAGTACGATGACCTACAAAGGGAGGCAAACCACCTGTAACAACTTTAGGTGATGGTAAAGAGTGGCACCATACTAAGGCTGGATGAGTACAGATGGTTTGGGTGGTGTCCTGTGAGCAGTACTGTGCCTCGATAATGTACGTTGGGTACTATCCCTGAGGGAATATGCACTGTACCTGTGTGTCCATTGTGTCTTCTTTGTCCTATAGGACCTGCTGTACTATATGGCCTGATCATACAAATGCAGGTGTATGTGCCCACTGTCAAAATGGAAATCCCCATTGCCCTGTACATTACAGGACCTGCTGTGGATCCCTGAAGCATGCACCTGCCATGGCAGCAAGGTTGTGTGCTATCACAGTGACATGGCTGCTGTGTCAGGAGGGATGACAGGGAAATGTAGTTTCATTGACTGATATTCAGGGTCTGGTTGCCGGGTATGGTACACAGCACAAGTTAATGCCTATTGTCAGGTATGAATTGGGTTGATGTCACATGCATTCTACAAGTAGCTGTGTTGGTAGGTGTACTCAATGGCATGTGGATGTGTTCACTGTCTGTGTCATGTACACTCTCCATTTTATGCCACATGAGTGCCAGTATGTAAATCTCAGGTACTGCATGAGGTAGTAGTATGTTGCAAAGGGCATGCTAGGCATGAACTGGCCACTGGAACAGGATACTCCTGTGGTACCTTGCCCTCCACTATGGTTGCCCTAGTATGCCTCTTTTGCCCCTGTTGTATGTGACCTGGTGCTCCATGTATCCAAATGCATTCTGTGAGGTGTACAGAGCCTGTAGCCTACATGTATGGGTATGTTATACAGTGACAGGGGGAAATGTCAGGATTTGGGCACTATGCAGACCAGAATACACTGTGCCAGGCCATACCTATGACAATGGGATGCATCATCCACACTGTGACTGGGCCATAGCACAGCTTTCTGTGGTGTCATAGTTGTGCACATTGGTAGGACATGGCCCTGCATGGTCCTGTATATCCACATGTACAGGTGGCTGTTGGTGCACACTACCGGTATATAAACATGTGTAATGAGTAGGGTTTATGGTACTGTGCCATTTGTTCTGCTATATGCTATTCTTCACATCTCCTCTGTCCTGCTTCAGAGATGTTGGGGCCCATCACAGCCAGACCAGGGCCAGAGAGCAACAGTGTGCTCACCAGGACCGGCGACAAGAAAAGGGGACCCAAGGCCGTTACAGAGCCTGGCATGGGAAGCCAGCAAAGGGATGTTTTGCAGATGTTTCGCAAATACTTGTCCACACAAGTACCCTGTACTGTGTATTTTGCCTTCTGGGTTGCATGCTTACAATATGTGTCATGATTCCAATGTGGGAGGCAAATGTCCCTGTGTGTCTCAGCAGGCTGCATGCATGCCTTTGGGTGCAGCACTCATGCAGTTGTGGTTGGAGACAATCATTCATTCCTTGCAGCATTGTCCCACCATTGACACTGTGGTGTGTCAGGGTCTGTGCCATCCACTGTTTTGCTGGTCATTGTGATAGTCATGTTGCAATGTATGTGTATTGTGCCTTGGTATGCATTACACCCTGTGACATGTCCCATGTGTCACAGAACTGGTACAGCAGAGCATTGGCAGTACTGCTCACAGACTCAGATTCTACACCTGTCAGAGGTAGTCATGTCTGTTCCACATGGTCAGGCCTAGGTATGTGTATCTGAATGGTGGAGGTAGGCATGGGCCAATGTTGTACTGGTACACCCTTGAGACATGACATGTGTGGCATACAGTGCCCGTGGCAGTCTGCCCACATCGGTGCCATCTCCAGTGCCATATGCACCATGTGTCATGTCACTGCATCTCACCAGAGATGGCCCTCTGTGACATGAGGTCAAGGGCAGGGGTAGTCATTGATGGGCCTTGAATGTCCCTTACAGTATTTGTTTGACACTACGATGCATAGTCAGTAGTGCCTAACCAATACAGCGATGTCCACATTATGATCATTCTATAGTATAGATGTTCTTTGCAGGGCCAATGACCTGCACAGGCTCTGTATTAGTTGAAACCCTCTACATTGGATGGTACCAATGTCTGCTGGAATGGAGGGTTCCTCTAGGCACCTCTGCATTTTACAACAATATTGTGGTGACTGAGGAACAGTGTATCAGGTGCCCACCCATTTATAAGACCGCTGCACTCACATGTTGCCGTGCCTGCTGCACACAGAAGGGTCTTTGCCAGGATTTTTACAGGGGGGGGTATTTTTTTGGAGTCTGTGACTTCTTCAAAAAAGCTGGGGGTGGCCCCAGAAGCCCAGGAGTTCTAGATGCTCTGTGGTGCATTTTCTGGCTCATTTTGAAGCTAAATAACTCCTATCTTAGCTCTCATCTACCTCCTTGCTGTAAACTTATGAATTGTCTGGCTGCAGGGTGAATACATACTTGTATTCTGTACAAGAGGTTGGCAAAATGCTGATATTGTATTACAAGTGATATATATATATTGTCTGCAGCTGTCACCTGCTGGCTTGACATAGGCCAGGCTAATGTCAGCATTTTGCTAACCTCACATACAGAACTGAAGCATGATTTCACCCTGCAGCCCGTCAGATATTAGGATCAGTGGCCTGCTAGACCCAGAGAAGCCCTGGGTTACTGTGGTTCACTTTGAGATTAATTGTAAAGCTCAAGAAGTCATCTGTCATCTCTTTTCCACTCCTGGCTGTCAGGACAATTACTATCCGTGTGGTTCACAACTGTATACTAATAACATTTTCATTACCTGAGGATAGCAAGTCAGTGTACTGACCAGCATTTTACCCATGCTAATCCAAGCCCTGCCCATTAGTTTTTTCATTTGACCCTTACTTTTTCTACCCAATGGCTCAATTATTCCATCAAGATAAATGTCTGAAATAAACCCTGAAAATTTATCTGGGTGGACCAGCACTGGGATTTTTATTCATTTATTTATTTATGACTCTGGTTACTGGGTGAGTACATTGATCCAAAGGACCATTTTCAGGTATGACCCAGGCCACAGGAATGGCACAGTAAGGACAAGGAATACATACATACATATGTAATTTTGGAGACCCCATCTCCACAAGGACATAGACAGGATGGAGGCAGTCCACAGGAGGTCAACTAAAATGGTGCAGTGTCTACAACAGAAACCATATGAAGAGAGACTGAGAGAGCTTAATATGTATACCCTTGACAAATGGAGGGACAGGGGGGCATGATAGAAACTTTCAAGTACCTCAAGGAAATCAACAAAGTCCAGGAGGGTAGCATCTTTCAGAAAAAGAGATGTGCAAGAACAAGGGGGCACAATTTAATAATAGAGGGGGATGGCTCGGGGCAATGTGAGGAAAGTTTTTTTTCAAGGAGAGAGTGGTGAACGCATGGAACCGCTTTCCTGGGGAGGTTGTGGGGTCTAAACAGTGGGGGAATTCAAACATGCATGGGACAGACATAAGGCAATTATAGTGGAGGTTGGGAGGAAGTAGGATGTTGGTTAACTAGAATCTGCAGCTTATCCAATAGGTAGGGAAATGGGAAGACTGGGTGGGCCAAGCGGTCCTTATCTGCCGTCAAAGTCTATGTTTCTATGTTTCTACAGTATGTTATAAACATAAGGGGCAGGATTTTCAAATGACGGTGCAGGGCTTGAGACAAGCTCTGCGCCAGCGGACTCTGAAATCGGAAATGCGCTGAACCCCTTTGCCACAACTGCACCGGATTTTAAAATACTAGGTGCAGTTGCAAAGTTTCCCTGATTTACGGCAGCTTGTGCCAAATGACTAGCACAAGCCCAGTGTATTTGACTCCAGGATGTGGTGCAGACTAGACCACAAATATGTGGTCTAAGGACCTGCGGTCAGCGCAAAGGATAGAAAATCCTGATTGCCGACCAGAGACTGCAGCAAGCTCCATGCGCCCTACGTTCGGCGCACCAGAGGGCTTGTGGCATCTCGGCAGGTTTAAAAATCCTGCCCAACGTATTTACAAAGAACACAGATAGTATAGTACATGAAATACTGGTTGAGAAATAAGAGCTAAGCAACTTGACAAATGCACTTTTACTGTGACTTGCCCAATGTTACACAGTATTTGGCTCTGGATGTTAACTTTATCCATGGTTCACACGCTGGTGTGCTTAAACCAGTACTACCTATCTTGCTTTAACAGTGACAGACCCCCTGTAACAAATCACAGGGCTGGACACAAAAAACTAGAAGCCAAGGATTTGTAGTACTTTCACTTAGTTGCAGAAGAATATCTACACATAATACAGGACAAAAGATTACTTCAGCATCCTAATCCACACACCTGTTTTGACCCATAAAGTAATGTAGAAAAAAATTATCTACACCCAACAATAGGCCAGAAATAAATATACAGCAGACATTTGCTCAGTTGAAGTTGGACTATGAGATTCACCGAGCAAAATTCAGGCAGTCACACAGGGTGTCAAACATAGATTTACATGAGCCTGGCAAAATGGAGGAGTTAAGTCTTTATTTCCATTAGCTTTTGCTGCAGACCGAAGTCTGGATTAGCAAAAGTTGAGGCAGCCACAGCCACACAGGGATGATGAGCTCTAGAGCTCAATATTTTTGTATAAGGAAGAGGAGTTCACATTCTTATTGTTAGCCCCTTTTGCAGAGATTGCTGGACTATGACCAAAATTTCAGGCAGCCAGGAATAATGAGCTCTCTAGAGCTCAAAAAACGAAATTTTTTAGGAAGCAGTTTAGTTTCAGTAAAAATAAGGTTGAAAACTTATTTAAATCACTTGTTGCTCAACTGCTTTTAATTTAGCCTCACACCAGTCCACTCCCACCTTACCTTGTCCTCGATGACCAACAGTCACAGAACTTCTTATAGATCCGGGCAGCACCCAGCAGATTTATTACCTGACCGAGTCTGGGCTAAGCTAAAATATTCACTTATGAGCTTGAATCGGTGTCAACATGCCCGCATTGCTTTTACCGGCAGCCGAAACTGAATCCCTTGCCTCAACGTGTCCTCCATGCTCCATGCTAAGCTGCTGAGCTCTTTGAGACTATGGAGCAGTTTGAAATTCTCCATCTAGCACACAGTATTACACGTGCCTCTTGCAGTACTGATTGGCCGAGATGGCCTCTGGGGGAGGTAGTGGTGCAAAAGACTGAGCAGCTCAGTAATAGGAATGGACAGGAGTTGACTGGCGGCTCGGAGAGGCTCAGGGGAGTCACAGCACCTTGTCACTGGCTCAGAAAGTACCGTCTAGAATAATTGATGGCAGGCGGGGGAAGGGGCGTGTCAGTTTGGGAAGATGCCCGAGTCAAGCACCATCAACTTTTTAAAGAAACAATAACAAAAAAAATGCAGACTAATACCAAAAAAAAAAAGGTTCAAAATGGGGGGGCGGTTCGGCCGAACCAGATGAATCCTAGCTGGCAATGGGCCTGCACAGTGCTGCATGATGGTCCTAGCCACGTACACCTGTGCTGAATGTACCATCTGCATGTGCCGGAAACCTGCCACTGCTACCACCCTGGGTGGCTCATGGATGTCTGTGTCCAGCACACCAGTGTTGACCTGTGTAACAGACACCTGGTCAGTAGGCATGGAGTGTGTGGGTACGACTCTTAGTCTCTTGGGCCATTACACTTGGGCACTGACTTGGTGCTGCTGTTGCATATGCTGCATTTCAGGATCTGGCATGCCTGGCAGTGGAATGTGTCCCTTTCGAGGCTCGGTAATGCTCCTTTGCAGCATGGAAATCCCCACCATATGTGCAGTCCTTCTCTTGATGGATCCATAATGTTGCCTCTGGTATGCCACGCACATTTCTTGTGGCTGTTTGACTGCCTTCACCCATGTGTGGCATGCTAGCCCATTTGTCGGCTGGTTGTACTTTTGTTGTGCATATAGGGCCACTCCTGGGTACCTTTTCCTATGTGCACAGCAGGCTGAATTCAGTGTATTTCTATCCTTAGCTGCCAAGAGTAATTGTGGTGGTCCGAGGAATGCCATGCTATGGGAGTGATGGTATGTTCTTCTGCAAAGTCAGGTAGAGGACACCAACCAGGGCATGTGGGACCTGGCTGTGGCTCTACATCAACAACAACCACCACCGCCACCACTTGTTACAGCCCCTTGAGGGCATGGACCATGATGGGTGTGTGCCCTTAGTTTTCTTAATTATTCATGGGTGGGTGCCCTTTTATCTTATGTACCCCCCCTTCCTTGAATGGGCCATTCCCCTTGTTTTTATCTTGTTCCATTGTATATTGGAAATCTTCTTTTTCATACCAATACTGCTGTGTTGTATGCATTTCATTCGTGGCCTACTCACTCCGACTGCTGCCCCCTGTGTTCAGCACTATCATCAGAGCTATATTCAGATCTGTGCACATACATTGTGCTGCACTAGTGTATGTCATTTGCGTAGCATGCAGTTGGCCTATATTCATAGGCTATAGTACCAGCACAATGCATCTGCATATACCTCAGCTGGGGACCAGCACAAGCAAGGCACAATTATAGTGTTAGCATGGATTTCTGTATGTCAGGCCCTAAATCTTATATAATCAGCCCGTATACATATTAATCATTCAGAGGTAACAAAACTCCCCCCATTGGATTTGGATCACTAAATTAAAGGTTCAAATGGCAAAAAAATAAATAAATATGCTAAATAGATTAATTTGTATGGTTTATTTCTCATACATACATACATAGTTCTCAGCAGATTAAGTCTAATGGTCTATTACGTCTGTTTAACACAGCTCAATGGTGCGGTACAGTAGCTGCTTTATGTCCCTTATTTATCCCTTTCCTCCCACACTTCTCTCCCTACGTAGCCCTGGTGCTCACCTTATCCCCAACCTGTACGATGCCCCTGTGTCTGTCCCAGCCCTTATTAAAACTTCCCACAGTATCCATTTTTATCATGTCATCAAGAAGCGCATGCCAGGGTGCCACCACCCTTTCCATGAAACAATGCCCCCTCACATCTCCTCTGTACTGCCCCCCTGCCAGTTTCAAACTATGACCTCTCATATTCCCCTTCCCCTTCAAATTGATCAATCCCTCCATATTCCCTCTGTTGATGCCCATCAGATATTTGAAGGTCTCTGTCATATCCCCCCATCCCTGCTGATTTCCAGGGAGTATATATTCAGCTCTCTAAGTCTGTCCCCATATGACAATTTTCTTAGACCAATGAACATCTTGGTAGCCCTTCTCTGGATCCTCTCCAGTAGTGTGCTATCCTTCTTTAGGCAGGGGCACCAGAACTACACACAACACTCCTGGTGCAGCCTCACCAGCAAACAGTACAGGAGAAGTATAACCTCCCTGCTCCAAGATGCTATCCCCTTGGCTAGACATCCAAGCATTTTCTTTGCTTTATCTGTTGCTCTCCTGTACTGCTCTGAGTTGTTCCATTTTGCATCAATCATCACACCCAGATTCTTCTCCATCTTAGAGACAGTCAACCTTACTCCCTCCTAGTGATAGCTATACCCAGGGTTCCTAACACCCAGATGCAGGATGCTACACTTACATGCGTTAAACCTCAGCTGCCACTTGTGTGCCCAGTTTTCCAACCTCACCAAGTCTTCCTGAAGTACCTTCCTACCCTACTAGCTGTCCACCTCAGTCCCCAGTTTGGAGTCATCAACAAGCAGGCTCATTCTACTCCCAATTACCTCTCTGATGTCTGCAATGAACACATTGAAAAGAATATGGCCCAACACTGAACACTGTGGGACCCCGCTGATGACCCCACTGAGTGACTAGACTTCACCCCCTACCACCACACTCTGCTGTCTATTTTTAAGCCAGTTTGCCACCCACCCCAACAATTTATCCTCTACCCCTAGTTCCCTCACTTTCCAAATCAACCTTCATGTGGGACTGAATCAAAAACCTTGCTGAAGTCCAGATACAGAACATCAACAGGCTTTCCCCATCTGAGGATCTTGTCACCCAGTCAAAAAACTCTACTAGGTTGGTTTGACATGATTTCCCCTGGACAAACCCATGCTGGTTGTCATCCTGAAAACCATTTACTGTACCTCCAGGAACTCCACCATCCATTCTTTTAAGATGGCCTCCACCATTTTTCCTACTATGGATGACCAGTCTGTAATTCTCTTGTTCATCCCGAGGTCCGCTGTTTTGGAGGGGCACAACATGAGCCATCTTCCAGTCCAGAGGTACATATCCTGATTGGAGGGAGGAATTTAATAGATCCATCATTGGAGTTGCTAGGACATTCACCGGTTCCTTCAGAACCCTTGGGTGGATGCTGTCTGGTCCTGGAGCTTTATCTGGCCTCAAGAACTTGAGGGCCTCCCTCACCCTCCCTACCTGGATCTCACCATCTGTGAGTGCCTCCCCCATTATGCCCCCTTTGCTGTCTCCCCGTGGCAGTGGCCCATCCCTTTCCTAGTAAAGACCGAGCTGAAATACTTATTTACACTTCACCTGCTCTACCCCCACTCATCCCCCTCCTTCTTCAGCTTGCTTATCTGTCCCCACCTTTCTTTCCCTCCCTAATGTAGCTGTAGAATTCCTGCTCCTCCTCTCCCTGATTCCTTTTGCTAGTCTAAGCTCTTTATTAGCCTTAGCAGTTCTTACCCTCCTACTGACCTCCTTGGATATCCTGTGGTATTCCTCATGGTCTGCCTCACTACGGGAGCACTTGCACCTTCTAAAGGCCATCCTTTTGTCCCTCACCCTTCTCCACTTCCCTAGTCCACCAGTAAGGCTTCCTAGCTCTGGCCATCTTATTTTGGGACCTGGCGCAAGTTTTCATGGCTTATGCCCAGCTTCAGAATTTCCCACTGTCTCTCCATACCCATCCCAGGTCTGATTTTACCTATATGCTCCCAGGATATCTGCCATCTCCCCGAAGTTAACCCTTTTAAAATCCACTACCATGGTCTTTCTTTGATTCCTCTCCTTCCCCATAACCAAGGCGAAACATACCATGGAGTGGTATCTACCAGCTAAAGGGTCTTCCACCACCAGGTTCTTAACCTGATCACCTTCTGCTGGGGACATAATCCAGGATGTTTCCCTCCCTAGTCAGTTCCTCTACTAGCTGAGTCAAAAATTCATCCTGAAGGGCATCGAGGACCCTTTGCTCCTTAATAGATGAAGACGCCATGGTATTCCAGTCACCCCGGGCATGTTAAAATCCCTTAGTATCACACTCCCATCCCTCCCCCTACAACAGTTCTTTCTCAGATTGTCAATAAATTCCCTATCCATGTGCTCCGTTTGCATGAGTGGCCTATAGCCCCCCCACTAGATTTACCCTCCTCCCCTTACTATCCTGTAACGTAGCCCAGACCGCCTCTACGTTCTCCTCCCCCTCCCCCTCCTCCTCCCTGCTGCACACCATCCCTTAACTAATGAATAGTGCAATCCCTCCACCCCTACCAGCTCTCCTAACCCTTGTAAGTGTGGTGTACCCAGGTATCTTCATGTCTGGCAGTATAGCCTAGAGGTTAGAAGAATGAGGTGTGAACGATCTTGGTACATCCAGCAGACCAGACCTGAGTTTGATTCTCACAACCTCCACTTGCATACTGTGACTCTGAGCAAGTCACTTAACCGCCCAGTGCTCCCAGGTCGCCCCTGAAAACAGGCACTTGTGCCTAGTGGGCCTTACCCAGTTACCAAATAGACTAAATGTCCCAGTCATGATACTGGATGGCCCAAGTCTCCATGACTGCAGCCACATCCTACCCCTCTTCCACCATTAAGGCATGCAACGCTGGCATCTTGTCCCCAAACTCCATGCATTCAGAACAACTTTCCATCCATTCCCAGACTTTTCTCCTGTCCTCCAAACCCCTTACCCCTGTTGGGGCTGGGCTTCACTTCCTCTACTCCTCCAGATTGGAGGAAGAGCCAACACCCTCCTATGACATTCAAGAGCCCTGTACACTCCAACTATTCCCCCCCATCTAGTTTAAATCCCATGTCTTACAGTCTAATTCTCTTATGGTCTCTTACAGTTTCTCTTAAGCTGAATTCTGGTAGAGTACATAAATTTATATTTATATAGCATTTGGGAAAATAAAATTAATATACAGTAATTCTGTTACAGCAAAATTTCAGCTTCAAATTCACAGTCTATTTAGAACATTCTTTCCTCAATGTCCAGCACTACAGCAGATAATTCCTTATCTGAATGGAGAGGGATTCCCCTTCACAAGATGACTCTTGCTCATTTGAGACCAGAGGCATGGGGTCAATATGCTATGGAAAAGAACAGTGCTGTAAACAACCACAAAGGCATATAGACAAAAATGGAGGTAGCGCTCCACAAAACAGCGAGTGCTATCATCCACGAACAAAAACAAAAGTTGTACCCCGAACTACCCCAACTTTAAATATCTAATTCCGGGGTGGGTGGGGAAGGACTAAAGTCTGTGAATGAGAGAAACCTCAGGGGAGAAAAAACAAACAACAAAAAAAATTAAATCTCCCCAAGACAGGGAATCAAACCCATGTCCATTACCCTCTACTGCCTGTGCCTGTATCTACTGAGCCAAGGCAGCTGCTCAGTCAGTACATAGCCAGCCAGACCCTTTCACCTCTCCCCCAATTGCAATATAGCTACAGCGATAGCAGTAATTTACCTTTGCTATGCTGTCCCTTTAGCTATTCTTCCTGCAGCTGTTTTAACCTCGTGTTTTATTCCGCTTGGTTCTTCCTTCGGCACTGACCTGATACTGTGCCAGTATTTGAAAGGTCCACCCAAATTTAAGTATTTCTTGCCTATATGTAAGGAATTTCCTTCAGTGCTGCTGTGTCCTAAAGAAAAATCTGGGTAAATGTAGAATCTGAAAGTTCTATAGGTCAAAATCCTTTTTATCCTACGGAACTTGAGCTGGTCTCACTCCCAGTCAAATGTAAAACTGATCGATACTGTTGACTTGGCATCCATCTCTGGGGCCTAGTCTACTGGCAGATTTTTATTCTCCATTGCAGCATTATCTGAGACTCTTTTAAGCAAATGAAAGGCCTTCATAATAAATGGAAGGTTTTCAGTAGGGAGGTCAAATACCTTAACATAAATGTATTTTATTAGGTCCCTTGTTGTTTCCAAAGCTGCACCCAAGCTGTTAGGCAGACCAACAATTCTAAGATTGTTATATCTTATCTTGTTTTCTAGATTTTCAGTCTTCCTGTTCAAATTGAAATTTTTTTTGATTACTGATGCACTTGTAGCTTCCTGTGCTTGAATTATGTTGTCAAAGGAAACCAGTTGTTCATTTCTTTTATTTGTACTGTGTTTTCACATTTTACTCCTGCTACTTTTATAACTCTTTGTGAAAAGTCCAGTTTAGTGCTAAAGGCATCCAGCTTTTTTCCTGCCTTTCAAGAATGATCAGAACATAAGTTGCCTTACCAAGTGATTCCAGTGTGTACTGAGAATGATGTGATTGCTATAAATACTGTTCTCTTGGCAATTCACTCCCAATGTCATGAGATGAACCCCAGTGACATTAGCCATTTGAATGTTTTGCTTTACTGACCTCAATATTTCAACAGGTTGAGCAGCAGATTCGAGAACTCAGAGACACTGGTATTTCATTCTTTGCACTTTCAATTTTTACAGTTGCAGTGAACAGAGCCTGCAGGCTTCTTGCCGTAGCTCAAAAAAGGGGATACTGAAGCACACATTTGGATTTGGAGTTGCAGTACTTCCTTCCGTAACTCCAAATCTGTGTGCTCATTCCACCCCCTCCCCCGCTGGTGCACTACTTTTTCTGCTATCACCTGCCAAGTTCGCTGAACACAAGGTGGAAGACAGCACAGTCTGCGACGTCAAAAATGGCCACTGGAGCTCAGTGCACAGGAGTGAGTCATTACGCATACACAACTTCACAACACGCATGCACAACTCGTGTATGTGCACTGAGCTTGGAGGCCATCTTGGGCACGACGGACTATGCCGTATTCTGCCGTGATTTCAGTGAGCTCGACTACAGCCATTTTGGCTCTGGCCAGACTTTGTTGAATCAGTCACTACTTTCACATCACCACCTAAATCAACCTTACATAGAAACATAGAATTTGATGGCAGATAAGGACCGCTTGACCCACCCAGTCTGCCCATTTCCCTACCTAATGGATAAGCTGCAGATCCTAGTTAACCAGCAGCCTACTTCTTCCTACTCCCACCCCCTAGAATTGCCTTATGACTGTCCCATGCATGCTTGAATTCCACCACTGTTTTTGACTCCACAACCTCCTCCGGAAGGCCGTTCCATGCATCCACAACCCTCTCTGTGAAAAAATACTTCCTTAAATTACCTCTGAGCCACCCCTCTATCTTCAAATTGTGCCCCCTTGTTCTTGCACACCTCTTTTTTAAAGATGCTACCCTCTTGGACTTTGTTGATTCCCTTGAGGTACTTGACAGTTTCTATCATGTGTCCCCTCTCTCTCCTTTCCTCGAGGCTATACATATTAAGCTCCTTAAGTCTCTCTTCATATGTCTTCCGGTGCAGACCCTGCACCATTTTAGTTGCCCTCCTCTAGACAGCTTCCATCCTGTCTGTCTTTGTGGAGATTGCGGAGATAGGCTAAGCATGACAGGTCTATGCAGTGGATAACACAGACACTGATGCAAATGCTGGTATCTTTGAGAGGCAGCTGCTTTCCTGATCAATGTGAAGAGGTTGCTGAGGGAGCAGCTGAGTTGCTGTACTCACCACTGTTTGAGCTGAGTCATGGCCATGGGATCTTCTCAATAGAGTAAATGGAATGTGAGGCAAGGTTTCACCTATGTAGGGCACTGGCGGCAGTGCACCTGGTCATTAGGGCGCTACGTTCAGATGTTGCTGTCACCTCTTTTTGTGGGGGCTGTGCCCCCCACACCCACCTTTCTAAATATTCTAACTCTGGGGGGGATCGAACCTCCAGGAGGTGGCAGTGAATTCAACAATGTCACATCCTAATGACAGGTGCACTGCCTCCAGTGTACAGATGGCCAGAAGGGGTGAGGCAAACTCCTCACTTGATGAGAATGTGGGTCTTTGTTTCTTTTTCTGATATGTATTTAAAATAAATCAAAGTGTCACATTTATGGAGTTAAACCAAACAAATACAATCACAATGGTAAGGTAAGGTAAAGTTTACTTATATGGTGCCCAATCCCAGAGGCTTTGGGTGCCTTACAAAATAAAAAAAGACAGGATGAACAACAACAATAAAATAAATAGCTCTAAAGGGTTATATAGAAAATTTAAAATTAAATAAATTAGCAGTTATAAATAATTAATAAATAACAACAAGAGCTTAAAAACACTGTGGTTAGCCCAGAAAGGCCTGTTTGAAAAGATGAGTCTCTAGACCCCTCTTAAATACCTCTACCAATGGGGCCTCCCTTAAAGAGCTGAGAGGTGAGTTACAGAGGGCCAGGCTGGCCACTTCAAATGCTTGCTCTCCAGAGGTTTTTAGCCTGGCCTTTGGAACTACAAGGAGGCCCCTGGTGGTGGAGCAAAGGGAGCATACTGGAGTGGCAGGGGTAAGAAGATCTGTCAGTTAACCAGGGACCGATCTGTACATGGCATTATAGGTGAGCAAGCCGACCTTGAACAGGATCATCCATCTGTCAGACAGCCAGTACAGATGTCTCAGGACCAGGGTCACATGACATGACCTAGACAGGCTGGTCAGTGTACTATGTCTGACTTCTACTTGTTCCCATGATGTTTTCTTGTATCTACTATTGTCTACATACCCTTTGTTGTAATCTCCCAGGTCGTACCTGAAAATAGGCAGCTATGCTGTCTAGTGTACCTACCCAGTTAACAAAAACTAAATAAATAAAAACCTGGCTGCTGCATTCTGCATCTGCTGCAGTTGGTAGGGACAGATCCCAAGGTACAGAGCATTACAGTAGTCTAGCCTGGAAGTAACAAAGACGTGCACCAGTGATGGCAGGTCCTTGGGTGGAACTAGGGTTTTAATCCGGGCGACATTCCTTAAGTGGAAAAAACACTTTTTATTTATTGTTTATTTATTTATTGAATATAATCGGAATTACAATCCTTTGAGTCAGACTCTTTTGCAAAGGCTTCATGTCAGTTACAAGGGGTGGAGGGAGAACAAATACAAAGGAAACATACATAAACAAGCAGTAGAACTGGCCACTTTGGACAATAGATGACACCTGAGCATCAAGTGTCAATCTGTCATCCAGGAAGATGCCCAGACTTCTCACCCTAGGGGAAGCCATCAATGGAGTGGTTTCCAGGACCAGTCCTGTTGCTGCCCTGGAAGCAGTCCCATCATGCCTGCGACCTGGCGCTATCACCAGGACCTCCATATAGTCAAGATTTTGCCTCAGCCAGTTGCAGTCCATCCAGTCCTAAATTTCAGCTGGCAGTTGTTTAACACTTCCACAGTGTCATTAATTCCTGGGGCAAAAGACATGTACAACTGGGTATCATCTGCATTGCAATTAAAACCCAGATTGCACCATCTAATGAGCTCACACAGGGGTAGCATGTACACCACAAACAGTATCGGTGACAGGATCAACCCTTGAGAAACATCACATGGCAGGAGCTTTGGGGAGGAGGAGACATTCCCTATCACTATCCGTTGCATCCTGCCTGAGAGATAGGACTCAAACCAGTTGATGACAATACCAGCGAGTCCACAATATTCTTTAAGGCAATACAAAAGTACAATGTGGACCACGGTGTTGAATGTTGAGGCGAGATCACAGAGTACAAGAATTTACTGGTCTCCTCTATCTCTCACCCTGAAGAGGTCATTTTGCACCCTGACCAATGCTGTTTTAGTGCTATGCCTAGCCCTGAAACTGGACTGGAATAGCTCATAGATGTCATGGGCCATGAGGTGCACCTTGAGCGCAGTGCCACTACTTTCTCAACAACCTTTCCTAAAATTGGGAAGTTGGAGTTAGGTTGGTAATTCACAGGACATCAGGGTCAAGTGATGGTTTTTTCAGGAGTGGCCTCACCAATGCATCCTCCAAGGCTTCAGGGAAGATCACCTTTGGAAGCAAGCACTGGATTTTCCTGGCGAACACCGGACCAATGGTCTCAGTGCATCCCACTAGGAGATGGGACAGGGTAGGGTCCAGTTCATGAGAAGTGGGCTGCAACTTTTAGATCATCTCAACAACCTCAGCCACCTCTACTGGTTTAAACTCTCCCAGAAAATAGGAGTGACCATGCTCCTACCAGGCCAACAACCACGGGGCACACCTTGTCCCACTGGGGAGATCCCAGGACTGAATAGAGGACACCCTGTCAGAGAAGAACTGAGTAAACTCATCACACAGTGCAACTGAAAATGCTTTTTTCAGCTGCAGACAAATTGGATGAAGTAATCTGTCCACAGTCTGGAAAATCTGAGCTGGTCTGTTCCCCCCTGCAGCAATCTCCCTGGACAGGAACTCTGCATTCTTATGGTCAAGTGCCTCTTGGTACTCATGATAGTGAGCTCATAAGGCCATTTTGTCCTCCTCAGAATGAGTCCTCCACCTGCAATGCTCGAAATTCTGACCCGTGATCTTAATTTCCTTGAGAGATCCATCAATCCATGGAGGTCGCAAGCGAGAAGATCTGGGTTGTGTTTGGACTGGTATGATGGCATCAAGCACCTCAGAGACAGCATAATTATAGGCAGCCACCACCTCATCCACACCAAAAACACATGCAGAACTCACACCAGATAAGTTACCTACCACCAAAAGTTCCTCTGGGGACAATCCCCTCAAAGGGTGATAGCTGACCATCTCTACAGGGGATGGACTATCAGGCGGGGACCCCAAATGAGAACTCCACTGTGCAATGATTGGACCAAATGACCTGATCAGTCTTGAGGTTCATGACCTCAAGCCCCAGTGAGAACACCAAGTCCAAAGTATGGCTATGGTGATGAGTTGCAGAAACAACTGCTTGTGTCAGGCCCAGTGATGCCATCAACTGGAGGAGGTCACATCCAAGATGTGAGGACTCATCTTCAACCCAAGTGTTGAAGTCCCCCAGAATTAACCATCTGAGAGACTTCAACACCCTGTCAATGATAAAATCCCTAGCCTCCTGCTGGAAATCCCCACTCCCACCCCAGAGGGTGATAAACAAGGAGAATCCTGCAACCCCCACTTGTATCCCTACACACCACCACACATTCAAAGGACAAGGTAGAACCCACTGGGTGCATGGTAAAGTTCAAGCAGATCTAAAACAGATGGCCACATCCCCACCCCAGCATTCCCTCCTCGGGCAGTGCACTACAGAGTACTCAGCAGGGAGAGCCACCTCCTAAACTGGCCAGACATCATCTCCCAGCCAGGTCTCCATAATGCAAGCCAGATCGACAGATGAAATCAAGTCCATCATAATTGCAGTCTTGTTTCTCATCAATCTGGCATTGCACAGTATGGCCCAAAGGGGATTCATGAGGACTGCAGGCCCACTGGTTACCTTTCCACTCAGTCCGGTGGGAACCCTAGGAATGGGCAATGGGAATGAGTGAGTTCCCCCCAAATGCTACTGCTATGATATCCCCGCCCCCCACTCAAATATCTTTTTTGGCAACAGTTTGAAATATCAGTTTTGTACTACTGATTTCAGAGTGCAGTCTAACTGTTTACCCATAACTGAATCCGAAGTAGTAATAGTAATCTTTTATTAATTGGCCGTGTGAATACAAACATATCAACATCAGTAATTACAATATTTTAGGAGTTAAAGAGTGTACAAAAGCAGTATTACATCTGTAACAAAATACCTTATTTCCATACATTTCATTATTTTGCATAAATATTTGTTGAAATTTGTTTAAAACATTTTTAGTAATGAGAGAAGCCACTGTACTCCTTGATATATTTTGACAAGAGCTATTGGATAATAATAACTGGGGAGCATTTTCTCCCATAGAGGAACCTGGTTATAATTAGCCCGTTATAACCTGCAGGTTGCAATGGTGGACACACATTGGGTTTCCCTCACTATGCACATGCACAAGTCATTCTCTTCTCTTTGTCTGTGCCTACCCCGCTCCTCTCCTCTGGACAGTTCACCACCACTCTGAGTTGGCAGTATTTATTTATTTTTTTTTAAAGAACTTATATATATAAGTGATGCATGGATACTATTTTTTTTCCAGGATTTTGGGTCTGGATATTTTTTGATTTTGATCTAACCTGATCTGGTTCAACATCAGGTTGGATACTACTGTCAATAAATACAAACTGTGGCATGTGGACAGCTGGTTCTGATTACAATATATTTTTTCTACAATATAAAACATGTAGGGGAGTGTCTGTCAGGAGAAACTACTGTCTTGCTGAAATTGACACATCAAACCCCCCCAGGTATAAGTTCAAAGGATAGGACATATGTTAAACTACAGATATCTGAGGTACAATTACTTTGTCAATTTGCTTTGAAGTCAGGAACTAAAATATCCATTTATGACGTCCTCAGGGAAATCCTTTGATTTGCATTAGGTGTCATGATGAAAAGGTGCATATACATATGTTTCCAAGGAAGCCAGCTAATTACATCAAAGAGACTTTGATGTCTGTGTGAAGCAGATCACAGACTGGTTTGGGGGAAGTCACATGAAGAGAGGAGATTCACTGATGCCACCTATTTTTTTTTTTTAATATCTTATTAGAACATCCTGTAGTATAAAATATAAATTTTAATACGCCAAAGCGGAGTTAGTTGACCTTGGAGAGAAGGCCGGCTCAAGACTGCTTTTAAGTATACTGAGCAGACCTTAGACAGAGAAAGACATTCATTTTCTGACTGAGAAAGAGGAACACCAAAGCACTGAAAGATTAAGAAAGTAAGGATACATTAGATAAGTCCTGTCTGAGTGTATGGGTTGTAGGAATTTGCACTTTTATACCTGTTTTGTTTTTAAGATTGTATGTGTGTGGGGATATCTTGCTCTGTATTTACTGTTTTCCTATTTTTATCTATTTTAATGTAAAGATATATATTTTAAAACCAGAAACTGCCTGGTGTGCCTTGAAACTTCTTTTTTTTATAAGTGAAGCTTAGATGGTTACAGTTGACACTGTGCATGAGCTTATTTTGGTACCAAACTGGGAAATAGGTAAGAGTTCTCTAGGTCTTGCCTGGAGTTCTAAGGGTTCATTTTGTAATACCTGGTTAGGTGCCCATAGACAAAGATACCTGGCCCCCCAAAGACAGAATTATCTGAGCCTGACAATTGGGTAAGCTAACAAGAGGTTATCAGTTTGAATCCCTCCAGAACTTGGGACAAAGGTGACTCGAACCCACAAAACAGACAAGAGGGCTACCTTGTTCTGTTAACTGTTCACAATTCTATGCTCAGAGGTTGGCACTTTGGGAGTAGAGGGCTGACCTGCTGAGTGGGGTTGTGATAGAAACAAACATGTTGTAATTAACAGGTTTTATTATGTATCTATGCACATGCATACATTGGATTCCCTGGTATAGTTGCATGCAGTTTACCCATTTTGCTGCTGAATCATCTAACTGTAAAGACTGGGGCAGTGAGAAGGCCCTTGTTTTGAAGCAGTGACAGTAATCTGTTTTTTTCTGTGTGAGCCAAAACTGGTTTTCTGTGACTTTAAAGCCTGCTCCCTAGATTTTCTGTTGGTTTTGGTTGTGGGTTGGGTTTTTTGATTGTGGGTGGGGTGGGCGGGGAGGGTTTGGGTCTTAGTTAACTATATGTTTGAGTGTGTAGTGTCTGTTGTTGGATTTTTTTTTTTTGAGTGTATGTTTTGTGTACTTGGTTAATTAGTATCCTCTGGGCCTGGGACTACATTGTCAGGTAAGATGTGCCTGGGAAGGCGTGAGGGCCTGGGGCGGGTTAAGATTATGTATGGGGCATCCCTGTTGCTTGACCTTCAGCCTTTTTCCAGCCTCCCAGTTTCCATCACTACAGCAAGGCACTGTCGGGAGGTTGAAATAAGGAGGAACCGTACCACTCGACTGAGCTGGGGTGCCCCTTGCTCTGTGGTAGGTGGTAGAATCGAGGTAGTGGGGTGTAGAAGATGCCCTGGGGTTAGATGGGTCTTAGAGAGAGGCCAGACGTGTTTAGTTTCCATCAGCAAGGTTCCCACCAGACTGAGTGGGCAGATAGCCAAAGGGGTTGCACTGTCCGCCAATCACCAGAGGGCAGTGTTTTGCAATGCCAGCTTGATTAGAAACAAGGCCGCAATTATTGCAGACATGATTTCTTCTGTCGATCTGGCTTGCATTACAGAGACCTGGATTGGTGACTATGCTTTCTTGGTTTTAGAGGCTGCCGTCCCACCACAGTATACCGTAGTGCACTGTCCCAGAGTGGAATGCAGGGGTGGGGGAGTAGCCATCTGTTTTAGATCTGAACTAGGCTTCACCCTGCACCCAGTGAGGGTGCCAGGTTCATTTCAGTGTGTGGCTGTTCATGGGGGTCGGGGTTCAGGCTGCAGGATTGTCCTGATTTACTGCCCCCCTGGGGCAGAGGGTGAATTCCTGCAGGAAGCAGCTGACTTCGTCATTGAAACATTGGAGGCGCCCAGGTGTTTGGTGCTGGGGGACTTCAATGTTTGGGCTGATGATGAATCCTCTTGGCTTGGTTACAACTTCTTCCAGATGATGTCATCTCTGGGCCTGAAACAAGAAGTTTCTTCCATGACCTAGCAGGGCGGCCACATGCTGGACCTGCCCTTCTCACTGGGGCTTGAGATAAATAATCTCAGGACTGATCCGGTTGTTTGGTCTGATCATTGCATAGTGGAGTTTCTGTTTGGGCCCCCCTGAGAACCCTTCTCTTGCTGAGATGGTTAGCTACCGTCCTTTGAGGGGTGTGACCCCTGAGGGTGTTTTGGTGGTGGCTGATCTATCTAGTGTGGACAGCGCACACATGTGGGGGTGCACGGCAGTTGCTGCCTATAACAAGGCAATGTCTGGTGTGCTTGACTCCCTCACACCGGTCTGTGTACGACCCAAATCTTCTCACCTGAGGTCCCCTTGGTATGATGAAAAGCTCAAAGCAATGAAGATTATGGGTCAGAGATTAGAGTACTGCTGGTGGAAGACTGGTCTGGTGGTGGTCAGACTGGCCCTGCATACACACTACGGTATGTACCAGCGAGCAATCAACCATAAGAAGGCAGAATTCCTGTCCAGGGAGATTGCTGCAGGCAGGAACCGATCAACTGTGTTTCTTTGGACTGTGGACAGGCTTCTCTATCCTTCCTGTCTACAGCTGAAAAAAGCTTTTTCAAATACTTTATGCAAAGAGTTTGCTCAGTTCTTCTTAGACAGGGCATCTGCATAAGGCAGTGAGCCATATTTTGTCTGACAGTGGTTGCCATGGGTGTCCAGAGAGCACTCCACCTGGTTGGGACAAGTTTAGACTGGCAGAGGTGACAGAGGACATTGAGGTTGCTTCCAAGCTGAGGCACACCTTTTGTGAACTGAATCTGGTGCCAACTTGTTTCATAATAGGATGTGTTGATTCCATTGGTCTGGTGTTTGCCCTGATTGTCCGGTGTTCCTTGTCAGAGAGGGTCTTTCCTGATGTCTTGAAGGAGGCACTGGTAAGATCCCTTCTGAAGAAACCATCTTTGGACCCTGACATCTAGGCAAATTACCATCCCATCTCCAATCTTCCATGTTTTGGTAAGATTGTTGAGAAAGTGGTGGTGCTTCAGCTCAAGGAGCACCTCATGGCCCATGATCTATACAAGCCTCTCGAGTCTGGGTTTTGTGTGAGGCACAGTACAGAAACTGCACTAGTTTGGGTGCATAATGACCTTCTTAGGGTGAGAGATCTAGGGTAGGGGACAATTCTCGTTCTTCTTGATCTCTTCTCAGCATTTGACACAGTAGACCATTGTGTATTACTCAACCACCTAAGGGAATTCTGTAGACTCACTGGCATTGTCATCTGATGGTTTGAGTCCTTTCTCACCAACAGGAGGCAAAGGCTTGTGATAGGGAATTTCTCCTCCTCCCTAGCATACTGTTATGCGGAGTTCCCCAATGTTCGGTCATGTCGCCAATGTTGTTTGCCATGTACATGCTGCCCTTGGGAGAGCTCATTAGGAAGTACAGTCTGGGTTTTCATTGCTATGCTGATGATACTCAGCTGTATCTTTCTTTTGCCCTGGGGACATCCAATGCAGTGGAAGTACTTAACATCTGCCTTGCTGAGATCAGTGACTGGATGGCCTCCAGACGGAGGTACTGGTGGTGGAGTCAAACAGAGGGCATGATAGGTTGACCTCTGGTACAGAAATGGGGCTTTTTCTTGGGGCTGTACCATTGAAGGCCTCTTCTAGGGTGTGTGACCTCGGTGTTATTCTTGACAGCAGACTGACGTTGGAATCCCAGGTGTCATCCATTGTTCATTCCAGTTTCTATCATCTGAGGACTACCACCAAGATAAAGCCCCTAGTTCCACCCCTGGACCTCCCCACCTTGGCTCATGCCTTTGTGACATCTAGGCTTGATTACTGTAATGAGCTCTATCTCGGGGTCTCTGGAGGTACCCTTCACCAACTGCAGCTGGTGTAGAATGCAGCTGCCAGATTGTTGACAGGGCAGTCAAAGAACTGTCACATCACTCCAATGCTGCATGAACTGAACTGGCTTCCAGTCAGGTGGAGGGTCCTCTTTAAGGTGGGCTTACTTACCTTTAAGGCCCTACACAACCAGGACCCTGGTTGCATGAAGGATCTTCTTACACCCGCTGTCTCAGTCCGCTCCCTCCACTCTTCCTCTAGGGGTCTCCTTGCGATTCCCAAGATGAGGCTAAAAACAACAGGTGACAGAGCATTTAGTGTCACCACCCCCATCCTGTGGAATTCACAGTCTGCAGCTATAAGGGAGGCCCCTACTGTTGAGGTTTTTAAAGCCTGCCTCAAGGCATTCCTGTATAATCAGGTCTGACTTTGATCTGTAACTTTTTTTTTTTGATACCTGACTTTTGTGCTTATATCTGTCCCTGGCTATGTAATTAGTCTGGGTATTTATTGCTGAGTATATTACTTAAAGATTTTATAATAATGTGCTTTAGGGTAGAATATTTATTATTAGATTTTTATTGTAGTTTTATTTTATATATTATATGTCATATTGCTTATTTTCATATTGTTGGTGTTACTTATATGTGATTTTGACTGTTCGGCACCAAGAACCTCTGGGACGGGCATCTTTTTAAATAAAATTTGCCTTGCCACATACAAATTTTAGTTGTATTTAAAATCATTTTACTGAGTGTTATTGCACATAATTGTACTTTCATCGTTTAACTATATTTAAAATCATTTTAGCTGTATTGCCAGCTTTAAAAGCAAAAAATTACACATGTAGAACATGTATTTGGGGGGTGTATCAAATGCTAAATGCCCACAATACATGTTACTACTTTTCAAATGTTCATCTTTAAATGAAAGCAATTAAACATTAGAAATTGTGTAGAAGATTCTGTTTTTAAAAAAGTAACGTTTGCATTCTATGTCGATACACAAGAATGACACTCTGTAATAATGTTCCCTGCATCAATAAACACCACTGGATGGTGCTGACAGGTAGCGTTTTGCAAGTCTGGCAAGCGTTGGGAAACAGAGATGGTCTGTCTCCCAGTACTGGATGGCGTCAGGTATTTTTTTTGGGGAGCAGATGTTCCGAAATGTATATTTCTATCTCTGTGTTTCCTGATGCGACCTCTGCATTTTCTGCAGCTGTGGGAGAGAAGGTTTGTCTCAGTAAAGCAAATAAAGGAGATGTGCATTGCAAAAGAATAACAGCAAACCAAAGGACACTTACTTTCCTGTGGCACAGCATTATGCTGTGTAAAGGTGTCCCATGGGTCCTCTGCTGCAAACTCAGGCTCCTGAATGGGATCCACTCACACATCCTTCGTGCATCTGAGCTAGCAATGATCGAGTTCATCAACTAGTTCTTTGACAACTGCACAGGCAAATGTTTTTCCCATGTCCGTTCTAAAAAAATCCAGTATGTATAGGAGGTCAAGAAATGAAGCAGCTACCAATTTCTTCAATGCTTCATAATGCTTAAATCGAGAATCCATAGCTGTCAATAGAGCTTTGCACATAGATAGTAAGCCAGGTATCTTAATGTTCTCAGTTGCATGATAAAGTACAGTGGAAGTGGGGATTATGTCTGACACGCAAGCTGATTGCAAGCTTAACCTTATAGTTTCATGCTCGAAGGGCTTTAAGACGCAGCACACACTTTCTTCAAGCGACCATTGTGTAGAGCTCAGGGTTCTGTTTTCAGTTTCAGAGGCGTACACTGTGAGAACTTGCCCCAGCTCTAGCAGTCTTTCTAACATATAATTAGTGGTGGGCGAAGTAGCAGAAATTCACTCCGCGAAGTGATTTATGGAGTAACGCAGAATCCGTGAAGTGCTCTGCAATGCGAAACAGAGTACTTTGTGTCATAATGGGGAACACAAAGTCCATTGAAAACAATGACTTCACGTTATTCTGCCTTCCCCAAACCACTTCTCCACCAGTTTTAAGGCGAAGTACATTGAAATCAATGTACTTCGCCTCACTTCACCTTGTTTTTGAGCTCCAAAGGCAAATTTTGCAGTGCTTCATGGGATTGCAGGTCACATGGGCTCTAGATTGTTCTGCACAGCCTCAGTTCTGTGTATGTGTGTGTGTGTGTGGTGGAAGATGAAAACAGTTTCCTCTAAGAGCTCTGCAATTCAAATCCTCTAAAAGCTGTTAAAAAAGCCTTTTTGAGCTATTTTTTTGCTCACAATTTAGAACCTTGATTATAGGAAATCCTCCTGTGCTCGTATCATTGAGTGTTTATTGTTTGTGTGTGGATTTTGAATGTTAATTTAGAACAGTCATTCTGTGTACTGTGAGGTGTGCTTTGGTGGAAGGGCGTATCTGTGGTGTAGGTAGATTAACTGGGAGAAAGGCAGTCTTTCTGTTTTGGTTATATTTTTCTTGTATAACAGTTAATATACACACAGTAATATTTTCAGTAATTCTTGACATTTTTTTGCTGATTGTTGTGGTGCAGCAGTGTATGACTTCAGTTTGTTTAAAACATTTGGTTATATTACTAAAGGTTTTTAACTTGCTACACATTACTTGTAGTGTGTGTGAGTGTGTGTGTGATGTGTGCCATTAAATCAAACACCTTTTATTGTGCCACAGAGTAATTGCAGCAGTGTGAAACTGCTATCCACTGCAACTGCATGAATTTTTTATACTGCTTTGTGGTATCTTTACTAGTAGTGGATTGGTACTGTCATACACTACCCCCCCCAACCAGCAAAAGATATTCTTTTCCAGATTTGGATTTGTGACTTGTGAGCACTGATTAGGTGTTATATTGCCTTTGCGTCTGCATCTCTTGAGTGCGCAGTGCAATCTTAATCTGTCTGTGCATTTGTAGTACATCATTAATTCTGGGAGACTTTGCATTTCTTGTTATGCTCTCATTTCACTTCTTCAGCACTGGATAATTTTCTGGACACATGACAGTACCGTTTTGGGGATACACATTAATTTTGGTGACTCCATGTGACCACTGCGCACATGATGGAGTGCACCATTAATTCTGGGAGACTTTGCATTTCTTGTTATGCTCTCATTTGACTTTGTCAGCACTGGGACATTTTCTGGCCAAAAGACAGCAGCATTTTTGGGATGCACATTAATTCTGGTGACTGTGTGTGACCACTGTGAACATGATGGAGTGCACCACTAATTCTTAGAAACTTTGCATTTTTTGTTACTCTCTTATTTCACTTCATCAGCACTGGAGAATTTTCTTGGACACAAGACAGTAGCATTTTAGGGATGCAAATTAATTCTGGTGACTGTGTGTGACCACTGCACACACGACTTAGTGTGCCATTAATTCTGGGAGAATTTGCATTTTTTGTTACGCTCTCATTTCACTTTGATAGCAATGCGGAATTTTCTGGACTCAAGACAGTAGCATTTTGGGGATGCACATTAATTCTGGTGACTCTGTGTGACTACTGCATGCATGACATCTTAGTGCACCATTAATTCTGGGAGGCTTTGCATTTCTTGTGCTCTCATTACACTTCATCAGCACTGGGGAGTTTTCTGGACACAAGACATGAGCATTTTGGGATGCACATTAATTCTGGTGACTGTGTGTGTGAAGGGCTGCCAATATTGTTGTCACTTTGCCTTACTTCGTGTTAAGGCAGAATGCCAACATTAAGTAATAATTACAAGGTAAAGTGAGCCTTTTGCATTGGCCAATTTGCATAGTGGAGTGACAATGCCAAGTGCCCACTTTGCAGGCACATCGCCAGCAGAATTTAAATCCAGTGCTTCTCTACATATAATAACCAGGGACAATGGTTTTCCGTTTTTACCGGTAACACCGGTTAAAATCACGGAATCCTGCTTGGTTTGTGGATTTTGAATTCTTGTACCGGTGCCTCATGGAAATTGCATTTCTCTGCACAGAATCCCTAAGATTTCAGCATATTTTTAAATGTTTTTATTTTCTCTTTCTATGCCCCCTTCTCACAGCATCAGTCTCCACTTTTCAGAGATCCCTAGGCTGGGTATCCCCTAGCTTCACCCCAGGTAATGCTCAGGAGCTCCTGTGAGCCTGCCCCCATCCTGCCTAGGCTGTACCCCCAGGTGGGAAAGGAGAGGACCTCAGGTCACTCCACCACAGTCCTTTAATGGGTGTCGGGGCAGCCCAGTGGGTCCCTCATGGAAACTGGTTATGAAGTCTGGGGCAGCTGGGACCCTTCTACCAGCAGCCGATGTGGGTTGATTGTTACTGGTTTTCTGGCCTCTGTTCCTGAGGGCACCAACACTTGAGGGGATCCAAGGAAGTAGGGCAAATAGAGACATGCCGCTACTCCAGATCCTGGCTAGCTTCTTCTTCCTGATTGCTCTGCAGTCTCATTGCACCACCACCTGTGGTCACCCAGGTGGCAGTAAGCAGCAGGACCTGCAGGCCACCGCTCCCAGAGAAGGAGAGCAGCCCCCGGTGCTCGATCCTACTCCCTCTGGCCAGACCTCTAGCAATGGGAATTGCCTAGATCCTGACTCTGGCATTGCAAGCAGTAGCAACCTCAGGCTATTTACAGTGCTCTGTCAACTATACACCCAGTTTGGTGTAAGAAAACATAAGCAGATGGAGAGAGAAATAATTCAGTTTTAGTAAAATGTTGCAAAGTGTTCAATGTTCATAATTTGCACTGTAGGTACTGTGCACTATTATTGGAAATCATATATTAAAACATTATATATGGGTGTTATGGCTGGCAGTATAGCCCTAGTGGTTAGAGTAACAAACAGTGATCGAACTGAGTATATTTAGAAGACTTGGGTTTGATTCCCACAACCTCCACTTGCATACTGTGTGACTCCAAGCAAGTCACTTAACCTCTGCGATGCTCCTGGATCACCTCTGAAAACAGGCAGTTCTGCCTAGTGGGCTTATCCGGTTTACAAAAAATATAAAACAAATACCAATATATGTTTACTTCATCATACAGTAGTCAGGGTACCATGTAATTTATTTGAGTTTTACTCGGGCTGCAATGATTTTGTATAGGTAAACATAAATGTTCAGATACATTTTGCATTTTATAAGCTTGTTTTTAGACTTTAGTCAGGTTTTTATTGTAGTTTTTGCATATGAACATCTAGGATATAGATTGCTAAGTACAGGATCACTGTTACCAACTAGTTTATTCAAGTTTATAATCAGCAGGGCCATCCAAAATCCTCAGTTGTTTGATTGAAAATTAGTCTGAATGAAAGTATGTTCACAAGGCACAAGCTGCCTTAATACTTATTTAGGTGAATGGGATAGAAACATAGACTTTGACGGCCCACCTAGTTTGCCCATTTCATCATTTGCACCTTCTCTCCCACCTGTTGTGTCAGTCTCTGTGACAACAAAAAGTTTTCTGACAGACTGCTTTAATAAAAAGAAAACGTTACGTGTTTAAGTGTATTTATGCTTGGCCAGTGGATTTTGAAAGTACATTCAATGACACACAGAAGGTAAGACCCCAGGGGCTGTATGATGCTGGTGGGCAGAGTGGTGCTCAATCCGCATCTGAGCTCAGACATGAAAACTGAGAGACACCCTTTTCATGGAGACCAAGGGAAAAAAAGAAATCCACATGTTTGTGAGATGCATTAGAAAGTCCTCCACTAATCACTTGTGAATTTTTTTTTTTTTTTAGGTGAAGAGACTATTTGAAAGAAGCAAATTCAGGCAGTTTTTTTGTTCCTCCTACCCTCTGGCCATCCATTCCTTCAGGCCTGCCAAGTCCCCCTACCACTGCTGCTGAGTCCCCACCACCATCATCCACTGCCCCATATGGCCATGCTACCAGGTAACCCAAAGTAACCCTTCATCGGTGGGCCCCTACCCCTGTGGGAGGCTAACAGGGGTCAGAACAGATACATGTGTCTGGGGCTTCATGCTTATGGAGGGACCAGAAACCATCCTCTGTGTGGCCAGAAGGTGTTTTTCTATTTTTGTGAGAGCGTGACAGGCCACATGATGTCAAGGCACAAGCTGATGTCCATCACGCTCTCTTCTGCAATGAGGGCCAATGTGTTGCCATGCATCCAGCCTCCACCTGGGGCCAGCAAATGCTGAGCTGTGAATATATCTCCTCCCAGGAGAAGGCGGGTGGTGGTTGGACTCTCAAGCCTTCACCCCCCCCCCCGGCCGGTCCTCCAACACCCAAACCTGTTCCCAAATCCTGGTCGGTGGCGTCACAGGCAGAAATCCAATTCAAGCAGTTAAATGATAGGAAAAAACAGATGTGGTCCACCTTAGTAGTGGTGGTGGTTCAGATTAATTCACATCTGAGTTCTAACAAGCAAAGAGACTAAGTAATTTGTAACTTGTGCATGTGGGGTGTGGGTGTTGAAGAAAGGGGATCATAGTGCTGTCACTACTGCCATCATCCCTGAGGGATGTGGATTGTATTGTTGCTACTGCCATCACACCTGAGAGGTGGGGGCCATAGTGCTTCTGCCATAACCACTGGTGGATGGGAAATGTTGTACTGCTGCTGTCCACCAGAGGGATGGGGGCCATAGTGCTGATACTGCCATCACACCAGAGAGGCGGGAGCCATAGTGCTTCTGCCATAACCACTGGTGGATAGGAAATGTACTGCTGCTGTCCCACCTGAGGGATGGGAGCCATAGTGCTGATACTGCAATCACACCTGAGGAATGCGGAACGTGGTACTGCTGCCATCACACCTAATGGATAGGGACCGCAGTGCTGCTGCTGCCATCACACCAGAGGGATGGGTCTGTAGTGTTGTTGGTGCTGCCATCGCACCAGAGGGATGGGGGCCTTGCTGCTGTTTCCATCACATCTCGGGGATGGGGGCTGTAGTGCTGTTGCTGCCATCATATTTTGTATCTAAAATAACTTTAAATTGGTACAAGGATGGAAGGATGTGCAATAGTGGAGGTCAAAGCTGCTAAAATGCACGTGAGTAGAGTTAAAAATGGTTAAATAAAGTACACAAAACCAAACACCGGTTAAACCGGATTTTGGCTTAGCAGACACCGGTGACAGTACCATTTTTTACAATGTGCAAAATGGAATTTGCCCTTTCTCAATCCCGGTAAACCAGTGTCCCTGAAATAACTGCTAATAACCTGGTTGGGACATCTTGAATGAGTCTGTGAACAGGCACTTGCAGGCTCTTCTATATATTATATACTAACTGAGCTAAAAAAAAAACTTCTATACTGGCTATTTAAAAAAAAAAAAAAGTAATCCTACATTTCTTTCATAAGCCACTATGCATTGTGTTGAAATCTGACTGGTCCATGGCTAGTCTCTTTATTTTATATAATTGTTGTGGCAAAAGAAAAATGATCCTCAGCAATTATATAAAATAAAGACTGGTAGGTGTGAAAAACAAGATTTTTACACACTTCCTCAGTGTGGGATGCCTTTGCAAACCCCTCAAGCTTTGCTGTCAGGGTTTATGTGGCATCCCACACCTCGTGTGTGTGTCAAATTCTCATTATGACCACCTTTTTTTCTTTCAGTAAGCAAAATTAACATCATTGGGAGAAAGTTTATTTAGCTACTATTAAGTTCTAAGGTTCAAAAACATTTATGATTTTTATTTTCCATGGGAGGAAAGAACTCTAAGTCATTAGCTAATGGTATTCTTTTGGGTGGTATGTAAATCCGATTATCACATTTAAAATGCGTGGCAACCTTTCTCCATATTTTGAGTGATCAGATAATGTCTATACTGTCTAGGGCTTAATTTAAGCAACAAATCCTTTATCTGCTAACCTTCCTAGGGGCAGGAACATAGTTCTGCTTTCTTTATTTTATTATTATTGCTTTGAAGAATTTGATTAACTGGTTAGCCTCTGCAACTGCCATGGGATGTAACAATATAAATGACAGGTCATATAAGTTATATTCATAAGTACTCTTTTGGGACACAACATAGCCTTTTCTTCCTTTCTCATAAAGTGAACTCTGAGTCAGAAGTAATTGAATCTGTACTCTCTTTCAAACCAAGCAAATCTGGTATTGACAAAATACCGATTGGTGCACTCAAGGTAAAAATAGACTGGCGGGCTTCCATTCTGACTTTTAAATCTTTTAGTAAAATATGGTTTAATTCTGCCAAATTGGAATGGCAATCTGATTATAGCAGTATTAAAAAAAAAAAAAAAAAAAAAAAAAAAAAGTAAACCAAATGACCCGGTCATATAGCGCCCCCGGAGCATAAACGATTCATAAATAAAAAAGTTCTCAAAAATAATATTAAACAAAATTTAGAAAATGGATTAAGTCAGATCATAAGTAACATCAAGCTGGCTTTAATAAATAATTTTAGACTATACTGATCTGATCAATGCTATACAGTTTTACATCTGATTGAAAAGTATGTTATTATTCACTAACAGAAACTTTTCTTAGCATACATTGATTTTAAATCTGCATTTGACTCACTTTTGCTGGACTATAATGAGTGAAATCAGGATGAATAAATAGTAAATTAAAATGTACAGCCAAACTTGGACTGGAGTAAGGTAAACATTAAAGGGCGATCAGACTACTAGCTTCCTTACAAAACATGGTGTAAAACAAGGATGCCCTGCCCTCAAGCCACAAGATTCCACGACAATTCACCTAAATACAGAACAGTGCGGTAACAAACAGCACAATAAAAACACCACAAAGTAATACTGTGCTGGGAATATACAGCTAAAAGCAAACTGGTGAAAACAGAAAAGGTTGCACATTACCACTGCAGTAACGCACAGTCAGTTCAGCAGCTCAACTTGGGGGGGTAGTATTTCAACTGCAGGGGGACGTAACTCAGAGGGGTGGGAAAATTTACTATTCCAACTCTGGGGGGGATGCAACTGGGGGGGTGCAACTTGGGTGATGGGGGTATTTACTGTTCTAACCACAGAGGGATGCAACTCAGTGGGGGGCGGCGGGTGCAACACACACACACACACACAAAAAGAAACTCCCAGAATCAAACCTAGGTCTGCTGGGTGTACCAAGCCTATTCGGAGGCTGTGATAGTAACCTCTAGGGCACGCTGCCAGCACTGCTAGCCAGCACATACCACTGGACTTCAAGCACTCTGCAGGAACTGCACTGTAACATCCATGCTGTAGAAGCATCCCACATACACAGTACCACACCAGCACTATAATCTCTCCCTTGCTCATAAATCTTTTGTGACTTTCATTACACAGTATTTGACATGATGTACTTAGACTTGAGGACTTGTCATACTACCAAGCCACAAGACTCCTCAGTCTCTATGTTAATAACCTCTTGATTGTTTTGAAACTGCAGAGTATCATTCTCCTCAAATCCTAGCTTATACGTGTACCTTTCTTCCATTTGCAGATTATTTGATGATTTTTTCCCTTCCCCCTTTGTCTGCAAGAATCCTTAAACAGATTTTTAAATTATCTTTTATGTGGGAAAACAAGGATATGGAGGTAGGAGTAAAAGGCGCACATGGCCATTGGGCTGCACACTGTAGAAACATAGACCCTGACAGCAAAAGAAGACTGCTTAGCCCATCTATACTGCCCAAATGCTTCCTACCTAACCTGCCTCCACAGATCTTATCTGGTCTATGGTATAGGTAAGCCCAGATCAGAAAAACATTTATACTTATACATACATAGGACTGACTTTTTCCATAACTGCAAATGAAAGGCACACTTGGACATAATAGTCAAAAAGATTCCAAATTCCATAAAATGAATTAAAAACTTTATTAACAAATATGGTGGCAATTTTGTCATGGCCTTTATATATGTGATTAGTGCTAAAGCCAAAACCCAGATGCTGTATGTGGTAGATATCTGGGGCACAGTAGACAATATTATCCTGGATAATACTGTAAATTGTAGCTAAAGATCTGTCTTAGGGCCTCCCTTTTCTATACCTGCAGCTTTGGTATGTTCTAAACTTGACCAAATCCAAATGTCTGACATGGCCAAAGTGAGATTATTAATATATTGGATTAAAATTGTATTCATTTAGTTTTTATTTACCAGGAAAAGGCGAGCTAGACAAAATTGCTTATTTCCAGCCTCATCCTATGGTGAGGTGGGTGGGTACAAATGCAAACACTAGGGCTGGGCATCGGGTCGGGTCACAAGTTCAGGCCATTCAGGTTTGGCAGTGTTCGTAAATTATGGTCCGAATCAGGTTTCACACTGTCAAACCCGAAACAGAAACCCGAAACTAAAGAGAGCAACAATCCAGGGGTGTTTCAGCAGCACCATGCCAGCAGATTCCCAGCAGCCACCCCTGCCCCACCCCTGAGTACTATTTTAAACAGCCATTGGCCAGTTAAGTGCTACACTGTTGTGGTGTTGCACAGACTAGCCCTGGTAGCACTAAGTGGGAAAGCAATGAAACTCAAGTTGCTGTTGTGTCTCTCATCTCAGAGACTGCAGATAAGCAGTTCTGTAAAGTGATCGGTCAAGCAGTGGATCGTGGTGGTTAAAAGACTCTTCAAAAAACAATAGTTGGCGGTGAGTGTTAAAGATATTGTGTGCTACTGTCAAGTTTAATTCAGTAGCAGCCTGCCCTGCCACCTTCTGCTAGGCTGTAGTGAGCCTCCCCGGCTACCCACCGCCACAGGTCCCAGCTCCTGGAGACAGACACATTCTCTAGGTTCATCCATCTGATTGAGAATGGAGTTAACTGATTTTGGACAACAAGCAGTAAGTCAAGTACAAGCCTTTTTCTGTTCATCCAGCAGTGGGGTGGGGGGCAGGGTTGGACCTGTACTGCCTTTCCAGACATGATTTAACTGGTGGTGGGCGGGAGGGATGGGGAGGGGAACACCACTTCTCCTGCTGCAAATGTAGACCTTATTCTTTGCCCATCTCACTAGGTCCACTGCAGACAATGTCAGAGACACGGTCATGGATGCAGCTACTCCAGTAGTGAATATTAGGTGGCCCCACCTCCCGGTTCATGTCTCCTCCAAACATTATTGCAGAGGGTATCCTTGACCAGCTATGTGGCCTGATGCTGAAAATTATACTGTATGAGACTGTTCTTTTAGTTGTCTTGGGGAGCTGGGAGAATAATATCCTTCATCTGTTGTAGGTTACAAACCTCAGGTACCTTTTGACTGGTATAATGGTAAGGTAAATCAGGCACACAATCGACATGCATTTTACTTGGCACTGTGTAATGTTGGCTAACATAACTAATTCTATAACTGCTGGCTGTTTAAGTATGTCATTCTTATTATTTGTTGTCATGGAGCTAAATGACTGCAGTAGTGTCATTAATTCAGTGCTGGACTTGTTGCCTATTTCTATGGGTGGAGTGTTTTTTGCTGGCATTCTGATTGACTGGCAGCTGTTGCATCCCTATGTATCCATGGATGCATGCAAAAGGCTGGCTAAGTTTAGTCTACTGCTTTTGGCAGGGGACTGTACCTTATGTAAAATGAGCCCCAATAAGGCAATGCACCATATTTTAATGGGAGTCAGTTCTGGCAGTTGTATTTTAGAATAGGACCTCAGCCGATGGGAGGTCCACCTTGTTGTCTGGTGGCTGAGCTTGTTTTCACATCAAAGCTCTGATCTGAAAAACTAAGAGACCTCCACTCCCCTTTGGGATGAAATAAGTTGGTAGCCACTTGTGGCAGAAAGCACATTATAACAATTGAATGACTTGCCAATTCTGGGGTGGGGGAGGGTGTGCACTGGATTTCCTGTTTTAACAGGACATTTGTTTCCAAGGCTCCTTGTGTTAGCACACATCGGTCTCCATATCATTCTCCCTCCCTGCTATCCTGCTTGTCCCATCCATACCTGCTGTGTTGTACCTGACTCCCACAACCACCTCCATTGTTACATTCACCATTCCTGGTCTTCTTCAATCCTCTACCCTCCCCTACCTGAGTTATTTTCCCCTTTTCTTCTTTGCTGTACCAGTCCCTGCCTTTTAGGGCATCTGCCCTAACAGAGTTTTCTCCCCTTGGGTCCTCCCTCCCTAATACTTTAGTATCTAGGGGTGGCAATTGTTGCCTTCTTTGGTTTTACTGCATTTCCCTGGCTAGTTTAAATGCTCATCCTTGTAGGATTTAAATTTTCCATCAAGGACTGTGGCCCTTTTCCTAGAAGGATATAGAGGACCATGTCCTCCCAGATTCATCCACATTCCCTGATGTGACCACAGCCTTCCTCCATGCACCATGCTTTCAACCATTAATTAAATGCCCTGGTGTGGAGTGTGTCTGCCTCTACCAGGCCATACACAGGTAACACCTCAGCAAAAGCCACTGTAAATGCTACTTGCTTGAGGCACCTCCTCAGCTCCCTGAATTTTCCATTCATTGCTCCTACTTTTTCCTGTGCTGTGTCATTTGTTCCAATATGGAGAACAACATCCAGCTCCCTCCCAGGTCCTGCTGCTCTAGTGAACACAGGATTCACATTCCATCCCTTCCAGCCAAGGCACCCCCTCAGACAACTCTATTCTTCCTCCCAGCTCACAATTCTATCCCCCTCACAACTGAGTCCCCCACTTGCAGCTGTTTCCACTTTTACTGGGGGCTGCTCCCTTCCTCCTTGTGACCTTCAATCCTGAAAACCACCACCTCCTCCCTACCCATTGCAGTGGGTACTTCCTCTCTGGTGCCCCTTTCTGCCAGTAAGGTGAAGCTGCTTTGCAGTTCTATAGGTGGAGGAGCATTCGCCCTTTCCCCTACCACAGCCTCCCAGAGCCCATCATTGTATATCTGCTCTGTCTCTGTCTAGGCATCCTCTGGGGGAGCAGTGGCAGACTTGATGACCTCTGGGTGGGGAAGAAGGTCAGCTGCTCCAGTGTCAGTTTGATCTGGAGTCCAGTGACCTGTGCCCTCAACCCATAGCAGTGATTACATATTTGGCAGCACCTCATTGTCCAGAAGATCTCCCCCAAAAAACTGCTGCTCCACAACCATTGCACTGTATCACGCCCATAATCCTTACCTCCCTTTGCTTAGTGTCTATACAAGTTTGTTTACCACTCTACCACCTTCCTACTCCTGTGGTATTTTCACAGCTCCCTTTTGCTTCAATGAACTAATTTGTAACCTTACCCTAGATAGCTTGTCTCCTGATTCACTTTAACACTCTTACCTTACTATGTTGTTTGTAATGTGTTGTTTGTAGTGCTTGCATTTGGTTCTTGAATTCCATTAAGTGCATTTTACTAAGATATCATTTCACTTCATTGGTGAGTCAGATAGGGATAGTATTACTTTCATTAGCTGCCAAGGTACTTGTTGTTCCCTACTTACTGCCGTGGCCGCCTTACTTTGAGTATCCCTCATTTCTGCCTTATTTTATATGCACCACCATGCCATTTCCTGCTACTCTTCCTGAGTGGAATCAATATGACCCTTACATGAATTATTCTGCTATTAACCCCTATGATAACAACTTGCATAATATAGGATGCCACGGGTCAACTCGTTATTATGAAATGCTTCTTGTATCTGATCTCACATACATATTGAAGCTGTAAAGCTTGCCTCCTTTCTACATGTGCTCCAAAATGACCCCTTCACTCTCTGTGTTCCCTCTGTATTTTAATACATATGAGAGATTGTGAACCAATACTGGATCTCTGGCCAGCACATCCCCACTTACTGGCAATAATTGCCAGCCTTCTCCTAATGACATGAAGAAAGCCCATAAGAATATTCGAAGCCACGTGTCCAATAAGGCTGAATCTAAAGCCTGGATATGTCTCTTAAATCCAAATATCTTGGGTCTTCCTGAAAACTGATTAAAACCTTTGATACCTGCCCTGTGTACTCCATCACACATTACAAATTTAGTGCATCCTCAAAGGGGGGCTGTTCTGTAAAATACAAAACTCATCTAAACCTTTCCAGCCATACCTTCCAGTCCCACCCTCTCCCCCAATATGAATTCATTCACTCTAAAAACTGTACATGGTAGATGTCTATAATCCATCTTGCAATAGCCTCTGCAGCTTTTCTAACCTGGCTGGTCATGTTACTGCCCTCTTTAATTCCTATGAATTAATACTGTTCAGTGACTTTAACCTTGAGAGGCCCTGTATGAAATCCAAATAGCTAGAAACACTCATAAACATATGATCTCTCCCAGCTTATTTCTGACTACACTAGGCATTCCTTTGGGGGCTCAAAACATTCCAAATGAGCCTGCATCCTCACCAAAATGTGAGACAGAATAGTCTTAGCTGATACCCTTCTAGACTTTGTCAGTGATCACTCTCCTATTTTTGCTTTCTGGAGTGCTCATCACCCAGAAGTTATCCCTAGACTGCTCTGTTGTAGGGATTTCTCTAAAGTACAGATGCTGCTCTTATTTTATTTGTAGATGTTTTTACTGCTATTCTGGATAAGCATGTCCCCGTTAAATGTATGCTTTTAGGTTCAGCCACCAAATGGCTCATATCTTTTTGGCAAGATGAAAACTTGGGATAAATATTGGAAAATGTTAATAAAGCAGGACTGTGATCTGACTGTCTTGATTTCAGGAAATGGCACCATAGTGCCTATTCATGAAGGGCAGTGCGCTACATGGGTGCATGACATAAGTGAGGGTGCACAGCTGCGCACCACGTAGTGCACCAAGTATGCATGGCATTCACAAAGATGCACACAGTGCCCCCGATAGGCAGGGGTATAGCCAGATGAGGCCTGCAGTAAAGCACAGGGGCAGACCAGAGGCAGTGCAGAGGCAAGGCAATGCCTCTTGACCCCACCATATATGGCAACATGGAACCGCAACGCACCTGTGTTACTTACAGTGCAGAACAGGGATGTCAGCAGAGGACACAGTGAGCAACCATGGCCCAGAGCAGCAGGCAGCCCCCATGCCACCAAAGCCCCCACCCACCACAGGGAGCGGAGTGCTGTCTGGCAGCGTCAGTAGGTAGCAGAGATTCGTCAACTTCACGGGCACTCAGGTGGCAATATTTGTCACCAACATCCACCAGCACTATGATGTGTTGTACAGGAGATGTTCCCTGAGCACCCCCATGGGGATGAAGGCTGGCATATGGCTGGACCTGCAGGCAGCGATCAATGCCGAGGGACTGGAGGCTCGCACAGTTGCAGCAATCAAGCACAAGTGGCGGGACCTCTGGTCACAGGTAAAGAAAAAGGTCAGCAGGGTACAACAGGCACAGGATGCCACAGGTGGAGGCCTACCACTGCCAGACCCACCCCTCATGTCCATAGAAAAACTCTGCTGACACCATCAGCTACATCCTAATGGACAGAGAGCTGGATGAGCTTGACAGCATGCCAGATAAGCACGATGCACATGGGCACACACAGCACCAGACCTGCACAGTACCTACTGAACATTAACTGACCACCTGTCACCATTCCAACCACAATGCATGAAGAGGACAGTGTTGGTGAGGGTCCCTATGGTGTCGGTGGAGGTGGGACACAGATGTCAGCCAGCGATGGTAGGTAGTGTGACACACTAGATATGTCATGTGTGCCATGGCGGATGGACAGCTTTGCTAACTGCTGTCTCCCCCCACAGGGTCACAGTACCAGGACACAGATGGGATGCAGGAGGACACTACACAGCAACCTGCACAACCCCCCCCATGACCATAACTGAGACATGCCATGAGACCATAAACAACAGCCCCAAGAGATGGGGTGCAGTGAGGCACGGACACACAGACACAGGCCACGGTGGAGGGATGAACAGCTGAGGCCATGGAGGTGGCTGGACAACAGACTCCTGCATCAGATAACAGCAGCGACATGAAGGCAGGACAGCAGGAGGACACCAATGTGGCCACAACAGAGACCGGCACACTAGATAAACCCTGCGGCACAGGAGTATGACAGGGGGATATGAGAGGGTCCACCACCTACCAGGCACCTACAACAAGCTGCACCAGGCTCCCTGTTGGCCAGCTATTACCCTGACCTTTGGAGGCTGGAGTAGGAGTGCCTGCAGACAACCTGGGAGAGTACAGAGGCCATGGGGTGGCTCACGGAGGTGATGGAGGAGGTGATAAAGGTGCAGAAGCACCTGGCCGCCCACATGACTGCTGGCATCAGGGCACAGGAGAGGCTAGCAGAGGAGGTCACCACAGGTGCATGTGCACAGTAGTGTCTGGCAGATGAGGTGGCAGTGAACGTCTGCACCCAGAAGCAGGACGCTGATGCCCTTGCAGCCATTACCGCCCACTTGCCAACCCCACCGCCATGCCTGCCCGCATACATGGAGGGCTGGGCACAGGAACAGGCCATGGCATCATATGCTGTAGATGGGGGGGCACATCCAGGTCAGCATCTGGATGACCAATGCCCTGGCACCAGTGCACCCATGCAGGCACATGCCCCCGCCATGCTACATTCCTGCCGTGGCCCACATCTCCCGGCTGCATGACAGTCAAAGGCCCTTCCCCATCATGGTTCAGAGCCCAGCAGGGGCTGCAGCCGTGATGGCCATAGCCAGTAGCTGGAATCCCCATGGCATTCCAGTGCAACAATAACCCCAGACATGCCTGTCCACGGCTCCACAACCATGACCCTGAACAATCCCACATCACACCACACACGGCACGCATGGCATGCACCACACACCATGGGCAGCACTCCATGCCATGCAACCAAATGTAAGTGCCAGCTCAGCATGCACCGCAGTGGCTATGCACATGCCCACAGGCCCCCACAGCCATTGGCCATGCAAGTCCCCCAGTGCATGCATGGTGCACACTGATGACACGCCTAGAGTGTGTGCACCAGAAGGCATGCAGGCACCTGCACATGCCTGCTCAGATGGGCAGAGTCATCATCGCCCATATGCACCATACCTTACTGCCCAAAGGTGACATGGGCCACATGATGGTGCACCACCTGTGCTGACATGCATTCGGCACTGTGTGACCCCCCAGGGCCCACTCCTCACCCCATCCACCACTGCTGGGCCATGTGTAGGCAATGGTTGCCCCTCAGTTTGTTCAGGTGGATGTGCGTCAGGGTGCTCCTGTACCCTGGGTTGCATGCAGATGTTGTGCAGCAGGCCGCAAGCAGTGAACACTCTGCATGCCATGCCCAGTGCAAGCATCATCATGCCACTGGTGTGATCCAGGCAGTGGAACCACATCTTTAGCAGACCAATGCTGCGCTCCAAAATTTTGCAGGCCCTCCCATGTGCCACATTGTAGGTCTCCTCCTTGGGGTGCTGTGGCACCAGGTATGATGTCATGAGGTAGGTCCACAGTGGGTAGGTGAAAGTGTGTGATGTTGGATGTGGTGGCTGCTTACCTAACAGCCAGCCAGATGCCTCCAGTTGTTAGTCCAGATGACACTTCAACTCGCTGTGGTCGAAGATGAATGAGTCATGGCATGTCCCGGGGATGTTTGCATAAACATTAGTCAGGATGTCCATGACATCACAGATGACCTGGCAGATGATATTGTGGTACCTCTTTCGGCTTCTGTACGCATCCTTGTTCATGGATGATGTCAAGACTGGCACATGTGTGCAGTCTATGGCAGCCAATATGTTCGGCATGCCAATCATGTCGAGGAATGCCCTCTTTGCTGCCCTGATGTCGGCCAGCATTGAGGGGAACCAGATATCTCACCCACTGTTGCACCAGGGAGTCACTCACCTGGTGCAGTGCTCATTAGACAAAGAACTGGCTCACACCTGTCACATCTCCTGTGACCCTCTGAAAGCTGCCAGTGGTTTAGCACCTTCATCTCCACAGACATGGCCATGAAGCACCGTGTGTGTGGCTGGATCACGTCCTTGATGAGGCCACAGATGTATCTTAGCATTTCATGATCAACATGATTGTGCTGAAGGGATTCAGTATGCTCCAGCATCTGTTCCTTCAGCTGTGGCCTGACTATGTGGTGATGATGTTGTCTCCAGCAGACATGGTGCTACATGATGACATCCACCAGGAGGATCATGTGCAGCAATGCACCTGGGCACATGTCCCCTTCCATCCACCAAACTCACTGGCCAGTGTACAAGCAATGCCAACATGCACATCTTCTCTGAGTGTAGTGCAGGCCAAGCTACATTGCACATGGGGCTTTATGGGTGTGCCATGGGCACGTGATGTGGGTGCATCACCATTGGGGATGCCATAGGCTGTCTTGCAGCAATAGCAGTGGGAGCTGGAGCAGCAGGAGCTGTGGGAAGTAGGCACAGCCTGCCACAGTGGATCTACCAAGTGGCCATGAACATCTATCAGGATGGGGTCCCTGTGGGGGCCATTTGGGAAGTTACAGAGAGGAGGCAGGTAGGCGCTTCAGCCATCCTGTACCGGTGTGTGTGTGTATGTGTGGTCCGTAGCCATGGGGTCTAGTGCTGACCTGTTGTCCTGTGCTTTGTTGCAGGGGATGCTGTGGCTGAAGGTGAGGATTGTTTTGGAGCTCCTGGACCTTGGCCTAAGAGGCATGGGGCAGGTTGTGGGGCCATGGCGGCAGCTGCTGCATGACATTCCCAAGCGATTTGACCTTTGACAGTCCACCAAGGACCACCCCTACAGGGACAATGCCAGTGATCTGTGGGCCATCTGCGCCCCATCACAGGTAGGTGGGGCCACAGACTGTGGTGTGTGTGTATATGCATGCGTATGTGTTTATCAGTACACTGTGCACTGGCACTACCAATGACACTGATGGTGGTTCCCCTTTGTGTGATTTTATCATTCCAGTGGTATTGGGGTCCAGTGAGGAGATGTCCTTCACTGACACCACTCCACCCCCAGGAATCCTCCACCCCCTCCTCCAGCTCCACCATCAGCACCACCTCGGAAGACTTGGACTAGGATGACCAGTGCAGCCACCATTGTGGACCCATTTCCCCCCCACCTGTTCCCTTTTGTACAGGCTGTGCTGGCCTGTGTATGATATCTGTTTCTGTTGGTTACTTTGACATTCCTTGTAATCACAGCAAAGCATTTGTTTATGCAGCCACTCTGTGTGTGTCTGTTCTTTGCTCTGGCACAGTGTACCCAGGCAGGTGTGTGTGTGTTTGGTGTCGTTCTGTGTGGCAGGGCCTTGATTTTTGCCTGGCACAGACATGCCATTTCTGTGTGCCTGTCGGGACATTGGGTGCGTGGTATGTGGCCCATGCTGTGGTGGACCTTGCATCCCTGTGGCATGCTTATGGCACTGGGGGATGGGGCATGTGCACCATCCTTTTGCGGCTACCACGCTCTCCAGCGACTCATGGTGGACACGTGTTGTACATGGCTGATGTGCCGTGCATCACCCTGTATAAGTTGTGGCCTGCCTTGTCATGGCAGCCCATGCCGTGCCCTTTCTGGGGTGCCCTTTGCAGCCCTATAGCACTGCATCTCTATGCATGGTGTTTACGGCTGCCTCCAGGACATGTAGGCCATAAGCGGGGTTGCTACGCATTGTGCCGATGTACCCGGCATCATGCATGTGAGTACACACCACTTCACGGATGGTCTACGTGGCCCCCCCATGCACTCACTTTTCTCCAGGGGCACACATGTTCATGCCATGGTCATACTGCGCACAGTTCATGCATGCCACATGGCAGCTTCATGCACATCTTTCCTGCATATCCAGCTGTGCACCGGCAGTGCACGCTGTGCACAGGCCAGCGTTGTGTTTGTGATTAGGGCCCTATATTTGCAAAGCTGGTGTCGTATCAAAAAAAGCTTCTTCTGTATGGAGCAATCTAAAACCTCTTCTGGTGATCACTGTAAATTATGAGAAATGTGCAAACAGAAAAATCTCGCAGCCCTTCCTAAAGTGAACCATATAAACAGAGCCTAAAAAAAGTGTTTCTTGAACAAACAAGTGAATTTATTCAATTTCAAACACACAAAAGGATATTGATATTGAATAAATGCACTTGTTTGTTCAAGGCACACTTTTGTTAGGCTCAGTTTATATGGTGCACTTTAAGGAGGGCTGTGAGGTTTTTCTGTTTTTCATATTCTGATATTTGACCTTTCACAGCTGCAGCCAGATGGTGATCTTTCTTCTTTTTACAACTTATGGGAAACCAGAAAAGGCCTTATGAATATGAAAAGACAACTGCTTGCTGTTTAATAAAGCATTGGTGTTTAACCTCTCCCTCACATCTGGGTTTGTTCAAACTATACGGAGAATCTCCAGGGTTGTCCTAGCCTTCATGTCTGATGATCCTATGGGCCATGCATTTGACAGACCACATAAGTAAATTTACCCTTCTTTACCCATAATCTCCTCCCAGTTCCCCACCCAGTTAAAAAATTGTTCCTTCTGTCTGTTGCCCAACATGAGTTCAGGAAAAGTCATGGCACCACGTCTGCACTAGCCATGCTCATAAATGTTACTAGTCAGACCATGGATGCTGGTCTACAAACTGTACCCGTATTCATTGACCTCACTAAGGTGTTGGACATAGTTTATCATTTGCTACTTTGCTCCAAATGATCTGCCCTTCATGTCTCTATTACTACAACTAAATAGTAGACAAGAGCAAGTCAAGTTGCATTCCTCCTTGTTAGCCTTAGCTGACATAGAGGTTAGGGTTCCTCAATGCTTCATATTAGGCTAACTGGAATTTGTTCTTACATATTAACAATCTCCAAGATGTCCCCACTCAGTTCAGCACTTTATTGTGCACTAATGATGTGGCTATATGTCAGACCCCCCAGCAACTTTTAGACTTCTTCACCATCATCTAATTTTTGGTATCTGACCACAAATTATCATTTAATTGCTAAAAGACTAAGGTATTGTACTCTGTACAAGGTACAAATGCATACTTTGTTCAGGCTCCCCTTGTCTCTCTCTTCCCCATGCTGATGGTTCCCTACTGTAGGAACTTGTCAGTTTTAAATACTGTACTTGGTGATCAAACACTTGATACATCAGTAGACTTCTCTCCTCATATAATGACAGTATGTGGGTCTGTCAACTTTAAACTGGGCATGACCCATAGAGTTAAACATTGCCTGTCCCCCAGTGCCAACCTAGCCATTGATTATTGTGAATAGGAAATGTGTGCCAATTGGCAGCAGTTAGTAATGTTCCTATTCACAAAAATGAAATCTATGCACATAAATTATCCATATTCATCTGTACCTAAATAAACATGGACGTGAAAAAAAAACTGTTTTCAATTGTTTTCTTTTTATTGACAATATTCTGCACAGTTCTTATCATGGAGCCGGTAATATGGAGTTTTAACTATATCTTGGTTTGTAAGTAGTAAGTGAGTAAATGATTATTTCTTTAGCGTCCAATCCCGGAGGTTCTGGGCACTTTACAAAGGTAGAGATGCAATAAACAGACATACTATAACTATTAACAACAAACAGATCATGACAGATCAATAAAACTCTATAAAATCATATCCCAATAAAATAGCAGTACTTCAGTAATAATCAAGACTATAACTGGCTTCCAAAAGTTTCTCTGAATAGGTGTGCCTTCAGACATCGCTTCAAAGTTTCCACGGAAGGAGCCTCCCTCAAGGATCTTGAGAGCGAGTTCCAAAGGGCCAGACCAGCCATCTCAAACACCTAATCTCCCAAGGTTTTCAGCCAGGCCCTTTGAAATACTAGGAGGCCCTTGGTGGAGGAGCAGAGCGAGCAGACAGGGCAGACAGGAGTTAGGAGGGCTGCTGGCCTACCAGAACAATGCTCAGAGTTCAAACTCTGAAATAGTTAAACCTCTGTATCACTGGTTCCATAAAGAGAATTGTAATGGAATACTACTCATAAAATAAAACAATGCAAAATACATTTGTTCACTTAATGCTTTATTCAAGTTCTGTTTAATATGAAACATTTAGGGGTAAAAAACATTTCTGAATATAGGAACCTTGTAAACAGCTGTCGAATTGAAATAATTTCCTGTCCTCTCTAAAAACTGCTGGTACCAAGTCTTACCTATGGCTTCCTGGCTTACCTTGATGCTATAGAAACCAACCTAAATGAAAGAGATGTGGCTTAAAACAACATCTGTCGATTTGCCATAGCCACCACCGAACTTACGCACCACTGCCCACCCTACCCTGGGTTTGTCTGGCTGTTCCTCAGACGAAAAGCACTCCCTCATCTTGGTCTGTTTTATAGACAAGCTGCTTAGATGAAGAGCCACAATTGTTTTAGCTCACCACATGCATCATTCTGCAGCATCTCACAGCTTGAGGTCTACAGCATCACTAATTTTCTTAGAGTGCATATGTGCCACAAACCATGGTCAATGCCCACTCTACTCCCAAGACTTGGAACTCTACCCCTTTCTGTGTGTATCTCTACTAGACCTGCAATTTCACAAATCACTTATGAAATGCTTGCTCATATCGAGCTCTTTCTGCTGCATATGTGCCTCATGCGCTTATGTTACTTCTATAGTAAACCTGATGCTTAACTCATTCACACCACAAGAGCTCTTTGAGACTTCCACCTCTTGTGCCCTGTATATTCTTAGCACCGCATCCTGGGCCTTTCTAAGCAAAATCAAACCATAATCAGCATGCCACAAACAAATGTGAATACCTCTTGAACCGTAAGTGCTACACACAAAGTATGAGTGGCAAAGTTGACCAGCACAACGTTACCTTTCCAATGGTGCTATGCAATCAGTTGTAATCAATTTTTTTTTTATTTTATACTAGCTGAAATACCAAGCAACTGATTTTTTTTCAAGGTGCTTAGGTGACGCATGAGACAAATGTCAGCCATGCACACCATACCTTAAACAAATGCAAATAACTCCTGAAGTATATGTGGTAGACACAAAGTATCAGTGGCAGAATTGTTCAGCACAAAATAACCTTTCTAATGGTGCTATGCAATCAATTGTAATCTATTTAGTTTTTATTTTATAGTAGCTGAAATACCAAACATCTGTTTTTTTTTCAGATTTATTCAAGGTGCTTAGATGAGGCTTGAGAGACAAATGTTAGCCATGCGCACCATACCTTAAACAAATATGAATAACTCCTAAAGTATACATGATAGACACAAAGTATCAGCAGCAAAATTGTTCAGATCAAAACTACCTTTCTAACGGTGCTATGCAATCAATTCTAAGCAATTTGGTTTGTTTAATAGTTAGGTAAAAACTGCTGACTTCCTCAGACGTTTCTAGGCCTGAGTGAAAGTCAGTTGAGTACGTCTACAGGCATTATTGTCCTGAGTGGCTATGCTTTCAGATGCCACCTACAGACGTATCTGGGCCTGAATGAGTTAAATGATGACTGTTAGACATCTGTTCATACTGCTGCTGAAGGTATGGATCTTTGCACTTCTTAGAAGCATAGACGTTATCAGCAGATAAGGCCCTCTTGGCATGCCTAGTCTGTACAGTTTTCCCTGCCTACTGTACTATCACAGACCCAACTCACCTCCTCCCCTTGCCTTATTAACAACATTCCCTTGCATCTGTCCCATGCATGCTTTTTTTTTTTTTTTTTTTTTTTGTAAACCATCTTTATTCATTTTCATTTAAACAGACAGACAAACACATACCTGGCATAGCCAGGGTACACAACCCCAAACTGGCTGTGCGAACTATATACATCCTCCTATGTACAAGCACAACAGGAAACCACTCTATACTATAATCAGACTCCAAAAATCAGTAATGCCTTGAAATAATGAGCTAATTGGTATAAATATATGCCCCTTCCTTCGACAGCCCAAATCCCCCTCTAGTTACCAGCTTGTGAGCATATACTAATCCACGGCCCCCATTAGGAGCCTTACTCTTACCGAGTGGCCTCCTGATGTGTCCCCTGGAAAGAGAGAGAGAGAGTTCCCCAACCCTTTAAGACAATGCAGACCAATACCATCCCACCGTTATCCTGAGAAAGGGCCAAATAGAGCCCCACTACCACTATCTGAAAAGTTATTTGAAACAAACTAAGACCAATAACAATAAAAAACAAAAGAAAGAAAAAGCAAGGCAGAATATAAACAATTAAACATTCCAGCATCTTTTCCTTAGCTACTCACAATCTGACAGACAGGCCTGTGTTCAGGGGCTCATGAATTCAGAGGCTCGCGACCTGCATGGAGTAGATCGCATCTAGTACCGCCCATCTTTTAACATATACCTCTTTTCTCCCCTCAAAGTATAGGTGCCTCTTTATCATGCCCAAAACCCCTAGTAATTCTCTCACCCACTGATCGTAGGCATAGACCTGGTCATCCTTCCAATGTTTTACTAAAAAGGCCTTAACTACCGCCGCCATTAAAGAGAGGTGGTACTTAGGTGCAGCCCCTGCAATTTGGGAGAAGTCACCCAAAACACATACTTCCGGTGTTATAAATTCTGAGTAGTCCAGCAATGGGTCCATGCCCCGTTTAATTTCTCTCCATAAGGGTGAAATTTTACTACATCCCCACATTACATGCAAGAGATCACCCACTCCCCTTCTCACATCTAAAACACAGGTCTGTCTGTCTCAAGTTGCTATCACATAGTTTCACAGGGGTATAGTAAATATTAGAGACAACAAAAAAATGCATATTTCTGTACCTGGGTATTACATTATATTTACTGCTTTTCCAAATGTTTTCCCAAGTAAGGTTTCTGGGGGTCATCACTTTATCCCAATATGGAATTCTTATAGGAGAACTCGGGCCAAGAAAGTCCAAGAGAATTTTATATATTTGTGAGAGGGGATTAGCTCTCTGGTTAACTTCCCTTAATCTTCCCCACGAGAAAGAGTTGTCCACAGTATTGCCCAACCCCTTCACAAACCCTGCTAACATTTGTTTGAGTTGTAACCTTTGAAAGGAAGACAGCCCGTCACATTGTGGTGGAAGGACTACGCTATCACCCTGCATAACATCCCTAAGCCTTAGGCCCCGTAACTGATTAGCCCAACGGTATCTGATTACCCGATCCCCAATTACTAAGTTAGGGTTACCCAATATGGGCTGATCTCTGGCCTTCCTTTGATTCTGTTTTTGTACCAGGGTAAGAAATGACCACCAAGCTTCTGCAGTTTTCATAATTGGATTCCCATACCCTGTTGTAAAAAAACTTTTTCTTAATTTAGCATACAGCAATGATTCTGGAATGAGGCCCGACCTTGTTAGCATTTGTTTTTCTATTTGCACCCAGGTTGGTGAATAACTTTCTCCCTCAACATTCTCTGCCCATCGGGCCATAATGCCCAGCTGGCCTGCCACATAGTAAATCTGGAGATCAGGCAACCTGATGCCACCGTCTGTATACTGCAAGCGCAACACATTATGTTTTACCCTAGGTGGTTTCCCATTCCACAGGAATCCCGAAATCAACCTCCTGGTTATACTAAACCATTTATTAGGGATACTATACAGAGCTAAATAAACCTGATATAGCAGTCTAGGTAACATATTCATCTTAATAATGCCCAGTCGTGCTGTGTAATTCAGAGGTAGCTTGTTCCACCTTAGTATGTCCCCTTTGACCTCTGATATGACCCCGTCTAAATTTACTTCAGCCCCCATCTCCAGATTTGCTGTAATCCATATGCCTAGATACCTAATTTTATCTGTTCTCCATTGCACCCCAAGGGATGCAAAATCTGCCCTATAAACATATGGTGTCAAAGGGAGAATTTGTGTCTTTGTCAAATTCAACTTGTAATTAGAAACCTTAGAAAAACATCCTATTAGCTCTCTTATTCTCTCAAAGCTGGATGCTGGGTCCTGTAAGTGGAGAAGTATGTCATCTGCAAAAACTGAGAATTTTAGCTCTAGTCTCCCTATCCCAATCCCTTTAACGTTAACATCCCTATTAATAGCTCTCAGAAGGGGTTCTAAATAAATGTTAAATAATATCGGTGAGAGAAGGCATCCTTGATGGGTCCTATTGTCTAGCCGGAATTCCTTCGAGATATAATCGTTGCATAATATTCTGGCAGTTGGTGCCGCATATAAGTTCTTAATGCCCCTAAGTAAACTCTCCGGGAATCCTATTTTCTCCATTGTAGCAAAAAGAAAGGAATGGGAGACCCGATCAAAGGCTTTTTCAGCATCTAGGGAGATCAAGGCCATAGGTATTTGGGAATCGGGGGCAGAGTTTAAAATATGATGTAATTTCCTAAGACCATCTTGCGCCCCCCTCCCCGGCATAAATCCTACTTGTTCCTGGCTAACTAGACTGGGGGCCATACTCAGAATTCTATTTGCCAAGATTCTTGTAAGAATCTTAATGTCTTGGTTCATTAAGGCTATAGGCCTGTAACTGCCTAGAGCATCCCTAGGCTTATCAGGCTTAGGGATTAAAGTAATATATGCCTGGTACAAGGGAGGATGATGAACCCCCTCCTGCATTATTGTACAAAAAAACTCTTGGAGTATAGGATGTATAGTTGAATATGGGCCTGATAGAATTTAGCAGTAAGGCCATCAGGCCCAGGGGACTTACCTGCAGGAAGAGATTACACCACCCCAATAATTTCAGATGCTCTTATTGGAGCTTCTAATTCCTTAGCTTGAACAGGGTCCAAAACTGGTAAAGGAATTCCCTCTAGAAAATGCTTGGATTCCTCCTCCCCTGCCAAATCTTTAGCCTGGTAAATTTCTTTGAAGTATGATGCGAACGCCTCCGCCATCTCTTGGGGATCTGTTAGAAGCTTCCCTTCAAACTGGATAGATGTGACTGTTCTGCTTGCTTCCCACTCCTTAATTCTTGCCGCCAAGAGATGCCCTGGGACATCACCCTGCAGCAAGAATTTGGCGTTAGTCTTATTCAGCCAAAACTCTACTTTCCCATAAACAATATCCAAGCTCCTTTCTCAGGCTTTTGAGCTCGCATCTATTTCCTCTGAGGACCCTTCCACCTGTGACATGGACTTAATTGCCCTAACAGATATTCCTCTTAGCCCTTCTCAGCCTATTACTCTTCACGCCAGGCCCTGGGCTACCCCCATAAAGAACCTTACAAGTAGCTAAGCCAATCTTTTTATTTTGCAGTGTGGGCACTTGTAATCTGATGATCTCCTGTAAAGCCTCCTCCAACTTGTCCCTTACCGTAGGTTCTGTCAAGAGAGAGTCATGCAGCCTCCATCGGTAAGGTCGGGGAGGTGTGGAGCTTGGTTCCCACATCAGCTGAATAAGAGAATGATCCGAGAAGGTTATCCCCTCCGTTAGAACTTCCCTGACCTCTCTAAGTGCCTCTCTGTTCACCAAAAAAAAATCAATTCGAGACTAGCTCTTATGGGCTGCCGAGTAAAATGTCATATTACTACCCCCTCTCGAATGGGTCTTAATTGGGTCGACCAGTGCTGTAACCTCCAAGAACCTAATCAGGGCTAGCTGAGCCTTAGTCGGTGGCCCACTGGATGGTGGTAGCCTATCCTCCTGGTTACTGAGATAAGTGTTCCAGTCGCCTACCAAAATAAGCGAGTGTGATGAGAGAGTAGCTATATCCCTCTCTATTAGTAGTAGTAAAGTAGTAGTAGTAGTAGTAAATCGTTTTATTATTCACAATGAATAAAAGGATACATTCAATTGAGCAAAGCTCATTTTCAATGAAGTTCCAGGTCACAATTAATTTAAAATAAGTTTCCACATCTAATCATTAAAACCACATATAGTTAACTACACAATACATCAAAATATAACCAAAACAAACAAATCAAGAAAAATCACATTACATGATAGCATACATAAAAACATAATAACATACATAAAGACACTAACAGTTTAAACACCTAATATCATTGTGTAATACAGTAGTACACCAACTCCTCAATTCACTTTTATTATAACTAGTTCTATTTTTTCTCAAATCCAGGGGAGCATTATTCCATATTCTTATTCCTCTAGAGGGTATGGAAGATCTTCCAATACTCTATTGAAGCAAAAAATTCAGGATCAGAGGGAGTTGGCCCGTATATAGAGGCAACTGAGATTGCCTTGCTGAACAGATTACCCGACAGATAAATCCCCCTGCTGTCTTCCCTTACTAACACCTGCGCCACCTCGTATGGGCTAGTTTTCTTTATTAAAATTGCCACGCCCCCCAGAGGCTCTGTCCTTTCCAACCCCATAGACCTGCCCCACCCATCGCCTCCTAAGACCACTCAGCTCTTCTGTCAAGAGATGTGTCTCTTGTAAGGCAGCAATATGAACCCCCCGTTGCTCAATGTATCGCAAAATGACCATTCTTTTGCATCTACCCCTGAATCCTTTAACATTCCAAGAGATTATTTTAACACATGACATTAATAAACATCAAGCGTGTATTGCATAGGCCAGACATTGTGCCCTTTCATGGTCTGCATCCTTGCTATTCCCAAACTTGGACTCTCTCTCTCTTTCCAACTCCCAACAGCCCTCCCCCCTTCCCTCAACCCCCGATCCTTAGATCGCCCACCTACCAGATGTCAAGTCATGGATGAACCCATTCCCGTGTCACTCCCCCAGCCCCACCCCATGACAATGCGACTCCGGGACCTAGCCCATAGTCCCCATAGAGACCAAAGCATGAAAGCCCTGCATCCCCGTCCATCATTCACCCTCCTTTCCCCGGGAACTCCTCCTTTTATTTCCCCAAAAATGTTAACACTCTCAATTATACAATAAAAAATGAAAAACGAAAGAACGGTCCCAAACAGCCCCTCTTCACTTCCTCTTATGTCCCGGGGAGATACCCTTCAGTTTCCAGTGCTGCCTAAACCTTGATCCTTTGACTACTCCCTCCCATTCCTACCCCAGTACTGGCAGGGAGACAAGGTAGATGGAAGACAGTACCTCTAACAGCTATAGAAATGAGCTGTTTGCTCCTTTTCTATGATAATATTCCCTGACCAACCCATCTTACCGTCAGTGCTCCAGTCTGCTGTTCTTTAGGCCTGATGTTTCAAACAAAAAAAAAACGGAGGCTCTGTGCCGACTGGGCAAGTACTAACTTTACTAAATCCCTGTAACCCGCAACTACTCTCCCTTGCCCCTTAAATTCCTATATAGCCTCTATAAGGTGGAACACCTTGAAACCCTAACAGTATTGCTCTCCTAAATCCTCTCCTTTCCCAGTGCTCAGCAGCTATGCCCCATCTCTCTGGGTAACCATTTACCACTTGCAGTATTCATCCCTAACTGCAATAGGTGGAGATCCCAGTTTCCCCTTCTTAAAGGTGGCCCTCTATACTCCCTGGCCTATTCATATCTTTTGAAAAAGAAAACATGTTTAACAATAAGCAGTTAAACCAACAATCAATAACAGCTTTTAAGTCTTTTAATTCTCTTCCATCGCTGCCCTTCAGGCTAACACTACCTTCTTCATCTCAGAACACAGTCAGGTAAAGGGCTTAAATAGCTCTGGGAGCTCAGCCCATAACCCCTCTACAGCGTCTTTTGCTGTGAGGAACCTCTTATCTCTGGCCTGAAGACGAACCACCAACGTTGCGGGAAACTGTAATTGAAATTGAATTCCTGCCAGATATAGTTTTTTCTTGATTTCTGCGTATTCTTTCTGTTTTTCTCTAACCGCGGGCGTTTGGTCCTGAAATAACCACAGAGAAGCACCATTCCATTGAAGAGACTTCTTTTGCCTGGTGGTGAATAACACGTGGGACTTTTCTTTATAATTGAAAGCGCATAATTATCAGCGGGGTCTCCCCGGCGCGGCATCTCCTTAATGCCCTGTGAGCTTTTTCCAGATTGTACGCTCGAATGGTGAGGCCCAGCAACTCAGTAGTAAATCCTGCATGAAAGAGACACAGTCCAGCCCCTCAGCCCTCTCTGTTAGCCCTGCTAGAATCAGATTATTTCTCTGGTTTCTCGATTCTTGGTCCTCCATCCTCTCCTCCAACTTCTTAACCTGTTTTCTAACAGCCACCATCTCCTGATCCAGAACAGCTGTCTTCCTCTCCTGCGAGGAGATCCGGGCTTCTGCATCCCCCATTCTTTGTGCCAATGAAGATAGCGCCAGCTTTACCGCTGCAAAGTCGATCATCAGCCCCTGCAACATTGACTTAATTTCCAGGATGTCATCTGTGGTCGAGCTTGAGCCCCCTTCCTTCCCTGGCTCCTCGTCTTGCTCGGTCAAAGTAGGTGAATGAAGGTTTATGCCTCTTGGTGACTGGGCTACGCCCATAAGCTCACAGATTCCACTTCCATCTCGGTGCTGCAGTGCGGCCTGCACTCGTAACTGCTCCCTCGCTGTTTCCAGCAGTCACCTCACTTTCTTCCTCTACGGCCTTTAGCGATCCCCTTATAAAACACACCCGCACCAGTTCACGGGCTTCTATTGACTGCTTTTTAACAATTTAAGCCGGTCTTGGAGGATGAAATATATTAATATTAACTACGGGGCCTCGGAGCAACACAGGAGACGTCTAACCCGATTCAGCTCATCACGTGACTCCTGTCCCATGCATGCTTGAATCCTCTCACTATTTTGGCATCCACCACCTCTTCTGGAAGGCTGTTTCAGGCATCAACCACTCTCTCTGTGATGAAGTTTGTCCTCACATTTCCTCTGAGTCCCCCCCAACTTCATAGCATGACCCTTTGTCTATGGAAAATGCTACCTTACTGTATCTTATGAATACCTGTTAGGTATTTGAATGTTTCTGTCATATCCTCCCTTTCCCTCTTCTCCTCTAGAGAGTACATATTCATTTCCATGAGTCTCTCCTCATAGGGCTTTTGATGCAGGCCCTGCACCATTTTGTAGCCCTCTTTTGTACGGCCTCCACATTATCAATATCCCTCCAGAGATGGGGACTCCAGAACAGGACACAACACTCGAGGTGGGGTCTTACCAATGATCTGTACAGGAGTAATATTACCTCCTCTTCCTACTGGTGATATCACTCCCTATGCACCTGAGCATCCTGCTAGCCTACCCCACTGCCTTATCACACTGCTTTGCTACCTTCAGGTAATCAGAAATGACTACCTCCAGCTCCCTTTCCTGTATGGTAGTTGCCAGTACTTCACCTCCCAATTGGTCCATAGCCCCAAGGTTTCTGTGCCCCAAGTGTATGATTTTGCCTTTTTTTGCATGGAAGCCCAGCTGCCAAACCCTTTACCATTCTTCCAACTTTTTCAAATCATCCCTCATTTTTTCCACCCCTTGGTGTGTCTGCTCTGTTGCAGATTTTTGTGTCATCCACGAACAGGCATACTTTCCCTTCTAGCCTTTCTGCAATGTAGCTAATAAAGACACTGAAGAGGACTAGACCTAGTACTGAGCCCAGAGGCTCCCAGCTGGTCACCTTGTCTTCTGTAGAGTGGACACCATTTACCACCACCCATCTGACTCCTGAAGCTTAACCAACTTCTTACACAATTTATAACTTTTTGACCCACTCCCAGACAGGCCAGCTTGTTCACCAGTTTTCTATGTGGAACACTGTCAAAGGCCTTAGAGAAATCCAGGTAAGCTGCATCTATCACTCCTGTCTGATCCACTACCCTGGTCACCCAGTCGTAGAACTTGATCAGGTTTGTCTGGCAGGACCTCCTCCCTGAGAAACCATGTCGCCCTGGATCCTGTAATCCATTGGTTACAAGGTATTCCACTTTCCATTCCTACAGTGGTGTTGCCATTACTTTGCCCAGTAACAAAGTCAGGCTGACAGGTCTGTAATTTCCTGCCTCCTCCCTGTTCCCTCTTTTATTTATTTATTTGTAAAATCAGTTTACAACCTTTGAGCCAGAGGCTCGTTTCCAAAGATACCTCGTCACATTAAAGACATACATAGAGTTTTAGGTTACATAGCATAGGTTTGCAAAACAATAGGCGTTCAACAGAGGCGCCACGTCACACTGAGGTCAGACAAAATACATTTAGGTTACAGGGTACATGTAATTGAGAACAGGTGTTACACAAGTCGGTATCAAAAATTGAGCAATCTAATAGGTATACAATGAAACAGCTGGCACTGGCCAGGTTAGACATAGGCACGGTGTACCGGGAAGCAATGGAGGGGATGGCTAGGTGGAGAGCGCCGTGCATGCCACATGAGAAGTAGGGTGGAGGCTACTTTCAGAGACAGGAGCAGCTACGAGTGTTGAAGAGTTGGCTCAAGGGTGGTTTTGAACTTGGAGATGGTGGTGGCATTGGTGATGGGGGCAGGGAGAATTAAACCAGGATGGGGCTCTGTAGCAGAAGGACCTCGCTACGGCTGGTTCTTGATCTGGGGACCATTAGGGTGGTCTTGTTGGATGACCGTGTTGCAATAGTGGGAGGGCTCAGGTGGATGGATGCCGTTCCCCGGGAGAGCCTGAGAGGGTTTTTTTGTGAGGAGACAGGTTTGATAGCGGAGCCGTTCATCCAGGGTAAGGAGTTTAGCCTCGTCATACAGCTGACAGGTGTGTGTGAGCCCGGGGGCACCAGTAATCAGTCTGCAGGCTTTATTCAGGGTTAGGTGAATTTTTTTGAGTGCAGTCGTGTCGGCAGCACCATAGACTGGTAGACCATAGTCTACAAGGGACAAAACGGATGACGTAACAGCGAGCTGGAGTGCATTTGGGGGAAGGCAGGTTCTATGGTGGAAGAGGATGACAAGCCGTGTGTTAGTGGCGGATGTTAGGGCATCTATGTGGTTGTGAAATGTGAGGGCTGAGTCGAAGGTAACCCCAAGGTATTTATAGGAGCAGACTTGTTCCAGTGGCTGCTTGGTACTAAGAAGGATATAGAGTGGGTGGTTGCTAGCTTTGTTTTGGGGGTCGGAAAAGAGCATAGCTTTGGTCTTTTTAAGATTGATGACGAGTCTGTGATCCTTAAACCAAGCTTCAGCACTATTGAAAGACTGCTGTAGGGTGTCCTGAAGGGAGACTGGATTGTGGTGGGTGGCAAAAAGGACAGCGTCATCTGCATACAGGAGAATTTTGCCAGGGCGTGCACTGGGCAGGGTGTTCAGATAGAGCGAGAAGAGAAGGGGGCCCAGGATGGAGCCTTGGGGGACCCCAGAGTGAATGGGACAGATATCAGAGAGTATCCCATTGATTTTTACACACTGTGATCGAGCGGCAAGATAGCTTCTGCACCATGCTAGGGGGCCAGCTGAGAGACCAGTGTGACAGAGAGCATTCAGCAGAAGTGGATGGGAGACGGTGTCGAAAGCCTTTGAGAGGTCGATGAACACTGCACCAGCTAGGGAGCTGGTATCCAAGGAGGAGTGTAGAAAGTTGGAGAATTCAATTAGGGCAGTGCTGGTACTGTGACCAGCATGGAAGCCATGTTGCTCTGGGCATAAGATGTTATGCTTAGCCAGATAATCAGTGATTTGAATGGCCACCACTTTCTCCAGGGCTTTAGAGATGGGGGGGAGGATGGAGATTGGCCGGTAGTTGTTGGCCGATGACCTGTCGCCCCCTTTATGAATTGGTGTGATTATGGCTGTTTTCCAGGCCATGGGAAATTGTCCCAGGCAGAGTGATCAGTTAATTAGGCTGGTGAGTGGGGCAAGGACTTCATCTAGCACCAGCCTGAGGATACTGGGGTCCAGTGAGTCACTGCCAGGACTGTTGCTATTTAAAGCTTTGATTAGGATGGGTCTGGCTTCCGGGTGGAAATCTTGCTGAGGTGGAAGCTGGGGTGCTGAAGACAGGGGAGGTTGGTTGGGGAGGGTCAAAGAAATTACTAGGAGGACTGAGCTAAGGTCAGTGAAAGCGGTGTTGAGCCAGTTAGCTATGGTGGCAGGCTCGGTGGTAGTGCCATTTCTAGTGAGCTGGGATGGGGCAGGGGAGTGAGATTTTCCATTTAGTTGTTTAATATTATCCCAGAAAGTCCGGGCCGAGCCCCAGGAGGAGGTAAGGGTGGCCTGGTAATGGTCGGCCTTGGCTTTCCGGATGGCCCAAGAGCACTTATTCTGGGTTGCATTGTAAGCCTGCCTATCAGACAGACGACCCGTTTCAGTGGCAAGGTGCCAGAGGTTATCCCGATTTCTTAGTAATTGTAGAAGGGCAGGGCTAACCCAGGGTGCATTCTGCTTTTTGGACCAGATTTTGGTGAAGGGTGCAAAGAGATCACAGGCCATGTTGAAGGTGTGTGTGAAGAACGTGAGGGCAGTGTCAATGTCTGTTGCACGATGAATGGGGGACCAATTTATCTGGGTGAGGAATACTTTAAGTTTTTTCAGCCCACCAGGGCGGAGGCGCCTGCGGAGGGTGGTCTGTGCTTTGGGTTTGGGATTGGGGACTGCCCAATGAAATAGGATAGGGGAGTGGTCACTTAGGGAGTCTGGTAGGACCTGGATGTTTTGGATTTTTTGGGGTCGGTTGGTTATAATTACATCCAGAAGGGTGCTGGTACCTCTTTTAGGGTTTATTCTAGTGGGCTGGGTGACGAGTTGCTTCAGGTCTTGGGTGGCAAATGAGTCTCGGATCACGGAAGATGAGGTGCTGAGCCAATTTACATTAAGGTCACCAACTAGGATTTGTTCCGCCTTATGGTGGAGGGAGGCCAGGTAGTCAGTTAAAGATACCAGGGCCGGGTGCTGGTTCTTTGGGGGAACGTAGGCCATGGTGAGATAGAGAGGGCTCCTAGAGGAGTCCGGGGTGAGTTTGAGGGTGAGAGCCTGGGCCCCATTTACAAGGGCAAGGGTGGGGAGTGCATGTCAAAGTATTGTGTCCCTAGTGTAGATTGCACAGCCTCCCCTCGCTTGTTTACCGTCCTCTCCGTATAAGGTATAGCCTGGGAGGAGACAAATGAGTCAGGGTGGATTTGGACAGCCAGGTTTCAACCAGGGCTATGATGTCTGGCTGATGAGCCAAGGCCCAGCACTGTAGGGCATCAAATTTTTCAGCAGGCTGCATATGTTCATGGAGGCTACTTGGAGACCAGTGGGCCGAGGTGGGTGGGTGGGAGGGAGGGGCAGGGCCTGGGTTGGGATGTATGTTCCCTGTCAGGAGTAGAAGGAGGAGAACTGCTCTGGTCAGAGGGTGACAGATGGAGAGTTTACGCCGGGAGCGATAGGATGAGAAATGGGGTTTCATAGCACAGGGGTGGGCAGGGCAGCACAGGCAGAGAAGGCTTGCATGATCAGATGCCAAAGGGAGCCAGGGGGGGAAGGAAAGGTAGTGTCTGGATGGGGGGTGAGGTGGAGAGGAGCATATGGGGTGTGTGGAGGAGGAGGGAGGGGGAGGAGCAGTGGTAAAGGAGAAGGGGAGGACAGGAGGATAGGTAGGAACACTGGAGTAGCAAGGCTGAGGGTTAATAGGGACAATAGGGTTGGTGGAAGGCAAAAGAAGAAGAAGGGGGAGAAGAGAGAGGCCGGAGGGTAGGAGGTGCACATGCATAGTTGGTAAGGGTGGGAGAGCTGAAGTGAAGAAAGAATGGGGAACTAGGATGATAGGGGGGAGATAGTAGTGAGAGGTCACCTGTAAGTGTAGTTGCTGCTTCGGTACAGTGGCAGAGCTGGTGTCTGAGGTGCACAGGGCACTAGGTTCAAGTCTTGCCCAGGGTAGCAGAAAGGACCCCAGCCAGTGGCTGTAGCAGCAGGGAGTTGGGTTCAAGGTGTGCAGAAACAATCAGATAACAATTCTGCAGTGTCTGAGGGTTAGAGTGTTTTTTAGAGTTTGAAATCCTGCAGAAATAATAGACAGGTGTGCTAGCTGAGTGGTTGAATTGCTGACTTTGATAGTGAGGGTGCAGGGTTCAAAGGCAGCAAGAAAGAAGTGGTAAACTTATATTTTGGCAGGTGGGGGGGTAAGAGACTAAAAGGCATAGGAAGTAGGAATAAAATAGGTAGACAAAGTGGTTAAGAGGTAGAGCTGCTGACTCTGACTGCAAGGGTACTGGGTTTGGGGACAGAGTGTAGAAAGTTTTTGAATTCAGAAAAGGAGGGAGGAAGGGTTAAGAGTTTGAAAGTAGAGGAAGATGTTGGCCTGGTTCATTGGCTTAGTGGTTAGTCAGTAGACTTTGGTAAAAAGGGTACCAGGTTTGAGGCTGCCAGGTGGTAGTGGTGGGCTGATGGGAGGAGAGAGAAAAGTAGGTGGTAGAATGGATCCAAAGGGAACTGCAGGGACCTCTAGTGGGTAGGTTTGCAAGCAGTTGCTAGGAAGGGGTGGAGAGTTGAAAGAGGAGCTAGAGTGGAGAGTGCAGCAACCCCTTGTGGTTGGTGTCTATAAGCTGCAACTGGGAAAGTGGACACAGTAAAAAGAAGGGAAGGTCACGTGATGTGACACGTGACCTGCCAGCAGCAATAAATGAAGTGCCGACCCTGGGTGGGGGGGAAGTGCTACACAAACAGTCAGGCTGTAGTGCAGGACACTTTACCTCTTACAGGCTCTGGCAATCCCCGAGTTCAGTCTCCGCTGCTGGGCAGTGGTACCACATCTGCACTTCTCCAGCCCCACATAACCTCCCCTGTTTTTAATGATAAGTTGGACAAAGGTGTCAGAGGTGCATCCAGTACCTCTCTGAGCTTGATTTGTTATGAATACTAAACTTCATGTGCCCTTTACTGAACTGGTATATTTTAACTTTGCCATAGGACATCTTTTTTTCACTGTTGTTACAATTTACTTTACCTAACCTGTACAGAGACTTTGTTTGTTCTACTGCTGCAATGATATTTGTTTTGCAGTGTAATAGTTTGTAATAGCAAAAGTTGGCATGTGTGATTGTTGTTTAAATGATTGCAGCAGTTTGTTACCATTATCTACAATGTCATTCTACTGTGTATTGCATTATTGTGTTGCCCCCTTTTTCCACAGGTAGCTGTGTAATGCCCAGTGGAATCCTAATTAATGTCCAAGCCCTAAGCACAAGCAGGGTCTCATGAGCATGAGTATATGATATTGATTCTCAAATCCCTAAGCTTGTCGTAAGGTGCCTGCACCAAACATGAATGGTGCAAGAGGCACCTTGCGTCAAAGTGTGCCCCTGGAGCTATTCTCAAAGGCAGCCTGCATCAACCTCAGGCTGCCTGCCCCAGACAGGGCTTGTGCCTCCCAAGCACCCAAGTATAGGCTGGGACATGGCACAAGGTGGGCATGTGGTTGATGCAATCTGCCATATTCCCTACATCAGTACTCTCAGAACCGTCCCAGAGGGTGAATTTCAAAGCACCCATAGACCAGCCGTAGCTGATCTAAGGGTACTTAGACAAAGCTCCTTCAGGGAGAGTTTGCCCATATGTGGCAGTGTGCTTGTCCATTCGCCAATCCCCAATACCCGATAGTACCCCCAGTAGTAATTGTAGTCCATTCCCCACTCCCTGATACCTGATAGTGACCCCAGTAGCAATTGCAGTCCATTCCCTGCTCCCCACACCCCAATAGTGCACCCAGTAGTAATTGTAGTCCATTCCCCACTCCCCGATAGTACCCCCAATAGTACCTGTAGTCTATTCCCTGATCTCTGATAGTGCTGCCAATATTAATAGTTCAGCCCCCCATCCCCAACGATGTCAGTATACATGTTGTTACCCACCCATGCCCCCCTCTCCCACCTCGCAGATACCAAGTCAAATATTGATATTCAGAGCTGGCAACCAGCACAGCCTACCTCACACCTCTGTGGCTGGCAGCTGACTGCAATGTCACTCACTGACAGTTCACTGACATCCACTAAATATGCAGATGATGTTAAAATTGGCAACCCCTGTGCTACTCCTGACCAGGCCGAGACCATACAGGAGATTTACATAAGATCTTCAATTGGGTAACCAAATGGAGTATGAAACGAAATAATAGAAAACTTAAAGTAATGCACTTGGGATCCCAGAAACCCAATACTTCGTACACTCTGGGAGATACCATCTTACTCGTTACCACTGATGAAAAAGATCTAGGAATTATTATTTCTAACAACTTGGAGCATTCGAATCAAGTTAATCAGGTCATCAGTAAAACAAACAGTTATTTGGTCTATCTGATGTAATATCAAATCATGTGATCCCAACATTATGATACCTTTGCGTCGAGCTTATGTAAGACCCCACTTAGAATATGCTTCCCAGTTGTGATGCCCATATAAGAAATCTAATTGTATCCAATTAGAGAAAGTGCAAAAGAAATATACTAAACATTTACATGGTTTATATAATACTCCATATAGCAACAGAGATATCTCCCTTAATCTAATGTCACTGGAAACTCACCGATTGAGGGGTGATTTGCTATTTTTATTTGATATTATCAATGACCCATATTTGATGTCTGAACTTGGCTCATAGTTTAAAGACAGCAAGTATGATACTAGAGGGCATCCCTTACAACTGGCTGGTAACATTTTCATTATAATAATAGAAAATTCTTCTTCACTTTATAGGTTATACAACCTTGGAACAAATTGCCCCTAGAAGATATCATCAGTAAGACAAAGCATGCATTTAAAGAATGACTTGATATGTTCTTACTCACAGAAGTGACAATTACTACTAATTTATATTTTTGATAGTATAGGAGCACCCATGAGCTTACAGCTTCCTTGTGCCTAATCTTCCTTAGTATGATCCTTAGTATGATCTCTTTCCTCCCTTATAACTGTTAGCAGCTCATCCTCCCCCATCCTGTAGCTTGTTCCTGGGTTTTTACTCCCCATGTGCATGATTTTGCACTTCCTTGCATTAAACCTTTACAATGCTAGAGATAGGATAGAGTACCAGCTGTAAAATGCAAATAAGGAGACTATTTAACCTATACAGTAGGTAGGTGCATCCAGAGTTACAAGCAAGATTTTATTAGTCAGAACTGTGTGATGGGATGAGCACTATCTAAAAACAAACTCTAGCAAGAGCCAATACGGCTGCAAACTAATTGTATTGTGGGCAGTGAGAAATGTGTAAACTAGCAATTTTTGCACTAACAACTGCACTTTCTAATTGTTATGTGTGGTTCATAGCTCAGTTTTTATGCTTCATACTGTAGTTTAATGTAAGTTGTGCTTGAATACAGAGTCCAAGAGAAGTAGGACAATGCTATCACAGTATTAGTTGTAGGAATTGATTAGTGCTTAGATACTTCCGTAGATTTGAGTAAGTCAGTGGTTATTGAAAACTGTATAGTACAGGCATGGTGCTTAACTGTTTGAACTGGTGAGTAAGTCGATAAGACTTGATGTTTTGGCTTTAATCTGTATCCCACTGTAGGAAGGCTGCTTAGTCGAGTATGAAGATATCCTCCCAGTGGGATAAGAGTGCCAGAGAAGGAGGAGGTGCAAGGGGAGGATGGAGGGTGAGTGTGACTCACTCTAAGCAGAGCACCTATACTGAGTTAGTTTAAGTAGTGTGTGGGGGAGGAGCTCTTCCCCCACATAACTACAGGCAAGCCTTTCAATTATGTGTGGTTCATAGTTCAGTGCTTATGCTTATACTGCAGTTTAATGCAAGTTGTGCTTGGATACAGAGGCCAAGAGAAGTAGAACAACACTGTCACAGTATTAGTTGTAGGAATTGATTAATGCTTAGGTACTTCCGTAGATTTGAGTAAGTCAGTGGTTATTGTAAACTGGATAGTATAGGCAAGGTGCTGAACTGTTTGAACTGGTAAGTAAGTTGATAAGACTTGATGTTTTGGCTTTACTCTGTATCCCACCATAGGAAGGCTGCTTAGTCGAGTATGAAGATATCCCCCAAAAAATAATAAGTATCAAATGATTATTGAATGATTATCTCCAACAGCTCTAGAGAGTGTGGCCAGTAACACGCAGGAGAGGAAAAAAAACTCTTGTGGGGGAACGTCTGAGGACCCATGGCTACTGACCTGCCCATCCTTCTAGGCATCCTAAAGGAGAGTTAATCCTAATTAAACATATTAGGTTGTCAGAAAATCAGAAGTCCAATAATTGTAAATACAGAATCCAATAAAACAGAGAAGCTGGAATTGGAGCCCTAATGATGAGAATCTGTTGAGAGATGGCAGCACAGCCTTCTAGTGAAGTCAGAGTCCAAGAGACATCCAAGTCCAGGTAAGAATCTGTTATGGATAGGTTCAAATCCACAGGCGAGGATAAGTAAACTGAAGTGGTAGAGTTGTACCGGTCAAATCAATCCAGCAGGTGGAGAATTCTTTCTGAGGTGGACTTAAGCTTGAACAAATGATTCTGTGATCCAGCATAAGAGGATTTGAGATTCTGGATTTGATGGCAGCTATGCATAGGTAAGGTCCTTGGTGCATTTAGGAAGCTAGACACATGCTAGAAGCTGGGGCAAGCTGTTGAAACTTCAGGTTCTAAGCAGGGCAAGCTGATAGTATTATATATTGGAATAGAACTCAGTATTGGTAGATGGAAAGCTGAGAAAACCTCCAGGCCCAAGGGGCGAAGCAGGTTGTAGAATAGGTGAGATAGTCTTTGATGAACCTCTAGGCTTTGACAGGGCGAAGCAAGTTAATACAAGCAGATAGTGTACATAAGTGGACCTGTACATAGGTCAGCAATAGTAGTAAATCAAACCTACATGAAGCAGACGTAGTAGCAGAGGAGTATTATGGAATAGTCAAACCCCAGGCTCTGATATGGAGGTAGTGATGGAGATGTAAAATGAATCCTGAGGATTAAAAGGAGTTGTATTGAGTAGATTATGTGGGTACTCAGTGGAGAGCATTGAAAGAATGTAAATAAGCATGTACAACGAAGTGCTACTCATTGCTGAGCAATATAGCTCAATAGGGTGATGCATATCTATACTGTTAGGGAAGCCAGGATGGTATAATGATTGAGAGCTGAGAGCCCATGAGCTGAATAAGCATGGCATGCTGAGATTGTAATGAGAATTGAGTGCTGAGACTTACAAGGTTGAATACAGAATTGAGTACTGAAGAATTCCAGAGGCTGAGCCAAGGGATGGCAGTAGGCATGAAGCGATGGTTTGCGTAAGCAATGATTACATAAGTGAGTGGGGGTAGAAGCATCCAAGGATCGATGGTGAATGTTCACGCTAAGCCAGATGTATGTCCAACTGGAACAAGGAGGTCCTCGAAGGCCATGAGAGAAGGCTACAGGAAGACGTAGAGTAGAGCGTGCAAACTTCCAGCCTCCAATTTTGGGTGAGGCAGGTTTTGAGTAGTAATAGTGGAACCTCCATGCCCCCATATAGGGTGAAGCAGGTATATGAAGTCCTGATGATCAAGAAAGGCAGAAGGAGACGAAGGCAGGTGAGTTAGTAACATAAACCATAATTAATAATATATGGCTCTGAAATAGGTTAGGTTTATGCTTGATCCATTATGGGGAGGAATAATGAAATAGAGCTCAGCTATGAATCCTGGCAGGTAATGGGAGTGGTAGTAGACCCAAATGAATTGAAGCATCCTGCTAGGTAGCATCCAAGGAAATAAATGGGAGCTAGGCCCATACAAAGTGCAAGCTGTGTGGCTGGCCCACACGTAGGTCAGCCATTAAAACAAGCAGAGAGGCAGCTAGACCCCATGAAGGCAAGCATGTGCGGCTGGACCACATGTAGGTCAGCCGGTGAAGTAATTAGAGAGTGGCAGTTAAACCCCACTAAGGCTAGCAGACTGCACATGCCCCCATGTAGGGCAGTAAAGAAGCAGAAAGTGAGCCAGGCGAGGGCCCCCGTGTGGCTAGTGATATGGAAGACCTCAAGTAGGAGGTGAAATGAGAACGTGAGTCAAGCTAGACCCCACATAGTCTAGTGCAATGGAGCCATCACAGAGAGCTGCCCAGCTGGACAGATATCGCAGGTCTGAAACTGAAACGTCAGAAGATAGTGCTAGGGAGTACAGCAATAAGTTAAAAACTGGAGTTCCTTAGGCATACTTTGCAACATGAATGTAGCAGTCAAGGGGGCAGGCAGTGCCTGTAAATGCTTCCATTGGACTGCGTGCTGAAAGGCAATTTGTGACTGAATACAGTTAGACATGTCTGTGGAACAGACCAGTGCTGCATTAACGTGTAGTGAGCTACAAACTGCATATGCCTTAACTGATTGCAGTAAGTCAGTAGTTCAAGCTGACTTACGTAATAAATGCTTTTAATAGATAGTGTTTTAAAGCCTGACTTACGTAATAAATGCTTTTAATAGATAGTGTTTTAAAGCCCATCCATGAGGGACAGCGACCGTTGCTAAATGATAAAGCATCCTGTCTGCATACTTGAAACATAGCTGCAAACGTGTCCCTGTCCATCGCTTATTAATTCAAATAATACTAAGATCTTCTGAATTTCTGCTCAGTGGCCTGGGTAGCTCTAGAAATGCCGCTCATTAAAATACATAACGCACCATAGTAGCATATCTGATGGGCTGAGTATAGTAGTAATGTAACTAGAACCGCCATAACATAAGATATAAAACATAGCAGCTGTAATTGCTCCATGAAACTTAATAAAGCCTGTGTCCCCTTAATTGAGATAATGTTTGATTAGCATACTGAATGGTGCAGGTAATTAGTGTCTGCTTTAGGTTCCCTCAGGTCCTGAACCCAAACAGTAAACTGGCCAGGAAAGCAGAGCAGTATTAGTATAGATTTCTTTAACTAGGGAACTGAACCATGCTGTTGTAAAGGAGCCCAGGGTATGAGTTAAGGGGAGGGGGAATATAAAACTTTCAAGACATTTGACTCTGAAGTTGGTGAGACCATAATCAAGAATGCTGAATTGATGAACAATGAAATGAAGCTGTGTACGATGCATCGTTAAGCAAAGATGGAGACAGAAAGCAAAATATACCAAAAGTCTTCCATAGTCCATGTACACCATACCCGCTGTCGCAGTAGATTATGCCTGGTATGTGTGAGCAATACTGTGGAAGGAGAATGTGAGAGTCCAGAGTATTATTGGAGCCAACTGCACCGAGGTGCCCCCAACACGAACTTGCCCCAAACTTTCATGGTAAGCCCTTCCATTGTGGCAATGCTGTAAACAGGCAATAAAACATAATGTATGCATAGTGAATGACACTGCAAGCTATGAGGTGAAGTCTACTGAACGACTGGTAGCAGTAGCAGTCAAAATGTAATTAATTAAGAAGGAACTGAACTTTTGTTGCAAAGACCCCCAGGTATGGTAGAGTTCTGGTGCATGGTAGCAGGCAACCGGTGGATCAGTAGAACAAGAGCATGCTCTCGGGTGTGGCATTACATGAGGCTCCAAGAAAAGTGCAGGATGACAGGTCGGAGGAGGTTCATGAAGGGAGCAAGGGAAAGAACTGCAGTGCTGCAGCAGGTGGTGAGGTAGAAACCCCCAAAAGAAACAAGAAACAAATGAAGAGGGAGGGCAGAGAAAAGAGAGAAAACAAACAACAAAAATCCAAAACGAAAGCAAAGGCAGCAAGGAGGCAAGGAGCTGGGGGCACAGAACAGAGGCAAGAGCCAGCCCCAGCACACAGCACAGGGTCAGTGCAGGGGGTGTGACTCACTCTAAGCAGAGCACCTGTAGTGAGTTAGTTTAAGTAGTGTGTAGGGGAGGAGCTCTTCCCCCACATAACTACAGGCAAGCCTTTCAATTATGATATACACACACACACTGACTAATACATGTACACATATATATATTCCAGTATAAAATAGCAATACCTTGTCTATATACACAGAGCATTGCCCCACACACACTAACACACATACATTGCTTTATATGGCATTAATTTTCCTATACATCTAACTCTAATTTTTGCTTTATTTAGGATAAGCACTGTGTTTTGCACTAACCCATTGTATTAAACTATGGCATGACTGGGTAACTAAGTAGAGGATCAGGGAGGTGCAGTGGCTTTGGCTCATCTGGACTTCAGAATGGTCTTCAAAACCATCCCCAATAGAAGGCTGATTAACAAACTGCGCAGCCTAGGGGTGGATAGTAAAATAGTTCTGAGGGTGGAGAACTGGCTGAATGGCAGGAGTCATAGGGCTGTGGTTAAGAGGGAGTACTCTGGAGAGGGAGAGGTGATGAACAGGGTGCCACAGGGGTCAGTGTTGGGGCTGATCCTCTTCAATGTCTTTATTGGGGCCATTGCAGAGGGACTGGAGGGGAAGGTATGCATCTTTGCAGAAGATACAAAGGTATGCAATAGGGTTGACATGCTAGGGGGTGTTGAAAGAATGAGGGGAGACCTGAAAAAACTGGACAAATGGTCTGAAGAATGGCAGCTAGGACTCAATGCAAAGAAGTGCAGGATCATGCACATAGGGCACAAGAACCCATGTGCAAAGTACAAACTAGTTGGGGAGGTACTGACCGTCATGAAGAAGGAAAGGGACCTGGGAGCTATCATCTCGGAGGACCTAAGAGAAACTAGGCAGTGTGGTAAGGTGGCTGGAAAGGCTAGCCAGATGCTTAGATGCATAGGGAGGGGTATCACAAGTATAAAGAGGGAGGTCATCATGCCCCTGTCTAAGACACTTATGAGATCACCACCTGGAATACTTCTTCCAGTTCTGGAGGCCCATGGAAGCGATACAGTGGAGGGCAACTGAAATGGTGCAGGGCCTGTAGGATAAGACCTATGAGGAAAGAATAAATGAGTTAAATATGTATTGCCTGGAGGAAAGGGGGGAGGGACAGGTAAACTGCTTGAACAGCACATTGAGCCCAGGGCACCACTCCCATACCATAACACCTTTCTCGCTCCCTGTGCACTCCCCTCCAACCCCTTCCCCTCCTCCCCCATCTGCACCTCTTATGGCAACACTTTCCCTTCAGTCTCCATCCTTGAATTCTATAATGCTCTCTTAGCCCTCGATCCCAATAAGTCCAGCCCTGACATTCTATACCCATTTCTCCTACTCGTTTCTGCACCCAACATGTCTCTCCCACTTACCCATCTACTAAACCAAGATTTCTGCCTTATCAAAGTCCCCCTGGCTTGGAAGACTGCAAATGTAATACCCCTCCACAAGGGTGGGGATGCATGCACCACACCAGTTAACTACCATCCCATAACCCTTCTTCCTTCTCTGGTTAAACTACAGGAAACCATAGTCCTGTCTTGACTTACTGACATTCCCAACTCCACAGACTTTCTCTCTCCCATTCAATCTGGATTTTGTGCTAATCACTCAACTGTCACCTCGCTCTATCTTGTCACTAACTCTATCCTCTCTGGTATTGACAAAAGGCCACCTAACAGCTGTCATTTTCATTGACCTTGACAAGGCCTTCGACTTAGGTTCCCACCCCCTTTTGCTAAATAAATTTAGCTCTGCCTGTCTGTCCAGCTCAGTGGTAAATTAGTTTCAATCCTATCTCTCCTGTCATTCTCAACGTGTCTGAGTTGGTGGTGCCCTCCCCATCCTAGCTGGTATCCTCCAAGGCTCAGTGCTGGGGCCAATACTCTTTTCTATTTTTCTAAACGATCTTCCGTCAGCCTGCTCCATTTCAAACATACAAATGTACATGGACAATATTATTCTTCATGTCTATGGTCCTCCCACACCTGTTGTTAAATCTCAGCTCCAAGCTGACCTTCACTCGGTCCTACATTAGTTTCAAGACAACCACCTCAAAGTTAATTTTAAAAAAAAACCAGTTGCAACGACTTTTGCTTCTCCTCACAAATTAGCCAACCTCTCCTCTCCTCTCAAATTCTCATCCCTGGACAGAGCACAGATGGAAGATGTCCCCTTCTATAAATACTTGGGTGTCTGGCTTGATCAACACCTGGATTTCTCCAAACACTTCGAGCACATCCACTCTAAGCTCCACCCTAAGCTAGGTGCTCTGTATCATAATAAGGACTCCTTCCCTAAGAACGGTCACTTCGCACACCTTACAAAAATGATTTTACCCACCTTTAACTATGCCGATGTTATCAATGATACTGCCCCAGCCTCTGCTCTGGCTGGGCTTGACTCCCTCTACAATGCCTTCTGTTGCTTTGCTTTGAATGCTCCTCCCAGCACCAACCACTGCACTCTGTACACCTCCCTCTCCTCACTTCACTGCAGTCACTTGCTGCATTCCTCTCTTCATCTCCAAATTCTGGTTTGGTTCTCTCCCCTCCTACCTCTCCTCTTTCTTCTCCTCTCCTATGACTGAACTTTCCTTTCATCTCTGGTCTAGGGACACCTGCACTTTCTCCCTTCCATGCCCCCTGTCATGGGCTGGTTCCACTGCCTTTGCTTTTAGACTCACCTCTCTATGGAACTCTCTCCCTCTCTCCATTCATCTCTCCTCCTCCTCTCCAGATCTCAAAGGAGCCCTACCAGAACACTGTCTCATCTCTGGCACCTGTTTGTGCTAGGTCCTGTCCCTTACTCTCACACAACTCGCTACCTCCATATACTACTTTCTCATAGGCTAACTAAGCCTGTCATATTGTACTTGTTTACTATGATATGCTATAATTATCATTACTATGTATTCACTGGCTTTGTACCTATACAATTTCATTATTTCTTTGTTTTAGTTTCATGGCTAATCCTCATGTATAATGTACTGTATAATGTTCCTCCCTTCTCCCCTTCCCCCGGGTTGCAGCTGGAAACAAGCATTGGCTCAATGTGCCTCTCCCAGTTACCAACTTTAACTAAATAAATACCCTCATAGCTTCCCTGCAGAGCAGGCAGGAGTTTGCTCTCCCTCTTGTTGATGTAATTAATCCCCACCTTGTTGTCTGTCTGCAGAAGGATTACCTTGTGAAGAACAAAGTCCACCAAGGCCCAAAGCACATAAAGCACTGCCCTCATTTTCAGAACATTGATATGGAGGTGAGATTCCACTTCAGTCCAGTCTCCTTAGGTGTGATGGCCCTGACAGTGAGCTCTCCACCCAAAGAGAGATGCATCCCTGATGAGGGTTATCTGTAATTCTCTCCAGAACTCCTAACAGACAGTGTTGTCAGTGGAGGCATAGTAGGGCCATTCCCTCCTAGCCATAAGGGTAAGTCACCACCACGCTCCTTTTTTTCCTCCTCTACCTTGTCTGATGACCCAGGACTTACATTTCCAAATTAAATCTGAAATGCTTTGTATAGGGGCTTTAGGTAAAGGAATGTTCATAACGCCAAGAGACAGGATGATTATTTAACAAATAGGGGTTAAAAAATGCAGGTGTGATAATAAAATACGTTTTATGTAGACTGTGTCTTAATGGTAATATGAAAGAAATGCATAGCAGAATTGCAATTAGATAGTATTAATGGGAGAGAGAAAACCATATAGATCAGCTATTAAGTTTTCAGTGCAACACAAAGGTAAATAGTGCAAGCTTTAATATTCACAAATAATATTGACAAATGAGCACATAGTTATAGACAGAAACATGCTTACAAATTGGCAGCATTGAAACTGCAGTTGCAGCGTATCTCTAATTTCATCAAGGGCTTGATCTCTCTCACACACACACATATCTTCAGTTTCTCTAGTCTTTTGTAAGGCTTCAACATTGGATGTTTTATGACCTTGTATATCTTCATAGCATTCCTTTTATGGCATTTGACCTCCATGCTGCTACATCTTACCTCTAGTGCTGTGCTTCACAGCTAATTATTTCTCTAAAACTGTGACATTCATGTGTAGAATGAAACTGTTTGGGTTTTTTTGTGTTTTTTTTTTTTAGAAGGCCTGGTATGAAATCACCTATTTTGTGCATCTCAGTGCAACACAGGCGAGAGGAAAACTATAGATATGAACATCCAAGTAATGTCACTAGATAGTTAGAAAGAGAGGGAGATATCAATCTCAATTACAGCTGAAAGTCTAAGTTGACATGTTTATGAGCTATGACCCTTTCTTGAATGATAATTCTACCCACATTGAAGCTAGTAACCACATTATCACACAAAGTTGTGCATGCAACACAGCTCAGCTCAGTTAACACAGATGACTGCTTCAACCTCCAATCTTTCTAGTCTGTTGGGAATCTGGTGAGCTCCCTTTTCCATCTAATAGCAATACAATAGCAAGACTGCCCACTGCAGCTGTAATAAACTCATAAAACATCTCATAACCTTTTGAGATGTGTCTTATATCTAACATGTGAAAATATTCAGACCAGTCTCAAGTACAAATTAGACTGCATGGTTGGAATAGGGTTATTATTTAATAACAGTTCTTACAATGCAAGTCATTAGCATATCTACATTAAGCCTGAGAAATGGTAGCTATAACAATTTATATGGAATGTATACCTGGACTTTGCTAAAATTTTCAACAAAGTTCCTCATCTAGAAATAATGTGTAGTCCTACTGAGATAAACCTAGATCATAGAGTAGCTTGCTGGCTAGGCAGCTGGCTAGGGGATGGGACTCAGCAAGTGCACATAAACACCTATTGCTCTACTTCAATACCCTTGACTAGTGGGGTGCTGCAGGGGCTAGTCCTGGGTCTGGTGCTCTTTAGAGTGATAATGACAGAGATCGGTAGAGGAATGCAAAATTGGATAAGTAAATATGCTGATGACATTAAACTAGCTGGTATTGTTACTGACCATGGTGGGGCTGCCAGAATACAGGCAGACTTTGATTGCATCTACAAATGGTCCACCACAAGGGGCATGAGCTTTAACATTGACAAGTGTTGTGTGATTCACCTGTGTAGCCAAAATTGTGAAACTAATTACTATATGAACAGTACCCCCCTTCCAGAAATCCAAGGAGGAGAAAGACTTAGGAATACTCATAGATCATAAACTTACATATAAATCTCACTGTAACAAACAGCTTTTAAAAGCAAAAAGGGTATTGTGGAACACAAAGAGAAACTTTAGAAGTCAGAGTCAAAAGGTGATCGTGCCTCCCTATAGGGCATATATCAGACCATTGTTGGATTATGGATCCTCTGTGTGGGGACTCATTAGTAAGGGGTGTTTGGAAAAAATTGAGACGATACAGAAACAGGCAATCAAACTAATTCATAACATGAAAAGTGACACTTATGTGCAAAGGATAAACAAATTACAACTAATGTCCCTGGAGACAAGAAGGATTGGGGGGATCTGCTGTTATGCTTCGACATAATGCAAGATAATTATGTATTCAATTAATTAAACCTTCAGTTCAAAAATAATAAAAAAATGTACTAGGGGCCACCCACTTCAGCTGAGATGCATTCAGTTTAATACTAACAGAAGGATGGCATTTTTTACACAGTGAGTGGTGGCCCCATGGAATAAACTTCCTAAATATATTATTTACTCCAAAAAATAAAGCACAGTTTAAACAAAGACTTGATTCCTACATTTTAGAGGGACACAAGCTGGTGTACTATGGGTAAATTTACAGGAGTATTCTATCGGCTGTAATATCCTTTTTATTTTGCTCCTTACTCCTTAGTATGAACCTTAGTATGGTAGCCCAGTGGAGGTGATGAATAGTCACTATAATCTAATTATTTGCAATCTCAATAAATAAACTGAGGCACACCATCAGAACTATCAGAATAGGTAATTGGTAGGAATACAGTCCACTCACCAAAGAGTATACAAGTATATCTTTTTATTTTTTCTGTTTTTTTCGGAGTATTTTCTAGTAAGTTTTTTTCCCCTCAGGGTATCTACAGTGCATGTGTGAACCATACATTTCTGATAATAACAATCCTTCATCAGTGCACATCACTGTATCTATATATAAATAACACAAAACTATTTTTTACTAATAAAGTCTGAGTCACAAAACTATTTTTTACTAATAAAGTCTGAGTAGTATATTATTCAAATTCATTAATATCCAGTAAAAAGAACATTCCAATGCACCCATGAAATTCTATAACTTCTTATTAGAATAAACACCAGTTACTGTATATTTTTCAATATGTGCCACTAGCCTGCAAAGACAGAACAACCCGCAGTTATTCATGCTTGCTTACAATTTATCCAAACACTAATATTTCTAATCTTGGTATGCTTAACCCAAATGTTTACTGGTTCTTTCACACAATTCATGTTTATGTTTCAATAGTACTAAAAAAGATTCATTTCTAGGTTGCAAATACCTTTTTCCCATTGTTAATGCTGATAATTAAATAAACATTTGTTTCCCTTTTTCATATGATCCTGTTCGGTACAAATAAAACAACAAGTTCTCCTCTCTGTTAACTATTTCATCCAGTAACATAAATATTCACTATTTCCACTCAATTTAAAACAATCTTCATACCTTTTAAAGTTTTATTTCTTTCTCTTAGCGGCTTTTTATATCTGTAAAAAATAGAGAGGCAGACCGAGGCCTGTAATCCTTTTTCTGAAGTACCCCCCTTTCATTTAATATAAATGGATAACACACATCAGATCACTGAATAAGACTGTATTGCTTTCAACTTACTTCTCTGCTTTTTGTAAAGTATTTCTTGGGTGTCTCAATGGTCTGCCACTCTCTCTCTCTCAATGGTGGTACTTGCCCTGTGAGCTATGCATTTAAAATGAAGCCTGTTAAGCTGGAGAATCGGGCGTGGGGTAGCTCTAACGGTCACATTACCTAGCGGCAACACCCTGTGCATCCAACCTGCTTCTGCAGCTCCTAGAAATGGGAGAAATTCCCTGCACTACTAGGCGTCTCCATAGTTTAACATTATGTTTCTTATATTTTCTCAACATCATTTATTGATGAATTATAAATCAAATGATTTTCTCAAATGGACATGGTTTTACATGTCTGCTTTTCTTTCTAAATTCCAGGGCTTAGGAAAGAACACTGTCAACAGATGATGGGAGATCAGCAGGGGTCATGATATGCTCAGTCTATGGGGAGTCATTCTCAATAAATATTATTACTAAACACAATATAAGGAGCATCCGAACCAATCCCAAAAGGGGGCAAGAATGATCATACAAACTATGATCTGATTACTATTTTTACTATCCAATACTGGAATATTTGTTTTAAGTTTATAAACAACAACTTCTGCCCATTCCTACATACAGTAGACCAGTGAAACTCATTGAAATTTAGCTACAAGGGAGTAGTACAGTACTAGTTAGTTACCCATTCACTATATTTAAAATTCTGTTGTTGTCCTATCTTCTTATATGGGACGTAAACAAAGGCCATGGGTTTTCGGTGTTTTACTCAGGAAGATTCAACCCAATTTTTCTTTTCCTTTCCATAAAGTTAACATTCTTTTAAGTCAAAAAATCATTTTAATCTGTTACTTCTATCTAGAAAGGTGAACTTCTATAATTCCACTGTTAATATGCTCATCTCTTAAAGATTCATGAATCTTTTAAGAGGGAGACACATTTTTAACATATTCATATATTGTTTTATACATATTTTTCTTCCTCTTACTCTCCTCTCTTAAAGAAACATGCCCATCTCTCAAAGTGACATGCATAACTTGTATACTAATATCTTAAAGAGACAAACATTCCACCCATAACACTTTCATTTCTATAAATAGAACACTTAAGTTCTTTTAAGATAAACAAAGACAAATAGGATAATTTAGTCAAATAATAGGTTGCCAATCTATGCTGTCATTTAATCCAAACCTGGGATTAATTGAATTGAATCCATATATGTAAAATGCTTTTCTTGTCAATATATATGTTCTGTGATCTCCTCCCCTAGGGTTAGGTTCCATTTTCTTCCAATCCAAAAAATCTCAACTGGGGTAGTTGATGTCTTGCCTCGATAAAATGTCTAGCCACTGGTAACATTAATTCTGATCTTCTAATATCACTTTTGTGCTCACCAATACGAGTCTTCAGATTCCTTTCTGTTTTACTTATGTAAACTTTATCACATGGACATTTTAGTATATAAATCACCCCCTCACTATGACAAGTGATGAACTGTTGAAGCACAACATCCTTACCTCTTGCTGGGTTCCTCATTTTTTTAATCTTATAAGTACTACTACAATGTCAGATGTCTCCCAGGTACATCAGCATGGAGAGACACTGATCGCATTGCTAAAATTGTTCACAAAGCAGGAGAAAACATTGATGTCCTAGTACACATAGGGACTAATGATCTCGCCAGCCGGTCAGTTGTGGAGACCAAGGAACACCTGACTAAGCTGGGTGACAAACTATCATCTATTTCATCTGGCATCTCCTTCTCTGAGATCCTGCCAGTCTGGGAGAAGGGAGCAGATGGACAGAAGGTCAGAGAAGGGAGATAGGGGAGCTAAACACGTGGCTCAGGACTGGTGCCAGGAAAAAGGACACAGATTTGTAGGGAACTGGCAACAGTTCTGGGAGCAAAGTTCTTTAAATTTGATGGACTGCATCTGACTAAAGAGGGAGTCAGTGCATTGGGGCAGAAGTTTGACGTCTTTGCAGAATATTTAAACTAGCAAATGGGGAGAGGGGTGCAGCACCCCATACGTCGAATGGGAAGAACACCCCTCCCCCTCAGCTAGTGGTCAAACAGGAATTCAGCGTGTTTGCCGTTCATTTGCATCACCAGGTAAGAAAAAAGGTTTGTCTCCCCATACGATGCACAGGGGTAATGCCAAACTTCACCCAACAACTAACACACCAAAATCTGGCCAATGGAAAATCATGTACACAAATGCTCACAGCCTGGGAAATAAGATCCCAGACCTGCAGGCAATAATGTCAGATGCTAAACTGGACATAGTAGCAATTAGTGAGACGTGGTTTACCAGTAACCACACTTGGGAGACTTCAGTACCTGGCTATGTATTGTTCAGAAGAGACCGAGGTGCAAAAGAGGGGGAGGGCCTGTATGTTAATGAAAATATCAAAGCACAGAAATTCAGAATACACATAAGGAGCCAGAAGAGCTGTGGGTCACCCTGGAAACAGGAAATGGGACAGCCATAAGAACTGGGGTTGTCTACAGGCCCCCAGACCAGAGGAGGACATAGACACATTACTGTTAGAAGATATACAAAACATGACAGCTAAAGGGAGGTTCTGATAATGGGAGACTTCAACATGCCAGATACAGATTGGTCAATACCAGCAGGAACATCTGCCAGAACTAGACTCATAGTGGATTCCTGCAGGAGGCCTCAAACAACTGGTACAGCAACCCACAAGAGACAGGGCTATCCTAGATCTAGTACTGACTAAGAAAGAAGGGATCAAAGATCTCAGGTAGAAGGTCACCTGGGGCCAGTGACCATCACATGGTATGGTTCAATTTTATACTACATCTAAATCATCCCATTCCAAGGCAAAAATATGGGACTTCAGAGGAGCTGACTTTGATAAGATGGCCAACAGAGTTAAGCTAGCCCTGGCAAAAAGAAACACAGGTGAGGGGGTACAGGCAAAGTGGGCAAGCATTAAGGATGCAATACTTGAAGCAACATCCCATTGTGTTAGACAGAAAAGGAAGTGCAAAAGATGAAGGAAACCACTTTGGTTCTCAAATACAGTAGCAGAAAAGGTCAGAGCCAAAAGGCTGGCCTTCAGGAAATATAAGGAACACAGCGGGATGAAGATAGGAGGCATACCAAACTGCCTAAGGGAAGCAGGTAAGAGGCAGTAAGGCAGGCAAAGTCCCAAACTGAGGAAACACTAGCACGAACAGTAAAGAAGGTGACAAGACTTTCTATAGATACATTAGTGAAAGGAGAAAGTCCAGAGGGGGTATTGCTAAGCTTAATGGAGAAAAGGGAGCATGTGAGGAGGAGGACCCTGTAAAGGCATCTATCCTAAATAGATACTTTTGCTCAGTATTTACTGAAGAGAAGGTAGGGCAGGGTCCACAGCTCAGCATCATGGACACAGGTGGGAGGGAGGTGAGCACTACTCCTTCACAAAAGAAAGGTCCTACAAGAGCTTGCTAAGCTCAGGGTGGATAAGGCAATGGGACCTGATGGCATACATCCCAGGGTACTTAGGAGCTAAAGGAGGAACTAGCAGAGCCATTAGCAGAATTGTTTAGTGAGTCTCTGAGCACAGGAGAGGTCCCAGAAGACTGGAGAAGGCTCATGTGATCCCGCTCCACAAGAGTGGTAGCAGGGAGGAGGAGGGGAACTACAGACCAGTCAGTCTTACCTCAGTAGTGGGCAAGATTATGGAGGCACTCCTTAAGGAAAGGATAGTGCAACACCTGGAATCCATAGGGGCACAGGATCCAAGACAGCATGGGTTTACAAAAGGAAGGTCCTGTCAAACTAATCCTACAGAGATTTCCTTTGACTGCAACTAGAGTGGTGGACCAAGGGGAGCAGTTGATGTCACTACCTTGACTTCAGCAAAGCTTTTGACACTGTTCCACATAGAAGATTGATAAATAAGCTAGGTAGGCTCGGGTTGGTCAGAGTTGGTCAACTGGGTGGCAAACTGGTTGACTGGCAGAAAACAGAGAGTGGTGGTAAATGGTATACAGTCAGAAGAGATGCAAGTCACAAGTGGGGTACCTCAGGGATCAGTCCTGGGGCCAGTCCTATTCAACATCTTCATTAGTGACCTCGCAGATGGACTAGAGGTAAAGGCTTGTCTGTTTGCAGATGACACCAAGATCTGCAACAGAGTAGATGATCCAGATGGGGTGGGCAGAATGAGAAGAGATCTGATAAACTAGCAAAATGGTCAGAAGAGTGGCAACTGGGATTCAATGCAAAGAATTGCAAAATCATGCACATAGGGAAGAGAAACCCTGAAACCACTTATAGGCTGGGAGGGGAGTTGCTAGCAGTCACAAAGGAAGAAAGAGACTTGGGCATCGTCATCACTGATGACCTAAAATCATCCAAGCAGACCTCTAAAGCAGTAGGTAAGGCTAGGGGTGTTAGGGTGTATTAGTGAGGTATCACAAGTTGTAAGAGGAGGTAATAATCCTCTGTACAAGACATTGGTTAGGCCCATCTGGAGTACTGCGCAAGTATTGGAGGCCACACTTCACAAGGACATTAACCAAATTGAGGCAGTCCAGAGAAGGCAACCAAAAATGGTGCAGGGACTGCATCAGAAGACATATGAGGACAGATTAACGGAGCTCAATATGTATACCCTGAGCAAAGGAGGAGAGAGGTGATATGATCGAGACATTCAAACACCTTAAGGGCATAAACAAGGTGAAAGAGTCTAACATGTTTAAATATAAGAAAAATAGCAGGACAAGAGGACACAGCATGAGATTAGAGGGAGGCCATTAAGGGGAATGTGAGGAAATTCTTTTTCACAGAAAGGGTGGTAGATGCATGGAATAGCTTACCACAAGAAGTGGTGGCTATGAATACAGTGCAGGGCTTCAAACAGGCATGGGATAGGCATAAGGGAGCAATACAAATGACTATGAATAGATAGGTCACTGACAGAGCAAAGGCCGATGGCACATTTATAAGGTAGAAAAAGAAATGAGCAGACTGGATGGGCCTTGCGGTCCTTATCTGCCGTCAACTTCTATGTTTCTATGTTTCTATGTAATGTGTACAATGTCCACATAGATAGTTGCCCTTAAAGGGACACTGTCAATCTTTTTTTCATCATATTATTTTCAGTTGAAAATTTACGTTTTTCAGTTACTTACCTGCTCTAAAATTCATTGATGTTGCTGGTGTTTTATCTGCTTCTTTTCCTTGTTAGAACTGAAATGCACACACATGGTGTAATAATATCCAACCTTGTTTTGATTTGCATCCATAGTCTGCCATTACTGCATACTTCCTGAACACGACAAACACCCCCAAATAGTGCAGTCACTCTGGATGCGATAGTGTCCTTTCCTCTCACTGCATCCTGAGCATCTAGACTGTGTTGGCAGTGTTCCCAAGTTCAAGAAAGATGCAGTGGGAGCCAATCACAAAATGTAAACACACATGTTTTAGTGTGGTAACACTAGTATGGTGGATAGTATGTTTTTCATTTTTTAAAGGAAAAAATAATCAAACTCAAACAACAAACTACATCAGAAATCTCTACAGAATGTGAGCAATCATAACATGTGTTGTCTAAACTTGGGAAAATTTGAGGTCTGTGGGGGTTGACAGTGTCCCTTTAATGTCCAAGGCTGTCAAAAAATGTTGTGGTCTTGTATCTGGAATTTTGTGCTCAGTTTTAACAATCTGATTGGCTAATGCTTTATTTTTTTTGGCTACTATCAAAGGTAATTCAGAAAAGATCTGTGCTCCTATAGGGGTTGCCCTAATGACATCCCAATGTTTTTGTACAATCTTCTTAATGTCAAAAAAAATATCAGAGTAGGTGGTAGTAAATACTATCTTTTTATCTTTCATCTGTTTTCTATCCCCTTCTAATATTTCTGGATTCAATAAAAGATCCCGTGAATGTTCGAAAATCTTCTCCATTGCTTGTACTAATACTTCTTCCCTGCATCCTCATTTAATGAATCTCCTGCACATGTCCTTTTTAGTAGTTTCAAACTCTGATTGTTCTGTACAATTCTTCTTGGCTCATATTAGTTGGCCATATGGAATTGATTCTATAAGTTTCCTCGGATGGAAACTGTCTGCTCAGAGTACTGAGTTTTTGTCAGTCAGTTTCCTGTATAATTTAGTTGCAATTTTACCATTTATTTTATAGATCAAAAGGTCTAAATAAGGGATTTCAACTAAGCTTTTATTCATTGTAAAAAATCAGATTATTGGTTCTTGTATTAAGATATTTATTAGATCTGTCCAATTAATCTTCCCTACCCGTCCAGATGCAAAAGATGTCATCAGTAAAATGCTTATAAATTCTAATATGGTTAAAAAAATATTTGCAATAGTAAACATATATTTCTGTTCAAAATTGTCCATGTATATTTTTATTTATTTGCTTTTGTTAACCGGGTAAGCAATAGCAATAGCAGTATGGTATTCTCATGAATAAACAAGTATGGCACACTCAAGCTGAACATTTGATCATCATGCCGGGCAGTATCGTTGTTTACCATGCCGGTAGACAGAGAAGAAACACAATTGGGATACAGGAGGCCCAGAGCAAAAAACAGAGATGGAGCAGAAACTGTGCACACATTGCTTAAGCAGTTTGGTCAAAGTGGACTACTCCCACTAGATGAAGATTGCAGACTCAGTAGTGGATAGTGCTGAGGTACAACTGCCTTTTGACAGGTAAGTTAGGTAATGACTCAGCCAGTCGGTGTGGCCTAGGTCAAGGGGGTTCGTATAGAGCAGAGGCAGGTGGAGGCTGATTTGAGAAAGCCCCAGAGGGAGGTTTTAAAGCTGTGGTGGGAGGGGGAGGAGCAAGTGCTTGATGGAAGGGAGTTCCACAACCTGGGAGCATATGCAGTGAAGGCCTGGTCACCCATTTGAGTGCGGGTCTTGGAAACCAAGAAGGCAAGAGAGTCGCTGGATCTCAGATGGTAGGAGGGGGCAGCCGGCATGAGGGATTTAGCGAGGACTGAAGGGGTGGTAGATTTGACTACATTGTCTATGAGGTTGCCCGTGACTTAGGAGTGATGCATTTCAGATGGGAGCCACTCGAGTCGGGAGTAAAGCTCACAGCGGTGGGTGAGGCGGGGAGCTGAGAGCGCAAAGCAACATACGTTGTTGTACGCCATGTCCCATTTAACAAGACTAGTTTTTGCAATGAGGGTGAAGGTGACAATTCCATAGCAAAGCGTGGGTAGAAGGACTCCCCTGGCTAGGGCCAGCCGAGCAGCTGGGGTGAGGCCGTTCCTCACTCTGTATGCAAGGCCCAACTTACAGTTTAAGGCCTTACACGTATTGTGTATGTGCAGATTTAGATCCAGTTGTGGGTCGAGCATCACCCCCAGATATTTGACAGCATCTGCACTTTGTAGTGGGGACCCATCAGCACCTGAGATCTTGAGCGAGTCCGGGATGGCTTTGTCTTGGCTGTTGAGCCAAAGAGTATTGCCTGCATCTTCTGCAGGTTAATCGCAAGCTTGTGGTCCTTTAGCCAGGCTTGGATTTGGCTGAAGTCAGAGTTTAGCTTGGCATTGATGGTGGAGATGTCCTGGGAGCTGGTCATAATGACTAGGTCGTCTGCATACAGCACTGAGCACCCATGTGCCAGGGCCAAGGGTAGCTCGTTTATGAAGAGGGAGAACAGGAGCAGCCCCAGGACAGATCCCTGTGGGACCCCGCAGTTTACCTCAGCAGGTTAAGACAGGGCCTTGTTGAACCTGGTATACTGCTATCTGCCGGAGAGGTAATTTTTTAACCATGCAAGGGCAGGGGGGCAGAAGCCATGGGACAGGAGAGAGGAACACAGTAGTATGCGGTCAACCTGATTGAAGGCTTTTGAGAGGTCCACGAAGATGGCTCAAGTCAGTTTGCCTTGGTCAGCAGCAGACCGGATCGAAGAGGTAATGACTGCTAGGGCAGTGGTGGTGCTATTCCCTTTTCTGAACCCATGCTGTGCGGGAGAGAGTAGATTGTGAGTCTGCAGGTAGTGGGTGAACTGTGAGACAACTACCTTTTCAAGAAGTTTGCTGATCACTGACAGGATATATCTGCATAAGAGGGAGCCATGCTCAATCCCATCTCAGTCCCTCTTATTTGAAAATAAAATTATTTCTCAAATCTAAAAATATTTTGATTGAGCACTATGTCAGCCATTTTCAGTAATAAACTATTAGGTGGGTTAGTCTCTGTTCTTTTAAGCTCCAATATTTCTTTTAGTGCTGCACATCCTTCCTGATGTGGGATCGATGTGTGTAGATCTTTAAAAGAAAACTACTGAGATTGTGGGCTCCCGCACCCGAAAAGGTAACTCTGTGGTTTTGGCTTTTAGTAGCACAGTGACATTTTCTCTCACATAACTTGGTGTATTTTAATTTTAAAAGTAGGATGCAGGGGGTGCTCCGTTTTCTGTGAAGAGTGTGGCACCACATCCACACGCTTCAATACTTTTAATGACCCGAAGCATATGGTGCATAACACCTTCTGAAAATGGAGCACCCATCCTCCGGACTTCTGGATTCTGTACTTTTAAATTAAAATACTCAGTAGGCATGAGAAATGCCACTCATGCTGTTGTAGTTAAACTAGAGTTAGTTTTTTCGTGCAGGAGTTCAATGATCTCAGGAGTTCTCCTTTAAGATCCCAAGTCACCAAAAAACATCTCTCTATATCTAAATCAGTGTCATTCTCATTTCCAATTATTTTTATAATATCCACAGAATCTCTAATGTATGTCCTTGTTTCTTCTACAAATGGTCTAATATGAAAATCTATATAAATTGACAGTGATTCCAGAATAAAATTAATCCCAGAAACAATAGGTCTTCCCAGTGGGTTAAAAAGATCTTTATGTATGTTGGGTAGGATATGAAACAGGGGGACTGAAGGAGTGTGTCTGTACAATGCATCTCTCTCCCACTCTATAATATGCCCATTTACAAATGCTGTTTCAAGTAAACTTTTCACTAAACTTTTAACTGACTCAGTAGGATTATGTTTAAGTTTTAAATAGTTATTAATATCTGTCAGAAGGGCCAAACAAATTGCTTATTTTACATAATCCAAAATGACCACTGCTCCCCCCTTATCTGCCCTCTTAATAACAATATTATTGTCATTCTCCAGGTTCCTGAGAGCTCCAAATTGTGAAGCAGTGAGGTTAAATTTAGTTCTTCTGTCTGTATCTCTCTCTCTAGACAGAAGCTGTCCTATAGCTCTATTCACTAAAGAAGTGTAAGTCTCAATTAGATGTGGAATACCCTGGGGTAAAAAGTGTGATTTTAAATTCAACCGTCTACTCAATTCCATTTTCTTTTCTTGTAACTGCTCATTCATGATTGTCTGCTCAGGTTACATAGAAACATAGAAACATAGAATTTGATGGCAGATAAGGACCGCTTGGCCCACCCAGTCTGCCCATTTCCCTACCTACTGGATAAGCTGCAGATTCTAGTTAACCAGCAGCCTACTTCTTCTTACCCCCACCCCCCAGAATTGCCTTATGACTGTCCCATGCATGCTTGAATTCCACCACTGATTTTGACTCCACAACCTCCTCCGGAAGGCTGTTCCATGCATCCATAACCCTCTCTGTGAAAAAATACTTCCTTAAATTACCTCTGAGCCGCCCCCCCTCTATCTATCTATCTATCTATTGTGAATCAAAACAGAATCGTAACCGAAGCTTCCTGAAGAATCTGTTAAGATCCAACTTTAATGCAAATTAATTTAACTGGTTGTGGGTACAAAATGTTAAACCTTTAGATAAGACCTCCTCTTCTACCTCTGTTAATATTCTACTTGAAATATTATACACTAATTTGTTTTGTTCCTCTGGGACCAAAGAGATTTCTTCTCCAGTCCTGTTCCTTATCTTTTTTCTTTTTTCCTTTCTTCTGTATCTATATCTTGTTCTGTTTCTATTCCTCCTGAGGGTCCTGCTTCTTCTTGATCTCCCTTGTGTAAATCTATATTTGCATGTGTATATTGGTAACCTCTCTTGCCTCTGAATCTGAAAGCTCCTTCTTCCTCGACCCCCTGAGCTGGACCTTGCTTTTCTACAATATCAGAACTGCAAGACATTTCTGTTATTACGTTGGGAGTGTCACTTAAACTACAGACAGAAAGTGCCTCATATGTTTGTGGCACTGATCTCAAAAATAATAATCCAGTAATGAATTCCAGAGTATCACATCAGGAGGACATTCATTTAAAAGACTGTTATGCTGAAGATCAGAGTTTCATGACCAGAGCCATGACAGTAGAATTTTATAAGTATAAAAACAAGCATTTGTCAGTGCCGAACATTCAGGTGCATGGTGTGTGGCAGGCATGCATAGTGAGATGAGTAATTCGTCGTGGATACTGACTTCCTATTAACTGTTGATCTGTACCTGTGCTGTCATTTAAAACTGTCAGGCTAACCTACTTGCCCAGTCATAGTGTATAGGCCCATGAGGCCTTGACACCCATGTTAACCCCTTGTGAGGAAAGGCTTCCCACCCACCACTAGGTTTGTGTATACCAGAACACTGCTCTGTCCCTCTCCTGGCTGTGACCAGGGCCACACACTGCAGTGCCTTTCCCCCAACCTCGGCCCATTCATCCAGCTCACACCTGCACTCAGATCACCAGCACAGGAAGGCAACATGGCCTGTCTAGGCCAATGTCTGTCCCTGCAAGCAACATTACTTTATACATTTTTGGAATAGTTTTGACCCCAAAATTTCATCCTAGTCTTTTTATGACCCCCCCCCCTGAACATGACAGGTGTCATTTATAAAATACTGCATGAAATATCATTTCATGCCACAAATGCTAAATCATATTTTGGCCAGGTTTCAAAAACTGACAGTTGACATAAGAAAAGGTGCTCAAGAACAAGAGTTCATGCTATGAAGCTAGGTTGGAGGTAGATTCAGGAGAGATGTGAGGAAGTACTTCTTCACAGAAAGAGTGGTGGATTCCTGAAACAGTCTCCCAGCGGAGGTTTTGGGGGTGAAAACAGTGGTGGGGTTCAGGAATGCATGGGATAAGCACAAGAGAATCAAAGTGGAAAGAAAGGGGGGAGGGAGAAAGAGCTTTAGATCGGGTATGGTTTGTGATATTAATGTAAGTAAGGAGAAATAGGCAGACTGGATAGGCCAAAAGGTGCTTATCTGCCATCAAATTCTATGTTTTTGTGTTTCATGAGATGGTGTGAAAAAAATGGCTATGTTGAAAACTTGAGGTCAGAATATTGAAAATTACCAAACCTATGAGTGTGCATTAAAAAAGGTCTATGTACCTTCATAGCTTTGTTGCATTTTTTTAATATTTTGACCCCAAATTTTCAACATAGTCTTCCTATGACTCAACCTCATGAATCCAGTAGGTGAACATTTTTAAATCCGGGCCAAACTGTCATTTTGCGCCACAGGTATGAAAACATATTTTGTCAGGATTCAAAAAATGGCAGCTGCCACGTTCATGAGGTGGTGTGAAAAGATGTCTATGTTGGAAATTTAGGGTCAAAATATTGACAATGGCCAAAGTTATGAGTGAATGTTGAAAAATGTCAGTGTACATTCATAACCTTTTTTTTTTGCTATCTTTTTTCTCCCCTGTCCCACTTGGCCCTACCTCATTGCCATCCTCCCAGCCCTGGCCCCCAAACTTCAGACTCCCTCCCGTGCTCTCCATGGCTTATCCTCCATGGAAGGGGGGCATGGTGCCCCCAACTCAACCCGCCAAGTCCAGATTTAGTGTCAAGGAGGTGTCTTCTTGGGGGCAGTGCCTGAAGAGGATGGCCATTCATGTCACATGACTGGGACCTGATTTTTCCTCTTTTCCCTGCAGAGGGGAGCATACAGTGCTGACAATGGCAGAGCTGCATGCGCATCTGCAAACAACACGCCAGTTGGCTGCTCTTCCTCTGAGTCCCATTGTACTCAACCTGGCGTGCCAACACCTAGCCTCTGCCAGGTGTCAGGCAGGTGCCGGTCTCTGTTCCCCACCCTGCCCAGAAGAGGAGAACTGTCCTCCAGACTCTCTATCCTCTCCTTCCCCAGCTGACCCCAATGACCCGCTCGCACAGCAAACACAGGTCACCGGCATGGCAGGAGGTAAGGCATCACTGCCTCAGCCCTCCATGTCACTGGGCTGGTCGTGTATGTTCATGACTTTGTTTTGTTTTAATACTTTGACCCCAAATTTCTTACAGCACTTATATGACCCACTTCAACGAACCAGTAAGTAAAGTTTTCACACACCTGCTGAATCTTTCACTCTCCACAAGCACAGTCCCTTTGGCCTGGAAAGTGGCCAAGGTTCTTTCTCTCTATAAAGTTGGTGACCCCTCCTCCCCTGGAAACTACCACCCTATTTACCTCCTCCACTCCCTAGCTAAACTTCAGGACTCTCTAGTCTACACTAGGATTGCTGATTTCTTCCCTGCCTCCAACACCCTCTTCCTAGTCCAAGTTGGCTTTTCAGAAGTGGTATTCTACTAAATCATCCCTACTGTGGGTCACAGACTCCATCCTCTCAAGCATGGATCTGAGTCACATCACTGCTGCAATCTTCATCGATTTGGCAAAGGCTTTTGATTCAGTGTCCCACTCAATCCTCCTAGGCACACTACGCTTAGTTGGCCTAGCAGGACCAGCAGTGAACTGGTACATCTGTTACCTCATGAACAGGCATCAGTCAGTTCTGGTGGACTCTGCTCTATCATCTCCTCTACTTATCCTTTCTGGGGTCCCCCAATGGTCCATCCTTGGCCCTATCCTTTTCTCCCTTTTCATCAGCAACCTTCCCTCAGTTTGCTCACATGCTGAAATCCACATGTATGCTGATGGCACGATCTACAACTCCGGACCCTCAACTCCCAACTTGGTGGTCTCCCTCCAGCACAGTTTTAACAATGTACTAAATTGATTCCAGGATAACCAACTGTGGGTCAATACTAAGAAAACAGTCTCTATGACCTTTGGGAGGAGACAAAAACTTGCAACACCCCTGCCCCCAAGTTTTCACCACCCCAGATGGCTCCACTGTTGAAGTTGTCTCGGCTTTCAAATATCTTGTGATCTGGCTAGACAACAAGGTTGGTTTATCAATTCATATAGACACCATGCACTCCAAACTCTGCCCAAAACTGAGTAATGTACTGAATCAAGAAATGTCTCTCTCTTTCCATTCATTGAGAGCTGATTACCAAAACAGTCCTCCCTGTGCTCAATTAGGCAGACATTGTCTGCCCCTGCCTTAACCCTTGCCAAACTATACACCCTCCTTAATGCCTTTTGCTAGTTCATCACTAGATTCCCTTTCTGCACACACCACTGCTTCCTCTACTCCTCTCTATCAATCACTTCCCTCTCCCACAGACATCAAACCCACTCCTTAACCTTCATTGCCAAATACTAGTTTGGACTTCTCTAATCCTATCTCTTTTTTCCATCTGTCTCCTGCCTGTCCTTCTTCCTACTTACTCCACTCTAGGAAGTCCCGATCCTTCACCCTCCCCTACTCTCAATCAACTTCTGGTCATTCTGCCTTTTCCTTCATCTACCTTCCCTCTGGAACCAACTTTCATCTACCCTGCATCAAGCCACCTCTTTCCCAGTTTACAATTGCCTGCTCAGACATGCTCCTTCCACTCCCTGTCACTGCCCCAACTGCATCCTCATTATACTTCTGACTTATCTGTGCTCAGGTTAGCTATGTATAAATATACTGTTCAGCAGTTCCTAGATTACTTGTATAAGTACACTATGTACTCTGAAACTGGCTGTATTTTTACCTCATTTTCTCATTCTGTACATGATTTCTATTACCCAATTTCCCACGGGTCACACCTTGAAATGAGCCTCAGCTCAGTGTGCCTTTCCAAGTTATCAAAATTTTAAATAAATAAGAAAGTTTTCAAATCCTGCCTGAAAGGTGATTTAATGGAGTGATTGTGAAATCACCTTTCATGCAGGACTTGAAGAATTTCATACAAGCATAGAACATGATGGCAGATAAGGACCATATGGTTCATCTAGTCTGCCCATTTCACTACTCAGTGTTGACAGCCCAGATCCTATTTGATCTGTGGCACACCTTGTCTGCCCATCTCCAGGGTGCCCTTATGCCTATCCCATGTGCTTTTGAACACCCATATTGTTTTAGCCCCTTCCACCTCTGCTGGAAGGTTGTTCCATGGATCCACCATCCTTTCTGTGAAAAAGTACCTCCTGACATTCCCCTTGAGCCTTTCTCCCTCCAGCCTCATATCAGGTTCCCTTGATCTTGTGCAATGCTTCCTCTGAAATATGCTTCCCTCCGGTGCCCTGTTTATACCCCTAAGGTACTTGTATATCTCTATCATACCCCCTTCTCGCTCCTCTCCTCCAGTGAACAGATATTAAATTCCCTGAGTCTTTCCACTATGGCTTCTGGTGCAGGCCATGTACCATTTTCGTTGCCTTTCTCTGGACTGCCTCCATCCTGTCTATGTCCTTCTTGAGATGCAGTCTCCAGAACTGGATGCAGTACTCCAGGTGAAGCCTTACCAGTGATCTGTACAGTAGAATCACCACCTCTTTCTTTCTGCTGGTTATGCCTCTACCTATGCATCCCAGCATTCTGTTTGCCTTCCCCACCACTTTTTTCACATTGCTTGGTCACATTTAGGTCATCTGATATGATAATTCCCAGGTCTCTCTCTTGCTTGGTGGTGGCCAGAACCCCCCTTCCCATCCTATACCCTTCTCTTGGATTCCTGTGAGCCAGGTGCATCATTTTGCACTTTTTAGCATTGAAGCTCAATTGCCATACACCTGACTATTCTTCCAATAAGCTTATATCCTTTCTCATTCTCTCCACCCCTTCTGGTGTGTCAACTCTGTTGCAGATCTTGATGTCATCCATGAACAGGCATACCTTTCCCTCCAGATGCTCTGCAATGTCACTAATGAAGACATTGAACAGGACTGGTCCCAGCACCGATCCCTGTGGCACCCCGCTGGTCACCTCCCTCTTTTCTGATTTCATGTCATTTATTACCACCCTCTGAGTCCTGTCCCTTTGCCAGTTCTCAACCCATTTTACTACCATAGGGTAATCTCCTATGTGGGATGATGTCAAAGGCCTTGCTGAAATTCAGGTAGGCCACATCCACCACCCCTCCCTGATCTACCACTCTGGTCACTCAGTCAAAGAAATCAATTAGATTTGTCTGACAGGACCTTCCCACTGAGAATCCATGCTGCCTTGGATCCTATGCCTCGCTAGTCTCCAGAAACTTCACAATCCTCTCCTTAAATATGGATTCCATTAGCTTCCCCATTATTGAGATCAGGCTTACAGGCCTGTAATTGCCTGTCTCCTCACTACTGCCACTCTTGTGGAGAGGGACCACATCTGCCCTCCTCCAGCCTTCAGGTACCTCCCTTGTCTCTAGAGATGAGTTGAAAAGGTCAGTCAGTGGACCTGCCAGTATGTCCCTGAGTTCCTTTAATACTCTGGGGTGCATCCCATCTGGCCCCATTGCTTTGCCTGTTTTTTATTTTCCCGAGTTCCACTAGGACTCTTTCCTCAGTGAATGGTCTGGTGTCAACCTCCCTCCCCTGACTACCCATCCTAATGAGTTTTGGTCCATCATCTCCCCCCCCCTTCCCTGGTGAACACTAAGCAAAAGTATTTGTTCAGTGTCTCTGCCTTTTCTAGGTAGTATTCCACCCACTCTCCTCCTTTCTTCAGTCTAACAAAACCATTTCTGGTCTTTTTCCTCTTGCTAATGTTTCTGAAGAAGGTCTTGTCTCCTTTCTTAACAGCCTGTGCTATACCTTCCGTTTCTGTGCCTTAGCCCTTTTGACTGTTTTCCCAGATTCTTTCTGTTTCTCCAGATATTTTTCCCTGTCCTCATCCTTTTGAGTCTCCTTGTATTTCCTAAAGGCCTTTTTTTTCCCTTACTTTCTCAGCCACTACCTTTGAGAACCACAGTGGCCATTTCTTTCTTTTACTCTTACTATGTATTCTAACACAGTGTCTTGTTACTTCTGTTATGACTCTTTTGAGTCTAAACCATTGTTCCTCCACATCTCCCCCTGTACCTTCTGCTGCTAGGGCACTTTTAAGCTGTCCCCCCACATTTCCTTAAATTTGGCCTGCCTGAAATCCAGAACCTTAATCCTTGTATGACTTTCCTCTACCACTGCAGTTACAGTAAAAACTTACTGTCCTGTGGTCACTGGAACCAAAGGAACTGCCCACCTCAACATCTGAGATCCTGTCCCTATTGGTCAGCACCATGTCCAGTATAGCCCCCTCCCGGGTGTGTTGTACTACTAGCTGCCTTACGTTTACCCCATGAAGTCCCTGCTCCTTGTTGTACCTGCAGTCTGAATGATACAATCTGCATCTGGCAGGTTGAAGTCTCCAATTAGATGTAGTTCCTCTCTGGTTGCCATCTTGTGGATGGTCTCCACCAGAACTTCATCTGTTTCCTCCTCCTGTGGAGGAGGGCTATAAACCCCCTCCAGTGCAGAGGACAGTCTTCTTTCCCACCTCTAGGGTGACTCACAGTGCCTCCATTCCTTCCTGTAATTCTTGAGTCTCTGTTGCTTTAATCCCGTCATTCACATACACAGCCACCCCCATCCCCACTTTCCTTCCCTATCCTTCCTAAAAGGTGTATATCCTGGTATGGCTGTATCCCAGTTATGGTTCCCTGTGTACCACATTTCAGTAATAGCCACAATGTCCAAGTTTGTGTCTGCCATCAATGCCATTAGGTCTGGTATTTTTTTTCCCAGACTGCGGGCATTTGTGCACATTACCTTCCATTCTGTGCACCCCCCCTTCCTTTTCCCGTTTTCGGGTCTGTGCCTGTGCCATGTTTGAGTTATATTTTCTGTTTTCCTTCCTGTTGTAACCAATTTTTTTCTTGTTTCTTGTGTCCATCTACTAATTGGGGTCTCCTTATTTCCAGATATGTCATGTGGGGGGCTACAGTAATCCCTCTGACTGCATTTGCCCCCCCCCCGGGCTAGTTTAAATGCCTGCTGAGGAAGCATTTTAACTTTTCAGTAAGGGTACCATAACCCCACCAGATAGATGTAGGTCATCCAGTGAATACAGTCCTTGATCCCTCCAGGTGAGGTCCCAGTCCCTAATGGAGCCATACCCCTCCTCTCCACACCATTTCTTTAGCTATATGTTGAATTCCATGGTGTGGATGTCTCAGCCCTCTCCCTTGACGTGGACAGGTAGAATCTCCGAGAAGGTTACAGAGTGTGCTACTTGCCCAAGACTTCCCCCCCGGCCCGGCTCCCTGAATTCCTCCTGTACTTTACCTATGTCTACCCCCCTCTCTTGCCAGGTCATTTGTCCCCATGTGGATAAGGACATCCAGCTCCTCCCTCTTTTCCACCACCTTAGTGATCCTTAGGATCCACTAACCCTCCCTCTGAACTGTGCCTCCAGGTAGGCACACTACCTCCCTTTCCTGACTGCTGCCTATTCCCAGATCTATCCCCCTAATGATGGAGTCCCAAAGAGGATTTCCTTCTTTCTCTTGTGTGTTCTCCTTCCAGTTGCCCTCAGGGCTCTGTCCTGGATGACCCCCTCATCCCCCTTGGTGTCCACTTCTGGAGATGTTGTGTGATCTTTCTGCTCTGCCAAGATGGCATATAAGTTATGAAGTGTCACTGGCTGGTGGATGTGCCTTTGTCCCACCTCACTCACCCTTCCTGAGCCCACCGTAGTTCATCCATCCCTCCTTCTTGGCATCCTGTGAGGGAGTGGTGGTAGACATAGTGGTCCCTGTGTTGGACAGACGGCTGTCTGGATCCTTGCCAACTCTGCTCAGAGTCCTGCAACATCCACCTTTGACACAGAGAAGTGCTGCAAATAAGGAAACACCACAGTGTCCAGACAGTCTTTCTGAACACTGCTGCCCCACAACCACTGCATTGCATGACACCCATCATTTTTCTTTGCCTATCCTTTCCTTACCCTTTCTGTGTCTTCTGTTCTTTATCCTTTCATGCACCCACCCTTTTTTTTTGATGATTTTTTTCCCTTTTGCACACTGTAGCTTTTTTCTTCTCTCTCCACCTTTTACAAAATTGCTTTAACTATGCCCCTACTATGATTATGAACTCTAGTTGCTTTGAGTAAGTGTGCTCAAATTCCTATGGTATTAATGAAATACACCCAGAAACTGCTTCTTGTCAAAATATTGTCAATGATTCATCACATAATTTCAAAGAGCAGGAAAAGACAGAAACAACTTTATCAATCCCCTGTCCTGAAAATCTTGCTACCGCTCACTGAGATAATTTTAAAAAGAAGGAAAACAACAACAAACATGAGTCAAAACACTTGTGCTGAGGATGTGCTTACTCCCCCTTATGCCCCTCCTACTCCACAGCCCCTGCTTTTACCTTTGCTTGGCTCCTGTCAACCAGATTTAACAGGGCATTCAATTAAGAGTGGGGGTGGGGGTGGAAGGAGGGGCAAAATTTGCAGCAAGCAAAGACAGCAAAGAAATAACAGCCCCACTTAAAGCACACCAAATTGGTTTCAGATTTTCAACAGCCCCAAAACAATTCCCTGCTAGCCCCTTATAAGTAGTAAAGAAATCAACCTGCTACCAAGTGAAATCAACAATAAGCAGTAAAGGAAGCAAGAAAAGCAGCAATGAGCAGTTACTGCACTGAAATGAATTTGATTCCTTTTCCTTCTAGCATCTTACATAGAAACATAGAAGTTGACAGCAGATAAGGACCACAAGGCCCATCCAGTTTGCCCATTCTTTTTCTACCTTATGAATGTGCCATCAGCCTTTGCTCTGTCAATGGCCTATCTATTCATACTCATCTGTATTGCTCCCTTATGCCTATCCCACACTTGTTTGAAGCCCTGCACTGTATTCATATCCAACATTTCCTGAGGTAGGCCATTCAATGCATCTACCACCCTTTCTGTGGAAAAGAACTTCCTCACATTACCCCTTAATTGGCCTCCCTCTAATCTCATGCTGTGTCCTCTTTTCCTGCTATTTTTCTTATATTGAAACATGTTAGACTCTTTCACCTTGTTAATGCCCTTAAGGTGTTTGAATGTTTCAATCATATCACCTCTCTCCCTCCTTTGCTCTAGGGTATACATGTTGAGCTCTGTTAATCTGTCCTCATATGTTTTCTGATGCAGTCCCTGTGCAATTTTGGTTGCCCTTCTCTGGACTGCCTCAATTTGGTTAATGTCCTTGTGAAGGTACGGGCTCCAGGACTGCACACAGTACCCCAGATGAGGCCTAACCAGTGTCTTCTAAAGAGGGATTATTACCTCCCTCTTCTGACTTGTTATACCCATACTAATGCACCCCAACATCCCTCTAGCCTTACCTACTGCTTTAGTAGTCTGCTTGGATCATTTCAGGTCATCGGTGATGATGATGCCCAAGTCTCTTTCTTCCCTTGTGACTGCCAGCAACTCCCCTCCCAGCCTATAGGTGGTTTTAGGGTTTCTCTTCCCTATGTGCATGATCTTGCATGTCTTTGCATTAAACTCCAGTTGCCACTCTTTCGATCATTTTACTAGTTTATCCAGATCTCTTCTCATTCTGCCCACCCATCTGGATCTTCTACTCTGTTACAGATCTTGGTGTCATCTGTAAACAGACAAACCTTACCCTCCAGTCCATCTGCAATGTCCCTGATTAAGATATTGAAGAGGACTGGCCCCAGAACTAATCCCTGAGGTACCCCACTTGTGACTTGCATCTCTTCTGACTGTATATCGTTTACCACCATTCTCTGTTTTCTGACCGCCAACCAATTTGCCACCCAGTTGACCAACTTCTGACCCACCCCAAGCCTATCCAGCTTATTAATCAATCTTCTATGTGGAACAGTATCAAATGCTTTGCTGAAGTCAAGGTAGGTGATGACAACTGCTCCCCCTTGGTCCACCACTCTGGTTACCCAGTCAAAGAAATCTATGAGATTAGTTTGACAGGACCTTTCTTTTGTAAACCCATGCTGTCTTGGAGCCTGTGCTCCTATGGATTCCAGGTGTTGTACTATCCTTTCCTTAAGGGGTGCCTCCATAATCTTGCCCACTACTGAGGTAAGACTGACTGGTCTGTAGCTCCCTGCCTCCTCCCTGCTACCACTCTTGTGGAGTGGGATCACATGAGCCCTTCTCCAGTCTTCTGGGACCTCTCCTATGCTCAGAGACTCACTACACAGTTCTGATAATGGCTCTGCTAGTTCCATCCTTAGCTCCTTTAATACACTGGGATGTATGCCATCAGGTCCCATTGCCTTGTCCACCCTGAGCTTATCGAGCTCTTGTAGGACCCTTTCTTTTGTGAAGGGACTAGTGCCCACCTCCCTCCCCCCGTCTCCATAGTGCTGAGCTGTGCACCCTGCCCTACCTTCTCTTCAGTAAATACTGAGCAGAAGTATCTATTTAGGAAAGATGCTTTTACATGGTCCTCCTCACATGCCCCCTTGTCCCCTTTGATCTTAGCAATACCCCCTCTGGACTTTCTCCTTTCACTAATGTATCTATAGAAAGTCTTGTCACCTTCTTGTACTGTTCGTGCTAGTGTTTCCTTGATTTGAGCCTCTGCCTGCCTTACTGCCTTCCCTGCTTCCCTTAGGGAAGTTTGGTATGCCTCTCTATCTTCATCCCACTGCCTTCCCTTATATTTCCTGAAGGCTAGGCTTTTGGCTCTGACCTCTTCTGCTACTGATTTTGAAAACCAAAGTGGTTTCCTTCTTCTTTTGCACTTCCTTTTCTGTCTAACACAATGGGATGTTGCTTCAAGTATTGCATCCTTAATGCTTGCCCACTTTGCCTGTATCCCCGCACCTGTGTTTCTTTTTGCCAGGGCTAGCTTAACTCTGTTGGCCATCTTATCAAAGTCAGCGCCTCTGAAGTCCCAAATTTTTGCCTTGGAATGGGATGATTTAGATGTAGTAGCCAAACTGAACCATACCATGTGATGGTCACTGGCCCCCAGGTGACCTTCTACCTGGAGATCTGTGATCCTTTCCCTGTTGGTCATTACTTGATCTAGGATAGCTCTGTCTCTTGTGGGTTGTTGTACCAGTTGTTTGAGGCCCTCCCCCTGCAGGGAATCCACTATGTGTCTAGTTCTGGCAGGTGTTCCTGCTGGTATTGACCAATCTGTATTTGGCATGTTGAAGTCTCCCATTATCAGAACCTCCCCTTTAGCTGTCATGTTTTGCATATCTTCTAACAGTAATGTGTCTATGTCCTCCCCCTGGTCTGGAGGCCTGTAGACAACTCCAGTTCTTATGGCTGTCCCATGTCCTGTTTCCAGGGTGACCCACAGTTCTTCTAGCTCTTTATGTGTATTCTGAATTTCTGTAGCTTTGATATTTTCATTGACATACAGGGCCACTCCACCCCACCCCCCTTTTTGCACCTCGGTCTCTTCTGAACAGTACATAGCCAGGTACTGAAGTCTCCTAAGTGTGGTTACTGGTAAACCATGTCTTGCTAATTGCTACTATGTCCAGTTTAGCCTCTGTCATTATTGTCTGCAGGTCTGGGATCTTGTTTCCCAGACTGTGAGCATTTGTGTGCATGATTTTACATTGGCTAGATTTCTGTGTGTTAGTTGTTGGGCAAGGTCTGACAATTCCCCAGTGCATCGTATGGGGAGACAGACCTTTTTCCTTACTTGGTGATGCAAATGAAGTTCAAACATGCTGAACTCCTGTTTGACCACTAGCTGAAGGGGGAAGGGTGTTCTTCCCATTCGATGTATGGGATGCTGCACCCCTCTCCCCATTTGCTAGTTTAAGTATTCTTCAAAGACATCAAACTTCTGCCCCAATGCACTGACTCCCTCCTTAGTCAGATGCAGTCCATCAAATTTAAAGAACTTTCACTCCCAAAACTGTTGCGAGTTCCCTACAAATTTGTGTCCTTTTTCCTGGCACCAGCCCTTGAGCCACATGTTTAGCTCCCCTATCTCTCCTTCTCTGACCTTCTGTCCATCTGCCCCCCTCTCCCAGACTGGCAGGATCTCAGAGAAGGAGATGCCAGATGAAATGGATGATAGTTTGTCACCCAGCCTGATCAGGTGTTCCTTGGTCTCCACAGCTGACTGGCTGGTGAGATCCTTAGTCCCTATGTATACCAGGATGTCAATGTTTTCTCCTGCTTCCTGAGCAATTTTAGCAATACCGTCAGTGTCTCTCCATGCTGATGTAGCTTCTGAGAAGTCAAAAAGCAACCTGCTACCACAAATCTGACTCAGCTCTGCCTCCAATTATCAGGTAACTGAGGCCCCAGAATAGACAATTAGCACCCTTCCCCCAAACTGCACTAAATTAAATTACAATTTGCAACAAGTAAAGACAGCAAAGAAATAACAGCCCCACCAAAAGCACACCAAAATAGGTTTGAAACTAGAACAAATAGGTTTCCAATTCTAAAAAACAACAACATTACTGAAAACACACCAAAATAGGTTTGAAATTAGAAGAAATAGGTTTCTGATTCAAAGAAACAGCCTCACCAAATGCACATCAAAATAGGTTTGAAACCAGAAGAAACAGGTTTCTAATTCAAAGAAATAGCAATCTCAATGAAAGCACACCAAAATAAGTTTCAAATTTTTAACAGCCCCAAAACAATTTGCTGCTAGCCCCATATAAGTAGTAAAAATAAAATCAACATGCTACCAAGTAAAATCAACAATAAACAGTAAGAGAAGCAATAAAAGCAGCAATGAGCAGTTACTACACCAACATTGCTCATGTGAAGGGGTCCCAAAAAGGCCATGCTGAAAAATTGGAGGAAAAATATTTCACCTGATCCATCAGATAATTTCAAAGAGCAGGAAGACAGAAATAACTTTATCATTTTCCTGTCCTGAAAATCTTGCCACCAATCACTCAGATAATTTTAAAAGGAAGGAAAACAAAAACAAAAAAAATGAGTCAAAACACTTGTGCCAAAGGCATGCTTACTCACCCTTATGCCCCTCCTACTCCACAGCCCCTACTATTCCCTTTTCTTGTCTTCTATCCATCAGATTTAACAGGGCATTTAATTAAGTGGGGTCGGGGTGGGAGGGGCAAAATTTGTAGCAAGCAAAGATAGCAAAGAAATATCAGCCCCACTAAAAGCACACCAAAACAGGTTTGAAATCAGAAGAAATAGGTTTCTAATTTGAAGAAACAGCCCCACATAAAGCACACCAAAATAGGCTTCAAATTTTCAACAGCCCCAAGACAATTCCCTGCTAGCTCCTTATAAGTAGCAAAACATCAGCCTGCTACCAAGGGAAATCAACAGTAAGCAGTAAAATAAGCAATAAAAGCAGCAATCAGCAGTCACTGCACTGAAATGAATCTGATTCATTCCCCTTCTAGCCGCTTCTGAGAAGTCAAAAAGCAACCTCCTACCAGAAATCTGACTCAGCTCTGCTTCCAATTATCAGGTAGCTGATGCTTCAGGACAGATAATTAGCTCCCTTCCCCCAAACTGTACTAAATTAAATTAAAATGTGCAGCAAGTAAAGACTTCAAAGAAATAACAGTCCCACTAAAAGCGCACTAAAATAGGTTTGAAACCAGAAGAAACAGGTCTCCAACTCAAAGAAGCACAAGCCCCACCCAAAGCACACCAAAATAGGTTTGAAACTAGAACAAATAGGTTTCCGATTCTAGAAAACAACAACCTCACCAAAAGCACATCAAAGCTGGCTTGAAATTAGAAGAAATAGGTTTCCAATTCAGATAAACAACAACCCCACTAAAAGCACACCATTTGTTTGAAACCAGAAGAAACAGGTCTCCAATTCAAAGAAACAACAGCCCCACACAAAGCACACCACAAATGGGGTTGAAACTAGAAGAAATAGGTTTCCAGATCTAAGAAACAGCAGCCCCACTAAAAGTACACCAAAATAGGTTTGAAATCAGAAGAAACAGGTTTCCAATTCAAAGAAATAACCCCAATTAAAGCACACCAAAATAGGTTTCAAATTTTCAACAGCCTCCAAACAATTCCCTGCTAGCCCTTTATAAGTAGTAAAAAAATCAACCTGCTACCAAGTAAAATGAACAATTAGCAGTAAAAGAAGCAAGAAAAGCAGCAATGAGCAGTTATGGCACCTACATTGTTCATGGGGTGGGATACCAAAAAGGCCATGCTGAAAAACTGGAGGAAAAATATTTTAAAAAATGTATTTATTTATTCAAATGTTTTACCAGGAAAGACATACTGAGCTAGTAGCAGCTCATTTCCAGATGAATCCTGGGGGTGGGGTAGGAGGTTGGAAGATAAGAGGAGAGAAAAGATACAAAATACAGAGTATACTATACATAGGATGGAAATAAGTATATCAAAATAAACAAGACAATAATGCTTAAAAATAAAATTGACTTTCAGTACGTTACATACAGTAAATTTTGAAACTAGAACAAGAACAATTAAATAGTAATCAACATATCAAAATAATGCACAGAAGGAATTAAATGATGCTAGGTAAGTGGAAAAAGTTGAAATCAGTGAATGGGAGTTACTGGAGAAAGGGCTCAACCAATATCAGGAACAACTGTAGGAGTGAGTAGAGAAATAATGGAAGAGGGCTTTAAGAGCAGGAAAGGAAGGAGCAGAGTGAATAGAAGAGGGAACAGAATTCCATCATTTAGGGAAATGAAACAAGAAGATAGCTTGGTCTGCAGTAGATTTCATCTGAGGCAGCTCAAAAAAGCAAGGGCAAGTATTGCAAAGAGAGTAAGAGGACAAAGACGGAAAGGAGAGGAAGGAGAGAAGATATGAGGGGAGATAGCCAAATCAAAACTTGCAGATAAAGGAAACACAGAGGGTAAGGCACCTGGCATTGAGAAAGGGGAAGGAGAGGAAAGAATACAGGGTACAATGATGAGTACACATGGGTTTATTAATGGCAAAGCAATAGAAGGAGTGAAAGAGAGAGTCCAGTCTAGCTAAAGTGGTCTTTGGAACAGCACCATAGACAATGTCTCCATGGTCAAAAATAGGTAGAATCATCTTAGTGAGGATTTCTCAGCATGCAGGAAGTGGAATGCTTCTCATATTTCTGTATAGCACCCCAAGCTTGGGATTCAGCTTCTTGTGGATGGCATCCATATGAAAAGAAAAATCTAGATGACACTCAAGCCAGACTCTGAGGTTCTTGAATGGAGAAATATCTTCAATAGTTGCACTATCAATGGGACTATGCTGGATGTCACGGGCAGTGTAAAATACCTTGGGATATGGCTAGATCGAGAACAAACACTAAAGCAATACATTGAACACACTACCAAAGTGATACACCAGAAGATTGGGCTGTTATACGGACTAAAAGCATACCTCACCAATGAAACCTACCTAGCAGTAGCAAATGCCATCCTGCTCCCAACACTTCCTTTTGCGGCTCCAATACTGGCCTCCTTAAGTGAAACTGAACTAGCCTAACTTTGCATGCTCCACTATAAGATAAGCAGGTTCACAGCACAGGCTGACAGCACAGAACACCACTGTAAAGTACTTGTGTATCTGAACTGGCTACAACTGAATGACAGACTAAAGCACCCTTCGATATGCCTCATGTACAAAATTCTGAACAACCATATACCTCACCTACAGAAACTAATGATGCACAGACAACATGAAAGAACTCTTTGCTCCTCCTCGCAAGCCCCTCTGGAGTTATCCAGAGTAAGCATGGCTGCTGGGCAACGGTCGTTTGTGTACAAAGTCATGCAATATTGGAACACGCTCCCCACTATTATACAAAGCAGCCCCTCTCTCCTTTCATTCAAATTCTCACTAAAAACACACCTCTCCAGCAAAAGCAACTGCACCTGCCCTCATTAACTTTCCTCAAAAATATTACCAAAGTCCGTAAGTGCCTACTTCATATCTCTGAAACATGTGTAACACTTTCAATCCCGATTGTTAGTGTAAATCTCATTGTACTGTAACTAATGACCTGTCCTGTACTGCATAATCTGGGATCTGTAGTGTTGACTAGTAATGATTCCATATGTAAATTTGTCTATGGAATGATTTTAAGCAGCCCAGCATGACTGTGGATAAGCTTTTTTCTGTACCATACATGATCAATGTCTGTGTTTTTACTATTTGTAACTAATTCCAGGTCACCCCTTAAAAAGGGACCTTGGGTCTCAGTGGGCCTACATGGTCAACAAACTTCAATAAATAAATAAAAGGGAAGGAAGGGAGGGAGTGAGTGAGTGAGTGAGTGAGTGAGGATGGATATTCTAGCAAGTTTCTGCTTGGTGCCAAAAGTCATAGAGATGTTTTCTTAGCACATGGGATAACTGATTATCTTGGTCCCAAAGCTGGATATTGTTAAAGTTCAGTTGGAGAGGATTTGTGAGGTGAGGGTTAGAGGAACCAGAGGAAAAAAGAACCATATTATCTGCATATACATGTATAGATACAGAGGAACAGGCCTTGTGGTGGCAGAAAAATGGAGACAGACCCTAGTGGGGTGCCTGATCTTATGAAGGGAATGGAGTCTCAAATATAAACAGTTTGGGACCTACCTCAAGGTAGGGGCAGAACCACTCAGCTGAAGAAACTGAGAGCCCAGCTGCCTTAAGATTGTCCAAGAGAACTGGATGGGCTACAGTGTCAAAAGCTTTTGCAATGTTGACAAAAATAGCTGAGGTGACAAGTTCCTGATCAATGCCAGAGGATAGCATCTGCTAGATGGAAGAGAGAGGTGGAAGTGGAATGTGACTTTCTAAAACCAGACCAGAAAAGATTGAAGAAAGAGATTGAGTCAAGAAAAGGGGAGAGCTGAGATAGAATAAAGTGCTCATGTAACTTAGCCAAAGTAGGAAGGAGAGAAAAAGGTAAAAAAATTACCAATTTATAAGTACAAGTTCAAAACAAATTGAAATATATTGACCACATACCTGATTTCCTCTGTTCCCAGTCTGATGTTAAAGAGTGAATAGGTCTCCAGTCCAGAGAGGATTACGGTGTTCAGCCCCTAATATGTAAGTCATGGGTGGGATATGTGGGAGGGTATGTGTTGAGTGGGGGGTTAGATGGAGGAGAGTAATGGGAGGGGCAGCAGCAACAGACATCAATGTACTGCTTTCTTTTTTACAAGGATTAAAAAAAAGCATTATGAGGGATGCTTTTTCTTTATTTTAGGTACCAACACTGGGTATTGGGCACCCCAGTGTCAGTGTCATGTTTGGCTGCACCAAGGGGTTCCCAGTGTCAAATAATGGAAATGGGCAGGGTGAGGGGTACTTGCCAACACCAGGGATTAGACACCCTGGTGTCAGAAAATTCAGGAGGGGCACCAGAAGCAAATGGAGGTGGGAGGGATGCTTGTCAGTGGGAAGGTTTATGCAGATGAAAGGTGCCAGCCAATCTGTGAATGGAGCAGTTGGCTTCTTTCAACTATGAGAAGTTTCCACTCTGCAAAAACAAAATGCATCACCATCAGCCTAGTTGATCATTTGGCTGTCACTGCCGAGTCCCCTGCTGCCTGAGTTGCATTGGACCTGAGAGTGACACACATCTGAAATGTAATTTTTTGTAATAAAATATTTGCTGCGCATATGTGCATGCAAACGTAAAAATAAGAAGAGGCATGTGTCAGTGTTCCCATGCTAATGTTGTCATTATGATAACCAGACAACATAAAAGGAAACATTCACACACGCATCAGCTTTTCAGAGTGGGGAGGCTAGCATCGTCTTCATGGGGGGACCATTTCAAAAGTAAGTAGGGTACTGATTCTTTTTTCCATTTTTGGAAAGCAATTTTTTAAAGCATTCTCTTAAGGCCTTCCCAAACAACTTAGCTATCTATACATACTGTTTACAGGCAACAGACCTCTGGAAAAGTTTTATGGTGAAGCTGTGTTAAGCACGCAGGATTACCTATTAAGATATGAAATCCATGCTATATAATAATAGTTCTAAAACTCTATTAGTTAGTCTATATAAAGAGTTACTGAAGGAACTAATTATGACATGCATATGGTTTTTCTGTTAAGGACACATATTTGCAAAAATGTGCTAGTCAGTAGTAATATATACTTTATATGTGCCTCGTTATTAAATGGGTCGAGAACCTCTGAAATTACATAATTCTTACAATACTGGTTACAACCAATAACTATAATAGTTTAGTTGATAAAGCTTCCAGTATTTTAACAGGACAAAACATATGGGGGAAAGTGATGGGGATGACAAGTTATTATAAGTTAAACAAACATATTTCATGGTTCTATTCTCACAGTGAACTTTCTGTATTGGAGAATTTGAATGGAAATTTGTAAGAATGAGTACCGTGGTATAAATGTTTTTTTTATGATTTTGAGAAATTTTGTTATTGTTTACTTTGTACTGCGTGTATCTGTACTTTAAACACAGATTAGGTTGTCTACTGACATACCTTCACCATAGGACTTGGAAATGTGAAAGCAAGGGAGCTGTTGAGAATGGTCACTTCATGCTTCCTTAATAAGAATTTAGACTGATTACTGTTATTTGTTTGAATACTATGACACTCCTAAAGTTAACTCTGGCAGACTGAGTATTATTGATTGATTACTAATAATATTAATTTGTTATGTGGTTTAGACTAGTAATGGACTAGAGTTAAAAAAAAATGAAATGGGCCTTCCTGTCTGTGCAGCAGTAGTTACCGCATGCGATGCCAGCGTCCCAAGTTCGGGAACGAGCCCAAGTCATCAGAGGGCCAGCTGATGGAGGAGGATTGAGCGCCTGCGAGGCTGCTCTCCTCCTCCTCTGGGGAGGGTGGGTTGTGGATCCCGCTGCTATCCTGCCACCTGGATGATCACGGGTGGTAGTGCAGCTGGACCACATGGTAGGGGAAAAGAGGACTTTGGCTGATGTCTGGAGCGGTGGCATGTTTCGTCATGCGCATGTCTCCTGAACCTCCCAGAATACTGACGCCCTTGGGGGCTAAGAGGATACACAGAATGGAAAAAGGAAGATCCCCACACCCTCACCTGGAAAAGGGTCCCAGTGCCTCAGCCACCAGACCAGCTCTGGGGACTCGGTGTGGACCACCCAATGTGCTACAGTGAGTTGGGGGGAGAGGATCCAGGTTCTCCATCCTCACCACCCATGGGGTAAACTGAGTCTGGATGGGGAATGGCCCGCTAAGATCCCCAGAAGCCTGGCAAAGGCACAAAGGATGCCGTGGGAGTCCTGGAGGAAAGGAACAAGTTGCAGTGAGAAAGAGAGCTTAAAACTGTGCATAAAAAAAGGAATGACATATACCTTTTTTACTTTTTTCATAAATGTACTGTATATCTTTATTAACAGATGACTACTGCCTTCCTGGAAAAAGTGGTTTATAACATTAAACACTGGACTGTTTCTGCTTGGGTAGCATACAGTAGTTAAGCAATAAAGCAATACAATAACTGGTGAGCAGTTTTTTCTATAGCCTCAACCAGTCATTATTTGCCATAATAACCAGTTGCTTAATATGGCAGACATGTGCTCCCTCACATTCTGTATGCACGAGCTCCATTCTCAGAGTTGCATAGCTGCTCTCACTTTCACTTCCTGCTGTGGCTGTGAGAATGGATGCCCTCAAAAGCTTAAAGCCAACAGTACTAACCTGCATTGAAATTAAACAATTTCTAAGCTTAAAAACAAGTTTTAAAAGTCACCTTTTTCTGCCATTCCTTAGACTACCACTTCACTCAATTTACAGTTTTACTGATTTCTTCATGATAACCTGCTACCAGAAAAGTTTTATATACAGTTAATTAAATTCATTTGAGAACACATACTCATCTTGTCTTCACTTCTGTTGTTAAACGTTAAATGCCCAATATGCTGCTTGCAATAAACCATGCTTTATCACTGTTGTTTTTCCATTTTCTGGTTGGAAAAAAATTGCTCCCCAGGAATTATAAAAAATAAAGTACGGGGTGGTGTGCATACTCAAATTTAATGCACACCCTCAATGTGGGATGCTTTTATAAACCCCTCGAGCTTCAATCTTGGGGTCAATGTAGCATCACACACCTTGAGTATGCATTAAATTTTTATAATACATACTACCCCATACATTATTCTTTTTGTATATATAAGTGACTTCATAAACAGGAGCTGAGCTCCGTTATCTCTCATTTAGTGCTTTTTGGCATTACTAAGACTCCTCTGCATATTACCTTTTCACATCCCCAAAATCAGGCATCCAGGGATCAATACTGTTTCTTTTTTGTCTATAAAGAGACATCTGCTTGCCTAGTGCACTTACTGTATTTAATTAAGAAAAACAAATAAATGACTCACCCTTCTCAGTTTTTAGTTCTGTAGTGCCACATCCTGAAGGCTCTAGGCACTGCTCATTAAACACAAAAGCCCATACATGCAGAAAGAATTTTAATAAAAAAATGACAACATAAAACACATTCAAAGGATTACTTTAACCAGGTTCATTAAAAGAGAGGGAGAACAAATATGTTTTAAAGCTTTTTTAAAGACCTCCACTGAGGTGACATGATGAAGCTGGAAATGGAAGGAGTTCCGTAGCCAAAAAGTTGCCACTGCAAAGGTTATGTCCCCAGATGATCTTATAAGGGACTGTATAATTTTTAAAAAGTTCTCCCCAGTAGAACACAGAGGCCAGTCAGAGTATAGGGATGCAGGAGTTCTTTTATGCAGAAAGAGTCCAAACTCTGCAGGATCTTGAAGATCAACAAGGAAATCTTCCTTCCTTCCTTCCCTCCCTCCCTTCCTTCCTCCCTCCCTCCTCCTTCCCTCCTCCTCATACTAAGCTGATAGCAGCTTGTTTGCAGATGCATTCTGTGGAGACGGGTCTGGAAGACAGTACAACAAGAGAAATAAAATCATTATTAACAGCATTGCAAAAATAGTAGTCATATACAGCAATACATTGCATCAAATGGAGCATAATAAACATTACAAGGCATTATAGTGCAACAGATATGTGCAGTAGATCAAACTGAGGTTGGATAGGCAAGTGGAAATTATCCCTACAGGTACAGTATATCAGGTGGAGAGGGAGACAGCAAAATTGTCAGGGCAACAAGAGGAGGTGGGAGGAGAACAAAGAGGTAGGGTCATGAACAGTAGCAGGTAGGAGTAGAAAAGTCATGAAGAAGAGACTTAAGAGAAAAAGGAGAAGAGATAGAGCAGATTCTCCTGTTCCCTTACCTCCAGGTTGCACCTGGAAATAAGCATTGGCTCAATGTGCCTCTCCTGATTACCAGTTTTCAAATAAAATAAAAAAAACTGACAGGGGAAGGGAAGACCAGAGTTTAGGAAACAATATAAGATGGCAGCTTGAGCAACAGTAGACTTCCCAGATGGACTAGAAAGGGAATGGGAAACATTGCTGCACAGAAGTTAAAAGAAAGGAAGGGATGAGGCTGGGAGGGAAATAAGGCAGTAGGGAAGAAACCAACCCAGAATATGTATCTCAAGGACTTCTGATGCAAAGGCATTTGCCTTTTCGGCCCATGAGGTTGTCACTGTCACAAACCCACTCAGCAGGTCAGACCCTCTACTCCCAAAGTGCCAACCTCGGACCACAGTCTTGTGAACAGTTTAACAGAACAAGGTAACCCTCTTTTCTGTTTTGTGAGTTCAGATCAACCTTTGGTCTCAAGTCTTGGAAGGATTCAAAATGTGAACCTCTTGCTAGAGTACCCAATGCAAAGTCTCAGATATTTCTGTCTTTGAGGGCCAGATATCTTTGTCTATAGGCACCTAACCAGGTATATAGAGATGAACCCTTAAAAACTTTAATAAAGACCTCAGATTTAAAACACTTCTCTTTCCAGTTTGGTATCACCATTCAAGCTTATGCATAGTGCCTGCTATAACCACATATACTTTTCTTACAAATAAAAGAAATTCAAAGACAGACCAAGTATGCTCTAAAATGAATTTTACTAAAATAAATAAAAATATGTAAAACACAAAATGCAGAACTGTTATATCACAAGACACACAAATCTTTTAAAAGAACAAGGTTTAAACAGTGCAGATTCCTACAATATTTAGATTTATCTCTCTTTCTAAATACCTATTTAAAAGTGCTCACAGATGTTTCTTTGTCAGAGTCTAGATAAAAGTGTCTCTGAAGTAAAACAGAATATTCCTTAAAGCAAAATGTGTTTGCCAACACCTTTTTTGTGTGAGGACACCTAGCTCCTCCTCTGTCAGAATATATAAAAAAATAAATCTAATAAAAAAAATTCTCAAGAATTAAATTCTGCAATCGTCAGCATTACTCATATGGTCTTCAAATGCCATCTCTTTGCTCTCATGATAAGCTTCCCCCTTCCAGGACATGAAAGCATCATTATGATTTTGCACTAATACATCACAACCTGCTTTTCTTCCTCTGGAAGCGTCATAAAATGGATATGCACAACTCAAGCTTCTTCCACCCTGTAATTAGCTTCAGGCCTTTCAAGTAACACCTGGTATCCAAAACCGGTGTGTGTGTGTGTGTGTGTGTGTGTGTGTGTGTGTGATCTCACATACTGTTTCAGCATTTTCTCATGGCTTTCATCTTTCAGCTGAAACCTGGGGGGGTGAGCGAGGTCACTCCTAAAGCACCAGATTTTCAGCAGAGACAGTCAGTAATACATTTTAAATAAAAAAAAAAGATACAACACTCACAACTGGCTGTCCACGTCACAATTCCTCCCCTCCTAGACTGAATTTGGGGGTTCTAGCCCCTACATAGGACAAGTTTCCCAAATCAGTTCGCTCCTCATAGCCCTAGACAGCCCATCTGAGTTCAGGTTCTTGGCTCCAGCCCTATCTATGATTTTTAGATCATATCCTTGTAAAGCAAGACTCCATCTTAGCAGTCTGCCATTGCTCTGCCCCATCTGCGTCAGCCAAACCAGGGGGTTGTGGTCAGTCTGCATCACAAAATGCTGCCCATACAAGTATGGCTCTAGCTTCTTTAAGGCCTACACTATGGCAAGACATTCCTTTTCCACCTTGGAGTAAGCTTGCTCCCTGGGAAGTAGCTTCCTACTCAGGTACACTACTGGGTGATCTGTCCCTTGGCTAGATGTCTGACTCAGTAATAGCCCAATTCCCATGTCTGAGGCATCAGTCTGAACTATAAAGATCTTGCTATAGTCAGGACTTGTCAAAATAGGAGCACTGCATAGTGCCTCCTTTAGTTTGGTAAAGGTTTCCTCACAGGCTGGGCCCCAGGTAATTTTCTTTGGCATCCTTTTCTTCGTCAGGTCAGATAGGGAAGCAGCCAGTGCACTGTAATTGGGTACAAATTTCCTGTAGTACCCTGCCGTCCCTATAAAGCTCCTGACCTGCTTCTGGGTTTCTGGTCTGGGCCACACCTGGATCACCTCTATCTTTAATTGTTTAGGACGGAACTGTCCCCAGTCTACCACATGCCCGAGGATTGCCACTTCTCCCATGGCCACCTGGCACTTCTTGGCTTTGACAGTGAGCCCAGCCCTCTGTATCCTGCCCAGCACTTCCCTGAGGTGGGATAGGTGTTCCTCCTAGCTGGTACTAAAGATGGCAATGTCATCCAGGTATGCCACCGTGTACTCCTCAGCACTATTTAACACCTGGTTCACCAACCTTTTGAAAGTGGCTGGAGCGTTCTTCATTCCGGAAGGCATTACTTTAAACTCAAATAAGCCTATCGCAGTGATGAAGGCTGACTTCTCCCTAGCTCTGTCTGTCAATTCTACCTGCCAATGCCCCTTTGTCAGGTCAGTTGTCATAAGGTAGGTTGCCCCTCCCAACTTGTCCAGGAGTTCGTCCGTCCGGGGCACTGGGTGGGCATCTGACTTCATGACTGCATTCAGTCCATGATAGTCTACACAGAAATGAGTCAAGCCATCTGAATTGGGTACAAGGTCTACCGGTGAGGCCCAGGGGCTGTAGGATCTCTGGATTACCCCTAAATCCAGCATCTCCTCCACTTCCCTCCTAATGTCCTTTTGGGCAGCCTCTGACACCTGATATGCTGTCTGCTGTATGGGTGTCTGTGTCCCTGTCTCCACATCGTGTGTCGCTAAGGAGGTTAGTCCAGGCTTGATGCTAAACAACGGGGCAAAGTATGCTAAAACCCAACTTACTTTCTGAATCTGGTCCGAGGCCAGCTGGGGAGACAATTTTACTGCTTCCACAGAGGACTCCCACTTACTTTCCTCCAGCAAGTCCAGAAGGGGGTCTCCTTCGTCCATCACCTCCCCATGACTACACACCGCAAGCACCATGTCAGCCCTGTTTGCATATGGATTCATCATGTTGACATGGTACATAATCTCTGTCTGTCTTCTGTCAGATAACTCCACAATGTAGTTCACATCATTTACATTCCTAACCATTTTGTACGGTCCTGCCCACTCAGCTTGCAGCTTGTCTTTCCGGACTGGAATAAGGACCATGACTTCCTGACCCACCATGTATGAGCAAGCTCTGGCTCAGTGGTCGTACCACACTTTTTGTTTCTGTTGTGCAACTGCCAGGTTGCTCTGGGCTGTCTCCATAAGCTCCTTCAACCTTTCCCTGGGTAGCGTGCTTGCCTTCCCAGTCCTCCCAGATCAAGTCTAGGGGGCCATGTACCCGGCATCCATATAAGAGTTTGAAGGGGGAAAATCATGTTGACTTTTGGGGCACCTCCCTGTATGCAAACAACAGGTAAGGAAGGTATTTCTTCCAGTCCCTCCCATGCTGTCCAGCAAATGCCCATAGCATTGACTTTAGGGTACCATTTAATCATTCCACAAGTCCATTTGCTTGTGGGTGATGCAGTGTTATGCATCTCTGCACCACCTCACACTTATCCCATAAACATTTCATCAGGTCTGACATGAAGGAACCCCCTCGATCGGTGATTACGTCTTGTGGAAACCCAACAAGGGAGAAAATCCCAAGTAAGGCATCTGCCACTTTGTCTGTCCTGAGTGAGGATAGGGTGACTGCCTCTGGGTACTGGGCAGCATAATCCACCACAATCAGGATGAATCTCTTCCCTGAGGAGCTAAAGGGATTTAAAGGCCCCACAATCTCCATTCCCATCCTCTAGAATGGCTTCTCCACTATGGGCAAGGGGATCAGGGTTGCTTGGGTTTTCTTGCCCACCTTCCCTATTTCTTGGCACTGGTGACAAGACCTGCAATTCTCCTTCACTCATTGGGTGAAGTTAGGCCAGTAGAAATTCTGGGATAACTGCTGCATAGTGCGTGCAATTCCCAGATGACCAGACAAGGGAATATCATGTGCAATTTTGAGCAACTGCTCACGATACCCCTGGGGAACGACAAGCTGCCTGCCTAGCATCCCTCCCTCTGTCTGTACTGCCTGACTATACAGTACATAAGTCCATTTTCCCAATAAACCTTATGTCTGCAGTCACCTCCCTGTGTGCCATCAGAGTTTGCCCAAGCCCTCAGCTTCTTTAAACTAGGGTCACTTCTCTGAGCAGCTATGAACTCCTCACACTTTCCCAAGGCATGGGACAGGTCCTTTCAGCCTCTAAACTAGGGTTCCTAGCACTTGCGTCAGGCACTCAGGATCACTGTCAATCCCAAACCTCTGACAAGGGGTCACCCCTCCCTCTTCAGAGTAACCCTCTGTAGCTGTGTGGTCACTTGCTACCAGGGAAATTTCTACCCCCTCTTCATTAATCTCCGTATCAGGAGACACAGGCTGGGGAAATAGCCTCTCAGTGGTTTCCACAATGGCTTCTGTGGGGTTCAGGGAACTACAATTTTTCCTTGCCGCTTGGCTACGGGTAACTGCACATACCATCCCCTGTTGGAGACTGTTACCCAGGATCACATCCACTGCTAATGTTTTGGCTACAGCCACCTGTTGCACAGTTCCCCCTGTTTCATCCCAGTCTAAGAAACACTAGTGAGGGGATAATATTTTCTCTTCACCAGTGAACCCTTGGACAATGATGTATTTCTTGGGTATAAGCTGACCAGGCTGTACCAGCTCCCCCTTTACCAAGGTCAAGGATGCCCCTGTGTCCCTTAACCCTTGCATCTGTATACCATTCACCATGACTGGGTGCATGTGTTCTTTCATGTTCACTGGCATGCTTCCAGGGACACACAAACAACCTACTTCTTTTCAAGCACTCTGTTGTGTATTGCTCACCTTTTTCGGGCACTGTCTGGCAATATGCCCAGTTTCTTTACACAACCAACATTCATTTCTTTTCTCAGAGAAATCTGTTCTCTGAAACCTGGGGCTAACTGGTTTTGGTGGAGGCAGTGAGGGTTTCAGCTGCCTGTAGGCACACTTTTCCCTTTCTGCACTGCAACACCTGCCCCATTTGCTCTCAGAGCAGGTCTGCTCTTGGCATAGCAGTCCGAGAGTTCTGCAGCCTCTTGCACTGTTTTTGGATCTCAGTCCTCTAGCCAGGTTTTAACTCTGCTGGGCAAGCCCAATAAAACTGTTCTAATAAAATCACATTTTCAATTTTATCAAGTGTTTGCCTCAATTCCTTCCCACCAACATTTTAAAAACTGATGTTTTTTCATGACTAGCTCCTCGTAACTCATATCAGGGCTTCTCCTGAGCTTATGGAACTTTGCTTTTTATGATTCGGCAGTTAATTCAAACTTTTTTAACAGTGCAGCTTTTAGTTTGCTGTAATTATTACTGTCCTCATTGTCCATTTGACCCAATGCATCCCGAGCTTTCCCTATATGTAATGGGGATAGCTGGAAGCTCCAGGACTGTCTAGAAATTTTACCCTGAATACAAACTTTTTCAAAAGAGTTTAAAAAGGGGTCCATACCCCCCCCTTTAAATTTGGCTATTAATTTGGAGTTCAATTTGTAACCCAGTTCTGCAGTCCCAGTTAAACGCAAGCCACTTACCTGCTCTGGTGCCGCTGGTTGGAGTCGTATCTTCTCCAGTTCATCTTCCCTGTGGCGCTCCTGCTCCTCACGGTCTGCGTCATGGTGTTCTCATGCTCTCTTCTCCTCTGCAGCTCGCTGGCACTCACGCTCCTCATGGTCTGCCTCTCTCTGCTGTTTCTCTACCTCTCGTTGTTCTATCTCTCTCTTCTCCTGGAACTCCAGCTCCATCCTGCACAACCCAGTTTGCAGCCTGAGTACCTCTGGATTCAGGATAGTGGTGACTTCCCCCTGGTGCTGTGGCCCTTCACTGACAGTGGCCCTGATGTCATCCTCACCAGATCTGGACACAGCAATGGCCGCTAGTCCTGCCACACTTGAGGTCTGGTCCCTTTCAGTCATGGTCTGTGACTTGCTGCTCTGGGTATCTGCCACCATCAGGGCCTCTTTGAAGTTCTGCTTTTTAGCTGTCACCTTGAACAGGACTCCTCTGTCCCCACACAACTGCTTTATGTAATCTACAGTGTGCCTCCTGTAGTCTGAAGTCATCTTCTTCCCTGACTATGGCTATTCTGACTTGCACTTTAGGAAAAAAAATAAAACAGGTAGGCACTTGACTGTAAGTCAAGTGACAATAGTTCTGTTTCCTTTTTAAAACAAAACTCTGTCTTTTTCTTTCTTTGAAAGAGAGCTTACGGTCTCAAGCTGACACAGAACAATAAAAGCTTGTGATACCAAAATTATCCACACCGCTGCTAACCAATCTGACACAAATCCACTTAGCAGGTCAGGCCCTCTACTTCCAAAGTGCCAACCTCCGAGCACAGTCTTATGAACAGTTTAACAGAACAAGGTAACCCTCTTGTCTGTTTTGTGAGTTTGGCTCAACCTTTGGTCTCAAGTCTTGGAGAGATTCAAACTGTGAACCTCTTGTTAGCGTACCCAATGCACAGGCTCAGATATTTCTATCTTCGGGGGGCCAGATATCTTTGCCTATGGGCACCTAACCAGGTATACAGAGATGAACCCTTAAAAACTTTAATAAAGACCTCAGATTTAAAATGCTTCTTTTTCCAGTTTGGTATCACCATTCAAGCTTATGCCTAGTGCCTGCTATAACCATATATACTTTTCTTACAAATAGAAAGGATATGCTCAACTCAAGCTTCTTCCACCCAACAATTAGCTTCAGGCCTTCCACGTAACACCTGGTATCTAAAACCAGTGTGTGTGTGATCTCACATGCTGTTTCAGCATTTTCTTATGGCTTTCATCTTTCAGCTGAAACCTGTGGGGGAGCAAGATCACTCCTAAAGCACCAGATTTTCAGCAGAGACAGTCAGTAATACATTTTATATAAAAAAAATGATACAGCACTCAGAACCGGCTATCCACGTCACAGTCACCACCCTTGTGGAATGTGTTCTGATCAAAGCTGGTGTCTTCTTTTAACTGCCACATAACCCTTTGCTGTAGAGGATCTGAGCCATCTTGCCACAGTGGCCTTGGTTGCTTTTTGGCCTGTCTTCCTTTCCCCAAAGAGACTGTCTGAATGATGGAATTCTGCTACTCTCTTAAAGATCATTGGCAAATGCTTAGATTGACTCAGTTTAGCTGCTGAGTCTCACATAACTTATGAGACTATCAATATGGTGCCATTTTTAAAAAAAAACAAATGGCAGCTTCCCACTTATAAAACTGCGTATATAATCATAAGTATTATACAAATTGGCAACATTTCATGTCAGCCTGTGCTAATGCTCATTGAAACTGCAAGAGTTCAATGGCAGTTGTATCAATGGGAGTGCGAGCCAGGCCATCTTTTTGTGCTGCCACCTGTTACTAATTTAAACAGCTGTTGCCTCCTTCTGTTGAGAGTGCCTGCTGCCCTTGTAAATTTGCATGTCTGCAGCTGGACATTAAACTAGTGTGTGTGACCCTGTACCTAACAGTTGGTATCGATCATAAGATAGTTCAGGAATTCCAAGAAGCAGCTAATGAATCAGATATTGGGTTCTTGTTTATTTTATGTGCCAGTACACCCAGGTCTACCTACCTGCATAAGTTAGTTGTGTGATTCCCATGCCTATCTGCTTCACTTAAACAGAAATAATTAGTTTTCTCAAACATATTATAGCTTGTTTACTATACACGAAACATGTACACACTTTGGGGGGGAGAAGGATAAAACAAATCCAACAGGTCAGTGGTAGTCTGCACAAGTGGTGGTGACAGCAAAGAAAAAGTCACCAAAAGCTGTGGGCAAAATAGAGGGCAAGATTGAGAGAATAACAACAAGGTAAGTCAGAAACAGAATCCACAAGCTGCGGTCAAATAAAAAAGTCTGAAAAAAATGCAAGGTACAGAAAGAAGCAACAAACACTGAAGGGCAAGAGACAAAGAAAAGGCAAATAATAATTTGCTGGTATGTAGGAATGACTGCTATATCTGGAAGGTGAGATGAGGATTTCAGCAGTCAAAAAAATGAGAAAGATGAGTTCCTGCGTTGCGGTTCTTGTCAGTTTGTGCTACTTCTAGCTTCATCTGTCAGATCATTTATGTTGATCTCCCCAATGGGAAAAAAATCACATTATTTACCAGTCTCCATTTTAAGACAAAATATTGTCATTTTCGTCTTCTTCATCTTCTGTGCAATTAGGCTAGAAGATTTAGTCTTGAGAGAAGAAAGCAGATAAGGTAATGGTGCATATGAGCATGGTACAAGTATGCTGAATACCATAATATGCCCTAAAGCTTCACTTTCATTTGACATTTTCCAAGTATTTCACTATGTCTACAAAATAATACTACCGAGAATATTAGCAGGCGTTACTGAAGAGACTTCCAAATATGTGTTCCTGCCTGAAAGAATGACAGCTTCTCTAGGGTAACTGCCACCCTTCTCAAGCAGTAACTCTGTTAGGAGTCCATGGCAACTTGCTATACTAATTAGTACAGCGAGTGACGTGCTACTACGTTGGAGCCAATGTCACACTGAGTGAAAGCCTAAGCATGATACAGTTACTGATGAGGTTAACTTATATTAAAACAAGGTCTTTTAATAAGTTATTACTAATAATACAAATATTTTACAACTACTGTCATACAAAACGTGTATAATATATCTATGACAAGTGTGAACACTGTTACAGAGGCACATTTGCCAATTATCTTTAAGAAAGATTCTCACTGCTCTGCCAAGATCTAATTCATCTGTGAACTTCAGAAACAGCTGAAGAAGAATGCTAAACACCTCAGGGTTTATAATCCAATCCCCCAGATGAGTGATTTTTCAGCTTAGCCAGTCCCCCACACTTTTAGGTCCCCCACTAGGTGGATGGCTGACACAGACAGAAGATCTTCCTCTGCCCACTGAAGTACTTCTGGGCATCTAGAAGAATACTTCTGCTTTTAGTGGCTCAGCTATTGTTTATGTAGCTGATGTTCACCATGTTGTCCAACTGTACCCTCACTGCTTGACCCAGATTTGCTCTTGAAGGTGGAGTAAGGCCAGGTAAACTACTTTCGTCTCTAGTATGTTGATCTGCAGGCTGTGCTCCTCCAGACTCCAGATACTCTAAACTGAAATCTGATCGAGAATGGCAACCTAGTATTGAAGGCTGGCATCTGTTTTGAGAATTCTGTCACTGGTACCAGAGCTAGTACCAGAACCTATACCTGAACCAATACCAGCACTGATGCCAATTTCAGGGTTCACATGACAAAATATGAGTACTCTGTTTTTACATTTATAGAAGAGATCTGGGTCATACTGACATAATTCAAGTGTTTCTTATTATTTATTTGCAAAGTCCTGCCATTGGACTAGAAAATGTAGATGTTTTCAGTGGCATATAAGAAAGATATATTAGGAATGTTGTGACAAAAGTATTCTTTTCTTTACCCAACAAAACAATACTCAGATAATTATTTTCTAAGCTTAGCAGCTTTATGACTTCTGACACAGAATTTTGGATCTGGGGCACATTTTGGCTCTTGAGAACAGGTCCCCAGTCCTCTCATCCATCTCTGTTGACACTGCACTTTCCCACTTTACATCCACCTTCCTAAATATCTGGGACACCCATGCCCCACTTAAAACCTTATGAGTAAAAGGCACACCTCCACCTTTCCAATAGTACTCTCTTGTGCATGACTTCCACTCTCTTCTGCACTCCTCCCCCGATACCCCCTTCCTCCATCCACAAGGCAGATATAACAATATCTGATCCTTATCTTGTTGAAGGAGCCCTCAACAAATTTCTCCACTTCTTGTGCCATTCCCCAGGAGCCCCTTACTTCTCCATCTGGCTCCCCCCAATTGCCCTCCCAATCCCCTGGGTTCCAGTTATCACTTATTTCACTGTCTGAAGTTCTAAGAGATCTAGTTTCACTTAACCCCTCCAAGTCAAGCCCCGATGGCCTGCACCCTAAACTCCTCAAAATCTTGGCCTCCTTCATAATCACCCCCTAAACATTCATCTTAAATCTCCCTCTCTGCCTACTGCAACTGTCTCTACAGCTTGGAAGTCAGCTACTGTCCTCCAGCTCTTCAAAGGTGTAGACCCTACTATCCCCAGTAATTACCACCTCATCTCCCTTCTCCTCTCCCTTGCTAAAGTCCAAGAGTCCCTAATTCTCTCTAGACTAGATGACTTCCTTGTTACTTTCAACACTTTCTCCCTGTTTCAGTCTGGATTCAGAAAGTTCCATTCCACCACTTCCTCCCTTCAATGCTTTACTAATGCTATACACACAGCTATGGACCTTGACCAAATCACCTCTGTCATCTTCATTGATCTGGCCAAGGCCTTTGACTTCATCTCTCACCCTCTCTTTCCCAACAAACTAAGCTCTGCTGGCCTATCCCCTACCTCTGTGTCCTGGTTTAGCTCCTACCTCACTGGCCACTCTCAGGCTGTCTCTATAAATAACACCCTATCACCCTCCCTCCTTATCATAGCTGGTGTCCCCCAGGGATCGATCCTTGTGCCTGTCCTCTTTTCCCTCTTTATTGACAGTGTCCCCTCAGTATGCACCCATGCCAATAAAAACATGTATGCAGACGACACTGTCCTTTTCATGGTTGGTCCCTCCATCCAGTCAGTAGAACCCCCCCCCCAAAGTGACCTCACAGTGGTTACAGCCTGGTTTAAAGCAAATTGTCTAAAACATAACATAAAAAAATGGTTGCAGTGACCTTCAGATCTAAACAAAACCTTGCCAGGCTTCCCACCCTACCAGTATTATTCTTTGCAGCCAACATCCCCCTTAACAATGTCCCCTCCTACAAATACCTAGGAGTTTGGCTTGATCCCTTCCTCAACTTCTCATCCCACTTCAATGCCCTACACTCAAAGCTGCACCCAAAACTTGGGCTGCTATATTGCCACAAGGCCAGCCTCTCCCTCCTGGTCAGACACAATCTCTTAGTCAAACGGATCCTTCCAGTCCTTGGCTATGCTGACATTGTCTACAGTGCTGTCCCTGCCACCCCCCCTAGCCAGACTCTATATTCTGTTTAATGCCTTCTGCAGGTTCATCACTAACTCCCCCTTTTTAATGTACCACTGTGAACTGCACTCCTCGCTTTCCCTTCAGTCCCTCGCATAGAGACACTCCTCACATTGCTACATCTTCATAGCCAAATTCTGGTTTGGGACCCTACCACCCTACCTTGCCTCTCTCCTAAATCTGACCACTCCTTCACCCTACAATTCGAGGTCAACCTGCACCTGCTCTTTGTCCCTCCCATGTATAAGCACCTCTGCTGGCAAACTTTCCTTCTCTTATTGACTTCCCTCCTTCTGGAACACTGTTCCCCTCCAAATTCGTCTCTCTCCTACCTTCCCTGCCATGAAGCACCTACTCAAGCAAACCCCCATTACTTCCTGTAACTGGTCTCTCTCCTAGAACCCACTTATTTCTGTCTCTCTCCTGCCCTCTCGCTTCACCTCACTGCTCATATCCACCATAATATTAGTTTGTACATAGCCATGTATTGTACTGCTTTGTATATAATTGCTTTGTATTTGTTAGTTACTCCCCCAACTTTCTCCCCGTTCCAAAGTTCTGCCCCCACTGTGGAGTTATTTATAAATCGAGGGGGGGGTCAAACCCCTCCAAAAACAAAAGTTGTGGTGTGTTTTATACGCATTGTAGTAGTCCTCCCTGTGTTTTGCGACTGTTGGTGATATTTTTGTAGTCAGCATTTTGGATGAATGCTTTTGTTGCCGATGGCTTTTGACAGCACAGTGCTTGACTGCATTGTTTTTGTTGTCAGCATTCTAACCCAGTGCATGCATATTCTGCCCAAATACATGATTGTCTCTTAGTTTTGGTACTCCTTTTTATGTTTGTTTGCACGCATGTGCAAGAAACATAGTGCCATCATCTGAGTTTTCGGAGGTGTGTCACCCCCTCTTCCAATTCAGTCAGTGTGTTGGCAGACATGGCCCCAGTCCACCAATGCATGCTGCAGCTGTCTATGACAGCTCCAAGATGCAATGGCATTCAGTTGAAAGGGGGAGCTACGCTTCAGTGAGCAGCGATAAGATATCGCCTGCTTATGCGCAGCTCCCCTACACACACACACACACACACACACACACACACACACGCACACATATAGTGCCCCCACGCACACCGTATAGCCACAAAAGTTTCAATCTCCCATTGGCTGTGCTCGCTCCCCAGTACTACGGTGCCGCTGAGGCCCACCCCAGCTTGGCAATAGATGCTAGGTCGACGGGGTGCCCAATCCCCATCGGCTCTATGGCCCCCAACCAGCCATCCTTGTGCCACACTGGGAGCCCACACCAGTGCGGCAAACGTCCGTCGTCAATTAAAAAAAAAAACAACCTGTAAATTAAAACCCACCCACTGTGCACCTGCCTCCCCACCCCCCACCCATACTTACCTCCGAGTCGGTCAGACGATCTTCGATGGACCGGGAAATGTCTCTGCACTTTTCAAAGCCGACGCAAACTGAGGAAATGCGGTAAGCTGTATAATGGGATAGACAGGGTTTTTCAACTTTTATTTGCATATCTCAGGCATTTTGGATTTTGCACCAAATTTTCAACATGGGGTTTTGGGACCTTCTCATAGATGCTGTCACTGTCATCTGGCGTTATTCGGGCCCGAAGGGTGATTTCCCGAGTCACTGTGCAAAATCACCTTTCAGGACTGATTAACAAAAGCGACACTGCCAGCATTCATAATGTAACCTCTCGAAGCCCTGGTTTGAAAGTTTGGTGGAAAAATTCCAACTGACTTTGTTTATGGCATTGCATTGCACAGTTCCTATAGCACACTCGTATTAGTGAATTTTCAATGTTTTCACTCCAGATTTTCAACATTGCCATTTACCACACCTTCTTATGAGTAGTACAGCTGTCATTTCACATCTCACCCAAAATGTTTCTGCCCTATGGCGCACAATGGCGCGGTCGAGTTATCTTGAAATCAATGTACAGGACAAATTAAGAAAATCACAGTGACACTGTTCATGAGCAGAGGTCTTAAAATGGCTATGTTGAAGTGATAAAAAATCCTAAAAATGACTGTTTTACGAGCATGCGTTGCGCAGTTCCTACGCACGCTCGTAAGTTCATAAATTTTCAATATTTTCACTCCAGATTTTCAACATTGCCATTTTACCACACCTCCTTATGAGCAGTACAGCTGTCATTTTTCACATCTTGCCAAAAATGTGTTTCCGTCCATGTAGCGCACAATGGCGCAGTCGATGTGCGAAATAAATGTATGGGACACATTAAGAAAATCACAGTGACACTGTTCATGAGCAGAGGTCTTAAAATGGCTATGTTGAAAATTTGGTGAAAAAATTCCTAAAAATGACTGTTTTACTAGCGTGTGTTGCGCAGTTCCTATGCATGCTCATAAGTTTGCGAATTTAATATTTTCACTCCAGATTTTCAACATTGCCATTTTATTACACTTCCTTATGAACAGTACAGCTGTCATTTTTCATATGCCGCAAAATGTGTTTCGCACATATGTAGTGCACAATGGTGCTGTTGGTGTCTGAAAGCAATGTTTGGGACAGATTAAGAAAATCACAGTTACACTGTTCATGAGCAGAGGTCTTAAAATGGCTATGTTGAAAATTTGGTGACATCCATAAAATGATCTGTGTTACGAGTGAGCATTGCGCAGTTTCCACGCACCCTCGTAAGTTCATGACTTTGTAATATTTTAAGTCCAGATTTTCACCAGTGGCATTTTTCCACACTTCCTTATTTACAGTACAGCTGTCATTTTTCACAACATGGTCGAAGTGTGTTTTCACACTTTCAGCGCAGAGATGCGTGGTCGCTGTGGGAAATCATTGTTCGGGACAGATAAAGAAAATCACAGTGACACTGTTCATGATCAGAGGCACCAAAATGCCTGAGTTGACAATATGCTGTAAAAAAATCCCCAACCTAATTATATTACGGGTGTGCATTGCACAGTTTCTATGTCGGTGCTGACTTCACCATTTTTTTTAGTATTTTTACTGCAGATTTGCAACTTTGCCATTTTTTACACCTCCCCATGAACAGTACAGCTGTCATTTTTTACATCCTGTTCGGAATGTTTTTGCACCTGTGGTGCTAAATGCCGTAGTCACTGTGCATAAGCAGCTTTCGGCTAACAAACTGATATTCCCCCTGTTCATGAGGTGGGGTCACAAAAAAACCATGTTGAAAATTTGGAGTGAAAATACCAACGAATGCCTGAGGTATTGGGGTTTCCAACCATAACGCCCAACCCTGTAGAGAATGACAGGCATCAGGGGTGTGACTTGGGATTCTTGCCTGTAATGCTTATACCATTCCACACCCTGCAGCCAGTGAGAGGCATCGAGGTGGCCTTGGACTCTTCGGCCCCAAAGTTCTCCCCATTCTCCTATATCACACCCATCTCACCGTATTTCCTAATGGAATGGGGTGCACATAAGGGCCAAAGACCCCAAGGAACACCGTGACACTTGTCAGTGTCTGCAGGGTGGGGTGTGGTGAAATGGCATGGCCGTTTTGCCTGGTGACCCAAAGGCACACCCCAATGCCTGTCACTCTGCAGGGTGGTGGTGGGGTTGGCTTCAGTTCAATACTTCACTGCCATTCCTATTACGCAGCTCTGTAACTTCTACACTACCACTGCCAATGCCAGCAAGCAAACATTCGGCATTGACAAATGCTTGTTTCCTTTCTTACAAAGTCTGAAATTGGTTTATATATCGTCAAAATGAGCTTCCTTTATGGTTGTGGTGAGTTTCTACAAGTACTTGGTTTGTGCTCCAAACAATTCCTTACTGTCTGCAAACTAATTGTGTTATATTGAATTTATTTTAAAAACAGAAATTACCATTTGTGGTCCATAAACTATTTTTTTGAGATATGCAACTTAATTATTCAAATGTGTACTAAATCAAGCTTAGCGCTTACTTTTCTTCAAGGGTTTAAAAATTGACCTCACTCGGTTTACTGTATATTATAATTTTCTCTTGCAGATTTTTGATACATTCATATTTTCATAGTTATGACAAATACAACTTTGCTTATTATTCCCTATTTGAGTTACAGACTTACATTATGGAACTGATATAATCATCAATGATTATCGCTTGATCATTTACAGATTATCAAAAATTATTACGCTGATCTAATGTTACAGCAATAATCAATAATCATCAATTGGTGAGATGACTTGAAAGTTACGTGTCTGATGATAAAATCATGATCTATATGATGATCTTAGTTCAAAATCTCCCTTGATGATCATATGATGTCATTTGTTGAGTGATCTTCAAAAAACATAAATGATGATTTATCCATTTGCCTGGGACCTCATCAGTCAACTCTGGACCTAGTGCAGGGAGCACAACCAAAAATATGTTTTAATAAAATTAATTTACAGGTGCTAGCTGCAAGTAAACTTTCTCTGTTAAAAGAGTTTAGCTGGTCAAATGTGTTGTCATATGTGTTTTCTGCTGCATCTCTTTGGCCTACCACACAGCTACTATACATGCTGCTGAACCTGACCTCTATTATTCATGGTATTTGGGAAGTATCATTTGAGTCATGCACACATCTACCTGTAGCAAGGCTGGTTCTGGTTCAAGTAGCAATAGGAGTGGAAAAGTAGTACCACTGCTAGTGCTAGTGGTTGACAGGGCCTCACTGTAGCCCTCCAAACTTTTTAGCCTCACATTTGTATATGCATAGGGTAGGGAGAATTTGAAGAAGTTCTTATCCTTATTAAGTAAGAACCAGAACATGGGGGAGGGGTTCTAATTAGTTCTGATTATTTATAAATCTTTGAAAAAACGCAATAAAATGCATACAAGTGTCCAAACTCGGTCATATTTAACACAAAGGCCCAAAGAAAATAATGGAATGCATTATTTGTATAAAAATTAAAGTAAAACTACTGAATAAAGGCAATTACACAGTACCCAATCTCTCTGCCACACACCAGTTCCAGTCCGTTGCTTTGCCCTCTACAGGACCCCCACAGGCAGCAGCACAGGCTCAGCAACTTGTTTTTTTTTTTGTCAGAAAAGTATTGTTTTTTATACATGATGGTCCACAGCAGAGAGCACCCAATCTCTCTGCCACCCACCCACAGTACCAATATGACACTTTGCCCTCCACAGGGCCCCCCATAGCTAGCAGCACAGGCTCAGCCACTTGTTAGGTTTTGTCAGAAAAGTATTTTTTTATAAGTGATGGCCCACAGCACCAAGTCTCTCTGCCACCCACCACCAGTACCAGTCTGTCACTTTGCCCTCCACAGGGCCCCCACAGACAGCAGCACAGGCTCAGCAACTTGTTTTTTTGTCAGAAAAGTCATTTTTTATAAGTGATGGCTCACAGCAGGGCAGACACAAGCACCCAGTCTCTCTGTCACCCACTACCTATACCAGTCTTTCACTTTGTCCTCCACAGGGACCGCCCCCAGCCAGCAGCACAGGCTCAGCAACTTCTTTTTGTCAGAAAAGTATTTTTTATTTATTTATAAGTGATGGCCCACAGCAGAGTAACAGCACCTAGTCTCTCTGCTACCCACCAGTACAAGTCTGTTGCTTTGCCCTCCCCTGTGCTACCCCAACCAACAGCAGTGTGACTGTCCTTCAACAGGGTCAGCCTTTCAGAATAATAGTATTTTTCTTTTTTTTTATGCCCCTTCCCCAGTAAGTCTCCCTTTCTCCCTTCCTGTTCTCTCTCTCTCTCTCTCTCTCTCTCTCTCGTGACTAGAAATGTTGTGAAACAAAAGTTTGCTGGTGAAATTGCCATTAAATCAGCAATTTTGCCACACACAATATTTCGAGAAATTCTGTCATTCCACGAAATATTTTGGCGGATGTAAACTTGTGAAATTTCCCCTCAAAATGCAAAATTTTGCCCATAGGTGGTGATTTTCACCATTCTGCCTGCAAAATGTCACCATTTTTTGGGTAAAATTTCACATTTTGCACCTGCAAAATATTTTGCAAAATGTACATATTTAATTCAATATTTTAATGAAATTTCTCAATTTTGCACAACACTACTCATAACTCCTCTCAATGGAACAACAACAACAGTAAAGATTGATTTTATTTGTGATTTGTGACTGACTGTAATCTATTAATGGCCCCCAGTAAGTCTCTCTCTCTCTCTCGCAACTCATCTCAATGGAACAACAAGAATAATAAAGGTTAAACTTTATTTTATTTGTGACTTGTGAATGTGACTGTAATTCTATTTATGACCCTCCATAAGTCTCTCCTCTCTCTCTCACTCTCTGTTTCTGTCTGTCTCTTGTGACTCCTTTCATCGATGGAACAATCATAAGAAATTTAAATTGTGACTATAATCTGTCTATGCTCCCAGTAAGTTTCTCTCTCTCTTTTCTGACTCATTTGGATGGAACAACAATGTGATTGTGACTGTAAAATAAATCTTTCTCCATCCCTATAGCACACTGCTCACTTTCTCCTCCATCTCCCTTGCTGTCTCTTTCTCTCCTCTCACTCGTGATGCACACTCACCACAGTTATATACTGTGATTGAGTGCATCACATGACTTAGCACTGCAGCTGTTGTCTGACTGGAAGCATCCAGCCACCTGTACATGGAGCATGGCATGCTGAAGGCATCCCTATGGCAACAGTCAACAAGCGTCTAGTAAGGGCGAAAAAGAAGTAAGAAAAGATGCACTCTGGTTTACCATGGACCCAGAACCAGACTTCTTTGGTGAAGTCCATATTTATCTGAGTCCATGGTAGGCACTTGGAAATCCCACCCTGTCTCTGGGGTGTATAAAAAGCTGCAAGCATTAGACCCACAATTACCCAAGGGAGTATGCTATCATTGGGCACATGAGCTAGAGTTGACACAGGGTACAGACGTATGGAAGAGAATATGGCGAAACTGCTATAGATTCATCAAACAGGATAGGCTCCGCATGGTGCAGTTTAACATAATGCATAACATATATTACACGCCAGTAAGGTTGCATAAATGTGGACTTATCCCTAAACCTTTGTGTAGAAGATGCCATGTGGAAAAAGGCACATTGTTCCATATGTTATGGACCTGCCCGAATATCAGGCCCCTCTGGAACGCTGTGATGAAAGGGTTGGATCCTCTCCTTGATCTGCAACCATTGTTTACCCCAGAAGCTTGTTTAATATACCTGTTTCCCCCTAGAACTACATTGCGGCAAAAGGCCCACATTGCCCTAGTGGCAGCGAACGTCAAATTGATAATTCTAAGACATTGGAAGGATGACCAAACAACCTCGGTGACAGAATGGCATAGAGAAATGCTATTGGCATTACAGTTAGAAAAACATATGGCTCATATGAGACATAGAGGAGATGCATATTTTACTCTATGGGGCTCACTTGATGTCGCATTGGCAGTTTGAAAACCCTAAGAGTCATTATCCTCCTTTTGTCCACATATTTGTGCATCTCCCTTCTCTCCTCTGAATAATAGGAGACAGAACTCGGTTAGCAATACTGGATTTTGCACTTGGCAAGGGGGTAGGAGGGTTAGCTAGAGAAGGGAGTGGGTGGGTAAGGTTCTTTGTTTTCCTTTCTTTGGGAGGACTTAGGAGAATAGGGATGAAAAGAATGAGCTGATGATAACCAAATATGTACTAATGCAATATGCTGTATGTAATTATGCTCAAATAAAACATACTTAATGATAAAAAAAAAAAATGGTAGGCACTTGGATCGGGGGTCTGATTTTGGGCAGAACAGTCCAGCCAGTCCTAGTTTGCATATTTGGTGAACACTTTGTTCCATGATTTGTATTTCCTGTATTGTTTGCTTATTTTATTTTGCTTTACAAACTCCTTGAACTGTATTTGACAATTTTCATTTTTTTCCTTTACTTTATTATCATTTTTTATACTTTATACCATATATCGAGTACCTAGAGGCCAGAGGGGCACAGGACCCAAGGCAGCATGGATTCACAGTGGGAAGGTCATGCCAGACAAATTTAATAGATTTCTTTGACTGGGTGACCAAAGTAGTAGATCAGGGAGGGGCTGTGGACATGGCCTACCTAGACTTTACTAAGGCATTTGACTCAGTCCCACACAAAAAATTAATATACAAGTTAGCCAGCCTGGGAGTGGGTCCCAAGATGATAGCCTGGTTAAAGAATTGGCTGGAGAATAGGACATAGAGGATAATAGTAAATGGAGTCCACTCTGAAGAAAGGGAGGTTACTAGTGGGGTTCCGCAGGGTTCAGTATTAGAACCGGTCCTCTTCATTGTCTTTATAAGCGACATTGCAGAGGGACTGGAAGGAAAAGTATGTCTCTTTGCAGATGACACAAAGATCTGCAACAGAGTTGATGCTCAAGGTGGGGTGGAAAGGATGAGAAGGGACATGGCAAGGTTGGAGGAATGGTCAAATGTATGGCAGCTTAGATTCAATGCTAAGAAGTGCAAGGTAATGCACCTGGGAAACAAAAACCCAGGGGAAGCATACACAATGGGGGGTGAGATACTAACAACAACAAAAATGGAAAGGGACCTGGGGGTAGTCATATCAGATGACCTAAAGGTGGGCAAGCAATGTGAGAGGGCAGTAAGGAGGGCTGGGGGGATACTGGGATGCATAGGGAGAGGCATCACCAGTAGAAAACAAGAAGTTGTTATCCCTCCATACAAATAGCTGGTGAGACCCCATCTGAGTACTGTGTGCAGTTCTGGAGACCTAATCTCCATGAGGACATAGACAAGATGGAAGCTGTCAGAGGAGGGCAACTAAAATGGTGCAGCATCTGCACCAGAAGACATATGAAGAGAGACTAAAGGAGCTTAATATGTATAGCCTCGAGGAAAGGAGGGAGAGGGGGGACATGATAGAAACTCTCAAGTACCTCAAGGGAATCAACAAAGTCCAAGAGGGTAGCATTCTTTCAAAACAAAAGGTGTGCAAGAAGAAGGGGGCACAATTTGAAGATGGGGAGGCAGCTCAGAGGTAATGTAAGGAAGTATTTTTTCACAGAGAGGGTTGTGGATGCATGGAACGGCCTTCTGGAGGAGGTTGTGGAGTCCAAAACAGTGGTTGAATTCAAGCATGCATGGGACAGTCATAAGGCGATTCTAGGGGGTGGGGGTAGAAAGAAGTAGGCTGCTGGTTAACTAGGATCTGCAGCTTATCCATTAGGTAAGGAAATGGGCAGACTGAGTGGGCCAAGTGGTCCTTATCTGCCGTCAAATTCTATGTTTCTATGTTTCTATATTTACCATTTTTCTTAAAATATTCTGCTTCATACATCAACACTCTTTTCCATCCCCCCTCCCTATTCACAACTGGAAATAAACCCAGTTTTAGTATACCTTACCTGTGCACTAATGTTTAAACAAACAAAATAAAATAAGTATTTCAGATTCTGTTTCTCAGCATGTTGATCTCAAAGCACAAGCAGCAGTCATGCAACATCAGGCAAAAGCCTGGAAAAGAAACTGTCACTATATGCACTTTAACTCATACAAATAGTCACTGGATAGTGTTTTTATATTGTACTATTATCAATCTGTAGATCTCACAAAGTTGCAGCCATGCGGTGCAGACAAAGGTCTGGGGGGGGGGGCATGTAGAAATATATTAAAAACTGCACTTCTTTAACATGCACAAAATCATCACTAAACAGTATTTTCATGCACATTTCTCTTCACATACTGTAGGCCTTAGACTGAAAACAAACATCAGCAGAAACAGATACACTAGCATAATTATTTAAACCAAATGTATCTGTATGGCAAAGTTCTTCTTGCTCACTTTTAAGTACACATTTCTCTGAACAGACTGTCATTGTTTTCGTTCTTTCAGACAAGTCTTAGCAGTAAGGTAGGTCTCAGACTGCCAGATTGCAGCAAATCCCTTGCCTTGATCTGCTTCAGCAAGTAGCAGATCACATGATTTGTCTTCGGTGACTTCTAGAAATGGCCTGCAATTGGCCAGGAAGTTGCTCTGAAATTTTAAAATCCCTCTGAGTATTCCCACCTGCAAATGCAACTGTGCAACTGTGCAACTTTGTAATTTAGCAAATCCCCTATCTACCTGTCTCTGAAATTTGGCAAACTCCCTATCCTTATCTAAGTGCAGGGTGTTTAATGGACTGACTGAAAGGGATCCAGGCAGGTAAAAGACAGATAGTTAGTATCAGGGTGTTACTGCACTGTAGGAAGAAATCTAAAGGTAGTGCAACAAGGAAAACGTCCAGTAGAATGGAGCACAGCTACAGTGGGGAGATGGCCAGGCTACATTCAGGAGGGTTGGACACTGCCCCATATGTAAGAGATTTATGGAGCAACAGGCGCAGCTGGCAGCAGCAAGAGAAGAGCTATCCTGCTGCATCACCAGCAGAGCAGGTACCCACAGGCATACCTTGCAAACCCAGTCCCCCAGAGACCTACTAGCCTGGGGGGAAGGTTGGAGGGTAGTGGAGAGGGGAGGTGGCAGAAGCAGTCACATAAAGATCACCCAGGTACTAAGTATAAAACTATAGAAAGAATGCAGAAATCACTTTCAGTGCCCTTCAGAAGCACATCACTTGGCCAATGATCTTTCTCCTACAGAGCCCTCCTCTGGCTCAATGAGATTCCAGATGTCCTGCACAATACATCAAGTCTACATACCTTCAAGTCTGAACTCAAACTCCACCTTGCATACGGAAGTGCATGTGACTGTTTGTTGCACACTTGACATTTATCCCTCTGTTGCTCCTTGACCCCCCTAATGTAATGGTCCTCCTGCCAGAGTGCCACCCTGTCATGACATATCTCCCCCCGTCCCCCCAGACCCCTCCCACTGTGTTCCATTCTCAGTTCTCCACTTGGACTCCTCCCCAACCCCCAACCTTTCCTGCACTGTAATCTCCTCCACTTTTCAACAATCGCTGTTCCCTTTCCCTCACAACCCTGTGTCCCCTACCCACTCAGCTTTTCACCCACCTGCTCTAATCCTACCTCAAGCTGCCTTCTCCCCATGCCCCACCCCCCACCTTTCCTCTGTAATTCATGATGCTTTTGGCATGTGACTGCTCCCTAATACCTACCCTGTTTCCCCCCTTACCAGGATGGCTCTCCTGGAGCTCAGCTGTAATTGTTCCTTCTGCAACTGTTCTGGTATAGCTTAGTCTAATCTTAAATATTGATTTCTTATGTGTTTGTAGCCCAATCCCCCCCCCCTTTCCCAGCTGGCTCTCTTGGAGCTCAGCTGTTACTATGCCCCCATGCTACTGCCTGATGTAATTAACTTTGATGTTTTATGTGTCATTATATGCTTGTATCTTTGTAACTGTTTCTTGACATGGAATCTTTGTAAAAGAGCTATTGCTCAAAGGTTGTTTCCGAATAATTAAATAAATAAAAAATAAAATAAAAAAATCCAAGCTTCCCAAGCTCTTACTGCAACTCATTTTGTACTACAGATGGAGGCACAGATACCTGACTCTTTTGGGGAGGGCTCCGAGCCAGTCTAGTAGGATAAACATGATAACTTGGTTGTACCCAGCAAAGAGATCAGGAAGAAGGTAGCAAGCATTAACTCAGTAGTATGGTACTCTATGCTTAGAGGGGTGGACAAGGTATTGGGTGGATGGGGAAGGGTTGAGATGTCAGATGCCTTACAGGTGCATGCTATAGGATAGAGAGGATGGCAGATGAAGGGGAAGGGAGCTTGGGTTGCTGGTGCACTTGGGTAGTACCAACCATCTTGTGAACCAGTCCATCAAGGAAGTCAAGCGTAACTTTTGAGGACTGGAGAACAGATTTAAAGCACATTCATCTTCCCTGGCCTTCCCAGGCCTTTTCTTTGGTCTTCCCTATACTGGATGGAGGGAGGAAGGAGAAGGATATGGTGAGTAAGTAGGAGATTGAGGAATTTAATTGGTGGTTGAAATGATGATGGTAGGAGGAGTGGTAGAATTTTATAGGGGATTGGGGGGCATCTGGGACAAGAGGCTCTTCAAGGGTGATAGCTTTCGCCTTACACCAGAGAGGATCAGTGTGCCTGAGCAGAAGTTTGATGCCTACGTAGGTGGTCATTTAAACTAAGAGGAGGGAGACAGAGGCTGAGGAAATCACAAAAGATGGAACGCTAAAGTTGAAACCTAGCTAGGATTCCCCCAGAAATGGGGATTGGGATCAGTGACGATGGAAGTGGCATGGCAGGGGACCATAACTGGTTAGGAAAAGGTGCCAGAGGGAAGCATCAGAAAGCTAGCAGAGAAAAGAGAAACCAGCACATTGGAAGTTTATTTATATTTAGACAGGATAAGGCACCAGGTGTGATCCTGTTTCAGGGTTGTCCTATAAATACACTTACAGTAAGGAGGGACGTGGAGGACAAAGGAAGGGGATCTGACACAAATGGGAAGAGTGTAAGTGCAAGTTGCAAGACAGCCTAACTAAATGCTAGCAGCATATAAAAAAAAAATTAATGAGCTGCCATGATGGGTGCAAGTGCAGGACTGGACCTCATAACCATTGCATAAACATAGGCCACCAGAAATAATGACTTGGAACTAGCAGTAACACTGTACATAGTGTATGATGGAACGTTGTTATCAATGGAAAAGCATCTTTTCCCAAACGTTGTTATACTGTTTCAGGCACTTCATTCTATGTTGTTATGCTGCAGTAGCTACATAGCTACTTCAGCATAACAACATAGAACTGGTGCACGTACTTGTCTTTGCGATCGTTCACACTGTCTTAGTTGACCGATAGCCAGTTACCGTCACAGTCAAAGCAATTGTTGGAAGCAAGGGCCATGACAGCCTCTATATTTTCACCTTTTGCTGTTCGTTAAGCCCCATTTTTTTTATGTAGGACACACTGGATGAAGATCATGAAAGTACAGCATGATCCTAAACCTCCATCCAGAAAGACTTAACCTAACTCACTGGACTAATCTATTTTTTTTTTGTTTGTTTGTTTATTTTTTAAATGAGTTTCATTACTTTGTAAAATTTCAAGACTCCTCATTTACTGGTTTCCATTCCCTGTTTGAATCGTAGTTAAAAAAAATGTTACACTGCTACTAGATGACCACCGTGTGATTACTAGACTGGCGGGGGGCGAGGGGGGCGTGATGGCCACTTGATGTCTCTGGGTTACGTTTACAGCTTGGTTCAAGGAGTAGTGGCATCATATACTGTATTGTGCTTATTTTTTTATTTTGTGTGCCATCATACACTATAAAAAGCAACGTATGGTTGCCTATTGGTAAAAAGCTTGGTTAATGCATCTTGCCATTGCCATTGGTGACCAAACCTCTTGAGCTTCACTCTCAAGGTTTCTGGGATCACCAATGGCAATGGCTAGGTGCACTAACTAGCTTGTTACCAATGGGTAACTATACATTATTCTCTATACAATTCATAGGAAGAAAAAGTGTGAGAGAAATAAAAAGAGGTGGGGTAGCCCTCTATGTCAGTGAAGGCATAGAGGTGGTAGAGAATGTGTTCCCCAGGGGAGTGACTGGGGAGACAGAATTGCTGTGGATACAGCTAATGACAACATCTGGAAAGAAGCTGCACATGTGGGTGGTCAGTAGATTATCAGAACAAGGAGATGAGTGGGATAGGTAATTATAAGCTGAAATTGGGAAGGGGGCTACAAAGGGAATAAAGTAGTGGTGGGGATCTCAATCTACGAGACTTAGATTGGGGTACTCTTGCAGCTAAGAGCAGCAGTCATCAGGCCCTCTAGACATGTTGCTGAACCATCTGCTGGTATCACTGCTCAGGGAACCCAAAAGACAGACTGCAGTTCTCGAAGTGGTGCTCACCAATTCAGAATTGGTAAGTGGAATGTGGGTTGGGGAACCACTGGAGTCCAGTGACATAATGCCATATGGTTTGAACTGGCCTTAGATTCCAGTATACCCTTGTCAAAGGCTATAGTTCTGGATTCCAGATCAGCATATTTTGACCAGATGAGAAAGTTGTCTAGGGTGAGTGGTTGGAGTAGATAAAATTAGGGGGTGGAGAGATGGGGAGAAATGAAAGGGGCTTCTTCAAAGCAACTAAATCATGCCTGAGAATGGTTACCAAGGGTAACAGACACAGGAGAGACACATCTGGGTCTGTAAGAAGGTCAGAAAGGCAGCGAGGGCCAAAAATGGGTCTTCATTATTTACATGGAGAAACAAACAGATCAGTACAGTCAGGGATGGTATATACAGATTGGAGAATAGTGTGCATGGTTCTGCTCAACAAGGGCAGGGGCAGGGATGAACTGGGGAATTATAGGCTTGTCAGCCTTACCTAAATTGTGGTTCAACTGATGAAAATTATCAAAGAGGACTTTTGGACTACCTGGACAGAAATGGGCCCCAGGACAGCTGCTGTATGGGATCATGGCAGGGAGGACTCATCTAACCAACCTAATAGCATTCATTGGGTAACAAGAGAGGTGGATAAGGTACAAGCAGAAGATTTGCTCCATTTCAGCTTCAGCAAGGCATTCAGCTTGGTGCCAAACTGAAGGATGCTGAAGAAGGTAGAGGAGCTGGGAGCAGTAAAGAACCTAGTTAGAAGGGTGGCAAGATGACTAAGGGGAGGTTCAGCAGAAGGTGGTGGTTAACGGGGTCAAATCAGGGGATAGAGATGTTGCAAGTAGTGTGCTGCAGGGGGTCAGGCCTGGTGCCAGTCCTTTTCAGTACGTTCATCAGTGACATAAGAGAAGAAAAACAAAGAAAGATGTGTCTCTTCCTGGATGACACTAAGCAGCATAGACAGCAAGAAAGGATAAAGAAGTAGCAGAGGGACCTGCAAAGGTTAGAAAGGTGGTCCAAGGTTTGGCAGTTAAAACTGAATGCCAAACAGCACAAAGTGATGCACACTGGAAAGAAAAAACCCAGGACGGAATACTGGATGAGAGCGGTTAAACTTGAGACCTACTTCAGAGGAAAGGGATCTGGGAGTCATTGTAAGTGACTCCCTAAAACAAACTAGCCAATGCAGCAAGGCCTACAGCAAGGCATCCAGGATGGTGTGGTATATTGGGAGGTGTTTTGATTGCAGGAGCAGAGATAATACCGCCTTTCTATCGATCATTGGTGAGACCCCCTCTGGAGTACTATGACCAGTTCTGGAGTCCCCACCTCAGAAAAGACAGAGACAGGCTGGAGACAGAGCAACTTACAGTAACCAAAATGATTTAGGATCAACATGGCAAATTAAATGAGGATTACCTTAGGGCACTGAATATTGACTCTATGGAGGACATACTGGAGTGGGGTGATATGATGGAGACCTTCGAGTTCCTGAAAACAATAAACAAGATAAACTGCAAGGAATTATTCAGAAGGAATGGTTGGTCCAAAGCAAGTGGGCATGAATGGAAGGTGGTGGTGGGGAGATTCAAAAGGGATGTGAGAAAATGTTGCTTTACGGAAAGGGAGTGGTTGAGCTATGAAACAAACTTCAGTACCAGCAGAGGTGGCTGGTGTAATAACCATTAATGGGTTCAAGCATGGCTAGGACAGAGTAAAGGGCTTAAAAGATATTCAGGGAGCAGCAGCAAGGCAGAGAGCAAAGGGGAGGTAAAGGTGAAAACCGGGCGATGACTATCTTTTTTGGGAGGTATTTGTTAGGTATGTACTGGAGCTAATTTTTGATATATAAGTAATAGCCACCTCCCACATCACACGTTAATTATTTATTCATTAATTTATTACACACAAGATCCTTTAGGCAGGGTCTATTTTCAATGGGTCTAGAGCCAAAATAATGATTACAGACAAGAACAGTAATTTGACATTAAGCATAGATATAAATTCAAAAAAACATAAATCTTTAAGAGCAGCTGTCACGATCATAAGAACATTAGCAAAACACAATATGTAGGCATAGTTCAGCTTGTTTCACATTAGTTCAGTATTTCTCATCCTCATTGTTCATCACTGAGGTCATTTGCATTTAAACAGGATCTTTGCTCCTGAAGAGTTCATCTATTCCTTTTGCTTTCTCCCTGAGGTCATAATGCACTGCTCGTGACATCACAGTTACTCCCATGGCAAAGAAGTGTGATGTCACAACAGAGGATTATGAACTGAAGTAAGGAATAAGCTATAGATGCAGATTATCTTCAAGAGATAAATATCAGATATTCATGTAAATTTTGCTAGTAATACATAATGGATAGGTGAAATCCATAGAATATATGTGGAATGCAAGCTGATTTGTACCTAAGTATTACGGTTTTCAAAGTTTTCTTTGAGGCATCAGCAGCTCTTTAATACAATTGGAAACTAGGGCATGTGTGAAACTGCCTTAATTGCCTAACTGAACATTATTTTTTGCCCACTTTTGAAACAAGCTTGATTTTGTTGTTGTTGTTTTTTTGGTTTTTTCATGTATAGGTCTCTCATTAATGCTGCCTTTTCCCCCACTTGATAGTTCTTTCATTACTATTGATCAGTTCTGAAACCCGGTGGCATGCAGGCTTGTTTTTTTTTTATGTTTTTTTTTTCTTCCTTGCACTGTGTTCTTTTAAAGGTTTTCTTTTTCTGGTGCTGTACTGACAATGCATTTTAAGGAGTTAAATACCATATGGAGTCATTTTTCTCTAACTGAATGGATTGTGTGAGCTGTCTTTCATACCGATAAGAACATACTGTCCAGCTAACAAAATAGTTCTGTTGTATTAGATTAACCCTCTGATGTTTAACCTTCCTTGTTGACATGCACATGTCAGTACCGGAAGACAGTAAGGTAAATATTTTAAGATTTAGGTATGAATTGCAATCAGTTATTGTTCCTGTGGTGTTCCTCATTAAGAGAGACAAAGAAACACAGAAACATTAGACACTGTTGGCACAAAAAGACCAATTGTCCATCCAGTATGCTGAAATAGGTATCCTTACATCACCCTCTGACCTAATGTCCTGCTGGTGTCTCTACCCCGACCCTTACCCATTAAATCTCTCACCTCCCTAGCTCCCCTTGGTGGAACTAGCAGTCCCCATACCCTGTCCTAGCCATGCCTGAACCCATTCATAATTCCTGACACACCAGCTCCATTGATAAACTCTTCCACAACTCAACCAACCTTTCTGTGAAGTGAAACTTCCTCCCACAAGCAACCACTCTGTACAGTAAAACTTCCTCCCATTCCCTCTGAATGTGTCTCCTACCAGCTTCCATTCATGCCCCTTTGTTACAGATCCACTACATTTGTTGAATAGGTCCTTGCTGTTCACTCTGTTCTTTTTCGAAACTTGAAGGTCTGTCAAGTTGCCCCTCTCACTTCTGGCCTTCAGTGAGTACATGTTCAGGACCTATAGCCACTCCTCATAGATCTGCCTAGTTAGCCCTGAATCATCTTGGTGACCCTTCCCTACACTGATTCTAGTTAATCCCAGTCCTTCCTCAAGTGCAGAGTCTGTCTGGGCACAGTATACCAGATGGGGCCTCACCAGTGACCTATACTGGGATAATATATCCTCTTTTTTTCTTGCTGTCAAAATCCCTCCCAATGCACCCCAACATTTTTGTTGCTTTAATGTAGGCCTTATTACTCTGACTGGTTAATTTATTATAGTCACTTTTAATGACTTCCACGTCCCTTTCCTAGGTTGTATCCCAACACCTCCTATCCAGTACTCTGTCTGATGGTGCCTCTTCCATATGTACATTACTTTACACTTCTTGGCATTGAATATCAACTGCCATGCATTTGACCATCTTGCCAGTATTTCCAGATCCCTCTGCAACTCCCTCATCCCCCTTCATTGTCCAACCTGCTGCAATGCCTTGCGTCATCAGCAAAAAGACACATCTTAAGGCCGGCCCATCAGAGCAGCAGGGCATCTGTCTGTGATGCTGATGACCTGGGTTTGGGAATGGACCTGGGACATCAGAAAGATGGCCAGGGAAAGGGTGGAGCATCCTAGGAACTGCTCTTCTTCTCTGGGGGGGGGGGCAGAGTGTCTGACACAATGCAGACCCCTTGGGGAGGCTGGGGGTACTGCCGAGGCAGTGCCATCACTTCTGGTGTGAGGGGCAGATGCTGGATGTCATTATATGTCCCTGCCCCAGGGGAAAAAGCATCCAAAATTGCTGGCTGCCCCATGATGGCAGCTCCTGGCTCCAAGCTCTGATTGCTCCTCCAGCTCTTTCCCGTCAACCTATTCTGGCGCTTGTGGCCCTGCCCGCCTCAAACCCTGAGGTACTGTCAGGGGAGGGCTCTCTCTGCCAACACCTTCTCCCATCTTAGACAGATTGATTCAGTGCCATGGCCCCACCCTGGGGGGTAAGTCAGGGGGTATCTGTGGGGGCACTAAGGTAAGTCTGGGGAGCAGAGCGGGGGTCAGGTAGGCAGGCAGAAAATGTGACTTGCAACCAAAAAAGAAAAAGGCACATTTTGCCCTGTATACCCTTCCCCATGTCACTAACAAACATATTGAAGAGGAAAAGTCCTAGGGTTTACCGTTGTTGACCCTACACATGACTCCTCTGTCCCCTGACTTGACCCTGCCAACAACCACTCTCTGTTGCCTCCACACAGCAAAGTCCCCCACTCACCTGACTAACTTATTCCCTCTCTCCCAAGTCCTGTAACTTCTTCAGCAACTTCATCACATTGTGTCAAAGGTTTGCTGAAATCTAAGTAGAGCAAATCTATCACATCTATCACATGCCCTTTATTCTGTGCCCTCATAACCCAGTCAAAAACACTATCAGGTTGGTCTAACTTGACCTCCACACAACACACCCATGTTGTTTACTATCCTGCAGCTCATTGTCTTCTAGGTAGGTCAGCAGGCTTTCTCTGACTAGGGTCTCTATCAGTTTACCTACAAAGGAGGTAGGACTGATAAGTCTGTAATATATCAGATCCTTCCTAACCCCTCCATTGTGGAGCAGGACCACATGGACAGATTGGATGGGCCTTGCGGTCCTTATCTGCCATCAACTTCTATGTTTGTATATGCTGTCCTCCAGTTCCTTGGAACCACCCCCAACAGCAGGGAGCTACAGAATAGCTCAGCCAAAGTTTCAGTCAGTTTTGAAGGCAATTTCCTGAGCATTCTAGTATGTAATCTGACTGGACCTGGTGCTTTATTTTCTGGGAAACAAGCTATTTTCTTATCCTATCCACTGTAATCTCTAGCTTCCTAATTCTCTGATCCCTCCCCTCCCATTGACGCTTTAAACTCAATCTTCGGTGGTGGCCCTTTGTCCTCTACCATGCACAATAAGCAGAAGTAGTTGCTTAAAGCATTTACCTTCTGTTTATTTTCTTCTACTTCCCTCTCTCCCTCTGCTAACCCATCAATGGCCAAACCCCTCATCTTTTTTCTCTGATGTACTAAAAGAATTCTTTCTCCCCTCTCATGACACCCTCTGTTATTCACAGCTCTGTGTCTGCCTTTGCACCTCTAACTACCTTCTTGGCCTCCTTTGGCTTACACTGGCACTCCACCCCCCACTGCCACTCTTCTTCCCCTTGTTTCTTCTCATACCTTGTGAAGGCTCCTTTTTTTCCCTCAAGGCCTCTCCTACTACTGTGAAAAATCAGATCGGTCTCTTCTACTTGTTACCCATCAGCCCCCACTTGCATACTGTGTGACCCTGAGCAAGTCATTTAACTTCCTTCTGCTCCCAGGTCACTCCTGGAAACATGCTCCAGCTTAGTGTTCCTTTTCTGGTTGAAAAATGTCCCCTTCCGGTTCCCTTCCTTCCCTTGGTGACCATCCTCATGCATGACTTGCTTTCTTAGAGAATGACCCCTTAAATTGTTCCCCTCTTTTCCTCTATTTCTCCACTAGTCTTATTCCCACCTTTCATTTTTTTCTCCCTTTCCCTCATCTGATCAAAATCTAATTTGAAAACTAGTAGCCAAACAAAGAAACAATTGTTTGGCTATTGTTTTCACAAATGGGCTGCTGCAGCAGCAGTGACATATTTGCTACACCACAAAACAGGATAAACAAACATTCCTTTGGTCAGGGATGCATGAAGAATGAGGAAAACAGAACAAAACAAGCCACTCTGTTTACATATCACTACGACCTGTTCATCACTGCTGTCATAATCATATGTGGAAAATTACCTTTTTGACAGATGTTTCATTAACCATCCCTACTCTATGATTAACCTCTGAAGCTCCACAGTCTGTGTTAGCTCATCTCTCATAATTCATCAGTGCTTAGCTGCACACAATAAAAGCATAGTTAAGTAAACTCTGCTTTGGGTCCTAACCTGACTGTATAAGGTAGCAAATACACACTTTTTGTGACAGAGTTTGCTGAATCTGAAATTCTAAAACATTTTGCACTACACAACACAAACAAAGTTTTACTAATACAATTAAATATCCCTGTGTCTCTGGGGAATAAAAGATTTCTACAGCAGAAGTGTTTGCCATTTACTATTGCTGTATATAATTCAAGGTTGTCAGAGTAAAGCAGTGCAATGACAGGGTCTAGGAGCCTCTGTCACCGATTTCCCTGGTAAGACCATGTGGAAGGTGGTAGCAAGTGGTACCACCATGTCAATGCCTTCACCTCAGCACCATACACAAACTTCATTTTTTACTACTATCAGTCTGTTGGTCTGTCTTTTTGATCCACTTTTCTTCACTGTTCCACCCTGAACTGGCCACCTGTAGATGCTTCCTTGTTTTCTTCATTGTGGCATTGTGGTGTTTTTATTTTTTACTCACAGGGATTGCTACTGTTTGTTGCTAACATTTCATTGCTTTATTTTTTCTCTGATTCAAATTGTTGTTGCTGGTATACCTTCTTCTGCATTATTACAAGGTGTGCCTACAGGTGTGTGCTAACAGATTACTGCTGTAATCTTCTGATTCAAATTGTCTTTTGCAAGGTATATCTTCTGTTACTGCTTTATTTTTCTCTGGAGCAAAGTGTTTCTTACAGGGTATATCTTCTCTGAAATTATTACAGGTGGTGCTTTACAGGTTTTACAGTTTTATCTAACATTAGGATAAGCTTTCAGGGTTACTGCATTTGTTGTTGACTGATTGTTTCTGCTCTTACCTCCTTGTTCTTTCGTTCGTGGTTCTTCTTTTTGGCAGGGAAGGGCCCAGCCACCACCCCATCTAACCACCCCACACTACACTCCTTTATAGGGTACCACAGTTGTAACATTTCCTGTGGCAGAACAGGAAAGGCGGATCAGTGGGGCCTCCACAAGGTGATCTCATTTACAGGGCACTAGTAATTTAACTTGTTATAACAAGTTAAACAAAGCCTAATTAAACCATTACTTGCATTTTTTTTTCCTTCTAATTACTCTGACTAGGTTACAAACCCAGCAACTTATTTGGAATGGATTTCATTAACTGCAGGTACTGTGGAACAATTTTCAGAAGGACAGTCTTACAGGATTTAGGACACTGTCACATGCTGAGACCTTTGGAGATCTTAGGTCTCAGCTCCGGGCAGCATGGGCAGAGATTACCGCCTCAAATTTCATATTGAAGGGAAATACATTATAGAACCACCGCCATTTCCCAGCATCCAACAGAAAAACCTCGACCAAGAGGGTAGTTGGTCCAGAGGTTGGCAGGTGGTTAGAGGAGCAAATCAGGTGCCCCATCACCTCTGCCTCCAACACATTACCCAAAACCATATAACACTACAACAGGTATCTGCCTCTATCTCTGAAATCAAATAAAGAGGCAGAAGACACTGCAGAGCAGGAGACATGGCACAGGAGCTAGCACAACAATACTCACCCAAATCAGGAACCAAAACTAAACAAGCAGAAAGGAAATCCAAAAACTTCTGATCATAGGAGACTCCATGATTCGGGGAGTTGATACCATCTCCAGCCAGGGTGATGGTCAGATGTCTCCCAGGTACATCAGCATGGAAGACACTGACCGCATTACTAAAATTGTTCACAAAGCAGGAGAAAACATTGATGTCCTAGTACACGCAGGGACTAATAGTCTAGCCAGCCGGTCAGTTGTGAGACCAAGGAACACCTGACTAGGCTGGGTGACAAACTATCATCTATTTCATCGGCATCTCCTTCTCTGAGATCCTGCCAGTCTGGGAGAAGGGAGCAGATGGACGGAAGGTCAGAGAAGGGAGATGGGGAGCTAAACACGTGGCTCAAGGACTGGTGCCAGGAAAAGGACACAGATTTGTAGGGAACTGGCAACAGTTCTGGGGGAAAGTTCTTTAAATTTGATGGACTGCATCTGACTAAAGAGGAGTCAGTGCATTGGGGCAGAAGTTTGGCGTCTTTGCAGAATATTTAAACTAGCAAATGGGGAGAGGGTGCAGCACCCCATGCGTCCGAATGGGAAGAACACCCCTCCCCTCAGCTAGTGGTCAAACAGGAATTCAAGTGTTTGTCATTCATTTGCATCACCAGGTAAGAAAAAGGTTTGTCTCCCATCGATGCACAGGGTATGCCAAACTTCACCCAACAACTCATACACCAAAATCTGGCCAATGGAAAATCATGTACACAAATGCTCACAGCCTGGGAAATAAGATCCCAGACCTGCAGGCAATAATGTCAGAGCTAAACTGGACATAGTAGCAATTAGTGAGACGTGGGTTTACCAGTAACCACCCAGGAGACTTCTTAGTACCTGGATATGTATTGTTCAGAAGAGACCGAGGTGCAAAAAGGGGGAGGGGTGGCCTGTATGTTAATGAAAATATCAAAGCTACAGAAATTCAGAATACACATAAGGAGCCAGAAGAACTGTGGGTCACCCTGGAAACAGGTAATGGGACAGCCATAAGAACTGGGGTTGTCTACAGGCCCCCAGACCAGAGGGAGGACATAGACACATTACTGTTAGAAGATATACAAAACATGACAGCTAAAGGGAGGTTCTGATAATGGGAGACTTCAACATGCAGATACAGATTGGTCAATACCAGCAGGAACATCTGCCAGAACTAGACTCATAGTGGATTCCCTGCAGGGGGAGGGCCTCAAACAACTGGTACAGCAACCCACAAGAGACAGGGCTATCCTAGATCTAGTACTGACTAACAAAGAAGGGATCACAGATCTCCAGGTAGAAGGTCACCTGGGGGCCAGTGACCATCACATGGTATGGTTCAATTTGGCTACTACATCTAAATCATCCCATTCCAAGGCAAAAATATGGGACTTCAGAGGCTGACTTTGATAAGATGGCCAACAGAGTTAAGCTAGCCCTGGCAAAAAGAAACACAGGTGAGGAGGTACAGGCAAAGTGGCAAGCATAAGGATACAATACTTGAAGCAACATCCCATTGTGTTAGACAGAAAAGGAAGTGCAAAGAAGAAGGAAACCACTTTGGTTCTCAAATATAGTAGCAGAAAAGGTCAGAGCCAAAAGGCTGGCCTTCAGAAAATATAAGGAACAGCGGGATGAAGATGGGAGGCATACCAAACTGCCCTAAGGGAAGCAGGTAAGGCAGTAAGGCAGGCAAAGTCCCAAACTGAGGAAACACTAGCACGAACAGTAAAAAAGGTGACAAGACTTTCTATAGATACATTAGTGAAAGGAGAAAGTCAGAGGGGTATTACTAAGCTTAATGGAGAAAAGGGAGCATGTGAGGAGGAGGACCCTGTAAGCATCTATCCTAAATAGATACTTTTGCTCAGTATTTACTGAAGAGAAGGTAGGGCAGGGCCCACAGCTCAACATCATGGACACAGGGGAGGAGGTGAGCACTACTCCCTTCACAAAAGAAAGGGTCCTACAAGGCTTGCTAAGCTCAGGGTGGATAAGGCAATGGGACCTGATGGCATACATCCCAGGGTACTAAGGAGCTAAAGGAGGAACTAGCAGAGCCATTAGCAGAATTGTTTTAGTGAGTCTCTGAGCACAGGAGAGGTCCCAGAAGACTGGAGAAAGGCTCATGTGATCCCACTCCACAAGAGTGGTAGCAGGAGGAGGCGGGAACTACAGACCGGTCAGTCTTACCTCAGTAGTGGGCAAGATTATGGAGGCACTCCTTAAGGAAAGGATAGTGCAACACCTGGATCCATAGGGGCACAGGATCCAAGACAGCATGGGTTTACAAAGGAAGGTCCTGTCAAACTAATCTCATAGATTTCTTTGACTGGGTAACCAGAGTGGTGGACCAAGGGGACAGTTGATGTGCCTACCTTGACTTCAGCAAAGCTTTTGACACTGTTCCACATAGAAGATTGATAAATAAGCTAGGTAGGCTCGGGGTGGGTCAAGTTGGTCAACTGGGTGGCAAACTGGTTGACTGGCAGAAAACAGAGAGTGGTGGTAAATGGTATACAGTCAGAAGAGATGCAAGTCTAGAGTGGGTACCTCAGGGATCAGTCCTGGGGCCAGTCCTATTCAACATCTTCATTAGTGACCTCGCAGATGGACTAGAGGTAAGGCTTGTCTGTTTGCAGATGACACCAAGATCTGCAACAGAGTAGATGATCCAGATGGGGTGGGCAGAATGAGAAGAGATCTGGATAAACTAGCAGAATGGTCAGAAGAGTGGCAACTGGGATTTAATGCAAAGAAGTGCAAAATCATGCACATAGGAAGAGAAACCCTGAAGCCACTTATAGGCTGGGAGGAGTTGCTAGCAGTCACAAAGGAAGAAAGAGACTTGGGCATCATCATCACTGATGACCTAAAATCATCAAGCAGACCTCTAAAGCAGTAGGTAAGGCTAGGGGGTGTTAGGGTGTATTAGTAGAGGGTATCACAAGTCGTAAGAGGGAGGTAATTCCCTCTGTACAAGACATTGGTTAGGCCCCATCTGGAGTACTGCGTGCAGTATTGGAGGCCACACCTTCACAAGGACATTAACCAAATTGAGGCAGTCCAGAGAAGGGCAGCAAAATGGTGCAGGGACTGCATCAGAAGACATATAAGGACAGATTAGGAGCTCAATATGTATACCCTTGAGCAAAGGAGGAGAGGTGATATGATCGAGACATTTAAACACCTTAAGGGCATAAACAAGGTGAAAGAGTCTAACATGTTTAAATATAAGAAAAATAGCAGGACAAGAGGACACAGCATGAGATTAGAGGAGGCCGATTAAGGGGAATGTGAGGAAATTCTTTTTCACAGAAAGGGTGGTAGATGCATGGAATGGCTTACCAAGAAGTGGTGGCTATGAATACAGTGCAGGGCTTCAAACAGGCATGGGATAGGCATAAGGGAGCAATACAAATGACTATGAATAGATAGGTCACTGACAGAGCAAAGGCCGATGGTACATTTATAAGGTAGAAAAAGAAATGGGCAGACTGGATGGGCCTTGCGGTCCTTATCTGCCGTCAACTTCTATGTTTCTATGTTTCTTTTTATTCTCTATTCAGCATCCTTTCATTTTCTGTTTTCTCCCTTACAGACTGGAGTGCTGCAGGTCAGGGTGTTAGGGGGCCTGTGTCTTGAATCCCATTACAGCTTTTGCCCCCACCACCTCCACTGGGAGGCTGTTCCAAGCATCCACCACTATTTCTTATAAAGCTATATAATATTGTTATATAACTAGGTAAGAGTAAGGATATCATAATATTACCAGCATATCTTTAACAGAAACTACTACTAAGCACCTCTTACACAGAGTTTAAATTTGAAGGCAGATAAGGGTCAATTGGCCCACCTAGTCTGCCCATTTTCCCTACCCTACCTACTGTAACACCTCAGACCCTACTTGAACTCTAGTTTTACCTCCCCTTTTCCCTACCACTAAGGTTTTGCTGGTTGCAGCAGCTGCTCTCATGCACCATACATGTGGTGGAAGTGAGGAGCTTGGCAGAGGGTGCAGCATGGTGGCATGGACCGCCAACCCCGCTGCACAGCACAGGGACATGTAAAAGTCCTGGGGAGCTGACACAGGCTGCAGTGCCAGAGGAGGGACAGGCAGAAGATGGGGGGAGGTATGGGACTGTGCCCAGGACCTGCACAGTGTTGCCAACAGGCACACCGGCTGCAGGTCCAGTAGGCAGACGGTCCACAAGTTGGTGGTCTGGGTGGCACTGTTCCTGGTGCGATCTGCGCCCGGCAGCATGGCTGTGGTCCTCTGCCATGCTTATCGCAGAGCTGATCACTTGTGCAGGCACATGGACAGCTCCTGATCCCACACCACACTGTCTGCAGGGTGGTGCAAGGGCCATTAGACCACATGTTGGGTGGTCTAAGTCCTGGTCAGTCCCACTGGCTATCAAGATCCCATTTAAGGGAATGTGGCAGCCAATATTTGCTGAAAGCTCCCTGACACCCTGGCACACTCCCGACCTTGGCTCAGGCCTGGCACATAGCTGGTCTGGTGCACGGGATCCTTGTTGTGCCATAGCCGGCCTTCCCAGAATTGCATAATCTGCAAGTTTTGATGCAAGATGCCCTTGGTGTCAGAATCAGAGTTTTGAAAATTGAGCATCTCATGTTCTTTACCACTTAAAGTGAAATGCACTATTGTTCATTTAAATGAACTAATGTATTAATAAGTCTTGACATCAGCGATTGTGAAATGTAGTAAGCCATACAAGATATGAAGACACCTGTATCTGTGACCCCGACAGTTTTTGATAAGAATAAGCTAAATTAAGAAAAAAATACTATAAATATCTGCCTGACTCTTAGCCTTAGGGAGAGCTCCATAAAGATCCATAGAATTTGGTGGTGGACCTTCAAAAGATTTTTGCCTTGGAATGCCTTTATGCTTTATATGTAATTTCATTAATATGTCTTAAAGGTTCTGCAGAATAACTGTCCCTTTGTCTGGGGTGGATCCTTACATATACTTATTATTGTAAAACCCTACAAAGCAGCCAAAGGATTTCATGAAAGCACTTTGAGAGTAGTGTTTTCTACTCGAAAATATTATTTGTGGCAGGGGAGACGTGACCTAATTGTCTGACAAACATTATATACTGAGCTGGACAACCTAAGAATGTATTCCTCCTCAATATACCATTTACAAGACTTGGAACGTAATACACAGCAACCTATTGACTTTGGTGGTTATGGTATAATTTAAATGTCTTGCTGGTTGGGCCAATACTAATGCCCCTTCTGCAACATGATGAAAACGTTTTTGCTTAGACCAAATTTGTGGGGTCTTATATACTGTGTCTAAATTATTTTTTTTTTCTAAGTCATCTACAATCATTCATTTCTGTAACAACATTGTACATGGTCTCTGAATTTTGTTGAAGCATTCTGTTTTCTTTCTGTACTATATTTCCTTTTGGGTTATCTTAATAAACTTCCCCTACTCTTCCTGCAGGGAGTTATGTAAGCTTCTTGTCTGGGGATGGAGGAGTCTGGAGAGGAGGAGGCTGCTATGGCATCCCAGGTAGAAGAATCGACTTCCTTCCCCTCCCAGTGTAATTCAGAGGCAAATATTGCAATCATTGAAAGTACTGAGAGTACTAAGATAGCCACAATTGTTATTGCTGCTTATTTTGTAGAAAACAGGAGTGTGTTAAGGCTCAGGACAAACATGCTGCTGTGTTCCTGTCAGTACATGGATCTGTGATAATGGAGGCCTCAGTTAATAAGGAAGTGGCAATTACCCATAAGAAGGCAGAATTCCTGTCCAGGGAAATTGCTGCAGGACAGAATAGACCAGCTCAGCTTTTCCAGACTGTAGACAGACTGTGCAATCCACTCTGTCTTTAGCCTGTAAACATTTTTTCAGAGGAGTGGTGTGAGGAGATTGCTCGATTCTTCGTGGATAAGATTGCCACGATCAGATCCGATATCTGCTTGACCCTCTCTCAAGGGAGTAGAGATGGTCGGCAGGAGATGTTGGACACCCAGTTTATGTGGTGCAACTTTGGCTGGCCCACAATTAGTGATATTGTGATAGTTATCCAGTCATTACGTTCGACCAGCTGTAGTTTGGATCCGGGCCCTGCGCACCTTTTAGTTGGTTGTGTGGATATCATTGGCCCAGTCCTTGCCAAGATTATCTGGTTGTCCTTGGAGAGGGGGATCTTTCCAGAACCCCTGAAGGAAGATGTGGTTCAGCCCCTTCTTAAGAAGTCCTCCTTGGACCTGGACTGTCTGGCTAACTACAGACCTGTCTCTAGCCTACCCTTTGTGGGTAACGTTATTGAGAAGGTGGTGGCATCATGACCATTTGACCAGCCACAATATTTATGATTCTCTCCAGTCCAGATTTAGGAGGAGTCATAGTACAAAGACAGCCTTTGTTCGGGTACTAAATGACCTCCTAATAGTGAGAGATCGAAAGAATCATTCCATCTTGGTCCTTCTTGATCGCTCGTGGCATTTGACACCATGGACCATGGCGTGCTGTTGGATAGCCTGCGGTTTGTCTGGGGACTGTCAGGGTCGGTGCTCAGATGGTTTCGATCTTTCCTCAAGAGTAGGACCCAGAGGGTGGTGTCTGTTTTTTTTTTTCCTCAGCTCCATTCTCCCTATCCTGTGGGGTACCGAAGAGATTCATTTTGGCACCCATGTTGTTTGCGGTGTACATGCTGCCATTGGGAGTGATTATTAGGTGGTACGGCTTGAGTTTTCACTGCTATGTAGATGATACTCAGCTGTTCATGTCTTTTGTGCCTGATCAGGATGATGCCGTCTCGGTATTTAACAGCTGTCTAGCCAAAATCCAGGACTGGATGAATGTGAGCTGGCTGTGGTTGAATCCCCCCAAAAAACTGAGGTGTTGGTTGTGGACCCAGGTCATTATGAGGAGGGTGTGTTGGCAGGTTCTCCTTCAGGTCTATGGCTTGGAGGTGTCCAGCTAACTACCTCAGACCGGGTGCAGAACCTGGGCATTATGCTTGATGACTGCCTGACCCTAAAATTGCAGATGTCAGCAGTTGTCAAAACCTCTTTTTACCATTTGAGGAATATCACCTGGATAAAGCACCTGGTTCCTCCCTATGATCTTCCAATGTTGGTTCACACTTTCGTTACCTCCTGCCTTGACTATTGCAATGCCCTTTACCTAGGGTTCTCAGGGGTTGATATCCACCACTTGCAGGTAGTGTAGAATGCGGCAGCCAGGCGTTTGACTGGTACCTTTAGGACCAGTCATATAACACCTGTGCTCCGTGGACTGCTCTAGCTGCCGATACAGTGGCGGATCACATTCAGGGTTGCATTGTTAACCTATAAGGCCCTACACGATCAGGGACCCAGTTACCTGAAAGAGCTCCTTCACCCCTACTGTCCCCTCCACCCTCTCCGATCCACCGATGAGGGATTACTAAAGATTCCCAGGGTTTGTTTACAAACATCAGGGGCAAGGGCATTTAGTTTTGTGGCCCGACCCTGTGGAGTACTCTACCTCATCAGGTATTAGATTGCCTGACCGTTCAAAGTTTTAAAATTGCTTTGAAGATGCATATTTTCAGCATGGCATTTTTTTACTACTAAAGCTGCTATTGTATTTATTAGTTTTAATTTTATTTAGCTATTTATAAAAATGTGTGTGGTTTTACTGTACAGGCGCCTTGGTTTGGAAAGGTACCTTTTATAAATAAAGTTTGATTTGATTGATTTGATTTGATTTACCTCTGCTGAACTACAGATTAATGCAGAGCTTCAGGAAAGAAGGAGATTCTGACTAAGCCTAATTCCTGAGGAAGACGAGTGCAGTCTTTAGAAGAAGCTTCTGCAGCAAAAAGGAGTGGTGGCCCTACTGTGCTCCACAGTTCATCCTGCTGACCCCACTGTCAGTATGAAAATTCCACTGTCAGACACCTGCCAGCAGCACTAGTGGAGTGACAGTAGTTTCTCTGATAAGCAGCTGTGCTCAGCTAAGCAGTTGTGGTATAATGCAGGCAAATGAGGAAGACACCAGGAACAGTCGATCTTGGCCCTCAGTGTGGAACACAGTCTGGTTAATTTAAGATAGGAAAGAAGCCCTGATAATAATGGCTGGTTACTGAACATGCCTGAAAGTGCTGCTGATGTGTCAGAGGTAAAGCAGGATGGCATGCCCAGGATGGCAAACCTTATAATCATCAGGTTACTGCTGAGTTGGGAGAAGAAGGGCAGGGAGCACCAACCTACTTCATTTGCTGTTGAAGACTAATTCACAGAATTCAGCTGTAAGTAAAGCCATGGACCTATAGATGCAGCATAGTGATGATGAGGATGATGAGGTAGTTTCTCTGCCTCACACAAGTGTTGTACCTTTTCCTCTGAAATACCTGAGAGCTTTCCTTTTTTCACAAAATCTTGACCCTTTGCTCTTTAAAAAGGGCATGTCAAGGAGTGCTATTGTTCTTGGAATTCCCCCTCGCCCCTTCTAGCACTTAGAATAAATCACTGATGGGTCAGCCCACAATGAACTCTGAAAGGTCTGGTAGAAGTGCAAACTGTAGTTGAAGAGAGCTGTGGTGGCTTCAACTTCTGTTGCAAATGGTGACAGCTTTTTTTCCACCCATGGAAGCAAGTAAACATTTCAATGCACATGAGACAGACCTCTTTGATCAGCCACTGCTGATTCTGAGCTCCAAAGATGGTCATTCCTCAGCTGGTTTCTCTAAGTAACAAGATGATTTTTCTTCTGGCCCTCAGAAGTTCCCAGGGAGATGAAAAACACATCAGCTTCTTCCAGTCCTCTCCTGAGTCAATGAAGAGGAGAAATGCTGTACATATAAAGTACTAGGACAGCTTGGATGAAGTAACTGACAGAGTAAACAAAGCCTCGAAACTATTGAAGGATAGTGTGAGATTCTATGAACTTAGTTGTACATCCTCATACACACACACCTGGAAGCACCTACCATTATGTGAGTTTTAAGATCCCTACTGGCTTGGAATGTTTTTCAGCGAAGTTCCACAAACTTAAAATCTACCATGTATGGTCCCCATTTATAGCTATTTCCTAATGAATCCTGCCTTCAAGAACATCACAGTTTTATTTAAAATGATGGGGTAAGTTTTATTGACATAATTTATTGGTTGAAACAAAAATGTTCTGTTTTAGGAAGTCCTGAATCAGTGCTTGATTGAGAGAACAACTGGATGTGGGGGTGGAGTATGCTTGTCTGGTTACACTACACTGAAACAGGGCTGCAACTGGGAGAGACAGGTGTCTTTTTTCAAGCGTAGTCCAGGACCTACTACCACTTTAGTTCTGGTGGTCGCCTTAGCATGGCATGTAATAAGACTAGGTCTGTCCTTTGCACTGAACTAGGGCTCATGAAGTGCAATTTATGAGAAAAACTGGGCAATTCCTACCACTCCTGTCCCTGGGTGTTCACGTGATAACAAAGGAAATGAACCAGGTTGGAACAAGACTTTTATGTCAATATAGCACAAACAAAAGGAACCATCTGTGATCTTCCTATTGCTAATCCACCACCTTGTACCCAGGAAACTGGTACAGCTTTAGCACCTACAAAATCCTCAGGTGAAAAAGTGTCTGAACCTGAGCCCCCCACACACACACACATTCTCAGTTTGAAGAAAAATCCAGAAACCCCAAAAACTGCATCTACTGGGCTTGCAGAGGGACAGGATCAGAACCTCATGCTACAGAAGCTGAACCTGCCCTAGACCTGGTTCCTACCCCAACTCCAGCCCTCATTGTCTCCCATGAAAAGGACTCTGACATGCCACCTCCCTTTACACCAGTCACGGAATCTTTCCAGATAGTGTTTTATAGATGATGTAATAGAGGTTAGCCTAGATCAACCTAGATCAATAATGTAGTGGAAAAATTCCCTTCCAGTCACACACAAGTATGCAGATCTGCAGAAACACAGGGACTGGGGTGAAAAAGAGGAGGACTCAAATGCCTCCTCAGTGGTGTCCTCATAAGAAGACCCATCTTGCAAAACAGATGGGTCTTCCAACTATATAACCTCCTTGAAGAAACAGAGAATTAGCAAGAAACAAGATCCTGTTATGTCCCAGACAAACTAAGTTCTGTTGCAGTTTTCTCTTTCTTTTTTTTTCCTTCTTATGGGGGAGCAGACTGTAATTTTAAAATCCTCATGCTGAATGTTAATAGTATGGGTAATTATAGAAAACTGAAGACCACTGTCTCAATGCTGCAGACTTCTAACAATGTTATATTACAGGACACCAGACTGCATTACCTTCATGAGATTAATACAGCTAAGAAAAGGAATTAAGACACTAGGCCAGAAGTTTGACATCCATCTAGAGGGTAGGGAGGAGGTACAGGTACCCAGCACATCACACGGGTCACCATCTATCCCTCCCCCATCAGTTCCTTACAGCAATTTGTTGGGTGAACAATATAAGCATACCATCATTAACAACAACCATCATATAGCCATCTACCAGGTTCCTACACCCTCAAAGTATCACATTCCCATCCAGCAGCTCCCTACACCAGCATCAGCTCCTGATAACCAGTTGAATGAAAGAGCATGCCAGCATTCACACATTAACACCAGGGAACATATTTCCATCTGACAACATCACAAGCCTCAAGCCGCAAAGTCTTACTGTACCAAAAAAGTGCAAAGCCCCCTACAGGGATAAAGCAACACTAGATCTGTTTCTCACTAACAGTCCCAGTATATCCAACATCCATGTTGGCATCAATCTGGAAACCAGTACTCACAGGTCTGTGTGGCTATAAAATAATAATATGGAGGATTTAGGCCACACCAGACAAAAAGTGATTGACTTTGGAAAGGCAGATTTCCATAAAATGAGATCCAGTATTAAGGCAGTGTTAGGAAACAGCACCACAAAGGATGTAGAAGTTTGCTAGAAGTCCATAAAAGACTCATTGAACACGGTAACTGTGGATTGTACACAGCTAATAGCTAAATCAAAAAGGAAGAGGAACCCTCTCTAGTTTTCTAGAGAGGTACTGTAGCACTAAAGAATAGGGAAAAGAAAAAAGCCTTTAGGCGGTTCAAGGAGACAAAGAGGAAAGTTGATAGGAAATGCTACAGAAAAAGCTTAAAGAGGCTGGAAGAGCTTTCAGGTTAGCAAAAGCTCAAAGGGAGGAAAGAATGGCACTCGGAGCCAAGGAGGGGGACAAAATCGTTTTCAGGTATATCAGTGAAAAAAGGAAGAACAAATGGAGGGATATTCAGAATAGTAACAAGCAAGGGTCAGATAGTGGAAAAAGATGAGGACAAAGCTGAAACACTCAATGCATTCTTTTGTTCAGTCTTCACAAATGAGTTAAATGGCAGTGGGCCAACACTAAATGTAACAGAGCACCCTATAGAGAGTGCAGATACAAGTCCCTTCACAAGGGAAAGGGTGCTGAAAGAATTGGAGAAATTGAAGACAGACAAATCTATGGGACAGGACGGAATTCACCCAAGAATATTAACAGAGCTTTTGCTACAGGTCTGCTATTTGTAGAAATATTTTCCTATAGCTTTATTTCTCATGCCTTTCAAGGTAAATATAGGATTTGACCTTAAAATATAAATTTTTTGGAATCGAGTGATCTGATTTGCTGATACATCCATATTGTGCAAAAAATATTTTTTGCTCATTAAAAAAGTGATGATATATATTGCTGTGGGTCTGATATTCACAGAAAAAGGTTTTTACTTGATTTATACTAATTGAATTGCTGTTTATTTTCACATTTTGGAATCAAGCATGGTGATTGGTGTATAACTGTGACATCATCATTTATTCAATTTAATTGGTATAAAAGTAGGGTTGTACCTGCAAGGTTCATCCCCCTGATGAAGCCTTAATTGGTGAAGCGCCAAGGACCTTGCACGCAGTTTGCTGTGCCTTTCCTCATTTTTCAATTCATGTGCTTTACAGTCTGGAAATTAAACATATTTTTGAAAACAAGCAAGTATCTTGGTGTTTTTGCACTTTCACTGGGGAGTGAGCAGCTCTCCTAGCTCTGGAGTGTGTGGTGGTTTCGATTTTGGTATTGTGTTTAGGGCTCGAAGCCCCCAACCGCACCCTGCCCCAGCTTTGCAGTGCGGTGCTGTTTTTTTCAGTGCAGACTAGAACTTATGCTCCCTGAAGCAGAGAAGGGACAGGGGGGACATGATAGAAACATTCAAATTCATCAAAGGTATAAACCACAGTTCAGGCAGATAACCTCTTCCAGGCAAACAAAGAGGCTCGTACTAGAGGGCACAACCTATGCTTGAGAAGGGGAAGGCTAAGAAATAATATCAGGAAGTACTTTTTCATGGAGAGGGTGATAGACCCATGGAACAGCCTTTCCCCAGAGGTGGTTGCAGCAAAGATGGCGAATGAATTTAAACACGCATGGGACTGACACTACGGTAAAGGCAAAACAAGCAACCTATAGGGGCTGGGGTAGGATTCACGGGCAGACTAGGTGGATCACACAGTCCCCATCTGCCATCATCTTCTTATGTTAAAATGTAGCAGCGTGGACTATTGTTTTGATCAATTGGAGAGGAATACTGAACTAGGGTGAGTATTCTCTTAACTTCTTATGACTTGAAGGTTTTAAAGTTAGTAGCTATGGTGCCTGGGACTAGTTATTCTGGACATACAATGAAGGGGATTGAATTTAAGGCTTATTAAAGTTTACTGTCCTCAAACCAAAACAGGAAAAGTTGGCCTGTTTAAAGCTGTCCAATCTTTTGAGTTCTAAGAGCATTTTATTTAGTGGGGATTTTAATGGCAGATTGGTTCCCTCAAACAGTGAGACTAACTAAGACACAAAAATTTTTATGTTGCTTGCACGCATGTGCAAGAAACATAGTGCCATCATCCGAGTTTTCGGAGGTGTGTCAGCCCATCTTCCAATGCAGTCAGTGTGTTTGCAGGCCCGGCCCCAGTTCCCCAATCACTGCTGCAGCTGTCTATGACAAGCTGAAAATGCAGTGGCATACAGTTCAAAGGGAGAGCTCCGCCCGGTGAGCAGAGCCCCCCACATGCAAGCACACATATTGTATGCTGATGTGCTCCCCCTACGCACACTGCACTGGCCGGAGGGGTACCCAATCCCTGTCGCTCCATGCCCCCAAAAGCTGTCCAGGTGCCACCTGGGAGCCACCCCAGCGTGGCAAAACTGTTATAGCCGATGGGGTGCCCAATCTTCCATTAGCTCCAAGGCTGCATGCCCCAAAAAAAAGCTTTCCCGTGCCACTCTGGGAGCCCACCCCAGCATGGCAAATCTTGTTTTGGCCAATGGGGTGCCCATTTCCATCGGCTCCAGGTCCCCAGAACAGCTTTTCCTGCTGCCACACTGGGAGCCTACCCCAGTTTGGAAAACGTCCTGCATCGTCTTCATAAAAAAAAACAAAAAAAAACTTTTGAATAAAAAAACGGTCCCTCGTAGTCTCCCTGCCTCCCTACCACAACCCGCACCCACCCACTACACACCCTGCCTCCCCACACCCCCCTCACCCCATACTTACCTCCGGAGCTCAGCGCGAAAATCTTCGGTGGACGGGAACACGTCAGCACTCTTCAAAGCCGACCGAACTGAGGAAATGCGGTAAGCTGTATAATGGGATAGATAGGGTTTTCAACTTTATTGCATATCTCAGGCATTTTTGGAATTTTTGCACCAAATTTTCAACATGGGGTTTTGGGACCCCTTCTCATGAATCTGTCACTGTCATGGCGTTATTCGGTTCGAAGGGTGATTTCGCAGTCACTGCGCAAATCACCTTTCTGAATGATTAATGAAATGACACTGCCAGTGTTCATAAGGTGGGCTCTCAAAAGCCTATTTTGAAATTTGTGAAAAATTCCTAAAATGATCATTTTAAGGAGTGTGTTGTGCAGTTCCTACGCACGCCATAAGTTCGCGAATTTTCAATATTTTCACTCCAGATTTTCAGCATTGCTATTTTACCACACCTCCTTATGAGCAGTACAGCTGTTATTTTTCACATCCTGCCCAAAATGTGTTTTCGCCCATGTAATGCACAATGGCACAGTCAGTGTGCAAAATCAATGTATGGGACACATTATGAAAATCACAGTGACACTGTTCATTAGCAGATGTCCTAAAATGGCTATGTTGAAAATTCAGTGAAAAAATTCCTTAAATTGACTGTTTTACGAGCGTGCATTGCGCAGTTCCTACGCACGCTCGTAAGTTCGTGAATTTTCAATATTTGCACTCCAATGACTTCCAAATACCTAAACAGCACATAGAAGCAAGCAACATTCAGCACTGACAAATGCTTGTTGGTAATATGTCCTTCTTACATCATTTAATCCCCACATTGGGACTGGCTGATGCTATCTGTGCTGTTAATTCAATAGGGGCACATATTTATTTATTTAGTTTTTGTTTACCAGTTAAGTACACTGGACAACAACCAATTGCCTATTTTCAGGCATGACCCAAGAGGATTATAGAGCAAAAATGGCACTAAATAACAAAATGATGTACAATATATAGAGTGAGAAGTGATTGTGTAGATTATAGAACATGCCTAGGACCTAAGCTATTAGAGTACAGCTCAAGTTACACTACTTGATCAAATCACCCATTCTGTTACTTTTTACTAGTTTATTTAGGTTTGGAGGCTTTGCCCCCACACACCCCCTTTAGAAAACACAAGAGGAGTGTGGGGGGGCAACTCTCCCCAACTCAAATAAACTGTCAACATAAAATTAACAGCAGGCACAAGCTTGGTCAAATCGCCTGCTCTGTTACTATTTATTAATTTATCTGAGTTGAATTTGACCCACCTTGTTTTCTTTTAAAGGGGGTTATGGAAGCCCCAACTCAAACTAATAAAAAGTAATGGAACGGAGGCATGTGACCAAAATAGCACTGTGTTCAGGAAGATTTTACGGAAAGCTTCCTACACATGTCCGATAATCTACACAATCACAAGTGACATGTAAAACTACTCAGCACAAAGCAATAACAGAGCAAAACCATTTAAGATATTAGTGAAAAAAATCTTTGAAGTGCAAAAATGACTACAGACACAAATGGAATGCCCACAAAGATTAGAACAAAGGATCTTTATGTAACCAGTGTTATTCCACATCCCTCAGGCTCTTTACCCAGTCAGCAGTCACTTTACTGGTTGAATGCTCTGACCAGAACACATCACTATTACAGAATCATACTACTAATCAGATATTTAAATATTTTTACTAGTGAAAAATACACTTTTGATCATGCATAACAATCCCACTGAGTGGTGGGAAGATTGTGAAAGGAACTAAAATTATTTTTTTAAATGCAAGCCAGGAAGCTGAAACGGTGATAGTGTTTAAAGTATTTGGGACTATGACATCAATTCCACAAATTATTGTCTGTTACAAAGTTGACAAAAAAAAAAAGATTACTCTGACCAAATAAAGCTACTCAAAAATGAAATGTGTAATTATCAATATGGCAGACTGACCTCTCTCATCCAGGAGCAGATGTTTGGAGCACAGGGCATCAAACAACAAAGTAACCTATTTGATGACTGCACTGATAGAGTGAAATGAAGGGTGTTGATGGAACGTACCAATAATCAAGGTGTCTCCTATAAATCTTGAACAGATCTATCAGAGTACAGTGGAGCCAACTACGAATGAACATAGTAACTTATAATAAGTGCATGTCACAAAATACTGCAGTAAAAAAGGGCTTAACTGCATCTGAATATAGCTACACTGTTCCCAGCATACTGCTGCATTTTGTGATATACTGCAGCATTACTGCACTGCATCCTGGCTGGTGCAACTGTGTATAAAAAATTATGAGGCACATACATTTGACTCCTTAAGTGTAGGACTAGAGGGTGGGATGATTTTGCCTCTGGTACACATGTTCTGTCATTATTACCTGACTTGAGTGTATAGCTGGCCAAAAGGTTCCCTAACAACTTTGGGATTGGTCAGACGAATCTGGAAGGAGAGGCAGGAAGCTTACTAAGAGACCAAGATGCAAGAGGTTTATTTACAAGGGACCAAAAAGGATAATAAAATAACTGTTTTCGATAATGGTACAGGATAATAAACAACAAAACAATATGATTGGGACCAACAATTGGTCAAACCAAGAACAGCGGTTAACTCCCTTTAGTCCAAGTCCTGCATGCACTTGGCCGAGATGATGCAACTACAGACAAACCAAGCTTGGGTTTCCTATGCGTCGGCTGATCAGCAGGTGGGCATTGACCCCACAAAGCTCTTGTTACAAACAGGCCATAACGGGGCATCCCCCAGTTGAAAAATACACAAAGAGGAACATTGTTAACTGGACAAGGAAGAAGGTGGTGATCTTCTGCGGCTCCGGGCAAGAAGCTGAAGATTTCTAATTGGTCGATGGTTCTCTGAACGATCCACAGCAATGACCACTGGCAGGTCTCTGGCACCCAGGTGACCTCTCACCAGGACTGCTGGTGGTATGATCTTCAGGCAGCCTCTACGGAGTGACATGGGCATACGCACATTCAAGGAAGGTTTGCAAAATAAGAAAAGGGCATGCACAATGTTAACTGTGGTCCCTCAAGCTTGAGCCGAGGTGGTTCCTAAGCTGACTCACTACTGGATACCTCACTAGCGGCACTCTACCAATTACCATTGCAGGGCTGATGCTGGAACACTTGTGGCAAGACTTCGGCATAGGCTGACATCACTGGAGGTAGTTCTACTGCAGATGGCGGATGAGCCAGGGACCTCCCTGGGTCAGCGTTAGGCTCTGACAAAGCTGGTCGGGACAACAAGGCAATGCTGGACATCAAGTACACAAGGATGCAATTTGATAACACAGTCCAATGGCAAGCAAACAGTTCGGATTTTTTTTAAGCAGTTTGGTCCTTGCAAAGGGTGCAGTCTCTAGGGGGCACCAGGCAAACTGCAGCACAATTTAGGTTGGATGGAGCTCAGAACACCTCCACGCAATTCCATGGGTATCTTGGGCCATAGGACCATTCCCCTTCCCCAAGCTGGTGCAGCACCTTTAAGGATGTTCTTGCTCTGTCTGTTTTTGCAGCCACACCCCTGTATCATTAATATTACCAACCACCCCTATGCCTGGGTCTCTGGAACTCCTGGGCCTGGTTGCTGGACCCTCACAGCTAACCCCTGTCCTCTTTTCTTGAGGTGAGCTGCTATTCAGCTCAGATTGTCTTTTTCTGGTGCTACCTCAAACAGAACAAGAAAGAAAAAAAAAATGAAAATGGGCACTGGCCCATCCTTGGGACTCCTTTTTCTCTCTGGGCCTTCAGCCCACTGCTCAGGTCCCCCTGTTCTCCTTAGGGCTGTCCACACTCACTGAAAGCCCACTATGGCCCCTCCTAAATTTCTGGACCACTGGCCCTTTAAATCTTTTTGGGCACTCTGTCCACCTTGTCCTTCCCTTCCCACTTCCTGATGCCTGTGGTGCAAGTTTAACAAAATCAGGCACTTGGTCCACTCACCACCATGGCCCGAGACTCCAGTGTTGCTGGGGGCAGGTCAGAAAACCTGGCTGGGTAGCCGCACTCCCTCCTGGCCCCTCTTTTAAGTGGCAGTGGCTGCTGGGCAGAACTAAAGGTCCGGGGTGCATCTTCCACTTGGACCTATTTATTATGGCACCCTTTTGCTGCCGGCCCTTTCCTTACCCCTCTTCTCTTTGGGACTCTGCCCGGGAAGGACAGGTCACATTGGGGAATCACACTCTACCCGACCAACCCTGCTGCCAACGCAACACGCCCAGAATGCTGACCAGAGGGGAGTGACACCAGAGGAGCCACAGATCTGCTGCAGGTACTTCTTTTGTCCATGCTCCTCGCATCCTCCCCCCTTCATCCTGTACCACTGACTGCCCCCTCTGACCACTCCCCAGCCCTCTTGTAGGGCAGGGGAGGGCTTTAGGCCAGGGGATTGGGCACTAGAAGCCTGACAGGGAGGGTCTTCTGCCCCTGACCCCCTTCTCAGTGTTGAACAGTGTTAACAAGAACAAAGAGATTGGGTGGGGTATGTACATACATAGATACATAGATACATAGACAGTGTCGGCAGATAAGGGCCTATGGCCCACCCAGTCTGCCCATTTGAGCTTGTAAGTTCAGTTTATGTTTTCCTAGAAGTCTGTTGCCTCTTACCCCTGACCTCCAGAATTCCTTTATGTTTATCCCATGCATTCTTAAATCCCGTGATTGTTTCAGCCCCCACCACTTCCTCTGGCAGGGTGTTCCACCTATCCACCACCCGTTCTGTGAAAAATTCTTCCTCATGTTTCCTCTGAATCATCCTCCTCCAACTTCATCCCATGCCCTCTAGTCCTGGAACATCTTTTTCGCTTAAAAATAGTGTATTCCTGCACCCTGTTCCTCCCTGTAAGATACTTGTATGTCTCTATCATACCACCTCTCTCCCTCCTCTCCTCCAGGGAGTACATGCTCAGTTCCTTCAACCTGTCTTTATAAGACTTGTGATGCAATCCATGCACCATCTTTGTTGCCCTCCTCTGAACCTTCTCTACCCTGTCTATGTCCTTACGTAGGTATGGTCTCCAGAACTGTACGCTATACTCCAGGTGGGGCCTCACTAGTGTCTTGTATAGTGGAATTATGACCTCCTTTTCCTGCTGGTGATGCCCTGCCTATACATCCCAGCATCCTATTTGCTTTACCTGCTGCCTTGTCACACTGTTTCCCTACCTTGAGGTCATCAGAGATGATAACCCCAAGATCCCTTTCCTGCTTGGTGCATGCAATATCCTCACCCCCCAACTGATATATTGTGCCAGGGTTTTTGTGCCACATATGCATTATCTTGCACTTCCTTGCATTGAATTTCAACTGTCAAACCCCTGACCATTCTTCAAGTTTCTGCAGGTCCCTTCTCATTCTGTCTCCACCCTCTGGTGTGTCTACTCTGTTACAGAGCTTTGTGTCATCAGCGAACAGTGAAATTCTGCCTTCTAGGTCCTGTGCAATGTCACTGATGATGATGTCGAATAGGACCAGTCCCAGCACTGATCCCTGTGGTACCCCACTAGTCACTCTTCCCTCTGTGGGTGACAGCCATTACCACCACCCTCTGTGTCCTGCCACCCAGCCAGTTACCTACCCACCCACTACTGTCCTGCCCACCCCATATTCCCCAGTTTGTGTAATAGTCTTCTATGTGGCACAGTGTCAAAGGCCTCGCTGAAGTCCAGATAGGCTATGTCCACTGCCCTCCCCTGATCCACCTCCCTAGTAACCCAGTCAAAAAATTCAATGCGGTTTGTCTGACATGACCTCCCTCTGGTGAAACCATGCTGCCTTGGGTCCAGTAGTCCATTGACAACCAGATGTTCCACCAATCTCTCCTTCAGTAGTGCTTCCATGATCTTCCCCACTACCGAGGTGAGGCTGACTGGTCTGTAGTTCCCTGCTTCCTCTTTGTTCCCACTTTTGTATAAGGGGACTACATCTGCTGTCCCCCAGTCTTTGGGTACCTCCCCTGTTTCCAGTGATCGGCTAAACAGGATAGCCAGAGTTTCAGCCACCACCTCTCTTAGTTCTTTAAGGACCCTGGAGTGCACTCCATCTGGCCCCATTGCTTTATCAACTCTTATTACTTCCAGTTCCATCAGGACCCTTTCTCGTGTAAAGGGACTTGTGTCCATTTCTGCACCATTCTCACCCCTTGTACTCCCTTCAGAACCATTACCCTCCTCTTCCTCAGTAAAGACTGAGTAGAAATACCTGTTCAATATGTCAGCTTTACTGTTGTCATCCTCCACATGTCACCCATCCTCCCCCTTCAGTCTCACTATCCCTCTCTTTGTCTTTCTTTTTTCACTTATGTACCTATAAAAGGTTTTGTCCCCTCTACCCACTGATTTTGCAATGTGTTATTCTGTCTGAGCTTTGGCTTCCCTTACTGACCTCCCTGCCTCCCTTTGCTTCTCCTGGTACTTCTCCCTATCCCCCTTCTGCCTGTGTCTTTTTGTATTGCCTGAATGCCATCTTTTTGGCTTTCACTTTCTTTGCTACCTCTTTGGAAAACCATAATGGTCTCCTGTTCCTTTTCCTCTTGCTAACCTGCTTAATGCATAATTCTGTTGTTCTTGTAATCCCCATTTTAAATACTGCCCACTGTTCCTCAACCCCTGATTCCTGTCCCATTTCTCTTAATGCCTCTCTCAAGTATCTCCCCATTTTCCCAAAGTCTGCCCCCCTAAAATCCAGGATACGTGTTTTTGTGTGGTTTGGTTCTGCTCTTTCTGTGATTTTAAACCACAATGACTGGTGGTCACTGTTCCCCAGGTGCTCCCCCACTGTTACCCCCATCACACTGTCCCTGTTTGTGAGCACAAGGTCCAGTATTGCCTTCTGCCGAGTTGGTTCCATGTAGGATTGCAGGTGAGGGGGGATGGAGGCTAGTGAGGAGGAAAGAAAGAAAAAGAAAATTTCCACATTGGAGAAAGGTTCCCTATTTTTCTGTTGTGCCCGTAACTCTGGGGTACTACACGTGAACAGTGACAGACAAAGATTTCTAGGGCTGTAGTTTTAATGGTAATTAGAAGTCTGAAATCTGGCACAGCACCAGGCTGTCATGAACTACCAGGAGGTAATACTGTATATGCAGGTATGGTGGAGTTCATCCTGGGGGAATTTACTGAAGTTTTTAACACACTGCTCAAATAAAGGAACCTGGGGGGTCTCTATATTGCAAGGGATTTCAATTTATGTCCATAAAATGGGTCCTAAAACTGACAATGCCAGTTGATGCTCATTTAGCTTATTGAACACTGAATTTAAAATATTGATGAAGATCCTGGGGAATAGACTAGCACATGTAGCATCCAGGCTAATTTTGGCATCCTGGACTTGTTCTGTTGCTGGGTGGAAAATATAGGACAGTATACCACTTTTTAAGGAAGTTATAGAATAGAGAAACATGGGGCTGTTGCATGGTCTCCTCCTCTCCACAGACCATAAGAAAACCTATCAGACGGTATCAAATGAATATATGCTCACTGTTCTGAAATGTAGTGGGGTGCTGGATACATTTATTACTTATTTTGCATTCCTATATAAGATGCAAAGGTATCACCATTGGTGAATGGGTGGCTAGGTGCTTCCTGTTGGGTTTGGAGAGGTGTGTATCAGGGATGTCCCAAAGTCCTGTTTTAAGTGTTCCTGGCATTGACCCAACACTGAGAAAGTTGGACCAGTGGGAGGAGATTGAAAATATAACGATCTCATAGGGCCCCCTGACTGTTATGTCTGTGACATACGCAGACAACACGTGCCTCCTTTTGCAGAATTAGCATTCCAGGACCCTAGATGTGCAGGTGTTCCAAGAATTCTTGAGATTCCCTAGATCTGCCTTAAACTTTGGAAAAAAATCAAGGGAGTGCCTGCAGGCACCTCTGACCTTCAGGGTGGTACATCAGTTACAGGTATAAGAATGACTGAGGAGCCCTTCATAATACTTGGTGTTATTTTTGGAAACAGGACTTGGCAAAATTTACTTGCTGGATTGTTTTCAAAATCTTTGGCAGCAGAGGGTAACATTTTATCAAATGCAGGGTAATAATAGAAAGCAAGTGTATAATACTATTATACTGAGTTCCCTTTTGTCCACTTATTGATAAAGGTTTGGGAATCACTTGTCAGACAATTATAAACAGCTACTAGACCTTTGGATCCCCAACAAAATGTGGGATGTGTTCTTGGTACTTAAACATCAGAGGGGAACCAGAAGCACAAAAGTTTGGCTGAATGCATATGTCATCAGTCCACCTGTATATACCAAGGAAAGACAATGGAGCACCTGGTTTATACATGCCCCTATAAATTTTGCCCACATCTGTTTCAGGCTTGGGAGCCAATGCAGTTCAGAACATTATCATATAGTACCCTGGTACTTGGAAACCTGGGCCCTAAATGGGAAAGCTGCAGAGTACCCCTTTTGTAATTGTTGCATGTCTGCATTGGTGCATATGGATGAATAGTTATTATTATGTCTTGCAACAGTGAGATAACACAGTAGTAGCTTTGGTTTGTATGGTGGAAAATGAACTATGATTGATTAGAGAATGAGAGTTCAGATCTTTATCTAAAGATCTTTTCCACCCATTGGAACAAAGTAACATGGTTGCGATTATGACAGTACATAGTCTTGGATGGGAGGTTCCTTCAGTTTTTTCAACATTTACAATACCTTCTTTTTCCTTCTGTCATGTGAGCTAAGAACCCAGTTGTCCTTTTGATTTCTTTTGCATTGTTAATCTTCTAATTTATCTTGTGTTTGATTTGATTTTCTCTTTTTAATAAAAATGCCCCCTACTCTTCTTTGAAAAGTGCAATGGGATCTTTAATTGCCACCTGGACAGTAATTAGAAATGGGATGAAGGGACCTCTGCTTAATGTATCATACAAAAAATGGGACTTCAACTGTACAGCACCCTCCTCATACTGGATTACAATGTCAGTTATGGTATTAACCCAAGTACCTGGTATGGGGCTAGAACCAATGACCATTCATGTATCCATCCTACATTATTATTATCATATTAAAAATTAACTAAAAAAATGCAAATTAAAAAAATTAAGAAAGTTTAAAAAAGTTGGAGTCAACCAGAGTTTTTTGATTTGCATACTGAATAGCCATTAGGTACAAATACTATCTATGCAAAAGATTTTTAAAGGATGCAAAGTGTAGTCATGTAGTACCACAGATTACAGAGGAGGAAACCAGTGGTGGATTTGGATTTAGTTTGCTGTTTGTCAATCCACACGTGTGTTTATTGGATTATGATTCAAATTTAAATTTGGTTTAAAGTCACTGAAATGTTGGATATGTCTAAAACAAATCTAAATTCCCATAAATGTGTCTTTTGGGTCTCCCGCATTTCATTTATACAATAACCTATGGAGCACCACCCATTTTGGGGGATATGGTAAAGTTAAGTAATCTCTACTGTAACAATATGTCACAGGTTGGAACAGTTCAGGGGACAGCTCAGAGACAAAAAGTGGATGAGAGAGATTGCCGTGTTAGTTCTTGCAGAATCTACAGAGAAAGAGAGAGAGAGAAAAAAAGAAACAGCAGGAGCTACAACTCAGGGCTTAGAGTTTTTCTGGCATAACATGGGAGAACAGACCATAAATACAGCAGTTCAGTGTTTTGGCATTGACCACTGACCTGGAAGTACCTTAGGAAATGCAAATCAGAGGGTGTAAGTGCTAGGAAGGGATGTCAAGAACAATGTTCTGAGAGTGATGCAGTTGCTCTGAGAGAGGAGAGCCCAGGGTCTTTGCCTCTGTGTGAAAAGTCACAGGGCCAGTGAGGTCAGAAGAGGGTGACATAAAGGAGAAGCCCTAAAACTCTCAGGAAATCATGCAACTGGCAGGTGTAAATCTCAGTCACCGACAAGAGAGGATCTCTGTAGCCCAAGAATGGGGTGCTAGACCCAGGGACTGGTGTAACAAAGAGCCACTAGTGGGGGTGTTGGAGGAATGCCAACTTGGGGATTCTCTGAAACCCTGAAGAACAAAATGTTGGATGTCATAATTGTTTAAAGCCAATGTCATGTGAGACCCTGTAAATATCAATAAGTACTTCATATACTGTAGTAAGATCAAAATCAGGAAGAGCTACGTCAGGAATATAGTCAGGCCTTAGCCTCCAGTCAAAGATAGAGAGAAAATAACATTTTTTGGGATAGGGAAGCAGTCATAATAATGAGTCCTGAGTTCAGTTGAGAGACTTAGCAACAGGCAGCAAGGCCTCTGAAAAGGTCCAGGGAGAATTCCACAAGCACAAATTCCAGCTACTGCAATCTGACACAAGGCAGGAGCCAAAAGGAATTTCTCTCATCAGAGATCAAGCAATAGGCTTAAGAGAATTCAAAGTATCCTAGCCAGAACTAAACGTGGTGTGAGATTAAATAATGTTGTTGCTTTTTTTGTGGACCTCACCAAGGCCTTTGATTTGGTGGAGCACAATGTGCTTCTTCATATTATGGAAGAAATGCATTTTTCCTTTGAAGTGATTACATGGTTTTCCCATTACCCTGCAGACAGGTCACATGTGACAACAATTGAAGGTCATTTATTCCCCCTAAGGCTATTAAATGTAGTGTCCCCCAGGGTTCCATCTCGGGCCCACTTATTTTTTCCCTTCTCGTGAATGGTGCTCCATCTTCGTGTCCATCTAGTTTTATTATAATGTACGTGGACAATGCAGTTATTTATGAGAAAAGTCTTAGCCCTAAGGAGGCTTTGGATAAGCTTCAAGTTAGTTTTGATTTATTCCAAACCTGGTTGCTTGCCAGTTCCCTTGTGCTTAATTCAGTAAAAACAAAAATTATGCTTTTTTTGAATAAAAAGATTAATTTGTCTGATCTTCCTTCTGTCTGTGATGTTAAGGGAAATACCATTGAATTTGTTGACACATTTAAAGATTTAGGAATCAATTTTGATGTTAATCTTACTTTTGAACAGCATGTGTTTTCTATTATAAAAAAAGTACATCAAAGACTTGGATGTCTTTATAGAGTTAAGCACTATTTAACAACTGAATCTAAGAGGTTGTTAGCACACAGTTTCCTTTTTTCTGTTTTTGGATCATGGGTTGGTGGTATATGTTCCCTCGAGTTCCAAACTTCTGGAAAAATTGACAGTAACATATAATTCTGTATTGAGTTTCATGCTGTCTGTTCCTGCCCAAACTCACCATTGTTTGTTGTTAAAGTCTTCCAACTGTCTTTCCCTCATAAATATAATTCAGTTTGAAATATGTTTGTTTCTATTTAAAGTCAGAGCTGGTTTGTTACCTAATTCAGTGAGTTCACTTTTTTCTAAATATGTTAAACCTAATTGCACTAGAACTCAGTCAAAGTTTACATTTAATGTTCCATTCTTTAGGATAACCTCGGGACAACATTCATGGTTATATAGGGGACCAAGTTATTTTTATTTACTCCCAAGTGATGTATCAATCTGCAATTCTACATTTTCTTTTAAATCAAAATTGAAAAAGTACCTACAGTGTACTCAAGAACGCACTTGTTAAATGTTTATATGTGAATTGTTTTAATGTATTGTACATGTTATTGTTTTTGTTTTGTATTGCTTGTCATCTGTGAAAACAGGCAATTTGCACGTCAGACTTACAAGGGTAAAAAAATGAAATGAAATAATGTGTGTCCTAGCCCAGGGCTTATCACATGTTGTGGCTTCTTAAGATTCAAATAAAAAGATCAGTTTGTGTTCTGTATCAAATAAAAGTGCATTACTGCTTGATTACACAGAACAGTGTAGCCTACGTTTCTAGCAATTTGAGAGACATTGAAAATTTAACCCTCAGAACATTTTAAAGTAAAACCTTGCCTCCCCAGCACTGATGGACTGTATGTTCAGGTAAAAGAACTCAGGGCTACCTCCTCAACTCTAGAGAAATACCCACTCAAAGGACTCCAGATACACTTAGATTCAACCAGAGTCTTAATTAGTTCTGATTTGTTTTGATTCATCTCAGTCAGAACCTTTAGGGAATAAATGATAATACCCGAAACTTCACAAAAAGCACCAACATTAGAAAATAGTTTTTGAAACTGAGTTTATTATTCTGTGTTTCTGACTCCATGCCTTGCCCTGACTCCCATTTTTCTCTGCTTTAGAAACTACTTGAACTTATCTCCCTTAACTTCTCTGTGTGAGCATGTTATCATAGATCTCCAGCCTCCACTTCCTGTGCTGCTATACATATCCCCAGCATCCCCTTATTTGCCGACACCCACCCTGCCTTAGTAATCACATACATAGAAACATAGACAATGGTGGTAGAAAATGACCAAACATCCATCTAGTCTGTTCAGACTTACCTATCTGCCCTGGGACCTACTGTCATATGGGTTTTAACCCTCCTGGTCCAACCCTTACTCCCCACCCTATTGCTATGAACTTCATAAGAGACCAAGACCTTCACTCTGTCACAGCCATGCTTGAACCATTTACAGTTTTAGCACCACCTACCTACAATGGCAGCCTGTTCCACTGCTCCACCACTCTTTTAATAAAATAGAACTTACTCACATCCCTCTTAAATTTTCCCCCCAATAATTTCTGCTCATGACCTTGGGTTCTTGACTCTGTACTCCTACTAAATAGCTCCCTGCAGTTCACCTTGTTTATTCTCTCTAGGAGCTTGAAGTTCACTATTATATCCCACCTCACTGGTCTCCAGCGAATGCACTTTCAGTGCCTTCTGACCATCTTTATAAGATCTGTCCAGTTGGTCCTGAACTATCTTGGTTACCCTGTGTTGTACTGTCTCCAGACTGTCCCCTTCCATCTTTAGGTGAGGACTGAAGAACTGAGCACATAATTCCAGGTACAACCTCATCAATGACCAATATAAAAGTAGTAGTACCTCCTTTTTTTCCTACTGTCAGTACCCTTTCTGACACACCCTAGCATCTATTGTCCTTACTATAAACCTTCTTACATTGGTTTGATTGTTTGAGTGAGATACCAATGATGACTCCCCCAACCTCTTTCTCTGCTGTAGTGCTCAGTTTAACCCCTCCCATGCAATACTATGACCTTCCCCCCTTCCCTGTGCATAACCTTACATTTTTTGGTGTTGAATTTTAATTCTAAACAGTAGATGAATGAATCACCAATGAACACCACCCTGACAGAAATATAAGTCTGCTGTGTATGTACAGAATGCATGCCACATGCTTAATTGTGCAACGTTTGCATGTGGTTTGTATACACAAAGTGAACCTATGAGAACCAGGTCTAAAAAGCACATCAGGTTTGCATGCTGCAAGCTTGACACGTGTGTAGTGATTTAACTGGTATAACCATCTTCTAAAAATCACATCACATTTGTGTGTTGCACACTTGACTTGCTGTACCCACAACATCTATTTCCAAATAAAGTACTTGTCAATTTTTTATATAAAAAAAAAAAATACTCTTTTTTTTAAATGACCTCACAGATGGCAATTGCACACTACTGTCCTCTCTGGCTGCACCATTCATGATGCCAAACTGCTTTCCACCATGCTCCCTCTCTTCCTGAACTGCTTTCGCACTTGCTCTCCACACACAAACACACACAGGCAGGATCAACTAGATAAATGATGGTACATGCTCTGCCTAAGTGCTGTAGGATCAACCAGATAAAAAAATAAAAATAGACAAAAAAAAATGAAATAAAAAAACAGAGCCATGATGGCAATGAACAGAGCTGCAAACAAACCTGACAGGACCCTACTATCTCGCTAAGCAAGCAATGGAGCCACCATGGGTTTTTTTTTGTGAATGCCTGCCCACACAAACAAAATGAACCAATCACTGCAGACACCTCTGCAATAATACAATGTCATGATGCCTGTGTACCTAGCAACCACCCTAGCAACTAACAATACTAATGGCGCAATGGCACTTTTATAAAAAATAAACCATAAAACTGTAATATGTTTTCTAAAATAATAAAAGAATAACAATTCTTTATCACAACTAACAAGATCCCTGCCTATTGCATAAATGAAGTACATAACAGGGACTTTGGTTACCCAAGTTCAAACTGCACGAGTGAAAATAAATTGTTTATTCCACAGGTCCCTGTTATGTATCCCTTATATATATTCCCCAAAAGTAAACACAGATATTAAAATATCAAGCTTACCAAATTGTCAATGGCTTTGCAAGTTGTAATCCCATGTTTGGTTAACACAAACAAAGGTGTGTGTCTCATAGAAACATGCAGCCAAAAGTGCTAGTACAGCTGCATACTCTCAGCTTGTGCCTGTTACAGCTGTCATTGATCCAGACATCCCAGCATGATGATGTCATGCCCATTAGCATATCCATGACAGTCAGGATCCTTGAAACATGGGAGGGATAAAAGAGTTCCATCTCACAAAATCCCAGGACTCAGAAAAAGTGGTTAACTTAATAATGGAAGTATGATTTTCTTTCAGTTTTGTGTCTGTTCACCACTACATTATTCACATGTATTATTTCTGAAAACTAATTAATTCAAAACCCCTCTTACATTTCAGGTCCTGAAAGGTCATCCTATTAGAGGCTCATGGTCAACCTGCCATGTAATGGTGATACCAGTTGTCACACCTAATGTTAGACTCTAGAGGTCAGCCGATAAACAATACTAAAAAATGAAAACAGTATGCCAAAATAAGCAATTTAACAACATAATAATATCTGACAACAGAATTTTTTATTCTGTCCTAATTCAATATTCAATATGGCCCTAATGTGAAGAACGTACCTAAGATCTTAGACAGTCTGTGTATTACAATAAGAGAGTCGGAGGTAACTCCTTTCCCTCTCAAAAACATATCAATCCAAGTAATTTCAAATTACAATCAAAGCACTGGCAGCCAATCAGTTTCCTCATTCTACCCTTGTTCCTTACATAGTGCTCTAAACCTTTCTATCCAGTAGGCTTCCCTTAACAGTAACCTCTGATCTCTGTCACCCTGCCAGATAAAGGTTCCACTTGTTCAGTGCCATAAAATCTAAGCATGGAAACCTAGTGCCCTGCTTCAACAAAATGTCTGGCAAGACTGTATGCACAGTCCTTTCTGGAAATCACAGATTTAAGTTCAGAAATATGTAAGGATTTTTTTATTTTCCCAATAGATACCATGTCACAGTTATTCTCAATAAGATATACTACATAAGTGGAACTGCAAGAGCTAAATTGTCTAGTTTTCAGTTTTTTTTCACCTGGGGGGGAGTTTTTATTTTTAATAATCCATGTGTGTTTCTGCATTCTGCACAATGTTTGCAAGGATAATTTCCCATGGGGGGGGGGGGGAACCAAAAGAAGTCCCTGTCTCTACTTCTGTCTCTATGTGTTCTGAATGTATCAAGCGATCTTTCAGAGTATCACATCTCTTAGCCACCAGCAATGGCAAGTCTCTAAATGCCCTTTCGCCTGATTCTGTAGCTTTAGAAATGTGCCAGTTTCTAACACATAATATTCTTGATGTGACCAAAAGCACTATTAAGATGTAGAAAAGACTGGGTCCCTATTCCTCTCTTCCCTCTGTGTAGATTTTAATAGGTCCTCTCTTTGTGCCAGGGAGGCTCTGTGGTATGACTGTTTTAAAAGTGGACATGCATAACCACATTTCTCAAACTTGTTTTCCACATCATCCATTGCCCTCTCACAGTGAGGTTATTTTGAACAATTTCATTTTGTACTAAGGAACTGTCCATAGGGTATATTATGTACAAGGCTCATAGGTTGTGAACTTTGAAACCTCAAAAAAGTGTTTCTATCATTTGGTTTTCTAAAAAGTCTGGTGGCTGATTTGTCTTTATTGTTGAAAATTTCCATGGTAAGATATCATATAGAAGCCTTTGATGGCAGATAAGGACCGGTTGGCCCACCTAGTCTGTCAATTTCCCTACCTATTGGATATACTGCAGATCCTAGTTGACCAACAGACTACTTCTTCCCACCCCCAGCAGAACTGCCTTATGTCTATCCCATGCATTCTTGAATTCCCCCTCTGTTTTTGACCCCACAACCTCTACAGGAAGACCATTCCATTCACCCACCACCCTCTCTGTGAAAAAATACTTCCTGACATTGCCTCTGAGCTGTTCCCCCCATCTTCATATTGTGTCCCCTTGTTCTTGCACGTCTCTTTTTCTGAAAGATGCCAACCTCTTGGACTTTGTTGATTCCCTTGAGATACTGGAAAGTTTCTATCATGCCCCCCCCTTCCTCAAGGGTATACATATTGAGTTTCTTTAGTCTCTCTTCATATGGCTTCTGTTGCAGCTCTGCACCATTTTAGCTGCCCTCCTCTGGACTGCCTCCATCCTGTCTATGTCCTTGCGGAGATGGTGTCTCCAGAACTGCACATAGTACTCTAGATGGAGTCTCACCAACTGTCTGTACAGAGGGATAACAACTTCCTGTTTTCTACTGGTAATGACTCTCCCTATACATCCCAATATCCCACCAGACATCCTTACTGCCTTCTCACATTGCTTGCTTACCATTAGGTCATCTGATATGACTACCCTTTCTATTTGTGTTGTTGTTAATACATCCCCCCCCCACTGTGTACTTTTTCCCCTGGGTTTTTGTTTTCCAGGTGCATTACATTGCACTTCTTTGCATTGAATCTAAGCTGCCATACTTTTGCCCATTCCTCCAACCTTGTCTAGTCCCTTCTCATCCTTTCCACCCCTTCTTGTGTATCAACCCTGTTGCAGATCTTTGTGTTGACTGCAAAGAGACATACTTTTACTTCCAGTCCATCTGTAATGTCACTTATAAAGACATTAAAAAGGACCGGGCCCAATACTGAACCGAGCGGTACCCCACTAGAAACTCCCATTTCTTTGGAGCAGACTCCATTTACTATTCCCCTCTGTGTCCTGTTGTCCAGCCAATTTTTTATCCAGGCTACCACCCTGGGACCTACTCCCAGGCTGGCTAATTTGTTTATTAATCTTTTGTGTGGGACTGTGTCAAATGCCTTGCTAATGTCTAGGTAGGCCATTTCCACAGCCCCTCCCAAGTCTACTACTTTTGTCACCTAGTCAAAGAAATCTATTAACTTCATCTGACATGACCTTTCCACTGTGAATCCATACTGCCTTGGGTCTTGTGCCCCTCTGGCCTCTAGATACTCAACAATTCTTTCTTTCAGAAGTGATTCCATCATTTCCCCTATCACTGAGGTCAAGCTAACAGATCTGTAGTTTTCTGCCTCTGCTCTTTCTCCCACTTGTGTGAAGGGGACTCACATCTGCCCTCCTCCAGTCCTTAGGTACCACACCATCTTAACATGATTTGTTAAAAAGGGTAGTCAGTGGTATCACTAGTTCACCCCTTAGTTCTTTTATAATTCTGGGGTGAATCCCATCAGGCCCCATTGCTTTGTCCACCTTCAGTTTTAGGAGTTCTTTCAGAACCCTTTCTTCTGTGAAAGGACTGGTATCGACCCCCCTATCCATAGTGCTTCTATTGATTGAATTAGATACCCCTCTCTTCTTTTGTGAATACTGAGCAGAAGTATTCATTCAGTATCCCAGCTTTTTCACTGTCCCTCTCTGCCCACCCACCTTCCCCTTTATTAAGCCTCACTATCCCTCCCTTGGTCTTTCTTCACTCCCTAATGTACCTATAAAAGATTTTCTCCCCCTTCTTAACCGAGTTTTCTATCTTTTCCTCAATTTGTGACTTTGCTATTCTGATGCCTTCCCCACTTCCTTCTGCTTTAACTGGTACAGTTCTCTGTCCTGTTCGTTCTGCTATCTTTTCCTCCCTAACCTTCCCCGATGCCTCTTTTGAGAACTAAAGTGTTTTTTTCTTTCATTTTGATTTACCTGCTTCACACAAAGACTTGTTGTCTCTGTGATGGAAGTTTTGATGTTTCCCGAATGTTCCTCCACCCCTCCTTCTTGCCTGTTTGCTAGTGCTTCTCTGAGGCGTGCTCCCATTTTGACAAAGTCAGCCCTCCTAAAGTCCAGTACCCTCACTTTGCATGGCATGACTCTGCAACTGTTTATTGTGAACCACACTGTTTGGTGGTCACTCGTTCCCAGATGGCTACCCCCTTCTAGATCTGAGATCCTCTCTCCATCCCCATTTAAGCATACCAGGTCTAAGATTGTTCACTCCTGAGTGGGTTCCAACACTAGCTGTCTGAAGCATGCCCCCTGTAGCCATCAACAATAACCCTGCTCTTGGATGTGGCGGCAGCAAAGGTGCTCCAGTCAACATCTGGCATATTCAGATCCCCCATCAACAATATCTCCCCTTTTTCTGCCATCTTAAAGATGCCTTCCAACATTTCCTCCTGCTGAGATGGTGGTGTATATATAACCCCCATGTGGATTATGGTGCCATTTCCAGTCTCCAGGATGACCCACAGTGCCTCCTCTCCTCCCTGTCTACCCTTTTGTTCTGTTGCTTTGATCCCTTCCCTTATGTAAAGAGCTCCTTCTCCTCCTCCTCCTCCTCTTCTTCTACCCTCCCTGTCCCTCCTGTAGGTTGTGCAACCTGGTATGTTGACATCATAGTCATAGTTCTCTGTGTACCATGTTTCTGTGACTGCCACAATATCCCGGTGTCCCTCTTCCATCAAGGCCACCAGTTCAGGGAGCTTGTTACCTAGACTACAGGCATTCATACTCATTACCCTCCATTTTTTGATGGCCTTACCCTTTTTTGCCCCATCTCTGTCCTTACTGCCTTTGCCTTTTTCTCCATTTACCCCTGCCCTTCTCACTATCAACTTCTCGGTGCTAGGACTTCCCAGCTCCTTTTCAGTGCCTCCCCCATGGCTAGTTTAAATGCTTGCCAATGAAGCATTTAAACCTATCACCTAGGATCCTGGTTCCCCTCCTGGACAGATGCAGATAGTTGCACCAGTATAGGCCTGTATCCCTCCAGGTGGACTCCCAATCCCCAGTGAAGCCAAAACCCTGAGCTCTGCACCAGTGTTTCAACCACTTATGGAATCCCATGGTGCAGAGCACCCTAGCATCACCCATGCCAGAGGCAGGCAGAACCTCCGAGAAGGTTACAGTGCGTGCTACTTATCTAAGGTCCCTTCCCAACTCTACAAATGCTTCCTGCACTGCTCTGATCCCTTTTCCAGCCAGGTCATTTGTCCCTAGGTGGACAATGACATCCAGCTCCCTCCTTCATGCAGCTGCTCCCACGATCCTTAGGATTCACTCCCTGGCCCTCCAAGCCATGTCACCAGGCAGGCGCCTTACCTCCCTCCCCCCCAGTTCTAGACTCCTAACAATGGAGTCCCCCACTAGGAGCTGTTTCCTTCCCCTGTGGGGTCCCAAGCCACCCTTCTGTGGGTCTTCCTTGTGGAGGTTCCCAGCATTCTCCTTGGTCTCCATTGCGAGTGCCTCCATAGAGGAACCACACTCTGACAGAATGGTGTATGAATTGTGGAGAGGTACAACTGGAGGATACACCTGTGTTCCACCACCCTCACCCTCCCTGAGCCCACTGTGGTCCAACCACTCCCCTTTTCTGACAACCCCTGATGCAGTGGTGGTGGCCTTGGTGGTCTCTGAGTGGGAGAGGAAGTCCCCCAAATCCTGGCCAACTCAGCCTGGAGATGCGCAACCTCCTCCCTCAGCCAAGATAGGTGCCTGCAGATGGAACAACACCACATCCTCCAGAACATCTCCTGGAAGACTGCCACTCCACAGCCACTACACTGCACCACTCCCATCATGTCTTATTTGAGGCCCCTCAACTGTTGTTCTGTATGCTTACTCTTTCCTCTCTCTGTTTATCTTTTTTTTCTCCCTACTTTCCTACTGGCTCTGTGCCCTTAAAGCTCCTGCTCTTCCTGTTCTGGGACAGGAAGTTCCTGTATTTCTCAGTAGTCTCCTTCTTACTTGCTCAGAGCCAGATCTACAGCAGCAAGGGAAGGATGGAAAGCTATTCTTTTCCTTCTAATATGGTGAGTCTTTTGTACCTCTGTGATCACTCCCTTCCTGATCCCAAACAGGAAGTTCCTGTTGTCAGTTAAATCCTGTGCCTATAAAAGTTAAACTAGTTAAGGGAGGGGGTGATGGGGAGGAAGGGCTGTACAGTCCCAGCAGAGTAGTTATGTTCTAACAGCACCTCCTTCCTCTTGCTGATTTCTGCCAAAAGCTATCTAAGGCAGTTTTAAATCCAAACACTTGGCTTCCTGCTGCCTAAGCCACTCCCCCTAATTCACAGTTCCCTTTTTCACCTAGCTAACTGCAAAGATAATGGTTCCCTTCACCCAACTCAGACAAACACATTAGCTATTGTTTTTTTTTGTTTGTTTGTTTTTATCTTAAATTGAAGGTTCCAGTAGCAGAGTTCTAGTTTTTTAGTCCCAGTAGAGTAGTAAAGTTCTAATAGCACCACCTTCCTCTTGCTGTTCTCTGATGAAAGCTATCTAGGGCAGTATTAAATCCAAAGACCTGGCTTCCTGCTGCCTAAGCCCCTCCCCCTAATTCACAGGTCCCTTCTTTACCTAGCTAACTACACAGATAACAGTTTCCTTCACCCAACTCTGACAAGCACACTCTTGTTTTTTTTTTTTTTGTTTGTTCATTTTTACCCTAAATTGAAGGTCCCAGTAGCAGAGTTCTAGGTCTTTAGTCCAATTAGAGTAGCAAAGTTCTAACAGCACCTCCTTCCTCTTGCTGTTCTCTACAAAAATATATCTAGGGTAGTTTTAAATCCAAACACCTGGCTTCCTGATGCCTAAGCTACTCCCCCTAATTCACAGTTCCCTTCTTCACATAGCTAATTGCAAACATAACAGTTCCTTTCGCCCAACTCAGACACACTAACTCTTGCTTGTTTTTTTTCTTTGTTTGTTTTTACCTAAAATTTAAGGTTCCAGTAGCAGAGTTCTAGTTCTTTAGTCCCAGGAGAGTAGCAAAGTTCTAACAGCACCTCCTTCCTCTTGCTGTTTTCTGGCAAAAGTTATCTAGGTAGTTTTAAATTTAAACACCTGGCATCCTGCTGCTAAAGCTACTCCCCATAATTCACAGTTCCCTTCTTCACCTAGCTAACTGCACAGATATCAGTTCCCTTCGCCCAACTCAGACAAACACAGTAACTCTTGTTTTTTTTGTTTGTTTGTTTTTATCCTAAAGTGAAGGTCCCAGTAGTAGAGTTCTAGTTCTTTAGTCCCAGTAGAGTCAAAAAGTTCTAACAGCACCTCCTTCCTCTTGCTGTTTTCTGCCAAAAGCTATCTAGGGCAGTTTTAAATTTAAACACCTGGCTTCCTGCTGCCTATGCCACTCCCCATAATTCACAGTTCCCTTCTTCATCTAGCTAACTGCATAGATAACAGTTCCCTTCACCCAACTCCGACAAGCACACTAACTATTATATTTTTTGTTTGCTTTTTACCCTGTATTGAAGGTGCCAGTAAAGCAAAAACATTCTAACAGCACCTCCTTCCTCTTGCTGTTCTCTACCAAAAGCTATCTAGGGTAGTTTTAAATCCAAACACGTGGCTTCCTGCTGCCTAAGCAACTCCCCCTAATTCACAGTTCCCTTCTTGACCTAGCTAACAGTACAGATAACAGTTCCCTTCACCCAATTCAGACAAAAACACTAACTCTTTTTATGTTGATTGTGCACATGCGCAAGAAACATGTAGCGTCAGCTGTCTCCACAAGCAGGTTGTGGAGGCATGGCACTGTTGTGCCCAATGCCCCCACAGCCTGAAAAGGCTTGTCCCACTTTCCCCAATGCCATGGAATGCTGCTGCTGACACTAGTTCAGCCAGCATGCCGCAACGTTCTAAAAAATCAGCCGCTGCAATCAGGGGCCGCCTCGTCATTGCAGTGTCAGCCATCCGCTGCAATGAGGGAGCAACCTGTATTGCAGGGTGGGATGTAGGACCCCTGATATTTTTTGTGAATATGGCGGTGGCTTGCTGCTGTATTCACAAACAATATTTACCCCCCACCATAGTTATTTGCCAATGGGGGAGCCCACTCCCTGCTGGCATAATGTAACCCCCCCGTTTAATTGTCTGCCAATGGGGTGCCCAATCCCCATCAGCAGAAAGTAATCCCCCATTTTGTTGCTTGCCTACAGGGGTGCTCAATCCCCCATCTGCTACAGCTGCCCCCCCAAAAAAACAAGACTTCGGTGGCACGTTGGGAGCCCACCCCAGCGTGCCATATGCCCATTTTGTTGTTTGCCGATGGGGCTGCCCAATCCCCCATCAGCTACAGCTGTCCTCCCAAAGCCAGACTCTGGTGGCACACTGGGAGCCCTCCCCAGCATGCCACATGTCCCTGTAAAGTTGAAAATGGTCCCATGACATTTTCTTGTTTTTTTTGCACCTGAAAAAAGAAAATGGTCCCTCGTAGTCTCCCTGCCCCCCCAAAACCTACACCCACCCACTGCACACCCAGCCTCCCCACACCCCCTCTCACCCCATACTTACCTCCAGAGTCTGGCGCGACGATCTTCGGTGGAGCCGGAACACGTCTGCACTCTTCAAAGCCGACTGCGAACGGAGGAAATGCTGGTAAGCTGTATAATGTAAATAATAGGTTTTTTGCATATCTCTGGGATTTTTGGGACTTTTTTCACCAAATTTTCAACATGGGGTTTTTGGGACCCCTCCTCATGAATTCTTGAACTGTCATGGTGTTAATCGGCCCCGAAAGGTGGTTTCACAGTCACTGCATGGAATCACCTTTTGGGCTGATCTAAAATAACGAATGCCAGTGTTCATGAGGTGGGCTCTTAAAAAGCTATGTTGCAAATTAGTGGGAAAATAAAAAAATGATTTTTACGAGTGTGCTTGCACAGTTGCTATGCACGCTCGTAGCTTCATGAATTTGCAATATTTTCACACCAAATTTTCAACATTGGCATTTTGCCACACCTCCTTGTGAGCAGTATAGCTGTCATTGTTCACATCCTGGCCAAAATGTGTTTTTGCACTTCTGGCGTAGAATAGCGGGGTTGCTGTGGGAAATCAGTGTTCAGGACAGATTAAGAAAATGACAGTGACATTGCTCATGAGTAAAGGTCCTAAAATGCCTATGTTGAAAATTCGGTAATGATACTCCATAAAATGACTGTGTTCCAAGAGTGCGTTGCGCAGTTGGCAAGCACGCTCATAACGTTGCAAATTTATAATATTTTCACTCCAGAGTTTCAACATTGCCATTTTCCCAGACCTACTTATGAACAGTACAGCTGTAATTTTTCCCATCCTGGCTGAAATGTGTTTTCACACTTCTAGCACAGAATAGAGTGGTCGCTGTGGGAAATCACTGTTCGGGACAGATTAAGAAAATGACAATGATACTGTTCATGAGCAGAGGTCCTAAAATGCCAATGTTGAAAATTTGGTGATGATAGCTCATCAATTGGCAAGAGTTACAAGTGTGCGTTGCGCACTTTCCATGCACCCTTATAACTTTGCAAATTTGTAATATTGTCACGCCACATTTTCAACAGTGGCATTTTTTCACACCTCCTTATGAACACTACAGCTATCATTTTTCACATCCTGGCTAAAATATGTTTTTGCACTCCTGCCACAGAATAGTACGGTCACTCTGGGAAATCAGTGTTTGGGACAGATTAAGATCGACTGAGTGAGAGGGGTGAGTGACCGAGCTCAACTAAGCCATGTCGGGACTGCTGCAGATTTGTTTGTGGGCAGACAAAGGCCCCAACACAAGAGCCCAGTACAAAAGGGCAGCTTTCAGCACTGGGAGAAACACAATGAGAGAGTGACTGAGGGAGGGGGAGTGAGCAAACTCACTGAAGCACTGTCAGGACTGCTGTGGATTTCTTTGTGGGCAGAAAAAGGCATCAGTATAAGCAGGGGCCCAGTACAAAAAGCCAGCCTGCAGCCATGGGAGAAACAGTATGAGCAAGTGAGACAGGGGGATGTAATGAGCTCAACAGAGCTCTATCAGGACTGCTGCAGATTTCTTTGTGGGCAGAAAAAGGTGCCAATTCAGGCAGGAGCCCCTTACAAAAGGGCACCTTGCAGTGCCATGACAAACAGAATGAGCGCATGAGAGAGGGAGACTGAGTGACCTCAACGGAGCTCTGTTGGGACAGCTACAGATTTCTTTGTGGACAGACAAAGGTGCTAACGCAGCCAGGAGCCCCATACAAAAGCGCAGTCTGCAGCGCCAAGAGAAACAGAATGAGCGAGTGACAGAGCGATAGTGAGCGAGCTCAACGGAGCTCTGTTGTGACTGCTGCAGATTTCTTTGTGGGCAGAAAATGTCCAACGCAGGCAGGAGCCCAGTACAAAAGGCCAGCTTGCAGCACTGGCAGAAACGGAATGCATAAGTGACAGAGGTGGAGTGAGCGAGCTCAATGGAGCTGTGTCCGGACTCCTTCAGATTTCTTTCTGGCCAGAAAAAGCCACCAATGCAGACAGAAGCCCAGTAAAAAAGGGCAGCCTGCAATGCCAGGAGACACAGAATGAGCGAGTGAGGGAGAGGGAGTTGGTGAGCTCAACGGAGCTCTGTTGGGACTGCTGCAGATTTGATTGTGGGCAGAAAAAGGCAGCAATGCATGCAGGGGCACAGTACAAAAGGCCACCCTGCACTGGCAGGAAAACCAGAATGAGCAAGTGAGTGAGCTCAGTGGACCTGTATTGTAATTGCTGCAAGTTTCTTTGTGGGTATAAGAAGGCAGCAATGCAGGCAGAAGCCCAGTAGACAAGGGCAGCTTGCAGCGCTGGCAGAAACGGAATGAGTGAGTGAGAGAAGGTGAGTGAGCGAGCTCAACAGAGCTTTGTCTGGAGTGCTGCAGATTTCTTTGTGGGTAGAAAAAGGTGCCAACAGAGGCAGGTGCCCAGTACAAAAGGGCAGCCTGCAGCACCGGGAGAACCAGAAGGAGTGAGTAAGAAGGGGGAGTGAGCGACCTCAACGGAGCTCTGTTGGGACAGCTGTGGATTTCTTTGTGGGCAGAAAAAGCCATCAACATAGGCAGGAGCCCAGTACAAAAGGGCAGCCTGCAGCGCCAGGAGAAACAAAATGAGCGAGTGAGAGAGGGGGAGTGAGCCACCTCAATGTAGCTCTGTCGGGGCAGCTGTGGATTTCTTCCTCAGCAGAACAAGGTGCCAATGCAGGCAGCAGCCCTGTACAAAAGAGCAGCCTGCAGCGCCTGGACAAATAGACTGAGCCAGTGACAGAGGTCCACTGAGCAAGCTCAGCAGACCAACACAATCAACATTCGGCATTGACAAATGCTTGTTTTTGTTTGTTGTTACCCTAAATTAAAGGTCCCAGTAGTAGAGCTCTAGTTCTCTAACCCCAGTAGTAGTAGCCCAGTAAATGTCTAACAGCACCTCCTTCCTCTTTCTGTTGTAAGGTGTACTGTATGTTACGAGTCAAACTATTCAGTTAGGCATGAAAGTGCTATATCTTCTGGTCTTTGCCCGACCATAAGAAAAACAAATCATTCTTGATATTTTGAAAGGCACTTAATCTAAATAAAGACTATTATAATTATTATTATTATTATTACTTATGTATCTTTTAAAAAAATCCTTATAGATGTTTGTCTCATTCACAATGAAATCTGACTCAAACCAATACATAAATACAATTTCAATGGATGGGGCCATTGTGTACCCCATTGCTGTGCCTCTGGTTTTGAAAAAATAGTTCTTATCAAATCTGAAATAGCTTTCTTTGAATACAAGTGAGGCTAGTTCCAAGAGGAACTCAGTACTGGGTTTCCAATCAACACTCCTGAGTTTCAAAACAGCTCTTACATGTCTAAACCCTCATCTCAACTCAAGGAGTGATTAAGGATGTGGCAACTGGGTTTCAACATGGAAATGTGCAAAGTAATGCACTTAGGGCTCAGAAATCCAAGGGCAGAGTACAAAACATGAGGAGTGGTACTAATGACTGCCAAGTAGAAAAGAGAAGTGGGAGTGATCATATCAGATTACCTAAAGGTGGCCAGGCAGTGCGACAAGGCAGTTGGGAGGGCTAGTCGGATACTGGGGTTTATAGGAAGGGATATCACCAGCAGAAAGAGGGAGGTGGTATTGCCTCTGTATAGATTTATTTATTTAGTTATTTGTTAACTAGGTTGGGACACTGGATGAGTCCTTTTTCATGTCCAACACAGAGACAACAAGTAACAATAAATTTCAGATGTATAACAAACAACAGAACCTATATCAACACAGACAATATAAATGTAATTATACAATGGCAAGAACATTTCCTGGACTCTGATTGGTCAGTGTGTGCCTGAGACAGTGATAATATTACACAATAACATCACTGTGATTTTTTTTGGGATGATTATATGGATTTTTTTTTCAGAAACAAAGATACTCTGCCTCACTAAAAATCTACTAAAAACATTTTTATTGTTTTGTATAACCTCAAGCCATTGTATAATTGCAATAAGGCACCCCAAGGTGTGTGTTATCATGTAATAATGTCACTCCTGGGGTGGTGGAAGCACTCAGCTTTGCCTCGTGCTTCCAACCCACCCAGGAGTGATATGCTATGCCTATACACCTTATCATCTGCTATTGCAATAACACATTTACACACATTATTTTGTAATAAAAATTGCTTAAAAATAGACTTAAAACAGGAAAGTGTTGATGTAGAGTGGAGAGATGCAGGCAACGCATTCCAAAATGAAGGTGTTGTGATAGACAAGAAACATAAACTATGCATATGTTTATGAGGAACTGAATTCAATAATATGCAATTAGGAGATCTGAGTTTGGAAAGCACTGGATGAACAGAAAACAAATCAGTTAAAGGAAATGGACCTGATGAAAAAATAGATTTATACACCAAATAACAAAAACAATATTCAGTCCTAGCTCTAGAAGACAACCATCCTAACTGTAAATAAAGATCAAAATGATAAGTTCAATATGGAGAAGGCAAAATACATTGACATATATTATTGTATGTAACAGACAACACATTAAACTCTTTGCAACTCAAATTTAAATAAAGATATGATACATAATCCAAATGGGGAAGCAACAAACTTACAATTCTTTTTCTGGTTTCCAATGAAAAAAAGATCTAAATTTATAGAGAATACCCAATTTCTGATTGATAACATTACTAACATGTTTAATCTGATGAGAATAAATTAGCCCAGAATCAAACAATACACCTAAGTATTTGAATTGGGTCACTTGTTCTGTCGCAGTACTCTCCAAATCTGAGCTGAAGTAACAAACTTTGGCTATCTTTTAACATTGCAGATGTCCCAAATAACACTGATTTTGTTTTTTTAGAATTCAAAATCATAAAATTATTCAAAAATCACAAATAAACATCCCTAAAGTGATGTTCAAGAGTAACTGATAAATCCAATAATGAACTAACTCGAGAAAGAATAATCATATCATCCGCCTATACAATTGTATCACTGGCCTTACATTGTGAAGGTAGTTGATTAACAAACAGTGAAAATAACAAGGGGCCCATAATGGACCCCGATGTACACCACAACCTATTGGGTAAACCTGAGAATCCAAAGATCCTGTATTAACATACTGTCTGTGGTTCAATAAAAAAATCATTAACCCAAGAAACAACATTATTTGAGAAACCAATTGCATCTAACTTAAAAGAAATCAAATCATGTTCAGTCAGATCAAATGCCTTGGTCAGGATCACAAACACTGCCCCAGTCATAAGGCCATCTTCAAAGCCCCTTAGGATGGTGTTTGTGAACCTCACCAAGGCAGTACCAGTTCCATGAACCCTGTGGGATCCATGCTGTTGTGGACAAAGTACATTGTAAGTATCCAAATATGCCTTAATCTGATTGGCCACAGCCTTCCCCAATAATTTACTCAACAGATTCAAAATTGAAATGGGTCTAAAATTATCAAAAGGTACAGCATATGATTTCTTAGGGATAGGAATTACCCTCGCACACTTCCACTCAGATGGAAACTGACCAGATGGTAACAATAAATTACAAATAAAGCAAAGTGGGTCTACAATATAATGAATTGCTAACTTTAGAAACCTTGCATCCACCCCAATCACTAAACTTATCTGGCAGAGTACACAAAAGTTAAAAAATTTCCTGACACTCAATTTCCGTAAAATAAAATTTAGGTCTGTCCACCTGAACATCCTCTTTAAAGGAAAACTGTCAAAATCATAGCGACCCCTGCACCCAACAGCTTACTTCCTGATTAAGCTTTTCACAAGGAAAAGTCTTAATTTTATCAGCTGGTACCTACTTTATTTTTATTCTGAAAAGTTCAGGAGTCAGGAAGCTGGTGGACTGTGCTTGGCTCCATTTAGTGAGAAAGTGTGATGCTGCACTGCTCTTTGCAATACAGATGTATTGCAGCAAGCAGTGCAGTGCCATACTTTCTCTTTAAATGGAATTGTGCACAGTCTGCCATCTTCCTGACTCCTGAACTTTTCAGAATTAAAATAAAGTAAGTACCAGCTGATAAATTTAATGCTTTTCTTTGCAAAAAGCTTAATTTGGGGGTAAACCTTTGGGAGTGGGGGTCGCTATTGATTTTGACAGTTTTCCTTTAAAAATAGGCATCTTAGATACATTTGTCCTATAACTTGATAAGTCTGTAAACTTAGCATTAAAATAAATTAGCAATCTTAGACACATCAGTTACCACATCATCATTAACTTTCAACATATCAACTACATTTTTAGTCTTAGAAGACAATAACAAATTTATATTATCTCAGAACTTCCTCAGATCAGCCCAAGTAGCTGTAAACTGCTACCTATAAAAACCTCTTCTTTGCATGTTTCACCAGTTCAGAAACTTTATTCCTTAAGCAACGATGATTAGCCAAAGATACAACAGAAGGACATATTTTATAGGCCTCCCAAGCAATGTTGCTCTATTTAATATATTTCTTAATTTCTTCTGAAAACCATTTATTTGGCACACCACGAAGTCTCAACATCCTTAATGGGAAAAAAAAACACTCTGAATAGGAATCAACTGCTTAAGAAAAAAAATCAAGGCACAATTCACATCCAGGATGGATTCTAAATAAGACCAATCAATCAAGGACAATGATGCATTTAATGCTTCAGAATTTACATGTCTAAATCTATGTGTCCTCACAATTCATGGAGGCACCTTTACTCTTTTAAAATTCAGAATACAAAATATGGCCATATGATCACTCACTGAGTCCCCCATAACACCTGAATCTGCTATAATACCCATTCTGTTTGTAATAACCCAGTCCAATACTGAGTGATTGAATGTTTGCATATTTAAATGAGTTGGTTCAAAGATTATTTGAGTTAAAGTGTAAGATTGCAATAAACTGTCAAGCCCCTAACTATCCCTCAAAAGCCAGTTTAAGTTAATATCACCAACAAACACAACATCATTACATGAGATATACAGGGAGACAATTTCTAAATATGACTTAAGCCCATCAATACCACACTGAGGGGGATTATATAAACAACAGATTATTAGATGTTTCCTAACACCCAATATGAATCAGAGAAGTAACCAATAATTTAAATAATCAGTGTCATTACTGGCACCCAGAACAGTCAGCTGCAAGTGCTCCTTAAAATACATGGCAACCCCCCCCCCCTTCTTTCTACCCTAACTATCAGCTCTAAAAAATTATAACCTGGTATTGTACACAAATCATTAGAAATTGATGATGTCAGCCAGGTTTCTGAAAAAGCCATGATATCTGTTTGATGATAATGTGAAAAATGTTAAAGTTCAGCAAGTTTGGGGATTGAGCTTCTTACCTTGAAATGCACAATTTTAAAAACATGACTTTGATGGGGGGGGGGTAACCCAGATGACACATAACTTGTAGATAAGGAACCCAGATTTGCTTCTATATCCTACAACAAAAGCAATAATAAAATACATTTAAACATATGGGCAGTTTTCTGAACACCATACTCTAAAACAAATGTTGTTGCATTAATCAAAATATAACCACACACTCTAATTTCAAACCCCTTGCTGTAAGACCCCAGCTAGAGTACTGTATCCTATTCTGGAGACCAGATCTGTGGAAGGACATAGACAGAGTGGAAGCAGTCCAGAGCAGAGCAACTAAAATGATGCAGGGTCTGCATCAGAAGCCCTTTGAGGAAAGACTTAAGGACCTAAATATGTATACCCTGGAAGACAGGAGGGAGGGGGGGATATGATAAAGACATTTAAATACCTCACTGGGGTAAATAAGGCATAGAAGGGAAATATTTTACAGAAAAAAAGGTGCTCAAGGATAAGGGAGTATGATAACAACCTGGAGGTGGCTAGATTCAGGCATTCAGGAGAGATATGAGGAAGTACTTCTTCACAGAGAGTGATGGATTCCTGGAACAGTCTTCCAGTAGATGTGGTGGGAGAAAACAGTGGTGGGATTCAAGAATGTGTGGGACAGGTGGAAGGGAATCTTAGGGGAAAGGAAGGGGGGCGTTGGTAAATGGGCCAGAGATCAAGAAGGATCTGCGGTAATACTATAGGCAGGGGAAAATGGGCAGACTAGGTTGGCCAAGTTGTCCATATCTGCCAGCAAAATCTATGTTTCAATGTTTCATGCTGACCAAGAACACCTTAACTCAGTATCTATCAAGTTGGTTTAGTTCTTGTATCAAATTCAATGCATCAGGAGTATCCTGTAGGTAAGCGGACATCATACATACATAATCTCAGCAGTAGCTTGTGGATTTTGTGCAAACAATAGAACACTGGAATTGTGTGGTTAGATGTACTAAGTGAATCTGCAACCCAGTCAGGAGCTTCTCCTGCATCATTACCCTTTTGAACAATTTATCTGATCTTGGCTAACACTACACTTATAGGGTCTCTGTTCAGCTTCTAGTAATTTTCTAAGTTGTTAACTTTTCTTGAGCATTCTCTCTCATAATCTTCTTTATCCATTATGACCACTCACCCACACCCTTATCTACCTGTTTGATTACTATGGTCTTATTATAGGTTCCATTTCCTGGTTTTTAACCTATGTAATAATGATCCAACATCTCTATCAACAGTCTTAGTAATGGTGTCAATAAATTATGGAAATGGTCCCAGAGGCACATATTTAGGTTTAACTGTAATTTCTCTTTAAGTTCTAGTTTCTTCAGGTCTGTATTAACCTCACAGTCAAAAAAATGAAATTTTTAACCTTAACTTTCTATAGAACCTCTGCAGATTGAGTTTAAGCTGAAAAAGATTAGGGGTAGCCATAGGGGCAAAACTTAAACCTTTCGATAATACTTTCTCCTAACGATCGGTTAGTTCCCTTCTCAAGATGCTTAAGACCCCTGTGGAGCATGATTCTTTGTGGTGGCTTAATTCACATTTGTTGCTTCAGGAGGATGTATTGAATAGGATCAGAGAACATATCAAATTATTCTTTCAGGAAAATTAGGGCTGTGTGGATGCAGTGGACATTATCTGGGGGGCTGCTAAATGTGTTTTTATAGGTGAGCTGCTTCGGTTGGCCACAATTCGGAACAGGAAATTCTGTCAGGCCTTGGACTGTAGTTCAAATGACATTAGGGAACTGGAGAATAAGATTTCTTCCACCTCTGTGGCAGACACCTGGACTTTGCTACATGCCTGAAGAGCCCAATATTTTGATCTTATGTTGCAAAAAGCAGACCTTGCCCTCCAGCGTACAAAACTCAATTTTCAAGTCAAGATGGCCACTGGACTGAGCGTGCTGCAGCTTGGTGAGGTTTTGAATTTGTAGTTTGAGTTCATAGTTTGTAGTTATTTTATTTTATTTTGTGGTTTTATTTTGCGTTTTTTGCTGTATTGCCATATTAGTGGAGTCTTTTGACATTCTGGAGCCCAAGATGAAGGGACGTGTTCAAGTTTGGCATCTTGGAACTGGTGCTCTGCCACCCAAATTGGATGTGGAACAGGCATGGAGTGGTCTGAGGGGTTTTCAGCCCTGCGACTAAGTTTTTGCGGGTCACCATTCATTATAGGATCTATCGGGATGAAGAGAAGGGCATCCTGGCAATTTGTGCTCTGCTGCCCGAAGTGGATGTCGAATGGGCGTGGAGTGTATTGAGGGGTTTTTGGCCCGTGATTGAGACACTGCAGGATGCCGTTCACTATAGGATCCCCCGGGTTGTGGGGTTTATGTGTGGCTCCCCTTGCTCTAGTTTTGACTGGGGTGTTTGTGATTCATGCTTTGGGCATTTGGTATTAATTTTGCCCTATTGCCTGACTGGGATTTCAATCAGGCAGGGGATTGAGCTGGAGCAATTACCCCTGCTTTTTTGCTGAGTTGGGCTGTGACTGAAATTGGAAGAAGGGTCACTTGATGAAGAGAATTTAAGGCAAAAACTGAGACCCTGGAAAAAGGAGTGCGGGGGATTTATTAAATCTATCTCAGATCCTTGGTGTGTATAAGACCTCTCTTGAACTAGTCTGAGGTCTGATTTCCCACTGGGACCTCCGCTTGATTTGTGGTCTGAAGAGGGTACTAAAATTTCTCGGTCAAGGAATTGACTGAGGCTCCGTGCCCCTTGACTCCCAGATTGGGCTACTAACGTGGCCTGTTCTGGGCATTTTATTAGACCACATTATTTCCTGTCATGTTTGCCCAGTTAGGACTGATGGGGCCTTATTTAATCATGGACATGGTATGGACCTGACTAATTTGGACCTGGATACCCCCTACGTCTTGTGGATAACTGGCTTGCCTGTGTTTTCCTATTGACTTTGATGGATTTAGATTTTTTATAAACCTGCGAATAAAATTGATTCTGTGCCTGGCGAACTGAGGACTTCCTATTTTTTTCTTTTATTTGGACAATGAGGTGGTCAGAGGACCTTGCGTCCATTTATTTTAGTTTGAGTTTTCCCTTCACTCCCTGGTCTTGAGAAGATTGAGGGGAAGGATGTGTTATTTTTTTTGTTTTGAAGTTTGAAATGTTTTTTTATGATTTGTTAAAGAATATCATCTATACTTTTGTTGTGAGAGTGCCAAGTATCTTTTTCCTCCTCTGGCTGTGAGAGAGCTGGGGGGGTAAATAATTTTGTTGCATTTAATTTTTGTTTTTTGGTTCAGTTGGGGTGATGAGAGAACCCTTATATATTTATATATTTATATTTATTTTTATTTTATTTTAGAAGTCCTCTCGCTTAGTCCAGATTTGATTTTCCTTCGGGGTGGGGCTAGTTTTTATTTATTTATTTTGATCAAGTTTTGAAATTATTTTGATTTGTTTTATGTTGAGGTGGGATATTTATTTGATTTTGCTAAGTTTGATTATTTTGGTGTGTTTGGTGGGTTTATTGTTTTTGGTTTTAATTGTTTAATAGCGGCACGTGTCGGCCCTCAGTCCCCACGTTGGTGCACTATTCATCCTCCTCTCTTCATGCCCTCCACCATTTTTATTCCCCCCTCTCCAATATGATACATATCAGCACTGTAGAGCACTGGGAATTGTTCATAGAAGAGGAAAGAGGGTGAGGGGCTGTGAACAAGGGAGGATGGACAAGGGGGGCCACCGTATCGGGGCAGTTAGATCCAGAAGGTGCCCTGGGGTGAAATGGAATCCAGATCATGGTTTATCATGCCTGGTGTCCATACCCAAGGGCACTACTGAATTCAGTAGGCAGACGGGTCTGACAGCCTCCGAGGTTCGTCCAACTCGGGCGGTGTTATGCAATGCCAGGTCCATCAGGAATAAGACTGGCATTATTACTGATCTTGTTGACTCATTGGACCTGGCTTGCATCACTGAGACCTGGCTGGATGAAAATACAGGCCCCACGTTGGAGGTCATGACTCCGGCCGGTTACTCGGTGACACACTGCCCGAGACTGGACCGCAGGGGTGGGGGGGTTGCAGTTTGTTTTAAGACTGAACTGGGCCTCACAGATGTGGTATTGGGAGAGACTTAGTCCTTTGACTGTACAGTGGTAGCGGGGTGTAGGTGTTCAAATCGTACTCATCTACCATCCACCTGGGGATGGGAAACATTTCTTACAGGAAGTAGCAGACTTCATCATTGACCTGTCATTTGAATCACCCAGACTGATGGTTCTGGGAGACTTTAACGCCTGGGTCGATGATGAACTTTCACAATTTGGTAATCACTTCCTCCAATTAATGACTTATTTGGGCCTTACACAGGTGGTTTCCACTGATACCCATAAATCTGGACACTCTCTGGACTTAGTCTCCCTCCTAGGAATTGATGCATCTGACTTGGGGGTGGAACCAGTCACAAGGTCAGACCACTACACCATAAGGTTCAGTTTTTGCACCCCCTTGAGAAGGCCTTCCCCTGTGGAGATGGTTAGGTACCTCCCTTTATGGGCTATTATCTCTCAAGGCCTTGCGGCGGTCCTTGACCTCTCATCCCCCGTGCTGGTGAGCAGTAGTATAGATACCCTGATGTCAGCCTATAATACAGCTGTTACAATGGTTCTGGATTCTATTGCTCCTGTTCATGTGCAACCCCTATCTCTTTACGCCAAGTCTCCCTGGTTTTATGGGACATTGAGGGAGATGCAGAGACAGGGGTGAAGGTTAGAGCAGTGCTGGCATAGATCCACCCTGGAAGCCGACCACCTTAGATTGATGGACCATTACTCTGTCTATCAATCTGCAATCACCCATAAGAAGGCAGAATTCCTGTCCCGGGAGATTGCAGTTGCTTGGAATTGACTGGCTCAGCTTTTTTGAACTGTAGACAGACTGTGCAACCCAGTCTGTCTGCAGGTTCAAAAAGCCTTTTCGCAATTAGAGTGCGAGGAGCTTGCTTGTTTCTTTGCAACTAAGGTGGCCAACATCAGGGCGGATCTGCGTCCAGCTATCTCTAAAGGTGATGCTGTTGAACAGTGTGAGTTCACAGTACCTCAGTTTTCTTGGAATTCCTTCAGTCAACCTGATTTTGTGGATGTCATGAGGATTATCCATAGTGTGTGCCCTACGAGCTGTAGTTTGGACCCTGGACCGACCTCCCTAATTTTGGGTTGTAGTGATATCATTGCTCCAGTCCTTGTGCAAATAGTCTGGTGCTCCTTGGAGCTGGGTGAGTTCCCTAGCTCCCTGAAAGAGGCGGTGGTGACACCTCTCTTGAAGAAAACTACCTTGGACCCAGCATGTTTCACAAACTACAGACCTATCTCAGACATTCCCTTTATTGGGAAGGTGATTGAGAAGGTAGTGGCAGCCCAATAGGAAGACCATTTAACCATCCATGACATCTACGAATCCTTCCAATCCAGTTTTCATAAAAGGCATAGCACCGAGACTACGCTGGTCCGGGTGCTTAATGATCTGAGGGAGAGAGATCAGAAGAGACATTCCATCTTGGTTCTCCTTGATCTCACATCAGCCTTTGACACTGTGGATCACTTGGTGTTGATAGCATGCTTGAGGCAGATTTGTGGAATATTGGGAATCATCTTTCAATGGTTCACCTCATTCCTTACTGTGAGATCACAAAGAGTTGTGTCTGGGTTTTTTTCCTTAGGCCCAACTTCTATGTTGTATGGGGTGCCTCAGGATTCAATGTTATCTCCCATGTTATTTGCGGTGTATATGCTGTCCTTCAGAGACATTATAAGATGGCATGGGTTAAGGTTTCACTGCAATGCAGATGATACCCAGCTATATCTGTCTTTCGCACCCGACCAGAATAAAGCTTTCTCGGTGTTTAACAACTGTCTGAAAGAAATCCAGGATTGGATGGATTCTAGTTGGTTGAAGCTGAACTCAGAAAGACAGAGGTTTTGGTTGTGGTCCCGAGTCATCAGATAGTGGGGTCATTTGTTGGTACGCCCTCAGGAATTTTCCTTGGTGGCGTTTCACTTTCAGTTCTTAATGGGTGTGTAACCTGGGGGTTATCTTGGATGACAGGCTGACACTGCAGTCACAAGTGTCAGCAGTCATCAATATTTCCTTTTACCATCTTAGGAATATTGCCAGAGTTAGGCAGCTTGTTCCATCTGATGCATTACCAACGCTGGTCCATGCCTCTGTGTCCTCGCATCAGGACTACTGCAACTCCCTGTACTTTGTGCTTTCTGGGGTTGAAATACGGCACCTACAGCTAGTGCAGAATGCAGCACCCGGGTCTTGACTGGGACAAGTAGGTCCTCTCATATTGCCCCTGTGCTGCGCGGACTGCACTGGCTACCTATACGGTGACGGATCGCCTTTAAAGTCAGTTTTCTGACTTTTAAAGCCCTTCACGGTCATGGTCTGGCCAATCTGAAAGAACTTCTGGTCCCCTACAGCCCTGGCTGATAGCTCCACTCGGCTGATGAGGGGTTGCTAGAGATACCAAGAGTGAGTCTTAAATCATCAAGCTGTAGAGCATTTTCTTATGCTGCACCCACTCTTTGGAATTCTGTACCCCACCGGTTACAGGAGTGCACCTCTGTGGAGGAATTTAAGAGGGGTCTGAAAACCCACTCTTGGCAAATAGCCTTTCTGGATGGCTGAATGTTTTGAAGTTATTAATTATGCTGTGGTTTTATCTGTGTTCATTATTGAATTTTAATGTTTGATTCTACTGTTTTAATATGTAAAGTGCCTAGAAAAATGAAAGGTGCTTTATAAATACATTTTTTTATTATTATTATTATCTTGAGTTGGGAAATAGGGCAGGAAAGCTATTAGCATTGCGGTTGCATAAATTAGATGCTGCTCGAGGGATTTTCCAGATTTGTTCAGATGCAGCCAGAGGCTTCAAGACTCACCCTAGATGAATTACTGCTATATTCCACAACTACTATTCAGATCTTTACTGAAATAAATCTTCGGATACATCAAATGTGGAGGATATTTTTGTTTTTTTTGGATTCATTGCCCCTGCCAGTGTTGAACCCGGGTATGGTGGATGCTTTAGTTCCACCCATCTCGCTGCAGGATGTTTGCACAGCTATTAGTAGCTTCTTCTTGACAAGGCCCCTCAACCTGATGGGTTCAGCAATAATTTAATAATAATAATAATAATAAATCATTATTTATGATAAGCACAATATAGCAAGTATCAAAGTGCTTTTATGATAGTTAGAAAACAATAAAATCAGTAATACAAATCCTCACTCTAACAACAAACAGTCAAATATTAATAATCTGAGAAGGCCAAAGAGAAAAAATATGTTTTTAGAGCTGCTTTATTGCTCTCCACAGTAAGGCACCCTCTAACATGATAAAGTAGAAAATTCCACAGGGTTGGGGCTGTAAAAGCAAAAGCTTGAGGCCCAGAGGTCTTCAAATGGACCCTGGGAATCTCCAGCAATCCCTCATCATTAGAGTGGCTGGAGGGGGCAGTAGGGATGTAGAAGATCTTGCAGGTAGCTTGTTCCCTGTCCATGTAGTGCTTTATAGGTCAGCAAGCAGACCTTGAAGGTGATTCACCACTGAGCTGGCAGCCAGTGCAGTTCATGCATCACAGGTGTGACATGACTAGATTGAGACAGCCCAGTCAACAATCTGGCTGCAGCATTCTGCACCAGCTGCAAGTGGTGCATATCAACCTCTGGTAGCCCTAGGTACAGGGCATTGCAGTAATCAAGGCAAGAGATCACAAAGGCATGGACCAAAGTCAGAAGGTCAAGGGTTGGAACCAGCTGCTTAATCTAGGTGATATTCCTCAGATGGTAAAAAGAGGTCTTGGCGATGGAGGACACCTGAGATTTCAGAGTCAACTTCTCATCAAGAATAATGCCCAGACTTTGCACCAGTTCAAAAGTCGCCAGCTGGAAATCACCAAGCAAAAGCCCGGTGGCCCATCCAGCTGAAGATCCCTCTACCTGATGGCCCAGGTCCACCACCAAAACCTCAGTCTTGCCAAGATTCAGCTTCAACCAGCTGGCACTCATCCATTCCTGGATCTAGGAGAGGCATTTATTAAACATCAATTATTAGGGGGATAGAACTGGGGGGAGCAGGTAAAACTGAAGTAAGGTGCCTGCCTGGTGCCATGGCTTGGAGAGACAGGAAGCGCATCCTCAGGATCACGAGAACAGCTGCAGATGAGTCTGCGCTGGACGTCATTGTCCACCTAGGGACAGATGACTTGGCTCATCATGAGATTAGAGTAGTGCAGAAGGACTTTGTAGAATTGGGGAGGGGCCTAAGACAAGTAGCACACCCAATATCCTTCTCTGAGGTGCTGCCTGTCAATGGCATGAGTGAGGTGAGGGTACTTTGCACCATGCAGTTTAATGAATGGTTGAAAAAATGGTGTGGAGCACAGGGGGTTGGCTTCATTGGGGACTGGGGTTCCACCTGAGGACACCAGCCTATACTGGCAGGATGGTCTGCATCTGTCCAGGAAGGAACAAGTCTTTGAGCAATCGGTTTAAATACTTCATTGGCAAGCTTTTAAACTAGTCAAGGGGAGGCACTGAAAAGCAGCAGGAAAATCCCAGCCTCTCCTACAAAACAGGGTACTAAATGAGAAAAAGACCAAGGTAGAAAGGTCAGTGGGGATGCTGCAAAAGAAGGTAAAGCCATCAAAAATGGAGAACAATGAGTACCAATGCCCGTAGTCTGAGTAACAAGCTTCCTGAATTAGTGGCCTTGATGGAGGAAGAACATCTGGATATCGTGGCAGTCACAGAAACATGGTACACACAAAACCATGACTGGGATGTAAACATACCAGGATACACTATCTACAGGAGGGACAGGGAGGGTAAAAGGGGAGGAGGAGGAGTAGCTCTTTACATAAGGGAAGGAATCAAAGCAACAGAACAAAAGGGAAAACAGGGAGGAGAAGAAGCACTGTGGGTCAATTTGGAGACTGGCAATGGCACCACAATCTGCACAGGGGTTGTATACAGACCCCCTTCTCAGGGGGAGGAAATGGACAAGGAAATGATAGAAAGAATACTTAGAATGGCGGAAAAAGGGGAGATATTGTTGATGGGGGATCTAAATATGTCAGATGTTAACTGGAGTGCAGTTGCAGCAGCCACTTCGAAGAGTGGGGTTATTCTAGATGCCCTACAGGGGGCATGCCTTAGACAACTAGTATTGGAACACACTTGAGAGGGAGCAATCTTAAACCTGGTTCTCTCAAATGGAGATGGAGAGAGGATCACAGATGTAGAAGTCGGTAGCCATCTGGGAACTAGCGACCATCGAACAGTATGGTTACAATAAACACAGCAATAGAGTCAAGCCATACAAAGGCAAAAGTACTGGACTTTAGGAGGGCTGACTTTGCCAAAATGGGTGAGTGCCTAAGGAATGCACTAGCAAATAGGCAGGAAGGAAGGAGGGGTGGAAGAACAATGGGGAATAATAAAAACTGCCATCACAGAGGTAACAAGCCTTTCTGAGAAACAAATAAACAAAACGAAATGATGTAAGAAAACACTATGGTTCTCAAAGGAAGTGGCAGTGAAGGTTCAAGAGAAAAAGAAAGCATTCAGGAAGTACAAGGAATCACAGAAGGAGCAGGACAGAGAACTGTATCTGTTAAAGCAAAAGGAAGCTGGGAAGGCAGTCAGAACAGCAAAGGCCCAAACCGAGGAAAAGATAGCCAACTCAGTTAAGAAGGGGGATCAAACCTTTTATAGCTATATCAGGGAGCGAAGGAAGACCAAGGGAGGTTAGTGAAGCTTAATAAAGGGGAGGAGGGTGGGCAAGGGTGACTGTGAAAAGTCAGAGATACTAAACAAATATTTTTGCTCAGTATTTACAGAGGAAGAGGGGGAGGTACCTAAAACAAACAGTAGAAACACTCTGGATACAGAAGTTGATACCAGCCCATTTACAGAAGAAAGGGTTCTGAAAGAACTCTTAAAACTGAAGGTAGACAAAGCAATGGGGCCTGATGGGATTCATCCCAGAATTCTAAAAGAACTAAGGGCCGAACTAGTGACACCACTGACTACCCTCTTTAACAAATCATGGGAGGATGGGGTGGTACCCGAGGACTGGAGGAGGGCAGATGTGATTCCCCTTTACAAAAGTGGGAGCAAGGTAGAAGCAGGAAACTGCAGACCTGTTAGTTTAACCTCAGTGGTAGGGAAAATGATGGAATCACTTCTGAAGGAAAGAATTGTTGAGTATCTAGAGGCCAGAGGGGCACAGGACCCAAAGCAGCATGGATTCACAGCGGGAAGGTCATGCCAGACAAATCTGATAGATTTCTTTGACTGGGTGACCAAAGTAGTAGATCAGGGAGGGCTGTGGACATGGCCTACCTAGACTTTAGCAAGGCATTTGACACAGTCCCCACAAAAGATTAATATACAAGTTAGCCAGCCTGGGGTGGGTCCCAAGATGATAGCCTGGGTAAAGAATTGGCTGGAGAATAGGACAGAGAGTAATAGTAAATGAGTCCACTCTGAAGAAAGGGGGTTACTAGTGGGCACCGCAGGGTTTAGTATTAGGACCGGTCCTCTTCAGTGTCTTTATGTTTACATTGCAGAGGGACTGAAAGGAAAGTATGTCTCTTTGCAGATGACACAAAGATCTGCAACAGAGTTGATGCACAAGGTGGGGTGGAAAGGATAGAAGGGACTTGGCAAGGTTAGAGGAATGGGCAAATGTATGGCAGCTTAGATTCAATGCTAAGAAGTGCAAGGTAATGCACCTGGGAAACAAAAACCCAGGGGCAGAGTACACAGTGGGGGTGAGATACTAACAACAACAAAAACGGAAAGGGACCTAGGGGTAGTCATATCAGATGACCTAAAGGTGGGCAAGCAATGTGAGAGGGCAGTAAGGAGGGCTGGGGGGATACTGGGATGCATAGGGAGAGGCATCACCAGTAGAAAACAGGAAGTTATTATCCCTCTGTACAGACAGTTGGTGAAACCCCATCTGGAGTACTGCATGTAGTTCTGGAGACCCAATCTCTGCAAAGACATTGACAGGATGGAAGCTGTCCAGAGGAGGGCAACTAAAATGGTGCAGGGTCTGCACCGGAAGACATATGAAGAGAGACTTAAGGAGCTTAATATGTATAGCCTCGAGGAAAGGAGGGGAGGGGGACATGATAGAAACTTTCAAGTACAGTACCTCAAGGAATCAACAAAGTCCAAGAGGGTAGCATCTTTCAAAAAGAGGTGTGCAAGAACAAGGGAGTACAATTTGAAGATGGGGGGCGTCTCAGAGGTAATTTAATGAAATATTTATTCACAGAGGGTTGTGGATGCATGGAACGGCCTTCCTGAGGAGGTTGTGGAGTCAAAAACAGTGGTGGAATTCAAGCATGCATGGGACAGTCATAAGGCAATTCTAGGGGGTTGGGGTAGGAAGAAGTAGGCTGCTGGTTAACTAGGATCTGCAGCTTATCCATTAGGTAGGGAAATGGACAGACTGGGTGGGCCAAGCGGTACTTATCTGCCGTCAAAATCTATGTTTCTATGGAGACTGCATCATTCTGATCTGGTGTAAAGGACATGTATAGCTGAGTATCATCTGCATAGCAGTGAAAACTCAGTCCGTACCTCCTTACAGTGTCTCCCAATGGCAGCATGTACACCACAAATAGCATAGGTGACAATACAGAGCCCTGGGGAACCCCACATGGCAGGGAGAAAGCATCAGAGGAATAAATTCCCAATGCTACTCTCTGAAACCTACGAGAGAGGAATGAATGAAACCATTTAAGGGCCATCCCCAACAGTCCACAGATCACCACAGGCACTCAAACAATATGCCATGATCTACGGTGTCAAATGCCACAGAGATCAAGGAGGACTAAGATGAAACAAGATGTCCGATCTCTCACTAACAGGAGATCATTGAGCACCCAAATCAGGATGGTCTCAGTGCTATGCCTTTTCTTAAATCCTGACTGGAGAGAATCATAGATGTCATGAATGGTAAGGCGATCCTCCAGCTGCAGCATGTCCACCTTTTCAATAACCTGATCCACAAATGGCAGGTTAGATAATGGTCCGTAGTTAGCGAGACAGTCCGGTTCAACAGAAGATTTCTAAAGTAAGGAATCACCACTGCCTCATTCAAGGAGTCAGGGAACTCACCAGTCTCTAATGAGCACTGGACTATCTCTGCAAGGACTGGGCTGATGACCTCAATGCACCCCATAAGGAAGTGGGTTGGGCCTGGGTCCAAACTACAGCAGGTCGGCTGCATACTCTGGATGATCTTCGTGACATCTGCGATCGACGGCTGCTCAAAAACTTCTGTGTCACCTTCTCCTCTGAACTAGCTCCCTTCTCAGTTCAGCTTTATAATTTCTGGCATTCACCTGTTTTTTTCCGAGCCTACCTTTTCTGAGGCCTTGATACAGTTAATTGCCAAACCTGATAAGGATGCTTCGTTGCCAAGTAGCTATCGTCCTATAAGTCTAATCAATACTGACATTAAAATTCTTTCTAAGATCTTAGCTACCCGACTTGTGGCAGTTCTCAATATGCTTATCAGCCCGGTTCAGGTTGGATTTATGCGAAATAGATAATTTGCGTAAGCTTCATTATCTTATGGGGACATCCAGGGAAAGCAGGACTCCTGTGGCTCTTGTCTCCCTGGATGCTGAAAAGACCTTCAATCAGGTTTCCTGGCCTTTTTTGTTTGCTGTTTTACAGAAATTTGGAATCCTGTCTGGTTTTAAGTGGGTACAGCTTTTATATTCTGGTCCATCGACGAGGGTCTGGTGCAACGGAGTATTATCAGATTCCTTTCCTCTGCATTGTGGCACGATACAAGGTATCCTCTTTCCCCATTGCTTTTCAATTTATATTTAGAGCCCTTGATCAGACACTTACAACATGCCCATAGGGGTAGTGGAATTCTGGTAGCAGGGACAACATACTTGCTGTCTGCTTATGCTGACGATCTCTTGTTGCACCTTGAGAATCCAGTGCAGGTTACATAGAAACATAGAAACATAGAAGTTGACGGCAGATAAGGACCGCAAGGCCCATCCAGTCTGCCCATTTCTTTTTCTACCTTATAAATATGCCATCGGCCTTTGCTCTGTCAGTGACCTATCTATTCATAGTCATTTGTATTGCTCCCTTATGCCTATCCCATGCCTGTTTGAAGCCCTGCACTGTATTCATAGCCACCACTTCTTGTGGTAAGCCATTCCATGCATCTACCCTTTCTGTGAAAAGAATTTCCTCATTCCCCTTAATTGGCCTCCTCTAATCTCATGCTGTGTCCTCTTGTCCTGCTATTTTTCTTATATTTAAACATGTTAGACTCTTTCACCTTGTTTATGCCCTTAAGGTGTTTAAATGTCTCGATCATATCACCTCTCTCCCTCCTTTGCTCAGGGTATACATATTGAGCTCCGTTAATCTGTCCTCATATGTCTTCTGATGCAGTCCCTGCACCATTTTGGTTGCCCTTCTCTGGACTGCCTCAATTTGGATTAATGTCCTTGTGAAGGTGTGGCCTCCAATACCACGAGTACTCCAGATGGGACCTACCAATGTCTTGTACAGAGGATTATTACCGCCCTCTTCACGACTTGTGATACCCCTACTAATACACCCTAACACCCCCTAGCCTTACCTACTGCTTTAGAGGTCTGCTTGGATGATTTTAGGTCATCAGTGATGATGATGCCCAAGTCTCTTTCTTCCTTTGTGACTGCTAGCAACTCCCTCCCAGCCTATAAGTGGCTTCGGGTTTCTCTTCCCTATGTGCATGATTTTGCACTTCTTTGCATTAAATCCCAGTTGCCACTCTTCTGACCATTTTGCTAGTTTATCCAGATCTCTTCTCATTCTGCCCACCCCATCTGGATCATCTACTCTGTTGCAGATCTTGGTGTCATCTGCAAACAGACAAGCCTTACCCTCTAGTCCATCTGCGAGGTCACTAATGAAGATGTTGAATAGGACTGGCCCCAGGACTGATCCTGAAGGTACCCACTTGTGACTTGCATCTCTTCTGACTGTATACCATTTACCACCACTCTCTGTTTTCTGCCAGTCAACCAGTTTGCCACCCAGTTGACCAACTTCTGACCCACCCAGCCTACCTAGCTTATTTATCAGTCTTCTATGTGGAACAGTGTCAAAGCTTTGCTGAAGTCAAGGTGGCGACATCAACTGCTCCCCTGGTCCACCACTCTGGTTACCCAGTCAAAGAAATCTATGAGATTAGTTTGACAGGACCTTCCTTTGTAAACCCATGCTGTCTTGGATCCTGTGCCCTATGGATTCCAGGTGTTGCACTATCCTTTCCTTAAGGAGTGCCTCCATAATCTTGCCCACTACTGAGGTAAGACTGACTGGTCTGTAGTTCCTGCCTCCTCCCTGCTACCACTCTTGTGGGCGGGATCACATAAAACCCTTCTCCAGTCTTTTGGGACCTCTCCTGTGCTCAGAGACTCACTAAACAATTCTGCTAATGGCTCTGCTAGTTCCTCCTTTAGCTCCTTAAGTACCCTGGGATGTATGCCATCAGGTCCCATTGCCTTATCCACCCTGAGCTTAGCAAGCTCTTGTAGGACCCTTCTTTGTGAGAGGAGTAGTGCTCACCTCCTCCCCTGTGTCCATGATGCTGAGCTGTGGCCCTGCCTACCTTCTCTTCAGTAAATGCTGAGCAAAAGTATCTATTTAGGATAGATACCTTTACAGGGTCCTCCTCCTCCTCATGCTCCCTTTCTCCATTAAGCTTAGCAATACCCCTCTGGACTTTCTCCTTTCACTAATGTATCTATAGAAAGTCTTGTCATCTTCTTTTACTGTTCGTGCTAGTGTTTCCTCAGTTTGGGACTTTGCCTGCCTTACTGCCTTCCCTGCTTCCCTTAGGGCAGTTTGGTATGCCTCCCTATCTTCATCCCGCTGTGTTCCCTTATATTTCCTGAAGGCCAGCCTTTTGGCTCTGACCTTTTCTGCTACTGTATTTGAGAACCAAAGTGGTTTCCTTCATCTTTGCACTTCCTTTTCTGTCTAACACAATGGGATGTTGCTTCAAGTATTGTATCCTTAATGCTTGCCCACTTTGCCTGTACCTCCTCACCTGTGTTTCTTTTGCCAGGGCTAGCTTAACTCTGTTGGCCATCTTATCAAAGTCAGCTCCTCTGAAGTCCCATATTTTGCCTTGGAATGGGATGATTTAGATGTAGTAGCCAAATTGAACCATACCATGTGATGGTCACTGGCTCCAGGTGACCTTCTACCTGGAGATCTGTGATCCCTTCTTTGTTAGTCAGTACTAGATCTAGGATAGCCCTGTCTCTTGTGGGTTGCTGTACCAGTTGTTTGAGGCCCTCCCCTGCAGGAATCCACTATGAGTCTAGTTCTGGCAGATGTTCCTGCTGGTATTGACCAATCTGTATCTGGCATGTTGAAGTCTCCCATTATCAGAACCTCCCTTTAGCTGTCATGTTTTGTATATCTTCTAACAGTAGTGTGTCTATGTCCTCCCTCTGGTCTGGGCCTGTAGACAATCCCAGTTCTTATGGCTGTCCATTTCCTGTTTCCAGGGTGACCCACAGTTCTTCTGGCTCCTTATGTGTATTCTGAATTTCTGTAGCTTTGATATTTTCATTAACATACAGGGCCACTCCTCCCCTTTTGCCCTCGGTCTCTTCTGAACAATACATAGCCAGGTACTGAAGTCTCCCAAGTGTGGTTACTGGTAAACCGTCTCACTAATTGCTACTATGTCCAGTTTAGCCTCTGACATTATTGTCTGCAGGTCTGGGATCTTATTTCCCAGGCTGTGAGCATTTGTGTACATGATTTTCCATTGGCCAGATTTTGGTGTGTTAGTTGTTGGGTGAAGTTTGGCATTACCCTGTGCATCGTATGGAGGAGACAAACCTTTTTCTTACCTGGTGATGCAAATGAGCAGCAAACACGCTGAATTCCTGTTTGACCACTAGCTGAGGGAGGGTGTTCTTCCCATTCGACGTATGGGTGCTGCACCCCTCTCCCATTGCTAGTTTAAATATTCTGCAAGGCGTCAAACTTCTGCCCCAATGCACTGACTCCTCTTTAGTCAGATGCAGTCCATCAAATTTAAAGAACTTTCGCTCCCAGAACTGTTGCCAGTTCCTACAAATCTGTGTCCTTTTTCCTGGCACCAGTCCTTGAGCCACGTGTTTAGCTCCCCTATCTCCACTTCTCTGACCTTCCGTCCATCTGCTCCCTTCTCCCAGACTGGCAGGATCTCAGAGAAGGAGATGCCGGATGAAATAGATGATAGTTTGTCACCCAGCTAGTCAGGTGTTCCTTGGTCTCCACAACTGACCGGATGGTGAGATCATTAGTCCCTATGTGTACTAGGACATCAATGTTTTCTCCTGCTTTGTGAACAATTTTGCAATGCGGTCAGTGTCTCTCCATGCTGATGTACCTGGGAGACATCTGACCATCACCCCTGGCTGGAGATGGGTATCAACTCCCAAATCATGGAGTCTCCTATGATCAGAAGTTTTTGGATTTCCTTTGTGCTTGTTTAGTTTTGGTTCCTGATTTGGGTGAGTATTGTTGTGCTAGCTCCTGTGCTGCAGTGTCCTGCTCTGCAGTGTCTTCTGCCTCTTTATTTGATTTCAGAGATAGAGGCAGATACCTGTTTGTAGTGTTTATATGGTTTTGGAGGTAATGTGTTGGAGCAGAGAGTGATGGGGCACCTGATTTGCTCCTCCTAACCACCTGCCAACCTCCTGGACCAACTACCCTCTGCGGGTCGAGGTTTTCTGTTGGATGCTGGGGAAATGGCGGTGGTTCTTATAATGTATTTCCTCTTCAATATGAAATTTGGGCGTGCAATCTCTGCCCATGCTGCCGGAGCTGAGACCTAAGATCTCCAAAGGCCCAGCATGGGACAGTGTCCTAAATCCTGTAAGACTGTCCTTCTGAAAATTGTTCCACAGTACCTGCAGTTAATGAAATCCATTCCAAATAAGTTGCTGGGTTTGTAACCTAGTCAGAGTAATTAGAAGGAAAAAAAAGGAAAAAATGCAAGTAATGGTTAAATTGTGCTTTGTTTAACTTGTTATAACAAGTTAAATTACTAGTGCCCTGTAAATGAGATCACCTTGTGGAGGCCCCTTATCCGCCCTTCCTGCTCTGCCACAGGAAATGTCACAACTGTGGTACCCTATAAAAGGAGTATAGCATGGGGTGGTTGGGGATGGGGGTGGGTGGCTGGGCCCTTCCCCTGCCTAAAAAGAAGAACCACGGACAAAAGAACAAGGAGGTAAGAGCAGAAACAATCAGTCAACAACAAATGCAGTAACCCTGAAAGCTTATCCTAATGTTAGATAAAACTGTAAAACCTCTAAAGCACCACCTGTAATAATTTCAGAGAAGATATACCCTGTAAGAAACACTTTGCTCCAGAGAAAAATAAAGCAGTAACAGAAGATATACCTTGCAAAAGACAATTTGAATCAGAAGATTACAGCAGTAATCTGTTAGCACACACCTGTAGGCACACCTTGTAATAATGCAGAAGAAGGTATACCAGCAACAACAATTTGAATCAGAGAAAAATAAAGCAATGAAATGTTAGCAACAAACAGTAGCAATCCCTGTGAGTAAAAAATAAAAACACCACCACACAGTAAATCTGCTTAGCCAAACTAAGTCTTAATCCTTCTCCCTTGCTCTGGTAAGTTTCTCTACTCTGCCTTTCAAGCAGTCTTAGAAGGAAAGAGCTCAGGTGAAGCTAGGTGCCTTGGCCAGCAAACCAAGTCTTCAGGTTCTCCCGGTGGTATTAGCTACTATAACTTGGTTCTCCCAAGTCTCGGCCTATACAGTTAATGTTTCTAAAATGGAAGTATTTCCCTTGAACAGTCTAGTTTATAAGGATGAGATCACTGCTCTTGGCCTGCAGCGGGAACACCAGCAATTACTGTATCTAGAAGTCTTTTTAACGAGATCAGTTTCCTCGCTTCTGAAATGCAACCTTTCAGACCTGCTACAATGGATTAAGTTAGATTTGGATTGGTGGGCCTCGCTTTCTCTCTCTCTCTCTCTCTCTCTCTCTCTCTCTCTGTGGGGCTTATCAAAATGAATATTTTGCCTCAAATTTTGTACCCGCAAGGAATGTTAGGGCTTTTTTTGCCAAAGGCTTGGTTCACTCAGTTACAATCTTTAATAAATGCTTTTCTCTGGAAGGGTAAATGTATTTGGTGATTATATTTTAACCTGACTCTCCACAAATTAATGGCAGTTTGGAGGGACAGGAAGCGCATCCTCAGGATCACGAGAACAGCTTCATGGGAGTCTGAGCTGGACATAATTTTCCACCTAGGGACAAATGACTTGGCTCATCATGAGATTAGAGTAGTGCAGGGGGACTTTGTAGAGTTGGGGAGGGGTCTATGACAAGTAGCACACACAGTATCCTTCTCAGAGGTGCTGCCTGTCAATGGCATGGGTAAGGCGAGGGTACTTTGCACCTTGCAGTTTAATGAATGGTTGAAAAATGGTGTGGAGCACAGGGGTTTGGCTTCATTGGGGACTGGGGTTCCACCTGGAGGACACCAGCCTATACTGGCAGGATGGTCTGCATCTGTCCAGGAAGGAACAAGTCTTTTGAGCAATCGGTTTAAATGCTTCTTTGGCAGCTTTAAACTAGTCAAGGGGAGGCACTGATAAGCAGCAGAAAATCCCAACCTCTCCTACAAAACAGGGTACTAAATGAGAAAAAGGCCGAGGTAGAAAGGTCAGTGGGGGATGCTGCAAAAGAAGGTAAAGCCATCAGAAAATGGAGAGCAATGAGTACCAATGCCCTTAGTCTGGGTAACAAGCTTCCTGAATTAGTGGTCTTGATGGAGGAAGAACATCTGGATATCGTGGCAGTCACAGAAACATGGTACACACAAAACCATGACTGGGACATAAACATACCAGGATACGCTATCTACGGGAGGGACAGGGAGGGTAAAAGAGGAGGAGGAGTCGCTCTTTACATAAGGGAAGGAATCAAATCAATAGAACAAAAGGGTAAACAGGGAGGAGAAGAAGCACTGTGGGTCAATTTGGAGACAGGCAATGGCACCACAATCCGCACAGGGGTTGTATACAGACCCCCCTCTCAGGGGGAGGAAATGGACGAGGAAATGATAGAAAGTATACTTAGAATGGCAGAAAAAGGGGAGATATTGCTGATGGGTGATCTGAATATGCCAGATGTTAACTGGAGTGCAGTTGCAGCAGCCACTTCGAAGAGTGGGGTTATTCTAGATGCCCTACAGGGGGCATGCCTTAGACAACTAGTATTGGAACCCACTCGAGAGGGAGCAATCTTAGACCTGGTTCCCTCAAATGGAGATGGAGAGAGGATCACAGATGTAGAAGTGGGTAGCCATCTGGGAACTAGCGACCATCGAACAGTATGGTTCACAATAAACACAGCAATAGAGTCAAGCCGATTAGGAACACTGTGGAGGAGAAAGAAATCAATACATGTTTGGAGGGAGTGCCTTTACCTAGGATAGACCCCATTCAGGCTAAAGAATTAGTGGCTCCCATAGATGCAGCGGAGATTATAGAAGTAGTTAGGTCTCTCCCCGCTGGTAAAACGCCGTGGCCAGATGGCCTCATGGCAAAATTTTACCAGACTTATATTCATATCATACTGCCTATGCTTCAAGAATTTTTCAACATTATAATGCAGGATGGAGTGTTTCACCCCCCCCATATCAGGCGTACATTACTTTAATCCCTAAACCAGATAAGCCTAGGGATTTATCAGGTAACTATAGGCCTATAGCGTTAATGAACCAGGACATTAATATTCTTACATGAATTTTGGCCAACAGAATCTGGTGGATTGCTCCTAGTCTAATTAGCTAGGAGCAAGTGGGATTTATGCCAGGGAGGGGGGCACATGATGATCTGAGAAAGTTGCATCATATCTTGAATTTTGCATCTGATTCTCAATTACCCCTGGTTCTGATATCTTTAGATGCTGAAAAGGCCTTCGATAGGGTCTCCCACCCTTTCCTTTTTGCTACAATGGAGAGGATGGGCTTCCCCGAAGGCCTGCTTAGAGGCATTAAGAATCTGTATGCTGCTCCGACGGCTACAGTCCTATGTAATGGCTATATTTCACAGGAAATTCAGCTGGAAAACAGGAATCATCAGGGATGCCCTCTCTCTCTCTGATATTATTTAATATTTATCTAGAGCCCTTGTTGAGAGCAATTAACAAGGACAGGCGTATAAAGGGGGTTGAGATAGTGAGACGAGAGTTAAAATTCTCAGTTTTTGCAGATGACATACTCCTGCACTTACAAGATCCAGAGGATGGGTTTGAGAGGACTAGAGAATTAATTGGGTGATTTTCTAAAGTTTCAAACTATAAACTAAACCTGACAAAAACTCAAATTCTCCCTTTGACGCCATATGTGTATAGGGCAGATTTCGCTCAGTTGCGAATTCAGTGGGTGACAGACAAGACTAAATATTTGGGAATCTGGATCATAGCAAATATTGAGATGGGGGCTGAAACAAATATGGAAGGGATTATATCAGCTATTAGGGGTGATTTAGTAAGAGGGAATAAACTTCGCTTGAATTTTATGTCTAGACTCGGGCTTATCAAGATGAACTTGCTGCCAAGGTTGTTATACCCGGTGTACTTAGCCCCATATAATATTCCCAAAATATGGTTTAAAACGATTAAGAAACTACTTTCAGACTTTTTATGGAACCTTAAACCTCCAAGGAAAAAATACAATGATCTGCGACTACCATATTCATTGGGAGGGATTAAGCTGCCAGATCTCCATCTATATTATGTCACGGGACAGTTGGGCCTAATGACTCGTTGGGGTAGAAGTATTGAAGGAGAGACCTATATTCCAGATTGGTTACATCTAGAGATCCAAATGATGAAAGATGCTGGCCTTTCTCTGGAGGCACCATTGTATGCCACCATAGGCACATGTTTTAAAGAAGGGTTGGAAAACCCAATCTTGAAGGCGGCGGAAGCTTGGTGGTCATTTCTGACACCGATCCAGAAAAAGGGACAAATGAGGGCCCAAGAACAACCACTGGTGGGCAACCCTAATTTAGTCATAGGGAGCCAGGTAATTAAGGGGAAGTAGGCCAAGCGGGTTCTGGGCTTCAGATTAGAGGATGTTATCCAGGATAACAGGGTGGCCCTCCCGATTCAGTGTGATGGGATGCCTTTTTTTCAAAGGCTGCAGCTTACACATATGTTGGAGGGGGTGCTAAAGAGATCGGGGGTCTTACAGACTGTTCATTTAAGTGGGACATGCTGAAGGAGATTGATCCGAAATCTAGAGCCCTATCGCAAATATGTAAAGTACTCTCCCACAGCAGTGCTATATTGGGACAAAGTGTTGGCTCCTTGAAGTTTTGAATGGGCCAATATATGGAAGAACAGCAAATATATAGTTATACCTAAATACAGGAGTATACATTTCTTTATTTTTTCTAATTTATATTTTACCCCTCTGAAACTATGTGATAGAGGCCTTAGGCAGACAGACCTGTGTTTTAGGTGTGAGTTAGAGAGAGAAGATCTATTACATGTGCTGTGGGATTGCAGCAAAATATCGCCTCTTTGGGACGAAATAAAGAGGCAGATGGACCCAATGCTAGATTATTTAGAATTTATAACACCAGAGATATGTGTTTTAGGTGATTTATCACATATTGCTGGTGTTACACCCAAATATCACTTATCCTTGATGGCTGCAGTAGTTAAATCATTTGTGGTACAGCATTGGAAGGATGACCAACCCTATGCGTATAAGCATTGGGCTGGAGTTCTTATCGGGGTCCTGGGTAGAATAAAGAGACATTTATATTTAGAGGGGAGGAAAGGGCTATATATCAAAAGATAGGCGGTACTAGAGGCGATATACTCCCATCAAGGGGTATATATTCAGACACAGGTCTGCCTGTCAGGCTGCAATTAGCGGGAGAAATTCTTGCTGGAATGAGAAAGAGATAGTTGGAACACCAGAGAGATTGGAGGGTTTGTTTTGTGATTGTATTGATTTGGTAGGGTCTTGGGATATGTTTAGTAGTAAGAGGTTAGGGTCTGCCGGGTTAATATGGGGGGGATGGGGACTCTCTCTCTCTTTCCAGGGGGTGCAGAGGGGTGCCACCTCTTAAATAGACTGCACACAAGGAGGAATATGGGTCAGAGAGTAATTGCTGTGCTGCAGGTGATCATCATTGAGGTTAATGGGAGCGGGCTTAACTGGTATGCAGCCCTGCTATCATTATTTTAGGGTGTTGATGGAATAGGTTTAGATTTGGTTAGAAGGGGTGATGCTACCTCTGTGTATGTATATAGTTAGACTGTATATAGTTTACACAGTCAGTTTTGGATTGTGTGCCTTGGGGTTCCCAGGTTTTTGTTTGTTTTGTCTCTTGCTTGGAAAATGAATAAAGATGTGTTTAACAAAAAAAAGCAATAGAGTCAAGCCATACAAAGGCAAAAGTACTGGACTTTAGTAGGGCTGACTTTGCCAAAATGGGTGAGTGCCTAAGGAATGCACTAGCAAATGGGCAGGAAGGAGGGGTGGAAGAACAATGGGGAATAATAAAAACTGCCATCACAGAGGTAACGAGCCTTTGTGCGAAGCAAATAAACAAAACAAAATGATTTAAGAAACCACTATGGTTCTCAAAGGAAGTGGCAGTGAAGGTTCAAGAGAAAAGGAAAGCATTCAGGAAGTACAAGGAATCACAGAAGGAGCACGACAGATAATTGTATCAGTTAAAGCAAAAGGAAGCTGGGAAGGCAGTCAGAACAGCAAAGGCCCAAACCGAGGAAAAGATAGCCAACTCAGTTAAGAAGGGGATAAACCTTTATAGGTACATCAGGGGCGAAGGAAGACCAAGGAGGGATAGTGGAGGCTTAATAAAGTGGAGGAGGGTGGGCAGAGGGTGACTGTGAAAAGGCAGAGATACTAAACAAATATTTTTGCTCAGTATTTACAAAGGAAGAGGAGGTACCTAAAACAAACAGAAACACTCTGGATACAGAAGTTGATACCAGCCCATTTTCAGAAGAAAGGGTTCTGAAAGAACTCTTAAAACTGATGGACAAAGCAATGGGCCTGATGGGATTCATCCCAGAATTCTAAAGAACTAGGGGTAGAACTAGTGACACCACTGACTACCCTCTTTAACAAATCATGGGAGAATGGGGTGGTACCCAAGGACTGGAGGAGGGCAGATGTGATTCCCCTTCACAAAAGTGGGAGCAGGGCAGAAGCAGAAAACTACAGACCTGTTAGTTTAACCTCAGTGATAGGGAAAATGATGGAATCACTTCTGAAGGAAAGAATTGTTGGGTATCTAGAGGTCAGAGGGGCACAGGACCCAAGGCAGCATGGATTCACAGCGGGAAGGTCATGCCAGACGAATCTGATAGGTTTCTTTGACTGGGTGACCAAAGTAGTAGATCAGGGAGGGGCTGTGGACATGGCCTACCAAGACTTTAGCAAGGCATTTGACACAGTCCCACACAAAAGATTAATATACAAGTTAGCCAGCCTGGGAGTGGGTCCCAAGATGATAGCCTGGGTAAAGAATTGGTTGGAGAATAGGACACAGAGAGTAATAGTAAATGGAGTCCACTCTGAAGAAAGGGGGGTTACTAGTGGGGTACCGCAGGGTTCAGTATTAGACGGTCCTCTTCAATGTCTTTATAAGTGACATTGCAGAGGGACTGGAAGGAAAAGTATGTCTCTTTGCAGATGACGCAAAGATCTGCAACAGAGTTGATGCACAAGGAGGGGTGGAAAGGATGAGAAGGGACTTGGCAAGGTTAGAGGAATGGGCAAATGTATGGCAGCTTAGATTCAATGCTAAGAAGTGCAAGGTAATGCACCTGGGAAACAAAAACCCAGGGGAAGAGTACACAATGGGAGGCGGGATACTAACAACAACAAAAATGGAAAGGGACCTGGGGGTAGTCATATCAGATGACCTAAAGGTGGGCAAGCAATGTGAGGGCAGCAAGGAGGGCTGGGGGGATACTGGGATGCATAGGAAGAGGCATCACCAGTAGAAAACAGGAAGTTATTATCCCTCTGTACAGACAGCTGGTGAGACCCCATCTGGAGTACTGCGTGCAGTTCTGGAGACCCAGTCTCCGCGACATATAGACAGGATGGAAGCTGTCCAGAGGAGGAACTAAAATGGTGCAGGGTCTGCACTGGAAGACATATGAAGAGAGTCTTAAGGAGCTTAATATGTATAGCCTTGAGGAAAGAAGGGAGAGGGGGACATGATATAAACTTTCAAGTTCCTCAAGGGAATCAACAAAGTCCGAGGGTAGCATCTTTCAAAAAAAGAGGTGTGCAAGAACAAGGGGGCACAATTTGAAGATGGGGGGGGTGGCTCAGAGGTAATTTAAGGAAGTATTTTTTCACAGAGAGGGTTGTGGATGCATGGAACGGCCTTCCGGAGGAGGTTGTAGAGTCAAAAACAGTGGTGGAATTCAAGCATGCATAGGACAGTCATAAGGCAATTCTAGGGGGTGGGGGTAGGAAGAATTAGACTGCTGGTTAAATAGGATCTGCAGCTTATCCTTTAGGTAGGGAAATGGGCAGACTGGGTGGGCCAAGCGGTCCTTATCTGCCATCAAATTCTGTGTTTCTATGTCTTTGCCTAATATTTTCTTCTATTACTTTGCTCTACATGCGCATACGTTTTTGTGTTGGAAATCTTGTCCAGCCTTTACTGATGGAGTTACTTATTATCATCTTTTGCTCAAAATAGAGCATTCTCTTGTTAGACGAAATGGTTTTTCTCTTGCTAGCCTGCTGTACCTTAAAGTTAACCAACTTCCTGGGTGATTACTGGTTACACCTTTGGGCTGGTCCCTGAAAGCTAAAGCGCAGCTCAAACTCTACTTTAACTGGAGGTGGTCTCAGGATCTTTCCCAGCCTGTTGTTGGAAACCTGAATTTTAGGATTGCAGACCGGCCCATCTCCTCTCTTTTCTGTCTGCAATTGCAGAGAGTGTTTATATCTTGCCTATTGGAAGATGGTAACATGCTGCTGTTTCAGGTTGCTAAACAGCTCTTCTCTCTGGATTCTCCTCAATTTTTTAAGTATTTCCAAATTACTCATGCAATTTTTGCAGTGCTCGGCCCCATGCCATGGGACCTAACAGCTTCATCCTCCTTAGATAGGTTATTGTAATTAGTCTCCCTACCTCATCAGGTTTCAGCCATTTACAAGACGCTACAGGCCTCAGATTTAAAGGCTCCTACAGGCTTATGCTTCTATTGGACTCAGGTGCTGGATATTCCTGCTAATCAGCTGGTTTGGACTAGAATTTGGAGACACTTGTATCAGTTTGTTAAACAAGATAGATTTGGATTGGTGCTGTTTCAGGTGCTTCATAACCTTTATTTCACGCTGCCTCAATTACATAGGATGGGAAGAGTAGCATCTCCATTATGTCATAGATATTGTCAGGAAGAGAGTAATTTGCGCCATATGCTTTGGGATTGTGCAAAAATTCAGTCTTTTTGGATGGCCGTCAGAACCTCATTGTATCCCCTTTTAGGGCTTGAGGAATTTTGTATTCCTGATATCTGTCTGGTGGGCCTTTACCCACAAAGTTTGTTCAATATAAGGAAGGCTCATATGGCTCTGACTTCTGTTGTTGACAAACTGGTTACACTCCATCATTAGTTGGATGACTTGCCCCATCCTATGAAGAATGGCATAGTGAAATTTTATGTGCACTCATGCTAGAGAAGCATATTGCTTACCTTAGAAAACATCCCCAGATTTACACCTCTAGAAGGGAATCTCTTTATACTCTCCTTTCAATTGGACCCCGACATTAAATTTGTCCTTTGGTTAAGGTATCCATCTTGTTGAGTCAGTCTGTAGTGGTGTCTTTTTCTGAGCTGGCTCTGGATCCTCTTACCACTAGTGTCCCCTGGGGCTGAGCTGTGGGAGTGGGTGGAGGGTAGGGTTTGGGGGTGTGGGGGATTGGTAGGTGGTGGGTTCCTCCATTATTCTTCCTCATATACAAGTTCTATTGGGTCATTGATTGTATCTTCGCTATATCTGAGAATGTATTGTATTATTTCTGTATACAGTATTGTAGCTTGTTTGTTGGGGGTCTTCAGTGACTTTTCTTGCTTTGTCATTACAGCTGCAATGACTGTTGTTGTTGTTAAAATTTTTAATAAAGCATATTAAATTGAAAAAAAAAAAGATGTTGAAGACCACCCTATGAAGATAGTCTTCACTGCTGACTCATTCATCTGCTGTTTGGAAAGACTGGTCCAGTCTGAATGATCTTGGTGGACTTAACAAGCCTTGTTTGGGACTGCTAATTGTTCTCTCATTGTTTGGGTTTAATTTCAATTGCCAAACTTAAACCACTTCTCTAGCCTTTGTGGATACCTCTGCATGTCCTTGATCCCTTTGTCACTATCTGCCATACTGAGGAGCTTTGTGTAATCTGTGAAGAGACACAAGTTGTCCTGGATGTTCTCTCCAGTGTCACTGATGAACATAATGAAGAGTACAGAACCCAAGATAGATATCTACTGCACCCCACTTGTGACCTCCCTCTCTTCTGCTTTGGCCCTGTTTACCACCACCCTCTGCTATACCTCCTTCTACCAGTTTCCTACTCATCTACAGTATGTATGACTCTTGTCATGACCATGTCATGCAGCTTCTTCAGCAATCTTCTGTGTGGTACTAAGTCAAAAGCCTTGTTGAAATCGAAGTAGAGTAAACAAACAGCATTACCCATATCCGTTACCTTTGTTACCCAGTCAAAGAAAACTATCAGGTTGGTGTGACAAGATGTCCTTGCCACAGATCAATGGTGTTTACTATCCTGTAGACCAGCGGTGCACAACTTTTTTTTGTGGTGGGCCAGACTGAAAACTTGAGTCAAGGCCGAGGGCCAAGGACCACTGTAAAATGGCCCAAGATGGCAAATGTCCAGCAGCACATTAATAAATGTACACATAAAATAAATAAAACATACATTTATCTATCTATCTATCTATCTATCCACATGTTACTAAAACGAAAAACAAAATCAAATAAACTATGGCATCAAGGGGAAGCTGCTAAGTCCTTGAGGGCCACAGACAGCTGCTGTGGGAGCCATTTGTGGCCCCCGGGTCATATGTTGTGCATCACTGCTGTAGACTGTTACTGTCTATGTAGTTCACAAGGTCCTCTTTGATCAGTGACTCAGTCAGTTTACCCACTACAGAAGCAAACCCCCACCTTCATTTTAACATCTAACATGACCAGTAATCTCATCCCTAACCAGCACCAATCTGCTGACATACACCCTGACCCAGCAATCACATGCATTTCCCCCCACTCATCTGATGACACCCATACATACCCATTATGTCATCACATACCTGACTCCCTACCCAATTGCTTACACCCACCCTGCAACAGTAATCACATTATTGACCTCCATTTGGTTACACCTACCCTGCCCTTTTATATGCATCCATCACAATCCACCCATCTGTCACTGTTTGTTAAAGTTCACACCTGACACTCCTCATACTGCTTCACACTCAACAGTTCACACTCAGTTTTGCCACTGCCATTGAGAACACTTGCAACTATCCCCAACTCAGCAGAGCAAGTACACACCATTGACTGTCTGATTTCTTCAGGCATTCTCCTGATTTATTAGCACTGCTACTGCTGCTAAGTCTCTGCTTGTTCCTGCTCTGTACAGCAATGTGTAGTGGTGCTCAAATAGCACCAAATCCAATCATAGCAGATAGCTGGGAAATCCAAGATCTGATCAGAAATGTGATATGTGGTCAGACTGGATCTCTGATCTACCTGTTATTTGATACTGTAGTATCCCCCTACAAATTAAAACAAAGGTCTCTGGCATCCAGTGATACCTTCTTCCTTACCCCATTCACATCCATGTAAATTCAGTCCTTGGTATCCAGCGGCACCTCTTTTACCTTATCTTATATAAAATATACACCCTTTGTTCTCCCTCCCAAAAGCAAATGTGACAACTCTCCACTCACCTGCTCTAACCCAGTTTATTGCAAAAAGGCATGCTACTCACTTCTCAGCTCATTGTGCAATTATCAGCCATCAGACAGAGCATCATAAAATCCACTGGGCAGCATTTATTTTTACAATAAACTTGGTTAGATTGTGGCTGGATGAGGAGGTGAGTGGAGGGCTGTTCCAGTTGCTGTTTGAGGGTAACAGCGTTTGGTGGGGAAGATGCAGTTTTGCATGAGATGGGATGAGAGTAGGGCATGCCACTGGACACCAAGGATGTAATTTACATGGGAAGAATGGGTTGAGGGAGGGGGTGCCACTGGATCCAGGGGCTTATGTTACATGTAGTAGTGAAACTGTTCATTTTTACACAGGATAAGAAACATTTACAATGTTGTCTTGTTTGAGCCATCTGAAGGTTTGGGTGTAAGAAGAATATAACATACCATATAAAAACACTTCGTTTCATGGGATGGGGTGAAGCAGGGTGTGACACATCAACTGTGGACATTTTTTGAGATATATATATATATATATATCTATCTATATATATATATATATATATACATATATATGTAGCTATTTGATCCCCATCGCCTCCTCCTGCCAACTGGTGCATAGGTATGTTTTTTAAAGGTTTTCTCCCCTTGCCCCTCCAAGCCATGCAAGAGCGTGGAGGTATGCACCCTGTGGTACCAGCTCAGCCCCTTCCACTTCCCATAACTGTTTGCAGCCCCCTCTCTGCCTATGCTACCCACTGGACCTCCACCCGGTGGGAGCGGAATTATGGGGAGGCGCCAACCCTCCCTCACCACCCTCGGGAGAGGAAAGTTGCCCATCGGCATGCTTGATCCTGCTCTGCCTTCCTCCCAAGCTGGCATCCCAATGAACTGAGGCCATTCCTGAACACTGGGTGCTGGCATAGTGAGAGGTAAGGCATCCAGTGCCTCAACCTTCTGCACCACTGGGCCAGCCAGGGACATTTTGAATAGGATCAAGAGAGGGAGGGAATGCCATTGGACACTGGGGACTGTTTTTTTCTCACAAGATGGGGTGAGGGAGGAGCTGAAAATCTGCCATCAGATTTAATAGCAGATTTTGTAAAACCCATTCCAATATCATACCTTGAATTGGATCTTGGACCAAAAAGTATAAAATCTGATGAATCCAAAATTAAGAAAAAATGGTAGCATTTGATGTATCTAATTACAGTGTTTCAGACTCTGTCCAAAAAACTATAGCAAGGTACATGCATCCTTGATGAAGCAGGGGGTTGGATGAGGAAAGCAATGCAAGGGCCTGGAAAAAGAGCTAAAAATTAAAAATATATATATATACTTTTTCAATAAATGCTGCCATTAAAGCCCTCTGTAGCTCATCAAGCTAAAATGGGTCCTTTGGGATCATGCTCCACTTGAACTCAATAAATCTGAACTGCTCCACCCTACCATAGATGCAACATGGTTACATCAAGCAGTTGAAAGGCTTCAACAGTTTACAGTACTTTGATTCCTTTATGGCCCTTTGTGGAGAATGTTCCTACAAAAAGCCAAAACAGTTTGAATGACAGACTTCACTACTCCTGCATACTCTACTACATCTTGGTGGTTAGATGCTTCACACTGAACATGCGTGCTATTTCTGAAAGTTGTTTTTTTTTTCAAAATATTACTTTTGTTTTCTTTGTTACTTTTGTTATCTAAAATCTTGCAATTGATGTGGTAAATTGTGTTTCTTATGAAAAGGTGCCAGATTGACAGCAATGGATTCTGAAACCCTTTGTTTGTGCTTATGACAGGCACAGCATAGGAGATGGCAATGTAAGCTTCCGTACACTGACCTATAAATGGGCATCAACCCATCTCAAGTAGGCACCACCTCATTGGTGAAACAGCTGTTCAGACTCCATGCCTGTTAAGGCCTTGGCCTTTCCTGTTTGATGGTCAAAGAGCATGCCAAATAATGCCTGCTATATTAATGGTGTTATGATGTGGGCTCCTGTCCACTGAGAACTGGACTGAGACTACCATAACATATAAGTCACCAAACATCCATAAGAAGATGAATGGATTTTGGTCACCACTGATGCAGAACAGATTCACACTATTGACAGAGTGATGTAGGGACGCTTGCACTGGGGTCACCCATGCTGAACCTATTGTTAGATAATAAGATGATTTCAGTTGCAGTGGTGCAATTCTGGCACCTTTGCATGAACACTAAAATTCACTATAAACATTTTAAATCTCTAGATGAGAAAAAATAGAAAAAATGTTTTAAGAAAGTAATGCTATAAATGTTTTTCCAAAAAGCAAAGTTGCTAAAATACCATGCATGCATGGTAAACAAATACTAAGGTTTGAGGATACAGAGGGTTGTGATGGGGTGAACGTTTACTATTGCGGTTGTTGTGGGATGCTTTCAGTAGCATATTCCCATAAAGGATTATAAAGGTGGTCAAACAACTGCAAGCTGTGGAACTTTGACAAGCAGCAGGAGTAACTTTGCTGCAGTCTTTGGTACTGCATGGCCACACTGGACATCCTTGTTGACATTTGCTGAACACATCATGTTGCATTTTTAATGTGATACAAATATGACTAACGGATATACTGGAATCCTATTAGAAGAATATAAAGAGCAATTAACTCAGATAAAGACAAACAACGAAAATGACATTTAAGATTACAGTTCCTCTAGAAGTGAAAGACTTCCTGAACGTTTACAAATCCACTGAACCATCTCTCCCAATATATCTATTCATATAAATACTTGAATTATATACAATTTCTCTGAAATCTATACCCCACGTGTCTCTTAGTAATTCAAATCATTAGCTGTTGAAATTGCTTTAAACCAGCATCAGCTGACAGACTATAAACAATTGGCTTCATTTAGAATGTACACTGCTTTTAGACTTACAAGATAATTCTCATATTATTGGCATATCTGTTTTAAGGCTTTTATTGATCCTCTGAATTGGATTTCTTCAGCTCGTGGAAAACACAAGAGAAATAATTCATGCTAATAATCTTCAAGTGCAATGTGTCCAGCACTGGCACTGTGGCAGTCCTTCAGTTTTAAGATGCTGGATCAGCAAGAGTGCACCAAAATCATTATCTAAATTATTTAACACTGTGTAATAAAATGTGTTTGGGTGACTTGTGCCTTCAGTATTTGCTGACTGGAAAATCCTGTGCTATTTCTAGTGGCAGATTCAAAGGACTTTGTTTTCCAGAGGTTGCAGGAATGCATGTTTTCACCCACATTTTCTCACAAATTTGCCGGCACATGAAACTTTTTCAGCGGCAACAAGGAGTAGCTCAAGGATCAGTTCCTTGGTGCTATATGTAGACAAGTATATTATTTTCACAACACAAAGCACCCAAGCCCAAAACCAGAACATGGTCACTTAACTAAGAAGAGGCCTTCTTAGCCAGTTGATCTTCAAAGGAGCTCATCCCCCAGAGGGGAAAGTCACTAGTGGGACAGGAAAACCTTAGCTCCAATCCTCGCCAGCAAACTATCAATTTTGATAAGAACTTTTTCTCACAAAAGAGTCAGTTACTGGGATCCCAGACTTCTTTAGCTTGCCAGGCATGCAGTACCTGGCCGATAGTGCTCACAGCTCCTGTCTCTCTGTCATACTGGCAGAACTCTCCAAATTATTTACTTCCATTCCCATTTATATTTACTGAACTCGACAGCCAATTAGTCTAAAAATCCCCAAACTGGCCAAGCTCTGGAATGCCAGCCTGGCCATGCAAAGCAATCATGCAGAGTCTGTAGTGTTGCAAACAGATGATTGGCCAAAATTCTCAGGCTGGAAATCTGTGACCTCTGACCAATTTTCTAGCAATCTTTGTGGATGCCAGAGGCTTGGAACTGCATGGGCATTGCCCAGTATGTTTGCATCCTGAAGTTCTTTTGTTTCATCCTTTACATCAGAAGTATGGCAGCTAGGATTCAATTCAAAGAAGTGCAAAATAATGCACCTGGGAAACAAGAACCCAGGGGAAGAATACACAATTGGAGGGGAGGTAGTAACAACAGCAAAAGAGGAAAGGGACCTGGGGGTAATCATATCAGTTGACCTTAAGGTTAGTAAGCAATGTGAGAAGGCAGTAGGGAGGGCTGGGGGTATACTGGGATGCATAGGGAGAGGCATCACCAGCAGAAAACAGGAAGTTGTTATCCCTCTGTACAGACAGTTGGTGAGACCCCTTCTGAGTACTCGTCCAGTTCTGGAGACCCCATCTCATAAGGACATAGACAGGATAGAGGCAGTCAGAAGGGCAACTAAAATGGTGCAGGGTCTGTAAGAGAAGCCGTACGAGGAGAGACTAAAGGAGCTTAATATGTATACCCTTGAGGAAAGAAGGGAGAGGGGGACATGATAGAAACTTTAAGTACCTCAGTGGAATCAACAAAGTCCAAGAGGTAGCATCTTTCAGAAAAAAGATGTGCAAGAACAAGGGACACAATTTAAAGATGGAGCGGTTCAGGGGCAATGTGAGAAGTATTTTTCACAGAGAGGGAGTGGAAGCATGGAACAGCCTTCCTGAGGAGGTTGTGGGGTCTAAAACTGTGGGAGAATTCAAGAATGCATGGAACAGACATAAGGCTATTCTTGTGGGGGGGATAGGAAGAAATAGGCTGTTGGTTAACTAGGATCTGCGGCCTATCCTGTAGGTAGGGAAATGGGCAGACTAGATGGGCCAAGCGGTTCTTATCTGCCATCAAAGTCTATGTTTCTACTGCCTTTATTTTAATCCACAAGAAATTGCTTTATTCCTATCCTGGCCCCACTACCTGCTATGGGGCTAGGATGACTTTTAATTTTCATGGCACATAGCCTACAAAGGTAAGCCCCATTTTTGGAGGGGGGGGTCTTACATATTGACTCCATTCGATCTTTCCAGATCTGAACAGCTGGGGGATGTGTGGCTAGCCAATTTAGTATGCCCTTAGTGGCAGTAAATAGCATGAGACTCAGTATTGTAGCTGAATGAGTCGAGATGTGGTTCCCATGTGTCATCCCCAAAAGAAGACTTTTAAATGTAAAGGGAATTGAAACATCCCATATTTTTTTCTAATTTCTGATGAATGCTTTTCCAATAGGGGTTTAATTCCAAACTACTGTATAAATAGATGTGAACCTCTACATCCACAACCCCTCCATCATTGTTCCATGGCTGATGTACCCACAAGCCAGGTCACAACTGGTGTGAGGAAGTATCAGAAGATAAATATCTTTAAACAATTGTAAGTTTGATATATTTGTACTGTTGTTTGTGTATTAAGCCATTTTTCAACTTTGTGTTTGGGATGGGCACAATAAAAATGCAAGTAACTAGATAAAAGTTGCAATTCTCCTTGATGGAATACCACACCTCACCCACCAGACTTGTGACTTAGTCCACTGGTAGTGGCTGGGAGATGATCCTTATCCTTCCAAATAGTGGTCCCTTTGTCACTGGTGTTAGCTTGGTTCTTCACAGATTACACAATGGCAATGTCTCCACTTAGGAAGCCCCTTTACCTACCAGGAGAGCAGATCAGAATGATACACTCCTTGAGAAAATACTATACAGGACTCTGAACAGTATTTCCCAAAAGGACCCACACTGGCAATATAAGAAGGACAGCAATAACACAATATACAATAAGGTAGTTAAACACATTAAATACAACTTCAAATGGTATATATTTTATTTAGGGAAAGGGTAAAAACAAGGCTCTAGAAATGGAAGGAAAACAGTTAATGCAAACAAATCAGTAAGGCAGGAAATGCAACAATAAAAATAACACATAGTAAACACAGTTCCCAATAACTTCATGCTATAGCAGTCCCACACAGAATGGTGGGGTTACATTAAAGAAGCAATATTTATTAGCAGAAAAAAAATCATTATCTAGTTTTTCCAGCCATAGGTCTCGATTTTCAAAGGCGCCAAAAGATGAATGCAAGCTTTGGCAAACAGTAGCTTGTGTCAATGCCCAATGTGCCAGGCACCCTTCACCAGATTTTGGTACAGAAGGGATCCAGGTGCCAAACTCCCCACAATTGCCACAACCGCTCTCATGAATCAAAAGATATAGTGCATGGGAGGGGTTTGACAGATTCTGCGGTGTGTCCCCACAGGCAGTTCCCCCAAGAAACCCATCAACAAGGGCAGACATGTCAATAGGGCCTCTGTATGAACCTTGTGCCATCCCACAACCACCCTGCTGGTGACTATGGGGATGACAGTGTGTCCTTTATGAATGGAGTGGGTCTGTCAGGTGCACTCCATCAGCCATGCATATCCAGATGGATACCAATAGGGGAAGACAAAACCCAGCACAGCTCATTGACCACACGTTGGACACAGTATGCAGGTCACACAGTATGGGACTATTGTGGGAAGAGGTATGAAGATAATGACTGGCTTGGATGCCGAAGTTGCCACATTGGGGACTGTCTCTGGCACTGCTGGTATCTGTGTGATACTGTGAGGGACATCCCTGGCACTGAAGGGTGAGGTGACTGGTAAGTGTGGTGCAGACGTACTGCAACTGTATGGGTGGTAGCACATCCATAATCCCCATGCAAGTGCTGGCGAGAACAGGGGCAATCTCCATGATCATGACCCTGTTGCAACCCAGGGCACATTGGCAGCAGGTGCCTCTGTTCCAGATCTGGCCCACTCTCCAGACACTTGAAATGTCCACACAGTGGCCTGATTTGAACTCTTATTACATGAATGGGAGGATGGAGCACTGTCCATGACTGTCAGTACTGTTGGCCACCATGCAGATTGCACCCACACAAAGTATGACCAGCCTGAACAAACCATGGCACAGCAAGAGTGCTGTATGGTGCCCTCCTTTATGTCCACTGGCACTCCACCAGAAAGGTCTGCTGGATATGTCCCTGGCATATACTGCTGGACACAGACTGGTACTGTCCCTTGTCTTGTTCACTAGGTACATTCTAAAGCAGGTGGTCTGAGGTTGATGGCAATGTCACAGCCTCCATCCCGATGCTCTGCTCCTTCCGGTCCTCACCCCCTGCAAATCCCATGGCTTACCCCCCTATGGCAGGGCAGTGGATAGCCTCCCCTTGCTCACCCACCAATTCCAGATTCAGTTTGGGGGTGTCACCTCCAGAGACAGAGCGCTGGGATGGACATCAAGCCACAACGACCAGCCACCAGGGTCTTTTTCTTGAATTTATTCCCATGAGGGAGTACGGCATGCAATGACACCTGCAGTTGGCTTGTGCATGCTACCGAGCATGCATCTGCCAGACATCTGCCATGCTCCCTCCCCACAATCTTGTAGCAGCGTGCCACCGAGCCCCAGCCTCCGCTAGGGGTCAGACATGCGCTGACCATGAGCCACCCCTCTTCCCGGAGATGGAGAGCAGTCCATCAGATGCTCAATCCATCTCCTCCCTGCTGACCACTGGCAGCCCACATTCGTTCCCGAACGTGGGTTGCTGGCATGGCGCGAGATGCGGCATCCAGCACCTCAGACCTCCACACCACTGGGCCGGTTAAAGTCTTTTTTTTTTTTTTTACTGACTAACAAATACTGCTGCTTTGTTATTATTTTATCCTAAACCCATGGAGGTCCCTTAAGGTAGCTGGTATTATCATATATCCTCAGTCAGTGCACTGTTTGGGCCTGGTGCAGGGTGGAAGTAATTAACCATTCACTAGTTATGGAGAACGCAGACTAAACAAGTTAAAGGAAACTAATTCTGGGCCAGAGGGTTTCTGCTCAGGTATTCAGCCTGAGTTATACCCCTTCACACAGTCATTGTACAGCTGAGGTCTTCAGTGAACCTATAGATGCTAACTACAATAGTTCACTAACGATATATAAAATGTTGTAGAGCTTGAGTTCTGATATTTTACTCACAGTTTCATGTATTCAGATGCTGCAGAGCAAAACAGGGCTGGAACACAGCTCCCATGTAATCAGTTGCTGAAGACCTCAGGGGACAAACAGATGAATGCAAGAAAATCAGGATTACAGTCTGTGTGCACACAGCAGTCTATGCTCATTGTTGGCCTGTGCAGCAGTAAGCTGTACAAACCCACCCCCAGCTGCAATGGGTTTCTAACCAGCTTAGGGTCTTTAATCTTCACAGGTTTGAAAACGACTGTTCTTCTTTCTCATTTTTCTTCTACCTCTACTGTATAGGGGTCTCCAGCAGTGACAGTTCTTGGCTGGTGGGCAGATTGCAAAGTGCAAACTGGAAAACACCACGCCTTTGAAGTAGCTCTTTTTCTAGCTCCATCTAGAACTCCCAGTCTCTTGTGCAGTTGTTTCTCATGAAAAACACATCTTGGGTGAGCTATTCAAGCATTTATATAGGCACAAATGCTGATAGAGAGTGCTGAAATATGTTTGTGCCTGTTTAGCAGTAGCATCCCCATTATGGACCTTAGGGATTATAGATCACAATATTGTCAGTGATTGCTAAAATCACTGCATGCAATCGACATACAAATTAGGAACCTAGCCTATGTTCCCTTAAGGTGCATGCTTGTGCAGCTGCACAGCAACCACAAAGCAGCCACACACTGCTTAAGTAATAGCGCACACAAAACAGTTGATCTTTCAAAAGAATGCACAGAAGTCATAGAAGTGCATACTGAATATGTACTGAAGCAGGGGTGCAGGTAAGGGCATCGGTAGGTGTACGTGAATGCATACATATTTTTTTAACCTGGGGCATCAAGATGATCAGCTCCTTCCTGAAGCAGATGCAATTTCTCCTGTTCACCTTCTCTCCTCCTTGCCACACTGTCCTTTACTTGTTCCCGGTGTGTGTGTGTGTGTGTGTGTTGGCGGGTGAGGCAATGGATGTGACGGGGTTGGCAGAATGAACCTATCAGACAAAGAGAGGGCAAGAGCAAAACAAGAAGGCCAGGACTACTGCTGATTTGCTAGAGCCAGGCGGTCACCACAGTCCATTGGCTACGTCAGAATATAGTGTGTACCTGGAGGCTTTTTGGAGCTTCCATCACTGATAAACATGTCAGTTTTCAGCACTTGGTTTTACTACTCTTTTCTCGCCACTGGTAAGAATTCGAATGGATCAGTTCAGCGATCAGACCACAGGTTTCTGAGTACTGACTGGTGGATGGGCAGGATCTCTGGTCTCCCAGTAGACAGCAGTTGGGTTCAGCTTGTTGTACTGTATGCAGAGTCTGAGCCCAACCACCATCTACTGGAAAGCAGAGGTTGACTATTATTTATTTTCTTTGGGTAAGTCAAGACAAAAAGTTTGCAATATCCGCCTGGAGAGCAGCTTGGTAGATTTCATGCCCTGGTCCAAGCCTTGCTGTCAGAGCCTAAGATGGACCTGTCAGTAAAGGTAGAACCCTACTCAGGCAACCCAGCAGAATCCAGATCTGGACAATTGTTACACGTGATGTCATGAAACACACCTCCGTTCTGGAATGTTTGCTCTTGGGCCATTCAGCATATGGTTGGGTGCATACTGAACATTCCAGAGCCTAATTGCATTTCACCCCCTTCCCTTTTAAACAGTAACTGAAACACCGGTCTAAAGTCTTGTTGCTCTTTCTTTGACAATAGCACATTTATTTTTAGTAAAAAAAAAAGTTTGGGAATCACAGGTATCAGGCTACAGAGAAGACAGGACACACACACTGATTGCACTCCATTCATCACAGCAGCACTGGGACATTGCTGGGCTTGTCTTATTTAAAGGAAATTCAGTACACTCAGACATCATCTGGAGCTGTCTTGAGGAGGCAAAGTTAAGCCTAATAATATGTTTTTGAGAATGTTGTGAATTGTGCATTCTCATGAGGGATCTGCCGGACATAAGCTGCAGTTTCTGTTGGTAGTTCTAAATGCAGCTTAAAAAGCATTGCAGACTTTTTTAGCAGCTAAGAGTGAAATGTTCAAATCAGACGGGTTGCTGTGCTTTTTCTAAAAGGATCCTCAGATATGGCTAATTGGATTGTTTACTCAATTTCAAGGCTTTCAGATTTTTGAAATGGTGCTTGTCTTGTTTCTTGCAGTAATTTATGAAATGTAGATACTAATTAGGGTGGGCAGATTGAAAGAGCCATTGTGGCTCAATAGGCCTTCTTCACATTTTTGGTTACAATTAATGGAATTTTTGTTATCACTTGTTTATTAAACAAAAAGCTATTGTAGTAAAGGCAATTTGTTAGCAACTAGATGAAAGATCTAGTAGGATAATTAAAAAAAAAAAGAGAGACCAACCAAAAGGGGGTATTCAGAGGATCCAATCAGGTATCATACAGTTAAAATATATATAGTTTTTCTTTTCATCTTACTTGGTTAAAGTTGAACCCCTTCCCCAGTCTTTTAATTTTAAATTTATTCAAGGTAAATCAATTCCTATTTAAAGAAATGGGGAGTCAGCCAGTTATGAAATGGGAGATGGATTGGTTGCTTGTATACTTTAGTCAAATAGGATAAACCCCAAATATATCCTGGTTGTATGATACCTGATTTTCTACTCTAACATGGTGAACATAAAAAGAAATGTGGTGAATAAATGCAAATATATTGAAACAAATGTACAGTAGGATTAACAGTGTGGGTTGAAAAGAAGCTTGTGAAGAAAAACCTGTTTGTGAACATGAAATGTTGCTTTAAAGTTATGCGTCCTGTTCTGTTATAAACACTCCCTAAAATCAGCAAAACATGAAAACTTTAGGAAGCATTTCCAGTGGTGGTGGTGGGGAAGAGATGGTATTGTCCATTTTACACAACCATGACACATGACAATGGTGGGGGGGGGCAGGGGGCCAAGTCCTGTACAATGTAGATCTATCTATATTTGTATTAATTAATATATGTTAGCACTGAATAGTGTAATAGTACAGATCTTGGACAAAGAAAATATATGTATCTGTTTATCTTGGCCTGTGTCATCTGTCTGTTTTTTTTTTTCAAATGCCTGAGCAAGTAAGAGTGTGTGTGTGTGTGTGTGTGTGTGTGTGTGTGTGTGTGTGTGTGTGTGTGTAGAAACTCTACAGAATTAACTGTGTGTCCGTTTTTAAAGGAAAAAGCTGTTCTGTTGTGTCTGTCTGTCACTGTTTAAAAAGGTCTAAGGAAATGAGGAATTGACTGTGTCAGTGTCAGGAGGTAATGGCCTAGGTCGTGTAATCATGTGGAACTGGAAAAGGAAATGTGAAAGTATCTCTGGGATTAACATTCTTAAGGAACAGTAAACCCCCATCATAATAAACTTCTATGTAAATTTTGTACATGAGGTAGGAATGACCTTAAAAACCTACATGCATTTCCTTCTCCCACACCATTGTGTTCAGTATAAAATTTAATAAGATCTGGTCAGAGCCAATATGGCTGTGGAGAGCTTTTGGGATGCTTTTACCCATTATTTCTAATGAATTTGCACAATGCAGATCTGCTGAGAGGCAGTTTCAATGTGATCTTTCTTTTATACATTTTTACAATGTGTTTTCCTAGAATATGCCTGCTGAATGCTATATGTTTAGCCTGGATAGTTCACAGAAGACATGGCATCTTATTTTCAGTGGGGCTCTACATCTACATAATATTATGCTGCATTGCATAAAATTAGGTCGCACTGAAAACAATATTTTACATCTGGACTAGGCTACACTGAATAAAAACATTATAAAAATGGTAAAATCATGACCCCACTGACAACAAGACATTACATCTAATCTGGACATCCTGGGCAAGGTATTCAAAAGTGCACCCTGAACGTGCACAATGGAATGTGCCGCGCAACCCAGGTCCACAATAGAAAAACAATGCCATGTTCAGTGCATGCGCCACAGAAATGTGCCCACACAAAACGCACTGAAAATAGCACAAATGCACTGGAGCAACCTGGACTGCACAGGAGCAAGTGTGCATGTTGAAAATAGCAGGTGGAGCAAGCCCACCATGCACAAGGGAACACAGGCAGAGCTGCACAAGGGTACAGGAGCGTGGCAGGGGTGAATCACAAGGGGACACTGGGCATGAGGCACAGGATAGGCACAGGGAGCAAGTGCCATGGACAATGCCCGGTGCTCCACACAAACCCAGGTAACCAATGTGACAAAGCAAGAAACATTCATGGAATGGACGGCTGCAGGGCCTGGGAACCCCATGACCACTGTCCCAACAGCCAACATGGGACAGGAAGATGCCGCAGCCACTGTGTGAAGGCACTGTGCATGTACAGTGTACCACAGCCACACCACCACACAGGTGCCAGGCCGCATGGCGCACACACCACACAGACACACATGGGGGCAGGATACAGCATTGCACAGCACAGTGGCACCAGGATGGGCATCATGGCTGGGGATGTAGAGGCCAGCACAGGCAGACAGGGACACATGGCACTGTAGCAAGCACAGTGGAGGCACACAGCCCACACCCAAGGAACCATGACACAGACAGAATTGGCACACAGGCCACAGTGCACCCAACAGAACCACACTGTGGGGACAGCACGTGCACAGACAAGGATCTCCCCAACTACAGCAATGAACAGCAGCACAGTGCAGCAGCAGGCATGCCAAGGAGACACAGACACATACACATACGGGCATAAGGTAGAAAACTCTTTATTATACAATGTAGAATCAACCAACAGAAACAGGTGTGCCAACAGAGAAAACACAACAACAGGTAAAGGGTCCACACAGTAGGCAACAGAAATAGGGGTAACAAATGGGATGGTCAGTGTAGGGTGTAAAGGGGAACAAAACAAACAATCCTTGTGGACTGTGGGCATGTGAGGGTGAAATGGGTGGTGACTGGGCAATGTCCTGTGGCTATCACCATAGCCACCGCAAGGCCTGATGCATTCTGTGTACCTCCATCACCAGCTCCCTCATAGCTGCCAGCTTTTGCTGGCTTAGCCAGATGTGCACTGCTGTGTGGGAGATGAGTCACAGAGTCAGTCGCTGCAGCTGGAGCATACCTCCACAGAGGATGCCAACACCATGCCATCCACCATCTGTCCCCAATGAAAGGGGAACACAGAACAGCCACTAAGTGACAGGCCCCACACAGCAGAAGGCCACCCCCCTGAGAATTGTTTGCATAGGACAGCTGTGATGCCCTCCCATGGACAATGCCACCAATGGCACATGCACAGCGGACAGCCACAGCAGACCTGGCAGTGTCCCAAATACATACTGGGTGGCACACCATAGAGCACCATGCACCCACCACTGTGCCCAGGCACCCCACAGTGTGGGAGCAATGCCCCCATGGTCAATACAAGAGCCGCCCAGCAGCAGCATGCATGCCAGACACACACACACACACACACACACACACACACTGACACCCCACCAATGACAGCAACAGGATGCCACCACACAGAGGCCCTGTGCATGTCCATGCCACCCACACTGCCAACCAACACAGGTAGCGATGCCAGTGCACTAACACATGCCAAAGCCCTGCATGGTGGCAGTGCCCTGGAGATGTACCAGCCCCACCCATCCCAGGCCCTGAAATGCTGACTGAACCATGCTGCACACACTCACCTGCCTGGCATTGCACTGGCTGTGCTGCAGCAACACCATCGCAGCACTGGTCCCCACGAGCAGCATCCTTCCTGACTGTCCTGCGCACCTCCAGCCCTGTGGATGAAACACAAACAGAAAAGAACATGAGTGGCATGCCATGAACAGCCCCCCCCCACAGGCTGGACACAGCACACAGGTGCTGCCGCAGTCCATGCAGGGACCCTGTCCCATGTGTGGGGTATGGTGTCGGGGCCCATGGCACCATGCAACACACAGGTATGCAGTGCAGCAGCAACGTACACACACCACCATCAGTGCTGCCCCCCCCCGTGTGCAGGTGTAGATACACAGGCAGCACACCCGTTAGCACAAATGCTGGACAATGGCAGCATGCACAATGCACGGCGACACCTACCTGGCTGTGGGACGGAACCGCACTGGACATGGTCTTGCAGCCTCCTCAGCCACTCAGGGTCATGGCTCCACAGGTCCCAGTACTGGTGGTGACACTGCTCCCTCATCTGGACAACACCCATTCACCTCTCAAGGCCCTCTACTACATGGCCCCATACCTGGAACCAGGCCTCATGTAGATCTCCTACCCCAAACAACTGGTCCACCAGGGGTTCCACCAAAGCCACCAGGTTGGCCATCTTGACCTCTGACCAATTCCTTGCCCATCTCCCCTGTCCTGCTGACCATGCCATACTAGCTGCGCAGACCACAGGTAGTGTGGAGCAATGTGGCATGCACCGGAAGCACATGTAGCATTGCTGTGCCACATGCACAACAGGAACACACAGGCCACGATTGCACAACACATAGATGCATGATTGACATGCACAACCATGGCCTATTGCACAGTACCACACATGTGCAATGCTGGAAGTACAGTAGGGAGTTCGGGGTCATGTCCATGACCCACGTATGTGTGAGATGTCAGAGCAGCCATGTTATCAAAGGCATGCGGCACCACACAGGCTGCATGTCTATGGCATAGTGACTGCCCTTGCACGATCACTGCCATGGCACAGCATGCCCAGTTGCATGGTCCAGCACTACAGTGCATCCATGCTGCGTGCACGGCAAGAACCCACAGATGCATGCGCAACAGAACAGGCATGAGCAGCACAATTGGCTGCATGATACACCACATGGGATGGAGCCCTGCCACCATTGCGCATGGCAGATGCGCCTGCAGATTGCTCCAGCATATTCATGTTGCGCATGAAACAGTCCATTGCACAAGGAGCAATTCTACAATATTCAGCCAGCATATGTAAATAGCCTCATGAGCCAATGCCAGGCGCAGTCATTCACATTAGCATCTCATTACAGGTTGCACAGAGACTCATTTGCATGAGTTGAGCCATAAAAGCACCACAACACAGCACAGGTCACTGACAGGTATTGCAGCCATTAAGGTAAGTCTGTCCACACTGTGTTGGTTAATGTTACTGCTGTGCTGGTGGTCAGTGCTGCACTGTCATGGACTGCTACGATGCTGCTTATTGGTGCACCGTCTGACTGTTCACTGGTCGCAACATGTCGGAGTCAGAGGGAGCTGAGCAGCAGGTGCCTGCAAGAAAGTGCAGGCCAAACTTCATGAAGGATGAGCAACAGGCCCTATTTGAGGCCTACCTGGAGAGGGAGGACCTACTGAGTGGGGCCACTGGAATCACGCAGGACCATGCCACTGGGTGGGAGGAGGTGGCAACCTATGTCAGTGCCCATGGCCACCACAACTGCAGTGCACAGGAGTGCAAAAAGAAGATGGGCACTGATAGGAAGTGCATAAAGGAAAAGGTTTCTGCCATTAGGGTGTCACGCAATAGGACAGGTGGTGGCCAAGCTACAGCATCCATCCTGATGGCGGGGGGAAGAGCTTGTTGCAGCCACCATAAGACAGGCGGCTATTGAGGATGTCCTGGGTGGGGGATTCCAGACAGGTGGCAGTCCATCACAGCACTGTGAGTGTGATGTGGGGTGGGGGTGTGTGCATGCCCACCAGTGTGCCTGGGTAACTGCAGGTGTGCTGCATACCCATGACCAGTACAGCATAGTGTGGTGCAGGCCATGCAGGGGCATGCTGTGCATGTCCCTGGCCCCTGTGTGCAGTGTGCCAGGTGCCTGTAGCATGTACTGGGAAGGTGGTGTGGGGTCCAGGGTGTGCATGGCTCCCTACACACCCTATGGCTGTGCGTGCAAAGTGGTAAGTGCCGGCACAGGCAGGCCACTGTGGTCACAGGCTGCAGCACAACACACTGCATGGGGCATAGCCCAGGGATGGGGCCATGGGCCATGCCTGCCAGCCCTGTGCCGGTGTGACCCCACCTTGTGCAGTGCTGCACAGCCTGCTGCTGATGTGACCTGGCATGTCTGTGACGTGCATGTGTACATTGTACAGTACACAGCACAGCACGCACTGTGCCACCATCGACACTGATACCGCTCCTTCTGTCTTCCAGCTTCATCACACCTCAGGGTTGCAGTGTGGGATGAGACCGGTGACATGGGACCTGATGAGGCTGTGCCATCCACATCATCCGGCATTTGGTCCACAGACCATGGGCGCCATAGCGGTATGGGGCTTGTGGAGTTCCTAGGACTGGATGATGATGATCCACTGGCTGACCTTCTGCTCACAGATTCCCTTACAGTGCTTCCATATGCAACACTGGAGGGAGGCACCTCTGACAGTGATGATGACATAGCCCTGATCCTGGGCAGCACCAGGCTTGTCATACCACCCCAGAAATAGATATCAACACAGGTGGTGAACGCCATCACGGGTGGTATGACACCCACGCAGGGCCACACACATCATGGCCGCACACTGGCATGTGGCACTGCTGCTGGTGCCGGCCACAGTCAGGCTGCTGGTGTGGGTGCCAGTGCCACGGGACAGGTCCAGCAGGCTGCTGGCATGCAGCAGTAGACTGTGCAGACCACCGTGCAGCCCCCCCACTCAATCGCAACCACCTGCGCAGATGCCTGTGCAGCGTTCCCAGGTGAGGGATGTTACATGGCATGCCGCCACACTTCTAGCATGTCAGCAGCAGCCACATGATACGCCTGGCACTGACAGGCTGGATGAGCACACCAGGTTGCTGCATGCATCTGTGAACGACCAGGCAACACTCGGGGCAGAGATACGTGCACTACAGGTGGAGGTGCATCAACTGGCTAAGCGAGGTGACATTGGATGTGCTCAGCTGATTGGTGAGATCCAGCAGCTATGGGAGGCCACTACCGCATTGCTGGACTGCATTGCCAGGACCATTGCTGCTGGATTTGCACCACTGGAGTCCACTGGGCACAGCAGGGTGCACAGGACTTTCTGTAGTGCCACATCCACACTGCAGTCACAATGACTGGTGACCCCAGCACAGCTGACGCCGACCACTTCCATGCCCATCCCTGACACACCCAGCAGTAGTCTGTTTGCCGGTCTCGTTCTCAGACCTGTACACCCATAAATGTGTTGGTGACACCACTTGTGGCTGTTGAGCAGCCAGTGCCTGCCACATGGTCTGGGTGGGCCATGGCATCACACTGTAGGCCTGCTGGGTGTACTGCCTGGTCCTGTTACCCCACTGCTGTAGGCTGCTGGGCACTTGGCTGGGCATGGCCCTGTGCGTGTGCTGTTGCATACATGTGGCCTGTGTCATGTCCACCATGTGTGCTGGCAGTGCTGCTGGACCATGTGGCATGGGCGTGATGAGAACAGCAACATTCTGGCCTTGCATGTGTGCTGGCACATACACTCTGATCCATGCCACAGCTGCTGTACTACTGTGTGTGTTGACACCTCACCTACCACACCTGTCTGTGTATCCCACCTGCTCCTCTGTTCCCTGCTGTGCACCCTGTGGCAGTAGTGCTGTGTGTGCCAGCCAGGGTATGGCCACATGTGTGTGCAGCACATGACACTTGGGTGGGTGCATCCGCCTGTGCTGTTCCACTGTGGTGTGGACATGTGTCTGCGTGACTGTGTGTTCCCTGCATGTGCTGTGTGGGTGCCTGTGTCCCTAAATGCATCCCTGTGTGGCCGTGCATGTCTGTTTGCATGTGTGGTGTGCCATGCATGCACAGCTTCCGTGTATGACACTCACCTGCAGTTCCTGTAGTGCTCTTCTACAGTGGTGTCTCGGTGCCTCCTGGCATGGGCCGCCAGCCTGGGGTCCTTCCTCTCCATGGGTGGCTACACACCCAAATCTGGCTTGCCCTCCCCCTCATCATTGCTGCTGTTACCCTCATCCACCTGGACAGCTATTCCACAGTCAATGGTCATGTTGTGCAGCATGCAGCAGGCCAGAAATATGCCACAGGCATTTGTAGGGCTGTACAGTAGGCCACCAGCGGATATATCCAGGCAATGGAATCACATCTTGAGCATGCCAAAGACTTACTCTATGATATTGCATGGTGTGATGTGTGCCTCGTTGTACCACTCCTCTGCAGCATTGAATGGTCGCTGGATGGGGGAGAGCAGCCAGGGCCAGAGGGGATATGCACTGTCACCTGTGAGGGGGGGACACATATGCTAGTTACCATCTGGCATAGCCTGTTCCCACGGCCACCCACTATGCCTCACACCACCACCCCCACCACCATGTGTGTCTTGGCCATGGACACCCCTGCATAGCCGCCATGCCACCATGCACAACACGCCATCCATGTCTGTCAAGTCTGTGCAACACTGTCCATGCACCCCTGCATCATTGCCATTTGCCTTCCCTGTCCTGTGACCACACCTTTCACTGTCCACATTCCCCACCACCCCATGCTGTGGCTGTATGGTGCCCTGTATGGCCTCTCTGTTGTCTCATCCCACGTCCTGCTCACCTACTAGGTGCCCCGTGGGGATCACCCCACTCTCAAACTGCTGGCACAGGATTGACTGGTGCCATATGAATGCATCATGTGTACTCCCAGGGTATATGGTGCACATATTGATGATGCGCCCAGTGGCATTGCACACCACCTGGCAGTTGACTGAGGGGTAGCCCTTTCTGTTGATGTATACTGCCCTTCCGAGCCAGGTGATGTGCGTACGGCCACATGGGTGCAGGCACATCACCACTGTCACCTTGGTCGACACCATCATGGCATGACTCCTTCTGGTGGGTGCCTGCAGCTCATCATGACACAGCTCATATAGCTGTCTCAGAATTGCCCTTTTCAGATGGTACCGGCCCACTATCTCAGTATCCCCGTAGTTCTCAAATGTGTGGTGGGCACGGTACTGTCTGTGTTAGGCATACCTCCACCAGGCCATTCCTCAGCCACGTTGCTGTTCCTCCCCCTTCCTCACCCCACTTATCATCTGTACCATAAGGTATGGTCCTGCATCCATAGCCTATGCTCCCCTAGATTGTGCAAGGCAAGGCAAGGCAAATTTTATTTCTATGGTGCCCAATCCTGGAGGCTCTGGGCCCTGTACAATTAAAACATAACAAACACACTAAGTAAATAAGCACAGTAAAATACATATAACAATAAATAAATTGCAGCAATAATTTAAAAATGGACCCCCCCAAATAGGTGCCTGAACTATAATAGCTACTAAGACCTTCACGAGCCACTTATCTTAAAACTGTGTGTCTGGGAAAGCCTCGCTGAACAAGAAAGTCTTGAGGTGGGTCTTAAAAACCTCGACTGAAGGGGCCTTCTGAACAGCTGGTGGAAGCAATCCACAGGACGGGGCCAGTGACACTAAATGCTCTGTCGCCGGCAGTTTTTAACCTTATCCTGCGAATCACAAGGAGGTCCCTCGAGGAGGATTGGAGTGAGAGAACCGAGACGACAGGTGTGAGAAAGTCCAACATGTAGCCCAGGCCCAGTCTATGTAGGGACTTAAAGGTGAGCAGGCCCACCTTAAAGAGGATCCTTTACCTGACTGGCAGCCAGTGCAGTTCACTCAGCACCAGGGTGATGTGACAGTGTTTTGACTGTCCTGTCAACAGCCTGGCAGCCACGTTCTGCACAAGCTGCGGCTGGTGGAGGATACCTCCAGTGACTCTGAGGTAAAACACATTACAGTAATTAAGCCTGGACATCACAAATTCATGCACTAAGGTGGGGAGGTTTATGGGCGGAACTAGGGTCTTGATCCTGGCAATTTTCCTCAGATGAAAAAAGCTGGTCCGGACAATGGATGACACCTGAGCTTCAAATGTCAGGCCACTGTCAAAGATAACGCCAAGATTGTGCACCCTAGAGGAGGCCTTCAGTGGCACAGAACCCAGTAATAAACCTGTCCCTGTACCCAAAGCCACCCTATCAAGCCTTCTGTTTGACTCCACCGGCAGTACCTCCATCTTATCGGGGTTAAATCACAACCAGCTGGAGGCCATCCAGTCATTCAGCTCAGCAAGGCAGTTATTTAGCATTTCCACTGTGCCAGATGTTCCAGGGACAAAGGAGAAGTACAGCTGGGTATCATCAGCATAGCAATGAAAGCCCAGACTGTACTTCCTAATGATTTCACCCAGGGGTAGCATATACATGGCAAACAACATTGGTAACAAGACCAAACCATGAGGGACTCCACAAGGCAGGGGGCTTGGGGAGGAGGAGAAATTTCACATCACTACCCATTGCCTCCTGTTTATGAGATAGGACTCAAACCAGCAGATGACAGTGCAGGCGAGTCCACAAAATACCCTCAGGTGGTGAAGCAACACACAATGGTCTACCATGTCAAAAGCTGAGGAGAGATAGAGGAGAATGACAACTGTCCCCTCTCCTCGATTACTCGCCCTGAGGAGGTCATTATGCACCTGAACCAGTGCATTTTCCATGCTGTGCCTCACCCGAAACCCAGACTGGAGGGGCTCATATAGATTAAAGGCCATGAGGTGCTTCTCAAGCTGTTGCTCCACAACCTTATCAACAACCTTCCCTTAAAATGGGAGATTGGAGATGGGACAGTAATTTACCTTGATGTCAGGGTCTAAGGTTGGTTTCTTCAGAAGGGGTCTCACCAGTGCCTCCTTCAAGGCATCTGGGTAAACCCCTTCCATCAAAGAGCATCTAACAATCAAAGTGAACACTGGGCCAATGGAGTCGATGCATCCCATCAAGAAACTCGTCGGCATCTGCTGTGTGTGTGTGTGTGTGTGTGGTTGAGCCTCCTTTTATGTGCTCAGCTCTGTGTGGCACACTCTGTGAGTTGCTCCTCAGTTGTGCCGTGTGTTTCAGATGAATATGCCATTGTGCAGCATATTCATGGGCACACCCTCCTGTATTTGTGCCACATACATTACTGTTGTGCAGTGGAGCAATGGATTTTGCGCTGTACATTCCTACCATATGAATATGGCAGAGGGGCACATTTCTGTGTTTGCGCCGGCGCAAGTCGGTTGCTCATTGCACAACTTCTCTGAATATCTAGCCCCCAAGTAAATATAGTGCAAAAATGTGTAAAATGAAGATCCCTATGAAAGTGAGATGTAACATCTACCCTGCACTATCCAAGATACAAAATACAGAATAAGAAATATTTAAAGGAAATCTACTGTAAACTGATAACTGAACTTCATTGTGTTCACTGATATAACTGAACTTCACTGTGTTCACTGATATAAAAAAAAAATTACTGTTTTATAACATATTAGATTGCAATATTTATTTAGAATGTTATGGCCATGAGGATGGTGTGTACAGTGTGTGAGTGTTTCTTTTTAAATATATTTATTGAAGTCTCGGATTACGACCTTTGAGCTATAAGCTCATTTACGAAGGTTCCACGTCAAATAGGAAACATCAGTACATACAGTAGAGGCAATACAGAAACAAAGTTTTCATTAACAGATATTCAAACAGTCAGTGAACATTGACATAAATATGGTGCCTACATTCATTTGAGGAAACAAGATAAACGAGAAAGACATGGGGTAGTCAAAAGACATGGCCAATGAAGTAATGGGAGGGTTAATAGAAAATGTTGCGGTAACTGTAGGTTCTGGATTTTCTTGTCAAGAATGAAGACAGTGGGGATTTGGGAAGTTACATAGACTGGGAGGAGAATTGGGAGAGAGATAGGCAGATCAGAGTGATGAGGGAGAACAGGGTACAGGAGAGGGGTGAGGGAGGGCCAGGAGACTGGGAGGAGTGGGGAGTAGTAGTTTGAAGTTGCAAGCTGGTGAGTAAAGAAGTGCTAATTAGGAGGGCAGACAAGTACAATATCAAGGAAAACAGTTAATTGGAAGCAGGTGCATTTCATTTGACTAGACAGATGAGATTGGAGTTCGGTTTTAAGTGGGTCAATTTTATTGATGGATAGCAGATTGTCAGAGAGGGAGTTAAACCAGAGCAGAGCCCAGTATCCAAAGGATCTCTGTCCTTGAGAGGTGAGCCAGAAGGGGACCTTGTAAAACATATTGTTTGATGCCCTAGTCGGTCATAATGATTCTGCCAAGCAGAGCATTGTGCTGGTACCTGGAGGTAGGAGACATAGGGCTGCTTTTCTGGCTAGGAGACAGACATGGTAATGAATCCTATTTTCCAGATTTAGCCAGCCAGATTGTGAGTAAAGGTTACATGTATGAGTTAGGCATGGTGCACCTAGGACTAACCTACAGGCTTTGTTCAGTGTGATGGCAATCCAACTGAGGGTTGTGTCAGGGGCTGCACTGTAAGTAGCAAGGCCATAATCAATGATTGAGAAGACCGAGCTGGTTATTGCAAGCTGAAGGGCTGCTTCAGTGAGGTAGTGCCGGTGTTTGTATAGCTGACCCAGCTTACGATTAGCAGACTTGGCGATGAGGTCAACATGAGTGGAATAGGAGAGGGAGCTATCAAGAGTGATGCCAAGATATTGAAAGTTGTGGACCATTTCGATAGTTTCATTTTGTTTGTTTTGTATATTAATTGCAGATGCCTTCAGTCAACTGTGGGTTGAGGCAAAGAGCATGGTCTTTGTTTTCTTATAATTTAAGAGCAGCTTTGCGTTACTGAACCAGTCTTTAACATTTTTGGAGTCCTGCTGTAGCCGTTGTTCCAGGGTGATGTGGTCTGGGTGGCTAGTGTATATGACAGCATTGTCTGTGTATAGAAGGATTCTATGTAGACAGGCTTGGGGAAGTTGATTTAAGAAAAGGTTGAAAAGTAGTAGGCCTAATATGGATCCCTGAGGAACTCCAATACTCATGTGTTGGGATTCCGAGAGTGTGTTAAATATTTTTACCCACTGTATCCGTTCTGAGAGGTAGCTCCTGAACCAGTGCAGCGAGTTGGGAGATAGACCCGTGACACCTAACTGGGCAGGAGGAGGTCATGGTTGACAGTATCGAAGGCCATGGTGAGGTCAATAAAGGTAGCACCCACCAAGTGACCACAATCAAAGGCATCATGTATGTACCCTGTGAATACCAGCGCTGTTGTGGAGCTGTGGAGTTTTCAGAAGCCATGTTGTTGTTGGCATTGCAGTTGATATTTGTCAAGGTAATCTACGAGCTGATCGTATACAATCCTCTTAAGGGCTTTGGAGATTGGAGGGAGAATAGAGATTGGTCTATAATTTGTGTGACTTGTCCTACTAATACTTTTGTAAACAGGGGTTACAACTGCGGCTTTCCATAGCTTGGGGAATTTACCTGAGGTGAGGAAGAGGTTGAGGATTTTTTTCGAGGTACCAACATTTCATCAAGGGTAAGGGAGATTAGTTTCAGGCCAAGGCCATCACCACTATGCCTGGTCTTCCCTAGTACATTTGAGAGGTATTTTGTTGCCTCCACTTTGGATATTACTCTGAGGTAGAATGGAGGGGTGGATTTTGGTGGTGGTATGTTTGGTGTTTTTTGTATATTCTTTTTAGCTGGGTTTAGGTAGTCAGGAGGGAGCACAGCACTGAGATCAGCAAATGATTTGTTAAAGATGTTTGCAATGGTCTTAGGGTCTTGTATAATGGACCCGTCAAGACTCAACATTGTTGGTGCCATTTTATCCTGTTTCCCGGTGATCACCATAATGTTTTGCCAGAATTTATGGCTATCTCCCCAGGAGGAGTTTTACTCAGACGTATAGCAATCGGCCTTTGCCTGATGGACTGCTTGGGTGTGTGTGTGTTTGCTGTAGCGCAATATATTTTTTCCCCAAAAAGCATAGTAAAAAATGCCTGCTGATTGCTATATATTTATCCTTAATAGTTCACAGAAGACCTGGCATATGTCTGAGACAGTGCTTATCAGATAGTATCTTAAGAGGTTAAAACACTGTGTAAATCTTTTTAGATTTGTTTGCTGGGAAAGGGTGACATTTATGAGGTATGAATCTTTCTTGAAAGACAATATCTGCCAAACTGAAGTTACTAGCAGTATTTAAATGTACAAGTTGTTGCATTTCGAAGGGGGTAAACAAATCTCCAGTTTAATTGGCAACCAATATTTAACAAGCTGTTTCAGTTTCCTAATGGCCATCTGATAAGCAGCTTGGAGTGCTATCTCCAACATTCTAGCCAGAAAGAAGGGAGTATTTTATTTCATTCACAGAAGACCTGGCATATGTCTGAGACAGTAATTATCGGATAGTGTCTTAAGAGGTTAAAAAACAGTATACATCTTTTTAGATTCATTTGCTGGGAAATGGTGACATTTATGAGGTATGAATCTTTGTTGAAAGACATTACCTGCCCAACTGAAGCTATTAGTAAGAAAATGTTTAAATGTTAAGTATGTAAATTTACAAATTGTTGCATTTCGAATGAGGTAAACAAATCTCCAGTTTAATAGGTGACCAATATTTAACACGCTGTTTCAGTTTCCTAATGGTCATCTGATAAGCAGCTTGGAGTGCTGTCTAATACATTCTAGACAGAAGGAAGGGAGTATTTTATTTCAGCTGGCATAGTGATTTATAGTTGTGGAAGGATACACTGAAAACTCCAAAAATGCATCCCACGATGATCCTCCATTTTTCCAGCTACAGAAAGCAAGATGACTGTAGACTCCACCCACAGCCATAATGAAAGCATGTATTACTTTGACACACATTGCCCTATGTTCCACTATGAGTAACCAGGCCTAAAATGATTTATGTTTCATTGTGTAAGGTTTTAAATAGCAACTAATAGTGCATTTCTGTGCATAGTTCTAAAGGTCTTCAAGGTCTATAGAATTGTGTGTGAGTTTGCCTGAGAGGATAAAAGGCCTGAGTTACATGATAGAGCAGACCAGAACAAGAATAAAAATGTAGGAAAGCATCAGCACAACCAATATATTGTGGCAGCAGAACCACAGCAAGGTCCTTCCCTATGTCTGCTAAATAGTATATTATAGGGCAACAAGGATCTAGCACTCAGCTCCTAGGAAACACATACACCACCCTCTGAATGCATGTTTGTAATTGCAAATTTAATTAATTTTAAAAGTACATGTACAAAGTGCAGTTTGAGATGAGATCCCCACTGGAAGACCCACTGATGCCCTAATGTTTCCTGCCTGCTGCTCCTGATAACCAGGACAAAGCATCAGGAATTGGTTTTAATTTGGGACTGGCACTTCTATGTGTATGCTGTGTAAAAATTAGGGCTGTGTGAATACCAATTCCTGAATATTCGGCCGAATATTCGGTATTCAGTGCCGAACTGTTCGGCATTTGTTATTCGGGGGGGCTGAAAGGGGTGTATTTCAAAATAAAAGAGCACCCCCTTCAGCCTGCATTAAAATAAATATTTTATCCTGGTGTGTCTAGTGGTCTGACCTCCCCCCCATTCGATCATTGGTCCAAAATGAAGAATCCACCTCCCCGCCGAGACTCTCACCCATACCCTAGTCCCCAAATGTACATATAAAAAAAATCCCTCATTAACCTGGTGACTATTGTCCCCCCACCCTGTCAAATAGTGCCCCCCTTCCCCTACTACCCCAAGCAGGCCACCAGCACAGCCCTCCACTCACTTCCATGGCCGGCAGCCTGATTGAGCTTTCAATGAATGAGTGTGTGCTTGTACAAGCAGCAGCTCACTCATTGACAGATTCAACCAGTTCTTGCACTAGCTACACTACCAGATGAGATGGAGGGAGGGGCCTTCTGGTCACCAGCGGGGGGAGGATGGGGGGAATGGCATTATGAACCCCTCCCAGGGTCCACAACACCATTCCCCATCCCCCCCCGACAATGACTGTAGCAGTTCCCCCCTCCCATCAACTCTGGTAGTGGTACTAGTAGCAGTGTGAGAGCTGGCTGAATCTAATCAATGAGGCACATGCTCATTCATTGAAAGCTCAGTCGGGCTGCCAGCTGCAGAGATGAGCAGAGGGCTGTGCCGGTGGCCCACTCGAGGTCATGGATGGGGGGGAAATGGGGGGGGCACTACTTGACAGGGTGGGGATCCACTAGGCACCAGGGAAATGAAGGAATTTTTTATACATTTGGGGACAGGGGTATGGGTGAGGGTCTCAGCTGGGGTGTGTGTGTGGATTTTTCATTTTGGAATGGCGATCAGCTGGGGGGGATGGGGCCACTAGACACCAGGTATTAATATTTATTTTAAACCTTATTAGAAGGGTGGGGAAGGCTTTTTTTTTTCTCGTGTAACAACCCCACCAGCCAAATACAGAATACCAGGCGAATGGTGGACTATTCTGTATTCTTCTCTGAATATTCGGATAGCCCATTATTTGTGGTATTCGGAAAATGATATTTGGCTGTTGCACAGCCCTAGTAAAAATGTATATTACTGTATTATACTGTTTATTGATAATAAACTATAAACTAATAACCGGTATGAACTATAGAAATGTACTTTTGCACGTGAATTTTTGCTTCGAGGAAAGTTCCGCTTGCACACAAAAAACTTCCACCCACTGTGTAGTAGCTGTTAGAGGGAACATTAAAATTTCTGGCCATGCAAAACAGGTGCTAATCAGTCACAAATCAACACAGGGATGCAGAACGCCTGTGTAGGGAGCTACTATAGGTAGGCAGGCCTAGGGCCGCATTAAATTAGATGGCGCCCATAGGCTGTAAACTTCATGCACCCCCCCTCCCCAAACATGTCTCAGTTCACGGGATGGCAACAATGCATACAGTACCATCTTTTTGTTGTTTTCATGACTACTGAACAAACCACCTTTTTCACTGCACCACTTTGGCAACAACTTTTGTTCTTGGAGTGCAGTTTTGCTTTGCTTATGGATCAAGTTTGTTACTGCAGCTCCATCTCAGAGGACCAGTACTGTGTGTTTTTATGTCATACAGGCTTATTTGTATTATTGACTGCTAATATTGTATATATGTATATTGCCTGTACTCTCCCATCTGTTTCCCCCCTCCCCCCCCAGGACGCATCTGGAAATGAAAACTTGCTGCTCAGTATGTTCGTCCTGGAAAACTTTCAATAAATAAATAAATAAATTCAAAACAAACAAGTTTCAGCTTTTGTTCCCCCAGCATTTCGGCATCTCTTCTCACTCCTACTCATTTACAAATCACTCAAAACCATATCTGGGAGAGAAGCACAAATATTGCTCATGACTCTTGACACAGATCAGCTGTTCCTGGGCACTTAACCATAGAAGGCACAGCAAAACACAATACCTGCTCAGATTTGGTACCTACACACAGCTAAACTGAATAGAACAGTATTGCTTTTCTCTCCCTACTATCTGATTAGATGGGGGTCCCAAAAAACACTAATGGAGTAACACCACAGATGTTCGAATGGCTCCCAGGGCAAAGCAGTAAAGTAAAGTACACTGTGATCCATCTATAGACCTTCTCCTGTCCAAAGCTCTGTACAAGCCTATAGATGAAGTTCAGCACTTAAAGATCAATTAGTAAAAACTACTCTATTGAAAGCCATCTAATTTGTGAGTTGTGTCGTTTCTTTAATTTTGTTAACAAATGTGTATGTTTTCTATGTGGTGTCTAAACTGAATTGTCATGCCATTTTTTTCTTCAGTCTCAGCTCTGAGTGGACTGCCATTGACATCATTCAAGGAGTGACATCAATGACAGACACATGTGTGCTGTGCTCCAACAGTTGGCCAGAACTGCTGTCTCTAGAAAATCTTGATGGTTTTCCAAGAAAAATTTCTAACTCTTTCCTCTGTTTCACCATGGGCATTAGTATTTATTGGTATCTTTCTGTTCACAGCATAAAAAAGGGAAAGCACAATAGTTTACTTTGAATCAAACTGTTTAAACCCCAAAGGGCATTTCTGAGCATGCCTGCACAATTCCTATTTCCCTGATCCATCGGTGCCAGGCTCTCATACAACTATCCACCACTTGAGGTCATATCACTAGGCACTGAGACCATCCAACCATCCCGGCAGAAAAGGGCCCCACGGTTCCTACTTGCTGGAATATGATCATCAAAACTGCCAGATCCTTATCAACTCATGGTTTGTGTTTCTTTTGTCCCCATACAATTAGATTTTTTGTTAAAAATTAAATACATTCAATGTGTGTAGCTGTTGCCAGTGACCAAGATGTGAAAGATTGCAGACTCTAAGCATGTATACCATTTTGTACTGGTAGCACTAGGATAGTGCAAGTGGTACCAGCATTTTATTACAGACTTCATTTGCTGAGGTCAGGTTTACATTGCACTGCTACTGTAATACCAGCAGTACATTTTTGCTGATGTTTTTTAAGACTGCATAGCAGAGCTATGCAACATATTACTGTTACATAGTACAGAGAGTGGGGACTCTGGAAGCACATGACCAGATACCTGCACTGTGCCTCTCCCCAGTGGAGTTGAGGCACATGTGGTCCTCTCAATACACCACAGTGCTGTCCCACCTCCCCAGGTGCACTACTGTCCTGCTCAGTGCTCACTTCCAGTTCACTTCAGGGTTTGGATCCAGGTGGCTCCCCCACCCTGTAATGTTTCCCTGGTATCAAGTGCCTCCTGCCCTCAAATCACTATCCCCCTGATTCCTTAATATTTCCGTAGTGTCCAGTGACAACCCTGCCCTCCAATTGCCATCCCTATGTTTCTGTAATGTTTCCCTAGTATCTAGGGCCCCTCTACCCTCTGATCACTGTCCCCTTCACCCTTTGATCATGGTCCCTGTGTTTCTACAATGTTTCCCTGGTGTCTAGTGGCAGCCCTGCTCTCCAATCATCATCCACATGTTTCTGTAATGTTTCTCTGGTGTCTAGTGGCACCCTCCACCCTCCGATCACTGTCACCGTGTTTCCATAATGTTCCCCTTGTGTTTAGTGACCCCTTGCCCTCCAATTGCCATCTCTGTATTTCCATAATGTTCCCTGGTGTCTAGAGGCATCCCCCCAACCCCTGATCACTGCCCCCATGTTTCTGTAATGTTTCCCTGGTGTCTAGTGGTCCTCCCACCTACAATCAACATCGCCATGTTTCCCTGGTTTCTAATGGCCCCAAACCCACCAATCACTGTCCCCATATTTTGATAACGTTCCCTAGTGTCTAGTGGCCTCTGCCCCCTGATCGTTGTCCCCACGTTTCTGTGATGTTCCCTGGTGTCTAGTGGCACCCCACCCTTGGATTGCTGTCCCTGTGTTTCTGTAATTTTTCCCATATGTCTAATGCCCCCTGCCCTCTGATCACCATCCCTGTATTACCATAATGTTTCCCTAGTGTCTAGTGGTCCCCAGCCCTCCGATCGCTGTCCCTGTATTTCCATAATGTTTCTTGGTGTCTATTGGCCCCCAACCTCCAATCATTGTCCTCATGTTTCTGTGATGTTCCCTGGTGTCTAATGGCACCCCCACCCTCCTATCACCATCCCCATGTTTCCATAATGATCCCTGGTGTCTAGTAGCACCCCCTACCCTCTGATCACCATTCCCATATCACTTTTGAAAATGGGACCTGCAATAAGGAAAAAACGTTCCTTGATTTTTTTCTTTAAACCTGTAAAAAAGAAAATGGTCCCTTGCTGATCTCATCCCTTCCATCCCAACCTTCCACTCAGCAGTCACCACCCCCACACCCCCACACACTCTTCCTCACCTGAATAGGTCCCAGGGTGAAAATCCACTCTCTGATGGAAAAGACGTCTTGCTGCTGCAACCAGCATCTGCAATATGAGAATTTAAGGTACAGTAAGAGCAGTTCAGTGCATTTCAAAAGGGGTTTTAAACTCTGAGGCATAACTTTGTCATTTTTGTACATTTTCACCCCAAAGTTTCCACATGGCCTTTTTAGGACCCCACCTCATTAACAATGGAGGTGGAATTATGAAAATCAGGCCCAAAAGGGGATTTCACAGTAACTTTGCAAAATCCTTTTGAGCACATTTTTAACATTTTCACCACCATTGCTCATGAAGTGGGGTCATAAGAAGGCTATGTTGAAAATCTGGAGCTGAACTATGTAAAAATGACAACTTTAGAAACATACATTGAAATCTGTCTAGACATGCGCATAACTTCGGTAATTTTAAATATTTTGACCCCAAATTTTCAACATAGCCATTTTTTTTCACACCACCTCATGAACGTGATAGCTGTAATTTTTAAAATCCTGGACAAAATGTATTTTTGCACCTGCGATGTGGATTGACGTTTCAGTGGCAAACAATCACATTTTAGTAGGGATTTGAAACCTTTAACCTATGTGGTTCATGAGGTGGGGTAACAGAAGGCTAAGCTGCAAATTCATAATTTTGCAGGCGTATTGGTTCTGACCAGAACTTGTTTTACTGATTGTCTGTAGTCTGCTGATCCAGTTGTTTTCTCACATTTAGTGTCTATCACCTGCCATTTTTCTAAATCTGCTACAGATAGAATAGCAAGGTATTAGTATTATGTATTGGGGCTACGCAATTAATCTTTACATTTTCCTTTTTATATTGTGATCCTTAACATGACATTTTATTCCAGCAAAATGTTTCTTTCTGAATGATACTTCACATATCAATCGTACGGCTCTTTTCTGTCAGGATGGATAAATGGTCTCAGTGCCCAGCGATGTGACCTCAAGTGGTGGATAGTGGTGACAGAGCCAGTAACTGATAGATCAGGCAAATGAGAATTGTGCAGCTGTAGTGACAATATGGCCCCTGGCGATTAAGCAGTCGGATTCAACGTAAACTATTGGTGCTTTTCCTTTATTAATTAGTGTAAAGTACTGGGTTAAGAAAAACAAACAGATTTCATATGGTTCTTTTCTGCCAGGCTGGATGGATGGTCTCAGTGCCTGGCGATATGACCTAAAGTGGTGCATTGTGGTGAGAGAGCCTGGGACTGATGGATGAGGCAAATAAGAACTGTGCAGACATATTTAGAATATGTCCCCTTGGGATTAAACAGTCAGATTCAAAGTAAACTATTGGTGAAACAAGAACAAAAGCCAAGGCTCTTAGGGTGACTCACACTGCTACAAAAGGTGAGGTGCACATATCTAGGAGATCTTGAAAGTCTGGAAGTACACAGTCCAACAGTTTTGTAGGAACTAGAGGTCAGCACACGTTAATTTAAACAAACTAGACCGGAGTCAGAAGTAATGAAAAGGATTTATGGCTTTATTGCACATACAGTGTTAAAAAAGAACTCTTATGCTCATAAATCACAAGGCCTACAAAGTGGAGGTGTCAGTTTGCCAAAACATTCCACTGGATGTAGGAGGTTTAACATTCATAGCAAACTAATTCCAAGTTAAAACCAAGTGTTGTTTGAAACACAAACAAACACTTCCAACCAGGAAGTTGTCACAATGAAGACACGCGCACATGACAAACTATTGGTACTTTTCCATTATTAATTAATGTAAAGTATTGGATTAAAAAAAACAGATTAGCAGACCCCTTTCAGTATTTTATAGTGAGGGACTTTGTATTGTGAACAAACATAAAAGCAATGTTATTGGGACAGGAGCAATTCAGATTCAGTGTGCCTGTGCAACTGGTTTTGTGCTTGTGTAACACAGATAATCTTTGGCTGTCGGCCTCTCTATTTAGTTAGTTTAGTTTAGTTTATTTTAGTTTTGTTAGTTTTTGTTGACCGGGTAAGTGCACTAGACAAATTCTGCCTATTTTCAGGCATAACTCAGAGGAGGGGGATACAGAAGAATGCCAACTGACCTTGAACCAGATTAAGCTGTTGGTGGTATTTTAGTGAATGGGGAGAAATTTGGCCAGTGCACTGGGGCAATTCTCCTGCTCTTTTCTAGAAGTGCCATGGGATCTTTAACATCCATCTGAACTACCACCAGAACAGGCATATGGGACCTCGGTTTAAAGTCTCATCTGAAAGATGGCACCTCAGGAGTGCAGCACCCACCTCATGCTGCACTTCAGTGTCAGTAGTGGGATATTAACCCAAGTGCCTGGTGTGGGGCTAGAACCCACAGCCTTCTGATCATTCATGGATTCATTCATGGGATATACCACCCTGTAGGGGTAGAAAGGCAAGGAACCCTTAAAGAGGGTTCCACCCCTAGAGGTGCCACAGGAGTGATTCCCTTGGCTAAAGGTACCTTAGGAAGAAGCTCATGGGAGAGAAAGGCATGCCGCTGGAGGGGAAGGGGTGACTGGAGGGCCAAGGAGAAGAACACTTGTCTGGATAGTGAGGGGAGCAGACCTTAACTCATTACCTCCATGAAATGCCTGTAGGTGGCAGCCAAATCATCCCCTTTGTCTCCCACAACGATGCCAGTCAGCAGCCAAAGACTTCTAGTTTTCCCTGGATACTTCTCATGTCATCAGCACTAATTCTCTTTATTACTTGTGAATGGAATTGATTAGAATTGACTGCACAGCACTGTTAGAATGGTAATTTTGTGCTGAACAACTTTGCCACTGATATTTTGTTTGTATCACGTATACTTTAGGAGTTATTCGCATTTGTTTATGGTATGGTGTATAGGACTGACATTTGTCCCTCAAGACTCACTTAAGTACCTTGAAAAAATGGGAAAAATGCATGTTTTATATTAGAAAAATTGCTTTTTAGTACAACATTACTTTTTTACCTACATCTAATGCATGAATGCTTAATTTGGTGTTGATATGTTACATATGTTTCTACCAAAACTGGTTTATGTTTCCTTTTTTATTGAAAAAAACACTTTTCTTCTGCTATTTCAATTAGTATATAAAAAAAGTAGTTGCTTATAATTAATTACATAGCACAGTTGGAAAGGTGTGCTGAACAACTTTGCTACTTATACTTTGTGTACAGCACCTATGGTTCATGAGGTATTTGCATTTGTTTGTGGCATGCTGATTATGGTTTGATTTTGCTTAGAAAGGCCCAGGATGCAGTGTTAAGAGTAAACAGGACACAAGTGGTGGAACTCTCAAAAAGCTCCTTTGGAGTGAATGAGTTAAATGGGCCAAATGGTGAAGTGGCCAGTTGCACTGCCCCCTTTGACCACAGACTTTAGTCTTTCAATAGGATATCAGTATGATATTAGATATGAGTTCAGATATAGGGAACAGTTTTCAGAAACATTTCTCTGATGTTACAGAGAACTGTTTCCGATGTCTGAAACTGTATCTGATATTGTATCTAATATCATATCTGTCTGTCTGTCTGTCTGTCTGTCTATCTATCTAACCAGAGTTCCCCCCCAGTTTCGCTTCTTTCTCACCTCTCCACTCCAGGTTGCTCACCCCTTCATGTGTACATGGCAACACTGGGGTGCCCACCCCCAGTGCCACCCAGCCTGTTGCCTGACACTGGGGTACCCAATGCCTAGTGTTGGAATATGTTCCCTGGAATAAAAAAAAAATCCCTCAATAATTTTCCTTTTTACTCTACAAAAAAAAATAGCCCCATGCTGATTTGACACACACACACACACACACACACCACCCTGACTTCCCTCTTGCATCCACCATCCATCACCTCCCACATCCCCCACAAATCTTTACTTACATGAATATGTTTCATGGTGTAGAGCCACTCTCCAATTGAAAATACATTCTGCTATATGAGAAAATAAGGTAAATGCAGTTTAATGTATTTCAATGGGATTTGAACTTTTGTTCATAACTTTACCATTTTCACATATTATGACTCCAAATTTTCAGCATGGCCTTTTCGGGACCCCACTTCATGACCAACAGCAATGGATTTATGCAATTGTGTCCCAAAAGGCAATTTTGTGGTCACTTTGTGAAATCACCTTTCGGGTGAGATTTGAAAATTTTCACTGTCCTTGCTCATGAGGTGGGGTCATAAGAAGGCTATGTTAAAAATGAAGGTCAAAATATGTAAAAATGACAAAGTTATGCATATACATTGACATTTTCTATGCTCACTCATAACTTTGATAATTTTCAATATGTTGACCCCAAATTTTCAACAAAGCCATTTTTCATGCCACCCCGTGACCATAGCAGTTCTCATTTTTCAAATCCTGGCAAAACTGTGTTTTCACACCTATGGTGTGGAATGATGTTTTGGTGAATATTTAAAATTTTTCACCTACTGGGTTCATGAGGTGCGATAATTAGAAGGCTATGAGGAAAATTTGGAATACAAATATGGTAAAATGTCCAAGTTATGAGTGAGCATTGCAGTATTATAACGTTCACTCATAACTTCACTAATAGTCAATATTTCAACTCCAAATATTCAACACAACCATTTTTCCACACCACCTCATAAACATGACAGGTGTCATTTTATAATTCCTGGTGTAACCCCCCTGTTACCCGGGGTTACAGAATCCCAGTAAGACCTAGTGGTAGGCAGGGAAGGCAGCTTGTGAAACTCCAGTTAAATGGATTTCACACTGTCTCACTCTGTTCTCAGTCCCAGCTGAGACTGAGGGATGACATCACCATAGAACTATCGCAGCTGCATGAGCCACATTGGAATCTGCAGAAGGGAGTTAGATTAGAATGTTGGGAGTTTTGAACAGTCAGTAGTTCAGTCAGTAGTTGGAGGTTGTTGTGAGAGGAGCACAGCAGTTCTGTGCACAGGCTCTTGGAGCCTCAGCTCCGAAACAGAGCTACATTTAGGGAAAGGAGTGTGTTTCTGCCTAAAGAGGGACACAGTAAGCTGTTCTTTAAAGTGGTGGAGACCGTTGATTCAGGTCTCTGTGCCCCATCCCTGAGGGGATGGGGTGGAAGGTTGGCCTGCTATTTCAGGGGCAACCCCCTGGCTACTGCTAGAGAAGAAGCTGCCTTATTTTTCCCATGTGTGTGGGGTACAAGAAGATTTCAAGATTCGCCTGTGGGGCACCTGCAACCAAAGGGTGAGTTCTGCTCTTTCTAAAGGGCCCATGTTTCATCCTGAACTGTGTTAAAGTGGGGATTGGACTGCTGAAGTAGTGGGAGGCCTAGAGTAATAGGCTCAGCCAAAGTAAAAGTATGTTCAAGTCCAGCACAAGGGGAAAGTCAAGACATGTTGAGGAGATGTGATATACGTCTACCCTGTAATCTACATTGCCAAGCTCAAAAAGAGTTATTTAGTGTCCAGAGAAATGGCTGGGTATGAGTTGTGGGAGTGGAGGTGGGAGACCCCCCCATCTTTAGTAACCAGGTCCACCTCTACGGATTTGCTCTGTGGATTTCTACTTTGCCTCATGCACTTGGCCAGTGATGAGGGAAGTACCCAGATGTGGGATTGGAAGGGAAATTTCCCTTAAGGAGTCGAAGGCTCTAAGGTGGTTTGGGGAGCCACCAACAGGAAAACTGGTTCATTCCCATATGGACCATGATCAAGTGGCCGGGGGGGCATAGCCGGTTTTAGGCACCAGTGAACCCTGCTGTCGCTGGGGGCCCCCTGCTTTTGTAGCCCCAACCAGAGCACTGTACCTTAATTATTTTTAATTTTTTATCTTCTTGGAACAGCAACAAAGGGCTGTGCAGCTCCTTCTAATGTGGCATCATGACTTCATGAAATGCCTTACCAAGCTATATGACTCTGTCAGTACAAGGCAAATGAGCAGCAATGGTTGTAATGGGAAGAACTTCCCAAAAGAGTTACTCTGCTGTCTGCCAATAAAAAAACACCTAAAATATACCTCTGGTTGTACTGAAAATAAAACATAATGAAGTGCATATGGGTTAAAGTCAAACAGGCAAAGGTCGTCCAAGTAAGGGGCTGCCATGACTTTACTAATCCTGCTGGGGGCCCTCCAAACTCTAAAGCCGGCCCTGCGGGGGGGAGCTGGGCCATGGGAAAAACCCAAGTAGTGTACAAGTTGGGCTGTGTACCCAAAGCTGCGTGAAAGTCCGGGCTGTGTGCCTGGTGGGTTCAGAGCCAGAGGGCTGGAATAGTGAAGAAGTGTTCTGTGTCTCTAATCTGCATTATCAGGAATATAGCCCCATGGGGGTCCGTCTATGCTTTGTTTGTTCAGTTTGGATGTGAATAAAGCCACATTTTAGAATCCCATTCCTGGTGTTGGACATTACAGTTATTGCTTCCTGTGTTCGGATTTACTTGGGTGCCCCTGTGCAGAGTAGCCAAACCTAGGCCCCCTGTGCAGAGTAACCTAGTCCTCCCCAAACCCAGTCCCCACCAGGTACTGCTGTCAGCTTCAACATCATACCACCTGTCATTTTGCAAAAAGGCAGGGGTGAGGGCCTTACAAAATAGAGGCACCGCTGGGATTTTTATTTTGGGAGGAAAGGTGCTCAGGCAAGGGGCTAGCATTTTGGCTATCTGGCAGTGGGTAGCCCAAAAAGCTGAAGCAATTTAACTAGTGTGTCACTGTGTGCTGTGGATCTTATGCTGCTGTTAAAATGCCAACTGTTTACCAAGGGGCAGTAAAGCTAAAAGAGTGTGCCCTTGTCCTGCATCAATTGTTTACAGCATTTTTTGCCAGCTTTTTAAAAGAACTGTGGTGATGAAGAAAAGTGTGGAAGACTAGGGGTAGCAACAGGAAAATTGTGCCCTGGACGTTGGAAATGCTTTTGAGTAAACTGAGAGATTTGCTGTGTGAATGACCATGCTATATGGCTGAAATGGGCTCCCGCCGTGGAGTCAGTTGAAAAAAAAAAAGTGGTTTCTGCAGTTTAAATTTGCCTGCTCGATGATCGCCGTGAAGAGAAGAGCACTCGCGAGGAAGAAGAGGCTCATTTGCATGGCGTCGTGTGATTGGTGAGGCTGCAACCAGTCCTGCCCCTCAGCCAGCTCTACAGTGACTGCCCAGCATTCGAGAGGGAGTGTGAGCAGAGTGCGTTTACTGACTTGGTGGAGGAGCATTGCGGTGATTAAAAAGTGCTGTATAACTTTCAAAATTAGCCTTTGCTGTTCAAAATCGGGCTCAACCCACATCTCGACCGACTGAATTGCGAGTGTGGTGATCGGGGAGATGATCGGCAGGACTGTCCACCTGTTTTATTTCTGAGGCCTCCAAGACTGGCTGCAGGCCGTTTTTCCATTGCAGCAAACAGCTACTGATAACAGTGAGTACCAACAGTGAAAGTTGCTAAAACAGTGATTTTCTGCCAAAAGCCAGCTGAATATGTGTGCAGCAGTGTAGTCGCTTTGCAAATAACGACTGTGTCAAGTTTTACCAGCAAGTGCAAGTCTGCTAGGCCATTGACTGTGAGCATAGTTATGGATTCAGCATCAGTTTAAAGTTTTAAAGCCAGAGAGAGACTATGAGTTGTAGCCAAATGTGCAGCACTAGTTTACAGGCAATTCTGTGCTTGAAATCCTGAGGCTTTAAGGGACTGTGAACTAAAGAAATGTTTTCAGCAAGTAAAAAGTCAGTGGAAAATCATGTAAATGTGTTAGAAAAAGAACAGTGCAAGTTTGTGCAGTTTTGAGCAAGTTATCAGTAGTGTGTGTAAATCAGATGCACAGTGGCTTGACCCAATTTCTGAATGTTGATGCGCAGGAGTGCTGCCGCTGCCATTACAGGGTGGGGTAGCAAAGTGAACACAGCAGCAGAGGAGCCATTTTAAAAGTAAAAAGAGTGTTCAGTAAAGTGGGTCTTTCAGTAACAGTGAGCATTTGTTTGTTTTCCCTGCAGTTATGGCCTCAGGACCAGCTCTCTACCCGGATCATGCCCGGGCTGCAGTAACAGCAGCAGTAAATAGGTTAAGGGACATTGAAAGGTGTTATTATGGAGGACAACTGCCTTCTCATGTGGCAATTCCTGGATATCCAGTGCAAGTGTGTCAAATATGCTTAAATGCTGGAAGGGACGTCTTCATGATATCTCGCTGTTCTGGGTGCCTAGAGAAATATGGCTTGTATAAAGTGCCCCAGATTCGTTTGGCTCCCACATGGACAAAGGTTCAGGAATCTGTAGTTGGCAGCACACAGCACCAGGCTGAGCCTGTTGAAGAAGGCCCCTCGGGGGAGTGTGGCACAAAGCTAGACAGAGCCAGATGTTGATGTTTCGGATGCTGGATCGACGAAGGAAAATTCAGACAAAGCATCAGTAGACCCCGGGAGAGGGGGCTAGCCCAAGTCTAATAGGAGAAGATGAGATGAGGGATGCCTTTGAATGGGAGGTGTCGACCTCCATGCCTAGTGATGAGTGGATAGTCTCAGGACTGAGGACAACTGCTCAATCCTGGGCTCAGATCCTCAGTAAGGAAGAAGAAGAGGGGGAACCTATGTGGCCTTGTGAAAAAGGAATGGGTACACAGCCTCAAGCTCTTGCCTCGGAAGAATGCATGGAAGAGAGTGGTGAGGCCACTGCCCTGGCTGTGCAAGAAGAAGAAGAAGTCAGGGATCCGTTTTTCATCTCGTTGAGGATGCGTAGCTGGCTGAACCAGGACTGGCCACCCCTAAGCCAGGCAAGTGGTCTCAGGTTGACCAAAGCTAGTAAAGAGGAGAGACTGGTTCGTAGGAAGGCGAATGAAATCTATGGAATGTCCTTTCCTACCTTTCCTCAGAAAGTCTGGGAGGAGATTGAGAACAGCAGGAAATCCTGGATCTGGGCCGAAGCAATGAAATGTGTGCATCCTGGTGCAAACAAGCATGTCAAGAACAGACTGTTTCATGAGAAATATACCCAGTGGAAGAGAGGCAGGACACTATTTATGGACACTGTGCGAATAGTGGATGGAGAGGGACGTGAAACCTTCTACAGTGTAAATTATGTGTGCCCAGACGGGGTAATAATTCAAGCTCCTGACCCCCGGTACTATTGGCCTCAATGCAAGAACCTCCCGGCAAATGTGCCCGTGCCTGCCAGATGGAAAGCCGAGCAGTGGTAGTCAATACTGCCACACCAGCCTTTTGCAATGCCTTTATTGATCCACCAGTATGGACATCCAGGACTCAGGTGCCCCACATTCATCAGTTCTACAGTGTACTGGCCTTTCCAGAATCCATTGACTGGCCCACCAGATGACTTCAGATCCAGAAAGGACACCAGCCCAGCTGTATCCTGATCCATCGCCTGGTAATCGGATGACGTCAGACCAGATGTTTTCCTTTTTGTTCCTGTTCTAAGGTTCCATCTCCAGAGATGACATCATCCCAGCAGTTCCCAGACGTGCCCTCCTGTAGTTCCTGGAAGATGTCCACCCAGCTGTATCGGAAGAAATGCTGCCAGGGAGTCTTTGACTGAAGAGCAGGTCGGTTCCTTTAATCCTTCTACAAGGAACTGGTAAGTCCGAACTTTTCTATCCTTATGACATTGCAGTACACACCCTACACTAGCAGACTCCAGAATGTGTGAACTGTCCTCAAAGACTCTCCCCTTTGGGACTTTGGCCTGCTAGAACTGTGCTTCACCGGGATCCGGCCCAGGAGAGACTCTTTAATGGACTAGCCTTCGGGCACTGTGGTCACTAGATGGGACTTACAGGGCACTCCATCCCCCAAATGTGTATTGTAAATAATGTCATTGTTTTTTTACTGAGGGCTGGAATAGTGAAGAAGTGTTCTGTGTCTCTAATCTGCATTACCAGGAATGTAGCCCTGTGGGGTGTCTGTCTATGCTTTGTTTGTTCAGTTTCGATGTGAATAAAAGCCACACTTTAGAATCCCATTCCTGATGTTGGACATTACAGTTATTGCTTCCTATGTTCGGATTTACTTGGGTGCCCCTGTGCAGAGTAGCCAAACCTAGGGCCCCTGTGCTGAGTAACCTAATCCTCCCCGAACCCAGTCCCCACCAGGCACTGCTGTCAGCTTCAACAGCATATCACCTGTCATTTTGCAAAAAGGCAGGGGTGAGGGCCTTACACTGGGCAAGACATGTTTTCATATGTCTGGTAGGAAATGGAATTTCGTATATTATACTATAATGCCACACGTCATGTCTATAAGGGGAGTCATAAAATAACTATCTTGAAAATCCGGGGTCAAAATAAAAAAAAAAATGTACTTATTAAGAAATTTTGTGTGTAGTGCCAGTCTTCACCCCAGCGGGTATGCCTTGTGATCCCATGCCAGTGAGCTGAGTTCATTGCCTAGCTCACTCACCCAGCTATGTGTTGTGAGGGTGCAGGGATAGTGCTGTTATGAGACAACCCCCTCCCAGCCTGAGAATGAAAGCTGCAGGGTTACCTGTATAAGCCAGTGTGCCATATAGTGAAGACAGCTCTTCTATTGGCATAGGGTTCTGCACCTCTGCACCTGGGTGAGAGAGGTCCTGTACATTGGCTAAGAGATGGACTGTTTGCCTTGTGCATCTGTATCTCTGGCCACATGCAAGTGCAGAGAAGACAGGGCCCTACACTTCTGCAGCCCACCAGACAGTCCCATGAATTCTTCCCATGTGTTGCTGAATAGAAGTACAGGGCCTTCAATGGCCCTTCACTTCGGTCACCCCTTGGTGAAGTTCTCAAAGGGTCCTGCACATCTGCATTTGTTTACACAGGTCCCAAATGGACCAAAACTGCACTAATGCATCAGTTAGGGTTCCAGTTAATGCCACAAAAGTAGTAAAATGTGGTGCTAGGGTTTTTCACCCCTAACTCCCAACCCCCATCCTCCAAGCAGCAAAAGGGAAAACATTAGGGTTTTGGGTCTCCAGAATCTTGGCAAATCAGTGGTAGAGTCTTTCTTGGGGTTATCAACGCTAATGCATTCCCTGTACTGTGAGCAAACAAGGTCAGACTTGATGTCCTTTCTTCATGCAAGGAAGACCCCACCCATGATTTCCCAAGACTCCAGTGACCCCAAACCCTTATGTTTTTTTTCCTTTTGTGGCTTTGGGGGGTGCTGGGGTTGGGAGTTAGGGTTGGAAACCCTAACGTCACATTTCCCTACTTTTGTGGCAATAACTGGAACCCTAACCAGTGCATTCATGCATTTTTTTTGCAAAGAATATAAGGACATAATGTCAGCTAGATGAAGAAGGCTGGCTGAGGAGGAGAGGGTGAGGGATGGGCACGTCACCACTAAGGAAGTGGATGTGCTAGTAGTGAGGGAGATCCTTATTAAAAACCCCTCTCCTTGGGGACACAGCAAGGGATGTTCCCAGGGCTAAGAAGGCCCATATTGGGAGATAGTTTCCAGGACTGTCTCCCAGGTGCAAGGGCTGGAAAGGATACCTGCACAGTGCCAGCACCAGTGGGTTGACTTGATCTGGCATGAGGGTGAATGCATGCAATGGCTGTGAGTACAGCATGCTGCTGGAGGGATATGGCCAGATAAAGCATTGTCATTTGTTACACTTTATTTGAGTCATATGGCTGCAACTGTTTAGAAGGGTGCACAACCAGCATGAACTGTAACATAAGTTAGGGGCTGTTGGAAAGTGGTACCGGGTCAAGATAGCACTGCAATAATAGTGCATGAAAAACCATGCCATGGAAAGCGTGTAAGGAATTAGAGTGACAGGGGTAGAATAGCGTTAGTGAATTACCGCTACCCTTGTCACTCTACAGTTGGCCTGCAGTGGGATCGAGTAGCTGTATGCTGAGGTGCTGATCATGCTGCTCCCATGGTGGAGTGGTTAGGGCATCAGCACACTGCACAGCAAGAGGCCTGGGACTGTAGTTCAGTTCCTGCCAGGTCTTCTGTTGCTGCAACTTTTTTTTTTTAAAAAAAAAAAACTGATTCCCCCCTCCTGGTGTTTTCCCCATCTCCAAAATCCATGGCCCCCCCCAGAGTTGATTATTGTAAGTCCAGGGAGTGTGGGGTGAAGCTCCACATTAGGTTGTGGGGCACAGCCCCCCTGCAAAAAATATGATGTCCCATTCATTTCAATTAGGCTGCACTGTTTGGTCGTGTCACTGATGTACCCAATCTTGTTTTTGACTGCTGTGGTTTTCCTTGTGCTGTTTTTTAGTGTGGTGTTTGTTTGTGGCAGACTGACCCCGTGCCTTGGAAAGCAGTACTGTATTGATTACTCTGACTGTATTTGTCAGTGTGAGATGTACATTATCTGCAGCATGTATTAGGGATGGGCAGACCCGAAAAAGTCCTGACCCTTATTATCAGGATAAGGATCCAGGCCAAAGTCCTGATTAGTTCTGATCAGTTCTGATTTAAATCAGAACCTTTTACAAAATGTGAGGAAAACTTGAAATCTGCCATAACAGTGCAAAAAATGGCACTGATATTTATGACACACACATGGATCTGTAAACTGTGTTTCAGGAAATGAAAACTGTGAGCTTATGGCACTGATGTGCTGCTGGTCAATTCAATACATGGCAGTCATGCAGTTAACCTCTTAGTCTGTCCCCTGCCTCTACAGTGGTGTAACTGTAAACTGACATGTCTGACCTTAGAGGGGGATCCCAATCCCATTTGTAGGATCCAATGGTCATTTGACAGTTTGTCATTATTGCTTTTTGTCAGCCTTCTTGCTCCGAGTCCAAACTTCATTCAGTGGAATAGCAGGAAATTCCAGAATGCAGCCCCGTGTTGCAATCAATCTGGCAGCTACAAGCTGTAAGACTATTTACAGTAAATAATGGTCTTACAACTTGTAACTGTAGCTGCCTGCATGATCGCGGTTTGGGGCTGCATTTCGGAAATGCCTATTATTCCATTGATTGAAGTTTGGACACGGAGAAAGAAGGCTGACAAAAAGCAATCCATCTTCACCCTTCTACATGCCCGGAGAGTAGATGAGGTTAGAAATTTATTTTGTGCCCGGCGTGATCGAAGGAAGTGGGGGGGGCCCACTATACACCACAGAATGGGGGATATGGATGGGGGTAAGGTACCTGAACCCAGGGACTGATTTAGGGCCAGTGGGTGAAAGCAGGGGCCGACAAATCTTAAAATTAAGAACTTGTCCATGGGCAAGTGACTGCACTAAAAGTAGTAGTCCTGGTGCTCGAGGTGATAGTTAGAAACCAGCATAAAATGAAACAAATTATTTTTCTTAAAACATATATTTGTTCTCAGTTAGCTTGTACTTCTGGAGAGATTTCTCTATTACTCTCCTTAAATTTAAGTCTCTTCATATATTTAATTCAAAGCTAAGTGAAACAACTGCTTTGCGACTTTGCACAGAATTCAATAAAATGCTGCCTATTTTGTATTTGTATTCTACTCATTTTACCAACTATAAATCATTATTTGTAAATCATTTAGATTTGTAACAAATGATAGTTCAACAGGACATCATATCAAACTCTCCCTCTGAGTCTAAGATTTTGCAGGTAAAATAAGAACCTGGGACAAAAATCAACACACTACAGAAGGCTTAGTAGGCACCCCAGCACTTACTCAATGTAGAAAACTAATGACTACAACACAATGGGAGAACAAATCAAAGAGCTTTGACATAACATATTTAATTGCTGATGAGGCAGTTACCCCCCAAAAAGTGAGAATGTCATAGAAAAATGACCAAAGGACTATCCCATCACTGCTCAAGCTGCCCAGACACTCTTCAGCAACACTAATCATTTTGTCAGCATTGACAAAATGATCACAGTGCTGAGTTATAAACAGCCGAAACTAGCAATGTAAAAACAATATGCTTCATGAGCTGTTACCAGTAACAAATACTGTTTAAAAAGTAAAGTTCACCTGCTGTCACGGATCAGATCCATTACTACCACTGTCCATTGCCTAACATCTTAGCATATACCATTCCTCAGGCTCCAGCTGAAAGGGTAATGCCGAAGGCTGAGGGCGATTACTGGATCGGCTCTAATTCCTGACCTTTCTCAGTCCCTAGACCTCATGCGGCCTAACTGCTTACTTTCCATTTGCTGCCTGTTGGCTCCCACATTGCCTTCTCCAGCCCAGTAGTACTCACCAACATAGTGGCCAAGAAGGGAGTCGGGACCCTGGGTATTTATTTGTTTGCTGTCCTGTCCCTAAAGTTGTTGCTGCTGCATGCTGCACCGTGGACATTCTTGGCTGCTCACTCCTGCCATTTTAGTGAACTCCATCATGCTGCTGACTTCCAGCTCCCTCTGTCCCCTTGCTTTCTTTCTTCCTTGGCCGCTCACTCCCGAGGCTTTGATTCCTGCCCAACTTGCTGATACAGCAGTGTTCACATGGTGTGGCATCTACACAGTCAGGCACCCTAGCGGCAGATAGAAGAAGGCAGATAACTAAGGCAAGTAAAAATAAAAATAAAATGTGCATTCACTTTGTTTTCTAGCTTGTCCCAACTCCCGGACAGTATATGGGGGTTGGGGGCACTAGACACATCATGGAATGCATTTTTAATCATTACGCGGCTGGCGGACCCAGACTCGGAATACTTATGCAATGGGTTCTTATTGAAAAACGTCTGCCGGCCATATAGAATCTGGGGAGGGGGGGTCTGATTTTATGTGGGTCAGTCCTCCCATCCCTAGCATGTATATATGTATTCACATCCTGTACAGCATCATAGTTTTGTACATGCATTTCCTGTGGATGGTACTCTTGCTGGATTACCACATGAACATGTCTCGGCCCTAATGTGGGCATATTTATTCAGACTAGTGGCTATATGCTCCACAGAAGCTGCACATTTATTTATTTATTTATTTTGTTAACTGGGTACGTACACTGAGCCAAAGGTCCCTTTTCAGGAATGGCCTGGACCACTACAATTGTGGCCAAGATGGTACAATAAAGGAATACATAACAACATGCAATACATACATTACATACTACATTTTAAAAACATTCACAGCTAGTTTGTTGTTGAAAATAAGATTTTAACAAAGATTTAAAATGTGCATGGCTATTTACATTTAGACAAGATTTCAGTAGTGTATTCCAACGCTTGGAGGACTGTACCAAAAAAGCTCTGGAATAGACTACCGCAATCTTGTCCTCCCCTCCCCACTGGGCAGGTTATATCCTATCTGTACCACAATTGGACAGATTCTTGATCCCAAACAACATGAACATTCTGAGTATCTCAGGTACTCCCTGGCTATGATAAACCCTGTCAGTGGATTATACCATCAGTTAGTAATGGACAGGTGTATTGGGGCCTGTTAGCTGTGTTCCACTATAAATTCTGCCTTGCAGAGCAACAGGCAAGGACCTAATTGGAGGAGGCATAGGATGTGTATATAATGTTACTCTGCATATTATGGGACAGTGTTTTGCAGTGTCCCTGCCATGACTGGAGCTCAGGTACCTTCAGACATACTCCTAGAAATAGTGTGTCTATACACTTGCAGTCATGGACACTTACAATATGCATCGACAGCCACACTTTGTATGGGCCACAGGTGGCAATGTGTGCCCTATATTCACTGTAGTGTTTATACTGCAGGTAGAATGATGTGTGCACTGTGCCTACTGTCCATCTGTGGGGCCTCAAAATGAGGTGATACAGTGTGGATCACCTGGCATGCAAGCAGCCATTTGTGCAGCATGTTCATATCCTCCCCACTGTATACTAGTTCCAGTGTTGTCAAACTCCATACTGGGATATGGCCCTGTACCTGTGTATATCTGTGCTCGCCATGGCTCAGGTTATGTAGCGAGCGAAGCGGAAGCAGGAAGTCCAATCCAGAGGGCATTGCCTAGCAACCCCAAGCAGAAAGTTACCTCCCAGCTTGTACTCTGGAGATTTATTGCTTTTTAAAAAGCAACATATACCACCAGTGGTCCAGCACCAAAGTGCTACACCAGTCAGCAGTGCTAGCTCTGGCAGTAGTTGTTGGGTTACTGTCCTCCACTCCTTAAGGCAGTGGGGAGCGGAGGTCACGTGACCTTAATGCCGGTACACCCAGTGAGAGTAGTCCTGCAGTTAAATTAAAAGTCCAGAGCTCATGCACCTATAAAACACTATCTGCAGGTCCCCCCCACACAGAAAACCTCTCCTTGCTGCTCCCAATCTGCCTCCACTCACTACAGTTTTGGTTATGCAGCGAGAGAAGCAGAAGCAGGAAGTTCTAGTCCAGAGGGCATTGCCTAGCAACCTCAAGAAGAAAGTTACCTCCCGGCTTGTACTCTGGAGGATATATTGCTTTTAAAAAGGCAACATACACTGCCAGTGGTTTAGCACAAAAGGGCTACACCAGCCAGCAGTGCTAGTTGCGTCAGTACTCGTTGGGTTGCTGTCCTCCGCTCCTTGAGGCAGTGGGGAGCGGAAGTCACATGACCTCAAAACCAGTACACCCGGTGAGAGTAGTCCTGCAGTTAAATTTAAAGTCCAGGACTCGTGCACCCATAAAACACTCTATCTGCAGGTCCTCCACACAGAAAACTTCTCCTGGCTGCTCCCAATCTGTCTTCACCATGGTACCAATGTTACACTTGTTACTTATGTGCAATGGTGCCTTGTGTCACTGCACACATCACACAAAGGCCAGTGTCACTGCACACATCACACGAAGGCCATATGCATCATGACCATTGGAGCACACTTCACTATGGTGTTCCATGGACATACTCCTTTTGTGCCTGTGTCTCCTGTGCATCTGTGTCATATGTGCCACATGCTGCTGCCTATGCTTCTAGTTGCGTTTGCTGTGTCCCTAGTTCAGTGTATGCCCCTGTGGTAGTCAAGTAACTGTTGACTGATACTGTGATGATGCTGATGTATGCTGGGGAACGATCACATTATGACCGTTGCACAGTGTATGACAAGTTCCTCTTGTACATTAGAATTACATTGGTAGACTTCTGGTGATGTCATCCACCTAATGATCAAATCATAGAATCCGTCACAATCCTGGACACAGCACCAGTCCATCTACCACAAAAATGCTCAATTATACATGTCCTCATATGTTCCAGACAGAAAATGAAAGACTTGTTCACAAATTTGACTTCTAAGGTAAACAAACCTCCACCCTCTGGGCCAGGGGCGTCATGCAACCAGAAATTTTGAAGGGGCATGAAATCAAAATTTCTCTGGGGGGTCTGGGGGCATGCTCCCCCAGGAACATTTTGAAAAATTGAGGTCAAATGGTGCATTTTGGTGACTTTTAGAAGGCCAGGAAGCTTTTCCTTAACATGCTAAATGCTGTCACAATTATACTTTTTTTTCTTTGTTCAGTCTGTGACAGTGACCTCTTGTATTTTCAAAGCAGTTTTGTAAAAACTGAACTGAAATGGTGCATTTTGGTGGCTTTTATCATATAGTGAATCAGCTCATTATTTACAGTCCATTCCTAACTAATTAATTACCTGCTAAAAGCCAGGAATGCACCATTTGAATAGTCAAATTATTACAGTCATCTACTATAAATGTTTTGCATGAAAAATAATGACACAGGTCATCTGTTCTTGCTGATAATTTGTTTACTGTGTAATCTTTTCCATGTATTACTTGCATATATGCAATAGGGATGACAATAAACAGAGTATGATGAATCCATTTATTTGAGTAACTGTGTGTATAAATTTCATTTATACACACAGTTATTAAATCACGCTCCACCACTCATGAGGTTACTTGAGGTCAATGGCAACTTCACAAGATAACCGCTTTATCACACAGTCACCCCCCGCATATCCCTTATTCATGCAATAGGCATGGCAGGGTATTAAATAGCTAGTATAGCATAGCATAATGCTATTCAGTATCAGAGGGTGGTGCTACCCATTTTCTGAACTGTATAGCACTAGACTGTGAAACATTTTTCATGTTTTTTATTCAAGTTTACACATACAAAACAAATTAAAAACAAAGTATTTTTCATTTTGCTAACCAGTCTGTGACATATACTATGCTCTTTTTGCAGCCGATTAGCACTTTCACATGTGAAACTGCTAATCAATTTATTTGGATTATTTAATACCCTACATGGGCACAATACCCATTTAATAAATCCATTTATCTGCACAGCCATTGAATAAATCAAATTTATCTAAGCAATAGTAATTTAATCACCATTTATCCACACATTACTTATGTCATTACCATTTATCTGCATAGTAGTGATGTAATGTATTCCCATATTGAAATGCAAATAACTTTAAAATGAAGAATGATAGCATAATACTGTGAGAACGAAAGGTGTTCAGCAGAAAGATATTTACAAAATGAGTGGTATTTTATTTATAGTTACCTTTTAGTTTGTTTTTTATAATTAGCAAAAAATAGCAGAAAATTCAATTTTGTTCACTTTTTGCAAGAAACAAATGCAAATAACTTTTTAAAACAAAAAAAATGACAGCAAGGTACTTTGAGCACACAAGCTGTTCAACACAAAACTATCTACAAAATGAGTGGTGTTTCATTTAACAGCAACCACTGTGCTAGTTGGAAAGTTGACAAAAAGTCACGCAACCTATCATTTAAAAAACATCAAAAGCAAATGTCCCTGCAGTGTCAGAAAGCATCCCTTGTTGTATAAAGGAAATATACAATGGTGAGCTGTCAGATAAATTATTTATCTGCACAAGTGCTGTTTGACCTCAGAAGTCTGGACCATACCTCTCATCTTATCATGTCAGCACTTGTCTTTAAATTGCAAGCAAACTGTCTGAATGTGTAGCACATTCTTAATCATTATACAAATAGTGGGTTTCCTTTGCTTAGTGCCAAAGTATGTTTCAATAAAAGTTACATTTTTTATTATGAAACTGCAAACAACCCAGAAAAACTGCGAACAGGCATGACAGAGATCATGATGAGCAATGCAAGGCAGAAATAAATGTAAGTGAGAATAATCCATCACATTTGGGCTGGCAGTATAGCCTAGAGGTTAGAGGAATGAGGTGTGAATGAGCGTGATACATCTTGCAGACCAGACCTGAGTTTGATTCTCACAACCTCCACTTGCATACTGTGTGACTCTGAGCAAGTCACTTAACCACCCAGTGCTCCCAGGTCACCCCTGAAAACAGGCATTTGTGCCTAGTGGACCTTACCTGGTTGCCAAAGACTGAAAGAAAAAAAAAATTATTATTTAATAAACATCAGTACCACCTCCCTACCAACAGGCCCTCCAAATGAAGTACTGCAAAAAGAGCAAGCCAGCTTGCAATACACTGTACTTAGTATTGCTAACAAAAGTAAACTGTCAGAACAGCATAATAAAGGATCATACTAATTAATGTTACTTGTTAAACTCCTAGTGCCCGGGGGAGGGGATAACGCACTCAAGTCACACAGTTTACACTCCATTCAAGAGCACAACCACATCCTGCAGGCTCTCAAACCACAGCAAGCCTAATAGCAATCAATTAATGCCCTTTACTAATAACCCTCCAACACTGACAAATGACAGGGGTGGTATTCATGGTAACACCACACCCAGATGAGCGACCTTCTCTTGCAAACCCTCCAAACAGAAACAGATGAATGACAATAAAATACAACACAGACTGACAACCCAGACCCTTCTGAACTTCTGCTGCTCCATGAACATCTGCCCCACTTTGATTGGCTTGTCCATGGTGGCAGGTGATCAGCTACTCTGCCTGCCTCTCAGCACCACAGGGCATCCCCGTTGGATCAAGCTGTGGTGAATGTGGCATAGTTCATTCCTGCTGCTCCAGCTGAGTACAGGATTCTTTCATTCCTGAAAATCAAACTTTTACAGCTCTCTGTTGGTGTCTGGGGTGGTCCAACGGTCATGTCCCTCTGTGTCCCCTACACTGAACCCAGGAGAACTCTTATCACTAGTATTCTCTCTGATTCTCTTGCTCCCCAGACCCCACAACTGCTCAGCTCATGGCATAGACCATTGTCTTTTTGCAGATGCTGGAGGCTGGTCTGCATTGGTCATTTCCACTAAGTATGTTGCTTTGTGGGTCCCAGCACTGTGGCACCTGCTGCTTTCCCAGTGGGATTGCACAGTCCAGTGACACCCCAACACCATGTCCAAGTATCCCAGGTGTATGGTGCTACCCCAACACACCCTGCCTCATGCCCAAGTATCTGTGGCATTCAGAGGCAGCCCCTCCAACACCTCGTCCCCACCCAAGTATCCCTGCTGGCCACTGATAGCGACAACTCTCACCATTTCCCTCCAGACACACACACACACACACACACACACACACACACACACACACACACACACACTGCTTGCCTGGCCACTAAGTGCAGGCTTTGTATAAAGCACTTTTATGGCATGGCAGTATGGAAGGCCTCTGTGTGCCCCTAAAGTCCATCACCCCCGACAGTCACCGTATATCGGCCCCCAAGAGGTACTGTGTATTGGCCCCGTATGCCTACAAAAGCTTCTGAAGATAATTATGTGGGTTGCAGTTGTAACAGTCAGTGAGAACCCTGGATCCGTGTTTCTCGTTATATATTATCTTTAATAAGAAGACATGCCAAGAAAGAAAAGTCAAAATCCAGCATGGCAGAGTTACCAAAAAAAAAGGCATTTTTTTTTTTTGTTCCATGAGCATTTCTGCCTACACTCCAAAGCTAAAAACTGAACTCCCCAAATTAAATTCAGGTTTCTTTTTACCTGGTTAAGTTACAATTTGTCTCTGAGTTTTTAGAGAAAAGGAACAAAAGCTAACCATTCAAAGAAGAGACACTAGCAGGTCTGATGCAACTTTTTTCCTTTTCTCAGGCAATGGACGTGTGAGCAGAGTTTCATTTCCTTTCCTTTCTTTTCCATGATGCTTCAGAAAGGAAATGAAACAAAACTCTGCTCACCCATTCATCACCTGAGAAAAGGAAAAACAAAACCTAAAAGTCAGAAGGGGAGGGGGAGTGGATTGGCAATTTGGAGAAGAGGTACCTGCAAAAAAAAATGGGGCGGCGGAGAACACATTCCAGGTGGATGCCACTCCTCAGCCTTCCAAACACAGAAATCCTTGTCTGTGGGCCGACGCTGGCTCATCAAGTAGTTGATGGACATTGGGCACAGCTAGGAAGAATTAGGCTTGTTATCTCACCCACTCTGCCACATCCCCCTGTCACATACAACATCCTCCAAGAACAGAGCCCTTTTACAAGGCAATTCAGACCAATGAATGAAGACATTTGGACTCACCCGCCTCCTATTGCTGCTGGTACTGCTAGTACTCCGCTCCTGGGAAGTAGCAGCGGCACATACACACCCACGGCCGATTTCACTCAATAACGTGGCCCGCCACAGGTGAACGTTTAACCTTCTTTGTTGCAGTTTTGCTTAGTTTTTCTCATGCCGGCCTTCTCCTCAGTCTGTTCTCCTTGAGCACCTAGAGTAAGATGGTGCCTGAAAATCCACTCTTTGATGCGTGGTGGCATCAACCGATCCCCACTTCCACCACTTATGACTTCAAAAAAGTCAATACTGTTTTAAACCTTGGGATTTTCTGGAAAATAAAATACATTTATGGGTATTTTATACTAGTTTTGAGCAATGATATTGGTGGGGCACATGCCCCCTCAGGCCCTATGGGCATGACGTCACTGCTCTGAGCAAATGCAAGGGAGAAGCAAGTCCTTGTCTCCCTTGACCAGTGATCTTGAAGAGGAACAAGAAACTTTTACAATAACGTCAAAAAAAGTCTGCTCACAGCTCCAAGATATAGAGCACACACTATGTAGGTTAGAAACAATGGTAGCTGATGATCAGAGGGATCTCAGAATAACTGAGAAAAGTATAGGGGTGATGGAGGGCTGCTTATCACACTACTTCTGTACAGTGGATATTCATAATACTGCACTTCTCTCCTTACACCAAAAAGAGTTAGAGCTTGAATAAAAAATGGAAGAACAGAGATTGCTGAAGCAACGTTTGCCTCCATGGCCACCCAGAAAAGACCAAGCACAGAGACATGATTAAATTCATGAAAGAGCTGTTACTTGAAATACTCAGACTGTTGAAAGATAAACCAGTCCAAAACATCAGAGCACACAGAGCCCTAGCCACCCACCAAAAGATAGAAACATAGACTTTGACGGCAGATAAGGACCGCTTGGCTCACCTAGTCTGCCCATTTCCCTACCTAGAGGATAAGCTGCAGATCCTATTTAACCAACAGCCTATTTCTTCCTACCCCCCACAAAAATTGCCTTATGTCTGTCCCATGCATTCTTGAATTCTCCCACAGTTTTAGACCCCACAACCTCCTCAGGAAGGCTGTTCCATGCATCCACCACCCTCTCTGTGAAAAAATACTTCCTCAGATTGCCCCTGAGCCATCCCCCCTTTATCTTCAAATTGTGTCCCCTTGTTCTTGCACATCTCTTTTTCTGAAAGATGCTACCCTCTTGGACTTTGTTGATTCCACTGAGGTACTTACACGTTTCTATTATGTCCCCCCTCTCCCTCCTTTCCTCAAGGGTATACATATTAAGCTCCTTTAGTCTCTCCTCATATGGCTTCTCTTGCAGACCCTGCACCATTTTAGTTGCCCTCCTCTGAACTGCCTCCATCCTGTCTATGTCCTAGCGGAGATGAAGTCTCCAGAACTGCACACGGTACTCCAGATGTGGTCTCACCAACTGTCTGTACAGGGGGATAACAACTTCCTGTTTTCTGCTGGTGATGCCTCTCCCTATACACCCCAGTATCCCCCCAGCCCTCCCTACCACCTTCTCACATTGCTTACCAACCTTAAGGTCATCTGATATGATTACCCCCAGGTCCCTTTCCATTTTTGTTGTTGTTACTACCTTCCACTCATTGTGTAATCTTACCCTGGGTTTTTGTTTCCCAGGTGCATTATTTTGCACTACTTTGCATTGAATCCAAGCTGCCATACTTCTGACCATTCCTCCAACCTTGCCAAGTCCCTTCTCATCCTTTCCATGCCTTCTTGTGTATCAACCCTGTTGCATATCTTTGTGTCATCTGCAAAGAGGCATACTTTTCCTTCCAGTCCCTCTGCAATGTCACTTATAAAGACATTAAAAAGGACTGAACCCTGCGGTACCCCACTAGTAACCCCTCTTTCTTCAGAGTAGACTCCATTTACAGTTACTTTCTGTGTCCTGTTGTCTAGCCAATGTTTTACCCAGGCTACCACCCTGGGACCCATTCCCAGGCTGGTTAATTTGACTATTAATCTTTTGTGTGGGACTGTGTCAAATGCCTTGCTAAAGTCTAGGTAGGCCATGTCCACAGCCCCTCCCTGGTCTACTACTTTGGTCACTCAATCAAAGAAATCAATTACATTCATCTGACAATCAATCAGATTCATTAGATCCTAAGGCCCATCCATGTTCTACAATCATGGTGTTTCTTAATTACTGTATAAAAGACGAAGTGCTGAGAACTGTCTGGGCTAGAAAAAGAGGTTTACTTTGGGGACAGACATCTCTACTTGGAGTACAATTTTGCTCCCAGCACCATTTAACTCTGTAGACAAGCCCTGATAGCCATCTGAGCTTTGATACAAAAAGGCATCTCAACTCACCTCGAATTCCCTACCTATTTGAAAGTACAGACCCCTGAAGGAATCCATTGGTTTCCTTAGCTGGGGTATGCATAAGACTACTTGGATGCCTAAGGTATTCAACTTTCAGAAATCCAAAAACAATTTAACCTCAAGAAATACAGAGCAGATTGTAGCAGGAGTGGAAACACATTTTACAAAGGTATAACAGTACACCCAACCACATCTCGGAGTCCCTTGCTGCCCATGAAAAAGGCACACATTCAGTTCCAGCAGTTTGGCCATCTACCAGCCCTGCACCTCTGAAAACCTTGAGTGCCACAAAAGCACCTGAGACCTGAGGGACTTTGTGAAGATGCCTGCCATTTTTACCTGGACTCTGGAACTGTTCCTACCTTCTATTTCATTTTGGATGGACTTTCTAATTTTCTTTCCACATTGAACTCAGGATTGCAGTTAATTCCCCTTGGTATCAGCCATAAAGGACTGAGGCATGTGACTGGGGAGGGGAGTGGAATGAGGAACTATTAATTTTCTTGTTTTATTTTGGCCAGGGGGCACAGGGGGGTGCAGGCAGCACATTTGTTGTTTAGCTTTAAAAAAAACAAACTTTTCACTCTGGTTTCATAAGCTGGAAGGGGGGGCACTATCTACTATGCCTGTCCATGAGATTGCCTGTAACATTACAAAATCCCGTATCATAGCTCTCAAGACAATGGAGCCCCCAGACCAGCTAGTCTATCTACCTAGAAGTCCTACCATAAGTGAAGGAGGCAACCCTGAGTTCCTTGATGAGCCCCCCCCCCCCGGTGAGGGAATGGGGTACCATGCTGCAAGGTGCAGAGTCAGACAGATATAAGGGTATATCCCAATGGACTGTGGACACATCCTTCTCAAATCTTTAATGCAGATCCTAGTTGATCATGCTTGACAGAAGATATCCCTTTGGCCACGGTGGAAGGCCTGTATCTTCATAAGGAGCCTGTGAGTCATATGCAGAGCAGAATTGTCACTATAATTCAGGCACAGGTTTGGGTGGGCTGCAGGCCTCTTTTTCATCACCCCTCCTGCAGCAAGGACCTGGCATTATCATCAGTTCTGGGTGACCTGCTTCTCCCTGTCAGGCTGATGGTGATCATAAGCTCACAGTGTGGGCCACTTACAGACTGAACATCTCCAAAATTGAGTACTTTACAACTGGGCCACAGAAAAAGGAATTTCATTAATTCTGGTAGCACCATTGTCATCTACCATGAGGGAATCAGCACATTCATTAACCAAGGTGCTCTCCTGATGGTTTCCCCTGTCCAACTCCACTGCAAAAGGTTCAGATGTTCCTGGCCGCTACTATTGCAGCTGAGTGGTGCAACCTTACTTTGAATATGAGTTATGCTCTTGTTTTCATTTCCCCTTCCTTTTTCTATTCCTCCCAGATTACCACACCTCAGCCAGAGTCTTAAACTGACCCACGTAAATTGTGATTCACCGGAGATATGGTACTTACATCCCAAACTCACATAGCTGACAGTCACCACAAAGTACAGCACTCTTTGTCTCATCAGCACTGCTTTCTGGCTACAAACTTACCTCGTCCCAAGATGGAGAAGAGCTCTCCATAGGAAAGGTTCTGTCACACACACCCACACACCCAACCTGCTAGTTGAGGGTGACACAAATGCAGACCACCTTGAAGCTACAGTTCAATAGTTATTATGGTTTCTACATGGTTTGAAACTATTATATTGTGTTGGTTTCACAGACATGCTGGTTGCAAGTCTGATTTGAGTTTCTGTTATGTCAGTCAACCTTTGAATGTTTTTTTAGCCCAGGGCTAGGCCCTGTGTTATTGTGACCATCTGATGGATTTAACCATAATATCCTATCCTATAATGTTAAAGAAATCAGTAGCCCTATGAAGTGAACGATAATCCTGTAAGAATTACAGAAGTTGGATGCAGAGGTTGCATTACTACAGGAAACTCACCTTACAGCCACAGAGTATATGAAACTTAAATGTTCCTGGATGATATTTATAGATATATATTTATTTCTCACATTCCCTTACAGAAATAATGATATGAAATGTTTTCATGCTGCACACATAAAATTATCAATATGATATGCATGCTGCAAGCATGATTTAGATGTTAAATTAGAACCAATTGCAAGCATGTGGCTTATGTGCAACAAGCAAGTGTGGAAAGCGTGCTTTTTATTTTAAATTGGTACAGACTGCATGCATAAGGCATGCGTGCAAAAAGCAAGTGGTCGCTGATACACACATAAAAGTTAAGTGAATTCCCTAGGATCCCATCATATTAAATGGGGGTTGATGAGATTCAAACCCAGGTCTTCAGATTTCCAAGTCTCCTGGTTTGCAGTTCAGTGCCTTTAACCATTAAGCTATACTGCCTGTACACATATGGCTCTCATGTACTTCAATACAAGTCTGCATACCTCTGCACACATTTAGTATGCTTATAGCCACTGTTATACTTTTTAGTTTTCTTGTCCCCTCTCATCTCAGCTGCACAGCTGAACTGTAGCACACATACCAATGGAAACATGTGATCCTTTCCACCCCAATACACACAGTTATCCACAAAACTACTTAATTACTTATGCCTGGCCTGCACTCCTACCATTTTCTCTCCATAGTTTTGAATACTTCCGCACAAACAGACTGTGGTTAAAATCTCCTCCTGCACGACGCCCTTTAAAATCCTTGGTACCTGTGACTCCCTACTGCCTACAACTGACTCTGCTAAGTACCTTGGAGTCACCCTTGACCCCCAGCTGGACCTCTCTGGGCACATCAGGAACATTTGCAATGCTACAAATGGCAAACTTGGCCTTGCTTATAGGGCTAAGGACTGCCTCACCCCCGCCGCCCGGCTGGCTTTAGCTGGGGGGGTACTACTGCCCACCCTCTCCTATGGTCTCGTTGCCTTTGCCTCTGCCCCTCGTCATGCCTTGCCAAGTGGGATACCACGTACAACAACATATGCCACTTTGCTCTCTCGCCCCCCCGACTTACCCACCGATGTGAGCTCTGCTCCCGTCTGGATTGGCTCCCCCCTTATAAACTCCGGATATGCTCCATGGGCAACTTCATCGACAAAATTATCCAAATGTCCGCTCCTGCCTCGCTCGCCCTCCCCCTGAAACATGCCTCCCCTGTCTACCACCTTAGGTCCTGTGTGTCCCAGACCCTCCTGGTCCCCAGGACCCGCACCCTCACTGGTGATAGGGCATTTGCCTCTCACGCACCCAAGCTGTGGAACTCCCTTCCCCCCCAAGTTTGAGCCTCCCCCTCCCACTCCACCTTTAAAACCTCCCTCTGGAACTTCCTGAAACCTGCTGCAACCTGCCTGTGTGCTGCCTAATCGCCCAGCCCCATGACCTTTTCTGCTATGGTACCCCAACCTAGCTCTGCCCCCCCTTGCTGACTCAGTGCAGCACTCTACTAGTTAAGTTGACGTTTTGTGTCTTTCAACTTGGGGGAGGTCTCACACCACCCTGTAGCCCCTAGGCCAGTATGTTTTGTAACCTGTGGTTGTCTACATGCAATTCCATTGCTTCTTCTCACAATCCCCTGTGTTCATCCCACTATTTTGGAGTACGTGCTGTTTCCCTGTTGTTAGGTTATTCTGTACTGTATGCACCTGACAAAATGTTATCTCTGTAACTACTACTCTACCTCACTGTTGGAGTATGTCTGCTCCTGATTGTAATGTTGTCAATGTATCTATTGTTAGGTTATTCTGTACCATATGCACCTGACAAAATGTTATCTCTGTAACTACTACTCTGTCTCACTGTTGGAGTATGTCTGCTCCTGATTGTAATTGTTGTCAATGTATCTTCTCCTATGTAATTACCCTGTGATTCTCCCGGGTCACACATGAAAATAGGCACCTGCTGTCTAGTGTGCTTACCTAGTTACCAAAAGCAAATAACTAAATAAGGTAGCAATAACTCCATACCAACCCACATGGCCAGTCCCCCATACACACACACTGCAGCAGGTGCAGCCATGCTGCTACAGACAACCCTCCAAGTATAGATATAAGTCAAGAGTCTATTATCCATTTTCTAGGGAGCCAGAGGTAGGAGTCTTGTGATGTCCATGGGTCAGAGTGCTGGGGTGTACCCCCCTCGGAATGAATCGAGTTATTTTTTATTACTATTTTTACACATTATGATGGCGAGTTGAGAATAATGAAACCTTTGTTCTACTAACAAGGCTCTTGTTGGTCAGTGACATTTAACCTAGTAATCTCCAACTCTCCACCGATAATGTATTAAAATGGTAATAAAAAAATACCCCCATTTATTTCAATGGTGCATGCCCCTGAAATCTCCCTTGCCCTATGTTATAATGTGCTTGAGAGTGGGGATGTGGAGGCCAGCTTCATGTGGGGGGGGGCATAAGCCTGTCTATAGTGGGGCTCCAATAGTCTGTGCATAGCATACCACTCAACTGTCCCTGAATGCAAGGGACAGCCTTTATTTTACCACTAAAAACTGCTCTGCTCCTCATTCATCCCACAGGGGAACATGCTGTACACACTGAGGATGTCCTTCAAATTTAGACTTTATGGCAGGGGCACCATTTCATATTTCAGCAGGGGGGTGCCAACAACCAGTGGAGGTCAGGCGCTAGTTAGCCCCTTGGTGGCAAGATCTAGAATGTCTGGAATGTCTCTAAAAGGTAAAATTTATTTGTTGTGACTGAAAAGTGATATGCAAATCAGGAAAAATTCAGATGTACTGTATAAGATTCATCTGTCTGGATCCTGGAGCAGTGCACCAGATTTGGGCTTAACCCCACCCAGTTTCTAACCAATTTGTTTCCTGGCTGAAGTTCCAAACCCCACCCCCCCACCACCACCACTAGTTGTCCAGATTCTCTCCCCAACTTTATTACATTCAGTACCCATCTAATATGGGTCATGAAGTTGCCCAAAGGCACATAAATGTGAAAAACACATCAATATTTCAGTCCTTCCTCCTTCTGCAATCCCCCTTTAAAAAAAATATTTACTTTTACTTACCCAGTTATTTGGCCAGAACCTGCTGCCTGGCCGAGTGTTCCACCAACCCAGTTTTCGGTCTGCTCCTCCTCCTCCATCCTTCTGCCAGAAGCTGGATGCTATACCCAGCCATCCCAGGTCCCCAATGTGGGCCGCGACGAAGTCATCTCACCAACCAAACCCACCCAACCTGTGTTGCTTGCTTCTTGCTTGGCTGCTGCCATGGCTGCTGCCACGCTACACTAATCAAGGTCTATGAAGGCCACCCACACCACTGTCACCACTGCTGCTAGGCCTAGCTTTCTGCCATGGGGGGGGTCTGTGCTGTTTTTTTTTTTTGTGAGGTGAGTCAAATTGAGTAAGTAGGTAGCTTAGTATCTTTAGTTAGCTTCTAGCTCACCCTCTGCCTTTTCAGCAACCAGTGGAGACGGAGACTCACTAAGAGTAGATCAATAAAAATATGCCACCACAACACTACTATTTAGAGTTCAGTGCACACCGACTCCTCCAAACTGTAGTGTGCAGCCTGTGTACTCTGTGGTGGGAAGACAGTGTTGCACTCATGTGACTTGTGCTCTTGCTTGGCTGGAGCTCCTACACATCACATGTGATGGTGCCACCGCTACTAGGTGGAGAGAGTGGACAACACAATACAGATGCAGTTGAGTCAGGAGTGCACCTGCAGCATGAGCACACACAGAACAGGGGGGCACTTATTGTGCAAAAGATTAAATCTGAATTTCATGCCATTATTGCCACACCATAAGAGCAACCTAGGCTTAAATGTGTGTGTGGGGGGGGAGCTGGCACCCCTGCTTTATGGTAGAAATTCATTCTCAGGTGCTGATATTGGTACAAGTAAATGCAATGGTTTCCACTGTGTTCTGAGTACTTTACGTTTCAGGATGTGTCCTGATCATGAGGGTTAGTGTCATCATTGTCCCTAATTTTGAGTATCCATGTCCCTCATTTCAGTGACAAAATGTGAGGTACGGTGCATGCTTCCAAGACCCTACTCAGCACAAAGAGTGCTGAACATGGCCATAGTGTATATGCTCAATACAGAATGACAAAGGGAAAGTACGTGAGCCAGATCAGTCATGAAGAAACACATCTGTAGTACTAAATATGTATAAGGGGATTTGTATGACCCAAAGCAAAAAGGTCAGGTTTCACAACAGAGAGGCCCCTCTTCACACATCTGGGATTGAGGATGTTGGCTGGCTATATTCTAGGCATTTAATGCATTAAGCAAACAATACTTTACAAATTAATGAAAATTTAATGACAAAACTCAAAAGCCATTAAACAACTTGCAAAAGAATCGGAATTAATGAGTTTACATAATTTTGATGGGAAATCAATGCAGAAATGCATTTTAATTACTTTAATTGCTAGTATGAGAACTAGAAACTGGTGTGTTTTTAGATGAGATTTGCACCAGCGTAGTTGCTGCACACACAGCAAGGGTGCAGCATGTGCAACTAATATGATTTTTAAATGATGTTCATAACAGCTTAACTGCTGCACTCATATCAAGCATGCAACATGCAAACTTGATGTGATTTTTAGAAGACGTTTACACCAGCTTACCTGCTGCACACATGTCAAGTTTGCAGCATGAGATCACATGATGTGGTCGACTAGGTAGTAGCCTTCGTGTGGAGCTCCTACCTATCCGAAAATAAATTACCTTCCTGAATGCATCTATACCTAATTTGCCATCAACAAAACTTCTGGAGAATCTCTCTAGTCACCAGCAGTCAAATTAAGTAAGTTTGTGAAGCAACGATGGAGGCGGAGATGAGCCTAGCTCTCCCTAAACACATGTCACCCTCCACGCCGGAGAAGCAGAGCAAAAAATCTGGCTGCAAGCTCTGGCCTCCAGGAAAACTACTACTGCCACTCTGGACCCCAATCTTCTAATAGTGGAGCACTTCTTGGCAGAATTTCGTCCATTTAGAGAAGAGGTAAAATCTCTTACTGGAGAAATGAGAACCATGGCCACTGCTCTAGAGGATATTTCTTGTCAAGCTGGGGACAACGAAGTGCACCTAAAATCATTGAAGAAGAAAACAGATCGGGTCGAGCCTGAATTCACCACCATCAGGCAAAGGGTCCCACAGCTGGAAGCCAAGGTTGAAGACCTAGATGGACACAGTCGGCGTAATAATGCTGTACTGATTGGTCTCCCAGAAAATGAGGAGAGTGCCAATACGTAATGTTCACACAAAAGCTGGTACAGAAATTGGTGGGCCCCTCTCCATTTGGTACAGAGTACTCCATAGAAAGATCCCACAAAGCATTAAGGCCAATTCCCCCACCCAATGCACCGCCTTATCCTCTACTTTTTAAATTTCTCAATTTTCAAGAAAGGCAGCATTTCCTAAATAAGATCAAGGAGCTGCAGGAGGTGAAGTGGGGAGAACATAGGATTCGGGTGGCTCAAGACCTGCCTAAAACAGTATGCCAAAGGCACACCGGTTTTCACCCAATAGTATCAAAATTAATACCAGCAGGACTGAAATTTAGGATGCTATATCTGGCCAGATTCAAAATCAATCCACAAGGTCAGTGGAAAAGTTTTGAAGGCCCATCTGTCGCAGAGAGCGAGCTTACAGTGGCACTTCCTGATCTTTTTAAACCCCATTGAAAAGCTGGAATGCAAGGCTGGTTTTCACCTAGTATTGTCAAGATGACTCCAAGTTTATGGTGGTACTTCATTTAACCACAGAATAAGATATGGAGATCACAGATCACAGACTGTTGGATGGATGAATTTCCCCTTATTAAAGTACTTTGCCAAACTGCTCTCGCTGGGAAGATGGTTTTATATGGTATAGTCTGGGTGCCCTGTCATTTCAGTTCATAGTTTGCCACAGTGCACGGTTTTATCAGAGTGACAACTTTGTAGAGTACCAGAGATAAAACTTCTCACCAGATTGCTCTTGAGTTCTTATGGAATCTTTGATTTAAGCACTGGATATCTTTAGTGCTTCATGTTTGCTTATTCAACCATATAATGGTATTCCTTTCTTTATAGTATATCTTTTGCCTCAAGGACTTGTGCTACAATTTTGTTTGATGTACAGGCCTTGTACTGCTTATACCTGATTTTACTTACCAAGATGCCTCCTAGCTGTTAAACTGCAATAATAGCAATTTGTTGCAGTTCTTTATTTTGGCCACAAGAGGGGAGTATTATATATAAGATTATACTGATCACCATGTTCTTATTATCTAAGTTTTCATGATCATGATTCTAGTAGTTAATATACTACGTTCATAGATATAGGGCCAATACTTGGATAGTGTGTTTAGGACAGCACATAGTATTGGAAATAAAAGGGCAAGAGCGGGAGGGAATGGGGCTTGGTTTGTTAGTACATCACGGTTAGAATGATTACTGTGGGTTATCAGGAGGTGGGGGGCAACTACCTCCAGTCTCTTATTGCTTCCAATTCATATCTGGATAGAATATTACAGGGGATCGAGGGAGGGAGGACCAGGGTACTACTGTCTTATCTTTTATGTTTGGGTATCTGTACAAGGGAAGGGCAGGAAGGGGGCAGGGGTTCCTGGGGCTGGACATCGAAATGCATCACCTGGGTTGCGATATGATGAGGCATACGGTAAGAAGAATACCACTGAGTGCTAACGTCTTGTATTACATGATGTTGGAGCAGACCCAGTCATTCCTGAACTTCTCATAATTTGTTAGTGGTTTTCACAAAGTGCTGGAAATGGCTGCAGATGGAACAGGCTGTGGATAATATGTTGTTGGTCCTGCTACTGCTACGCAGTGTGTGAATCACCACTAAATTTAGTCTGTGTGCAAAGCAAAACATACTCACAAAATGGTCATCATTGATAGACTTCTTCAGGTTTGTGCCACTGTTGGTAACAAAAAAGACAATTTTTAAATTGATGATAACACCAGTCCAAGACCACAACGTGTCTTGCAGAAATGTGAGAATATTATGTGCTCTGTGGTCTTCCTCCATCAGTCCAACGTTCAGCAAATTTTGACGACCTAATGATACTACCAGATTGGGGGGGGGGCAAGGGTGAGCCACAAGGTGATGCATTGGAAAAAGCAGCAGCAGCAGGGTGCTGCACACACCAGTGTGCAGTTAAGGAGAGATAGGCATGCAGAGGGTTATCGCACCTACATATCGGATGTGCAGTAAAAAACACCACCAACAGCCTCTTCAAGCAGAGCAGCAACAGCAGATCATATCCCATCATACAGTCATGGCAATACACTGTGAGAAAATGTAATATGAGATGGGATCTGATAACGGTGCAAATAGTTGAGAAGCCATCGGAAGGCAGTATCTTCCACAACTGATACAGGCTGGCAATCAAATGCCATCATCTCAGCAATCAGCTGTGTGAATTTCTGTGCTTTTGTATATGGGTATGTTCATGGAAACAGAGTACCAATGTAGAGATTAAATGCTCCAGCCTATAACTGGCACAAGTGGTTAGTAGCAAAAATTTGTATATTGGCTTGTCGCTGATACTGAGCAGAGATAAAAAAGATTAAATGAAAATCCTAGCACAACTTTTTTTGGTTTTTTATACGTGATATCCAAAATGTGTCATGTATTTCTAGGCTAAAATGTGACATAAAAACCTATGACATTTGTACTATACGAACTCCTGTGGATAAACATTATTTGTAAATAAATCAGTGCTCAGATCCAAGGTGTGTTGTGTTTTATTTATTTATTTTAGTTTACAGCCCGATGGTGTTCACATTGATAATAATGTTTTGCAGCCAAACTCCCCGTGGTGAATGTACTGCTGGTGTCCACAAGGCCAGGCATGGTTCTGATTTAGTTTGCAGCTGTTTGCACTAAAATTGCAGTTTTTTTCAATTCTCTCCCTCCTTCCCCCCACCCCATACTGCGTAAATACTCTCCCTGTTGTTTTAATATCTTAACCCCCATCTCCTCCCAAATGACTTTTAACACACCCTAACCATGGTGTCCAGCTCTTGAAGATGTACATATACCATGGTCAGGAGTTGAGAACCGGCCTTAGTAACCTATGGAAGCCTCACAATTATGTGGTAGGGAGTGCTCAGAACACTGCTTAAAAGGTTCTGCTCCAGAGTTCTTAGTCCTTCTTGCCACTGGACTATCGTGCAGGAAGAGCTTGATGTCCACTGCCAGCATCCACCATACAAACACCACGGTCTTGCCTTTAGTATACAAACACCACATTTTTCAGGGAGTTTTTCAATCATAGTGCTGGACTGGAGGACCAGGAGTGCCAATGGCTGGATTGTACTGTTTGCCTCTTGTTTTTTTTCAGAAATGTTTATTTTGAAATGTTTGGTGTCCATGTACATACACCGCGGTGTCCACGTACATACACCACAGTGTCCAAGTACATAAACCACGGTGTCTGCTGTACATACATCACAGTGAGCAGTTCTGTTACCAGGCATCTTTGAGTCAGTTATCTTACCACATGCCCACTTTTAACCAGTTTTATCATGGTATCTTAAAACACATTGAAATGTATCAATGTGCTTCTTACTAGTAACATTTGTTTTCAATTACAGCAACTGATTGGTGTCCATGTACATGCATCACAACCATTTTGTGTCCATGTACATACACCACGGTGATCTGTGTTGTTCGCAGGAACCATCAAGGCAGTTATCTTACCACATGGCCAGTTTTTACTGGTTTGACCATAGTATCTCAAAATACATTTAAAACTTGATATATTCTGAATTACAAAATTTGACCTTCATGGCACACTTTGGTACATCACTTTCATGGACATACCCATATAAGACATGATACTTTGTTCATGCATGCAGAGCATCCATTATTGGAAGTGCAACAGGAGACATCGATGTGGACCACTTCAACAACAGTGGTGTGCGAAGTGCTAATGACTGTCTCTGCCTTGTAGTATCACTGGAGTTAGAAGTGACCACCAGAGTAAAGGGCCAGACTCTGTATTGGTGAGGGGGAAGAAGTGCCGGACCACTGGGTTGCTGTATATCAGATCTGTTGGTACCACCGCCACTGCCAGCTGTGCGTGCCTACCCATGGAGGGGTTTAGTCTTGGTGAAACCAAGGGTCCGGATCCAGACCCAGATGAGCTTCAATACACTTGAGGATGCTTAAGCTTCAAGCGGTTCTGTAATGATGTTGTGATTAAGTTAGAGAGTGATTTGCCTTGGCTTACATTGGCATTACAAAAAGAACAGACTAACTTCCTTGTGTTCTCCTTTAACACAGTGAAATGTAGCCACACAGCACTTTTAACACTGTGGTTACCAGTGATTCTGCTAGCACCACATCCACCAGTTGTTTTTTCAACAGATGTGCCTGTCTTGTCCTGATGTTCTTGCCCTGTGACCACTGCCCCTGATGGTGCCATGCCAGTGCTGCCATCACTTGGCTGTCCTTCAGGCTATGACGGAGCCTGCCAAAGAAACATAAGTGTTGCTTGTTTGGTCTTCTTCGAGGGAAGGGGACCTTTACTCTTACTGCTACTTCTACTACCTTTGCTAGTAGTGCTACACCTAGAGGCTATTTTGCCAGCCACCCTTTTTTTTCTGCCCTCTAGGTACATAGTGTACTCTGCCTCATCTTCAAAGTCACTCACATGTGTCTCTGATGAAGAAAATGACATGACACTGGGCAGTTCATCATTTGGAAGGAAATACTCAAAACTAGATGATTGGTCATCCTCTGCAATGTTTTCAGGAGTACTGAGAAGCTGAGAAGCAGTAGACATAACTATATCAACTGCAGTGGTCATACTGCTAATATGCACAAAAGCAGAGATACAAGAGTGCGGTGATAGTATTACAGTAGTGGCAGTAGTGGCAGGGTTCATAGTGTCAGTAGTGGCTAGAGTGACAGTCATAGTTGCAGGACTGACTGTAGTAGCCATGTTGCCTGTTGTTGTGGAAGAGGAAGACAGGGTCACTATAGTGGTGGTTATAGTAATGACAGATGTGATGGTACTGGTGAGAGATGGGGACACATTGGTAGTTGTGGTGTGATTTGTGATGGTACTGGTGGGAGAGATGGAGACACATTGGTGGTTGTGGTGGGAGTCGAAAACAGTGTCCTTCTGCTTGTGCTTCTTGTATCACTTTGTCTTGTGCTACCCATAGTACTACTGCTGCTGGAAGACATTGGCTTGGAAGGGGCAAAGAATAATGTTGGGCATTGAATAAGGGCTGACCGTCACTCACATTCAGGTTCAGCATCACCAACTTTTTCCTCCATTGTAGATTTGCTTGGGCTGGACCAAGTATGCTTTTTTCCATCTCTACCTGTCATTGTCTTTGTCTATGCCAACAAGTTCTAAACACTATTAAGTACTTAATACTTTGTAAATGTACAAACATTTTGCTTTATTTAGCACAGAAAAATTATTGCAAGCAGCACCTGCTGCAGTACAACTTTATTTTAGCACAGAAAAATAATTGCAAGCAGCTCCTGCTGCAGTACTGCTTTATTTTAACACAGAAAAATTACTACAAGCAGCATGCACACAGAGCAGGTGAGGGTGTGCGCACACTGCAAGTATCACTGTCTAGCCCGAAACTGAGGGGGGTGGAGTGCAGTCAGCCAACTGCCCTCCGAGACTGCTGGCATCTATTGACTTCCATGAAACCCCAGCCCAAACTCTGATTACACCACAAATATTTCTTACAGAGATTTCTACAGCAGAACTACACCAGTTCACTTTTTTTATTTGCAAATGCACACAATTTCTGTAGCATTTCAGTACAATAAAAGGGTCGCAAGCAGCAGTACTGCTTTTTTTCACACAGAAAACTTATTGCAAGCAGCACACATGCAGGACAGGTGAGGGTGTGAGCACACTGCAAGCATCACTACCTAGCCCGAAACCATGGGGGGGGGGGGTGGTGGAGTGCAGTCAGCCAACTGCCCTCCGAGACTGCTGGCAGCTACTGACTTTCATGAAATCCCAGCCCAAACTCAGATTATACCACAAATATTTCTTACAGAGATTTCTACAGCAGAACTACTGCAAGTCACTTTTTTTATTTGTTAATGCACACAAGTTCTGCTGTATTTCAGTACAAAAAATGGTTGCAAGCAACAATACTGCTTTATTTTCATACAGGATAATTACTGCAAGCAGCATGCATGCATAGCGAGGTGGGGTGTGCACACAGTGCAAGCATCACTACCCTAGACCCTAAACTAGGGGTGGGGTGCAGTCAGCCAACTGCCTCCAAGATTTCTGGCTAGGCTAGTACTGGGTTTTATAAACCCGCGCCTCATACTTATAATTTACACCACCAAATTAAATACTTTTTTAATCAGTACAATACAGCAGTCAAGGTAGAAGTTAAAACTACTATAATTAAGGAGGTAAACTGCAACTTTAGTCTCTCTGCAGCTCCACCTGGCAAAATAAATCAGGCAGTTTCTCTGGGGAAAATACAAAAAGCCTAAGAAAAGAAGAAACACTTCTCCTTCACTTCCAGAGCACAGTACATAGAATCCATTGAAATGAAAGTATATTAGTTTCTCTCTACGGCTTCTGTCAAAAAAAAAATCACTACATCAGATGATTTATCCATGGAAAAAAATTAAAACTCCCAGTGCTCCCACTAGTACTAGGCACTAACGACACACAGCACAGAACAAAAAAAGATAAAGGTTTTGTGATGAAAATATTAGTTTTTTGCATCTCCTAATCACTGCTGACTCAGAGCTCTCTCTTCACCCTGCACTATGCAGCAATGTTGAACTGTCATGTGATCTAGCTTTAGCAAATACTCAGTGATTTGCCAGCAAATCCCGTGAGATCTTGAAATCCCGAGGGAATGCTGAATACCAAATATCGCTAAATAGATACGATATTAGATACTCCTGAATACTGAATATTGTATTATTCATAGGTATTCAGGATTTAATATTCATTACTCACACACCCCTAGCTTTATTACTACATTTTGTATTTGACTTTGGTGAGGGCAGCTACGGCCTAGCCAGACATCTTGAACTAAAGATAAAAATAGGTAAGTATGAGGAACTTATAGTGCTGTGAGTAGAAATAGGAAGCGGAGAGATACAAAGGGTACAATACAGCATAGGAGTAAAGAAAGCTGAGTTTGGTGGAAAAGATAGAGTTAAAGAGCAACTCTGTATTATAATAAAAAGCTTAAAAACATTACATTTACATCAATTGTGTTTTAACTTTATTGTTTTCTAGTTATTTGTTATTGTTTTTTTACTTTCCCATGTTGTTGGTCTACTAAATATAAATGCAGCACTTTTTCACTAAGTCTTTCGAAATGTTTCTGACTCTCCCCTGCTAACCACACAACTGCTCCTTGTTGCCGGCCTGGTGGTGCTGAGGGCTGAGGCACTGAATGCCTTATCTCACACCACACCAGCAAACCGGGTTGGAGAATGAGCCTGGGTCATTGAGAGCCAGCGGAGGGAGCAGGATTTAGCAGCTGCAAGGCAAGCTCTATTCTCCTGGAGTGGGATCCTGTCAACCCCATAGTTCCACTGCCCCAGGTGGAGGCCTAAGGGGTGCATAGGTGGGTGGGCAGCAAGGAGAGGGAGGGAGGGTGCCATGGTACTGCGGCATGCATGTGCCTCTATATGTGCATGCATAGCCATGGCATGGGGTAGGGTAAATGGGGCATGGAAAAACTGGGGAGAAAATGTAGATTGAAAAAAACAACTGCTGTTTGTGACATCACAGTCTGTCATGGTGAGCACTAAGATGTCATAAACAAATGCATTATGAGGTTAACAGGGGAGAGGCAAATGTTTTCCAACGTTTTCTATACAGACTTTTAAGCTGGACTACCAAGATGTGCTGTAAATCTTGGACAGGAACAGAGAAAATAAAAAAAATGTGTTCTCTAGTAAATTATAGCAGCTAAAATATCTTATTTATAAAAGCACCTGCTGAAGTGCAGAGTTGCTCTTTAGTGTCGGAGTAAGGAAAACACAGTTATAGTGTCAGAGGACAAAATAAAACAAAACAGTAAAAAATAATAGGAAACAGGAGCTGCTTTCCTCATGCCCTGACATAGCAGCTGTGCTCCTCCACTTTCCCAGCACAGACACTGTCATCCCGATGCCTAGACACAGAAGCTGCGCTCCAACTCCATCTCCACCCTCCCATCATGGGAGCTGCACTCCCCAGCCTCCAATACAGGAGCTGTTGTCTTCTGGCCCCCAATACCCAGGAGCTGTGCTCCCCCCAACAAACGCACACATACACACACACACACACACACACATATGCACATACACACACACAAGCTGTGCTTTCCCGAACACACAGACATGAGCTGTGCTTCCCCCACCCACACACAAGCTGTGCCACCCACACACACACACACACATACACTAAAGCTGTGCTTCCCCCCAACCACACACACAGAAGCTGTGCTTCCTCCCCACCCATACATACATACAGAAACTGTGCTTCCCCTGCAGCCACACACACAAAGGATGTGCTCCTCTGCACCCACCCACCCACCCACACACACAGGAACTGCACCTCAGCTTGGCTCCCTCTCCTTACCCATGCTTCTCATCACACTCAAGAAAGTAGAATGACTGGTCTGCTTACCAAGCTGGCTACCTATCCATTCATCCATCACTCTTTCAAACAAACAAATATGTCACAAGTTCACCAACCTTTGTGCTACTAGTCTCGCTGCACCATTCTATTCTTCATATCCAAAATTACCTTGCAAAATAACGGTGATAATGATAATGATAGTCACTGTTAACATTTGTGCTCAAACAATCAGCTTGATTTTTTGAGAGCTTCCTGACGGAAGTCCCGCCTACTCCCTCCTGCTCTTCATTGGCTTCTCCTGGGAGGGAAAGGTTGTCAATTACCCCTATATCAGAAAGCTGACAAAACAGAAATCTAATGCTGAGTGGAAGGCTGTGATCATGACGGCGGTGGCGGATGTGTTTTGCCTAGATACGTCATCCGGCCATTCGGGGGAAGGGGACCAAAAATAAACTCCATCACACCTTACTGCCAAAAAAAGTCCCTCGCATCCATTGACAAACACCTCTCTCATCCCATTCCATGTAAATTAAGTCCCTGGTGTCCATTAGCAACCTCTCACTCTCCCCATCCCTTATTTAAAAAAGCAGTCACTGCTGTCCAGTGACACCTCATTCCCTGTAACAAACATGGACACCCCATTACAGTCAGCCCACTCAATATAGGTCAAGTAGAAGGTATTACCTGAGCACTAGGGAGCCAGAGGTAGGAGTCTCAAGGGATATCATCCTCGACACCTGCAAAAAAAGAAAAGAAAGAGGGACACAATTGATAAGTAGCACTTAGGTGGTAAAGTAGGGTGTGAAGAATGGATTAGGTAAGAAAGTATACTTATCTGGTGGTGAAGAACTCCATGTCCAGTCCGATTGTAAAATAAAGGAAAACTTTGGTTAGCTGGGGGAAGAAACACAGTAGTAGCAGAAGCAGAGAGGAAAGGAATTATGGTGTTGGAGGTGGGCTCAGCAAAACCCCTTGGCTCCCATTGGTGGCTGACTGGCCAGTATTTTACTTGGTTGCCCAGGTGAGGTATTGATGGCTCTTTGGGGCTAGTAGGCCATTTGTTAAAATGAAAAAAAAAAAAATGGTGGTCCTGCTGTGGGCGAGATATGCCCGGAGAGGGGCACTATGTAAATTTAGCCCTGGTGGTCTAGCTCTCTAGTGATTAAGGCCAGTTTTTATTTTTTAAATAAAGAGTACCCTTCCCTGGGGTGTAGTGGGGGTTCCATGAGCCGTAGCATAATGTGGATGTTGATATGTTGAGTGTCCAGTTGGAGGACACGCTGGGGTTAGAGCTGCTGGCAGCCCCATACCACGATTGAGCTAGAAGTGAAAGTGCCTGCAGACACTTACAACTCCCAGCCTGTACAGAACTCAGGCTATGGCCTACTCCATGCTAGTGGGAGAGGGAGAGACAAAAGGAGCTAGCGTGAGGTGTAGGAGACAACGGATGGAATTGCCTCTCCCACATTCCCGAACCACTGCTCCGGCAACAATGTTGAGAGGCAGAAAGGGGCTGGAGCAGCAAAGAGAAGTAACTCCCACAGCAGTAGTTGGGGGGGGGGGTTGGTGAGAGAGACAGCTAGCAGAGAGGTCGGCATCAGTAGCAGCAGAAGGTGCTGTATATTGTAAGCCATGCTGTAGCTTTTGACATTGTCGAGCAGGCTTAATTTAAATTGCAAAAGCCTTATGGAAGTAGGCAGGACTAAGCGCTCCTCAAGAGGAGTAACGGACGTGCCTCCCACAGCTGAGTACAAGCCTGAGGAGGGGCTGAAAAGGAGATGTGGGGAGACCAGAGTGCATATAGGGGGGGTGGAAGTCAGCCCACAGATAGCCACCCAAGGGACGCAACAAAAGCAAAGGAAGCATAAATAAATAAATTAATTAATAAATACATTTATTAATTAATTAAAATATATTAGTAAGTGGTTACGTGTATGGGGAGGTTAGCAGTCCTTCAGCAAGAGCAAAGCAGGCCATGTTTGGAGCCTGCTATCTGGCACTGAGGACATTAGGATGTCTTGACGTTGACAGCAAGAGGTGGGATCAGCCAGATAGTAAAGGAAAGTTAAAGAAGCAGTGTTTGTTATTTAAAAACTCTGTTAACTCACTCAACTGCTGTACAAGTGTTCTGAATAGCTTGCTTTAATGGAACTGCAGTATTCCACATATTTTCTATTTCTCAAGTAAGGTAATGCCTACAAGGTGCAAAGAATCTCTCCAGGTCCGCCATTTGTACTGCTGGTTGGTAGAGAGCTCTCCTGCTGGCAAATTGCTGTGCCTCTAAAGGAGGCTTATTTGAATATGATGCATCTCATGCTCCTCCCTCTGAAGTGCCAATCACATCTTCAAGCTCATTCATGGTTTGTGGCAGGAGACTGCTGTCAGTTCAAAATGGAGACAGCTGCCTCATTTTCCAGTAGTTCCTTGGAAAGCTCTGAGTATGTGTCATTGCTGTTACTGATCATAGCATTAAAAATACAGGTCTCCAGTCTGAAACTGTGTGGTTGTGGTCACAGTTCGGGACATCTAATAAAGCGGTCGGTAGCTTCATAAACTACACACAATCAAGCTAATGACAAATTCCCTGTGACCTTGATTCTAGTGCATAATCACAGACAGAACAGTTTATGGGCAATAATACTGTCATTCCTACATTACACTTAAATTGTGATGGTATTCCTAAACAAGGGATATGCCCAAAATAATAGCCATCAGGAATGACAATCAAATGAAGTCTTGTGGCTTGAATCAGTGTCTGAATTTCAGCCTGTACTGACTGCAAGTGCAGCTTCCTTCATCTCACAGATCAGTGAAAAGAACTCGCACAAGCCATTCCTTTCTTGCATATACCTGTGAAAAATATAAATAAATAAAAACCATAGAGGTGTTAGTATTTGTGTAGACATACATTCCAAGCATTGGCTATGTTTAGAGAGGGCATAACTTTCGATCACAGAACACAAGGAAGTAGGAGAGAAGATCATGCTGGCAGCATGTCAATCAATCCGTCGGTCATGAGAGGGTCAAGCTTGCAAGTATCTTGCACATCTCCTGCACAGCGTGGTAAAATGGCAGCAGACCAATTTTGTGACTTGTGCCACTAATTGAAAAAAAGTTAAAAAACAAGTTAAACAAACCATAGAACAAATGGAGGCAATGATAATCTGCATGGAATGTCCATTCTTCATTCCACAACAATAAAAATAGAAGGTCAAAAGTTTTCATATCCAATGAATACAGCTGCTTTAAGGGGAGAGGCAGTACTGCCTATGAGGGCTTCTGCATGGGCTATGCTGAAAACAATATGCATGTTCAGGGCTGCTCTAATGGGGAACAGGCTTCAGAGAATCTGTTCTGTGTGTGGGGGGGGGGGGTACTTTTGTTGGACATGCTGCAGGGGAGTGGTTGGAGTGCCCAACCTGATTTCCCCCTCAAACAGTGTTTCTAGTGGCCACTGTTAAATGGCATCCCCAAAGGCACTAATGTGCCCTGGGATAGTGGTGCCAGCTGCGAGAGAATACGTGGTGTGGTACTGGTCTGTAGGCAGGAATGGTGGTCCTGGGGGAGGGCCCATCGGTAAGTGGGTGGTCATGTTTGGAACTTTGCCCTTCCCTCCCCCACTGCATGTGCTGCTGAAGGATTTCGCTTTTACTAAGAAATGGGATGGGGATGCAAGGCCAGCACTGAAAGGGTGTAGGGTGCAGGTCAATGCATGGGATTTGGCCACTGCCATGGTATGGGGATGCAGTGCTCTGCACAGGTAGGGAAGGCACAGGCCATCAACTGGAAAGGGGGGTTTCAGGCCAGTGCATGGAAAAAGGTAGGGGGTTGTAGGCCCCTGCAAGGGCTTCCCAAGCACCCTAACAAGACACATCAGTGGATAGCAGGGTGTGGGGGTGGTCCAGCTGTAAGGAGAGTGGTTGGCAGGGGTGACCAACTGGTCAGTGGGTGAAAAGTGTCTGCTGTGTGGGTCTAGCTTCAGAGATGGTGGCCATGTGGGAAGTATGCAGCCTTGAGTGTTGTGGAGTGATCCAGGGATGGTGTGCAGCATTAGGGTGTCCATGTTATTATCACATTTTCACATTATCTACTGCAACTCCCGCTGTAGGATTTCTTTTTTACTGGGTGGCAAGAGGGGTGCAAGGCCCTCCATTGGAAGTGTGTGCCCCTGACAGCTCCCTTCCCTGACAGTGCCCCCTCTCTCCACAGCCCAGAACACTACCTTCCTCCCTCCAAGACTCAACACTAAGTTCCCATACCACCTCCTTCCTCCATGTCCCCCTCCCTGGACCCCCAAAAGACTTTATTCTTCTACAGTCCCCTGCTATCACTACTCTCCCCACCATGGCCTCTTGTATACCTCCTTCCCTTCCCACCACCCAAGACAACTCTCATCCTTGACCCACCACACACATCCCTCCCTCACTAGACATGCCTCCTGGCTCCCCACTGATACCTTCTACCATGGTCTATATTCCTCCCTCCCCAGCCTCCTGGGTGCCCCTCTTTCCCTAGACACCCATCTCTCCTGTATTCCCCAGAAATCTCACTCCCTGGTCCCTGGACACCCACTCCCTCTTGAACCCTTTGAATCCTCCTCCCTCCCTCTTTGGTCCCCTTTCTGGGCCAAATGGACACTTCTTACCTCCTGGGCCCCAGGACACTCACCATACAACACTGTCTGCCCCCACTTACCGAACTCTTGTAGCTCTACCTCCTGAGTCCACCACCCATCAGGGTTAGGGGTGGCTGGGCTCGGGAGCCTTCCAGCAGTACTGGGAGTGGATGACCTTGTGAGCATGACACAAGAGCTGGGAGTGGATGGGCTTGAGAGTTCATTGGTGGGAGGTGGGCTACAGAGCACACTGCCAAGGATGCTGCTACTCACAAAGTTCTATGTGCACAAGCAACACTACCAGTGTGGTAGGTCATTCAGAACAAAGAGCAACACAGAAAATCACACTCACTCCTCCAATTAAATCACAAAATGCAATGCATTTAAGAAAACTCTGTTTATTTAGAGCCAAACATGATAGCACAGCACCAAACTAGCCTCAGTGCTTTGAGTCTGCAGCATGGCCCTTCATCAGAGGCATGACCCTTAATCGGGGTGCCCCAAACGAAAGGCCACGTTACAGAACTGAAGGGTCAGGGATAGTTTGGTGCTGTAATATCATGTCATATGTTTCTCTTGCTCCATAGCTAAGGAGGGCCTCAGGAATCTGAGTCCTTTTAATATAATAATATCAAATCAAATCAAATCATACTTTATTTATAAAAAGTGCCTTTCTTGCAACCAAGGCGCTTGTACATAGTAAAAAAAGTACAATAAATAATCCCAGCAATAATCAATAAAATGCTGTGGTTTAAAATTATAACAACTATAATTCAATATTAAAAATCTGGATATGCCATTTCAAATAAGTGAGTCTTTTAGTGCAGTTTTAAACTCCTGGACGGTCAGGCAATCTCGCACCCGGTGAGACAGAGAATTCCACAGGGTTGGGGCCACAAAGCTAAAAGACCAGGCCCAGATGTCTTTAAACGGACCCTGGGAATCTCTAGCAATCCCTCATTGGCAGATCAGAGAGGTTAGTAAGGATGAATGAGATCTTGTAAGTAACTGGGTCCCTGGTCATGTAGGGCTTTATAGGTCAGCAAACTGACCTTAAAGGTGATCCTCCACCACACTGGCAGCCAGTGCAGTCCACGGAGCACAGGCATTATGTGACTGGTTCTAGATGTACCAGTCAACAGCCTGGCTGCCGCATTCTGCACTAGCTGAAGGTGGCGGACATCAACCCCTGGTAGCCCTAGGTAAAGGTCATTGCAGTAGTCAAGGCGAGAGGTAATGAAGGCATGGACCAACGTTGGAAGATCCTCAGGAGGAACCAGGTGTTTCACCTGGGTGATAGTCCTCAGATGGTAAAAAGATGTGTTGACAACTGCAGACACCTGCGATTTCTGGGTCAAGCCATCGTCAACAATAATGCCCAGGTTCCGCACCTGATCTGAGGTAGTCAGCTCAGCACCCCCGGGACATAGTCCTGAGGGTGAATCTGCCAACAAACCTGCCTTCTGATGATCAGGGTCCACAACCAGCACCTCAGTTTTAGCCGGAATCAACCGCAGCCAGCTCACACTCATCCAGCCCTGGATCTCAGCGAGACAGTTGTTAAATACTGGGAGGGACACATCCTGACCAGGTGCAAAGGACATGTTCAGCTGAGTGTCATCAGCATAGCAGTGAAAACTCAGACCATGCCACCTAATAATCTCTCCTAACAGCAGCATATACACTGCAAACAGCATGGGGGACAAAATGGAGCCCTGCGGCACCCCGCAGGATAGGGGGAGAGGGGCCAAGGAATAAATTCCAGACACCACTCTCTGTATCCTACCCTCGAAGAAGGATTGAAACCATCTGAGGACCATACCAGACAATCCACAGATGAGTCGCAGGTGCTCCAATAGTAAACCATGGTCTACAGTGTCAAATGCTGCAGAGAGAGAGATCAAGGAGGACCAAGATGGAATGTGTCTTCCAGTTTCTCGCTATTAGGAGGTCATTTAGCACCCAGACAAGGGCCTCTCGGTACTATGTCTCTTCCTAAATCCTGACTGGAGAGAATAATAGACATTGTGGCTGGTCAAATGATCATCCAACTGTGACGCAACCATGTTCTCAATAACCTTACCCACAAAGGGTAGGTTAGAGACAGGTCTGTAGTTCGCCAAGCAGTCCGGGTCAAGGGAGGGCCTTTTAAGGAGGGGCCATACAGCCACTTCCTTCAGGGGATCTAGAAAGATCCCCCTCTCCAATGACCTCCAGACTATCTCAGCTAGGACTGGGCCAATCTCATCTACGCATCCTACCAGGAGGCATGTGGGGCCTGGATCCAAACTACAGCTGATTGGTCACAACTTCTGAATGATCATCACTATGCCAGTGATTGTGGGTCAACTAAAGTCAGACCAGGTACACTGGGGGCCCAACATCTCCTGCCGACCACTGCAACTTCCATTAGAGTGAGCCAGATACTGGACCTGATTGTGGCAACCTTATCTGCAAAGAACCGAGCAAACTCATCACACCGTTCTTGTGACAAGGCTCCCCCAGACTGGAGATAGATTGGATTGCACAATCTGTCCGCAGTCCGGAAGAGCTGAGCTGTTCGGTTCAGTTCTGTGCAGCAGCAATCTCCCTGGACAGGAATTCTACCTTCCTATGGGTGGTTGCTGATTGGTAGACCACATAATGGTCCATCATTCTAAGTCTGTCACACTCCAGGCCCGATTTCTGCCAGCTCCACTCTAACCTTTACCCCATTCTCCTCAGCTTCTTCAAGGTCTCATCAAACCAAAGAGACCTTAAGCAGAGGGTGAGGGGGCGAACACAAACAGGTACCATGGAATCCAGGGCTGCCACCACTGCCTTATTATAGGCAAGTACTAGATCCCCTTGATCCATGCATTCACTCGGTACACATGATAGATCCAGTATCCTCATTAGGCCATCTGGGGTAACACCCCTTAAAGGATGGAACCTGACCATCTCCATAGGGGCAGGCCTAACAGGGGGAGCCACGAAACTGAACCCGATGGTGTGAAGGTCAGACCACCCAACTGGCTCCACCACCAAATCAGATATCTCCAATTCCAGGAGGAACACCAAATCCAATTAATGCCCTCCAATAATAGAGGAGGTAATAACCTGTGTAAGGTCCAGCGAGCTCATTAGCTGGAGGAAGTCTTCACCAAACTGCGAAAGTTCATCGTCAACCCAGGCATTGAAATTCCCCAGGATCAGCCATCTGTGGGACTCCAATGCCAGGTCGACAATGAAGTCCGCAACTTCCTGCAGGAAAACTTTCCCATCTCCTGGTGGACGGTAGATGAGAAGAATCCTGCACCCTACACCCTCACCCAAGATACATTCAAAGGAGTTGGTGATCCCCACTGGAACCTCCACCAGGTTCAGTGCCAATCTAAAACAGATGGCTACACCCCCGCCCCTACAATCTATCCTCTGGCATTGTATCACCGAATACCCATCTGGAATTGCTGAAGTCAGAACTGGGCCAGCATTTTCATCCAGCTATGTCTCGGTGATGCAAGTCAAGTCAGATGATCCAACAAGATCTGCTATTATGGCAGTCTTGTTCTTAATAGACCTGGTATTGCATAACACCGCCTGAGTAGGATTAGTGACCAAGGAAGACAGCGTTACTTGTCTGCCAATGGCAGAGCCCTTGGGTATGGGAATCAGGCAGGGAGGACCCCTTTCTTGATCCCATTTTGCCCCAGGGTGTCTCCTTGTTCCCACTACCCCAATCTGCCCACGCTTCCATTCCCCCACAAGTCCCAGCCCCCGCCCTCCTCCTCCTCCTCACTACCCCCAGAGCTCAGCACCAACTATACTCTTCTGGGGAAAATGGGGGACAAATAAAGGGACAGAGGTTCCTGAGTCTGGAGGGGGAATATTGCCAGACCATCCCTGCACCTTCCCAACACATATTCCCAACTAGCAGAATTGCAAATATAAATAAATCCCAACCAAACACAAAACCCAAAATAAAATAAATTAAATACAGAAGCAGCAGCTAGTAGTAGTCAAAGCGGTGGTAATACACACATTTAATTTTATCCAACAGTATTGTTATCAGGCCAATAGTCCACAGTGTTAACTTTTTCAGTCCAAGTCTGATAATGGAAGGGGGGGCTCTCACCACCCCCTAACCATAAAGTCTAGCCAAATAGATATAGCCCTCTCACTGCCACATCATTTGGATGGGGAGTGGGTGTGGGGGGAATCCACTAGACTACAGGTCTGTGACGGCATGGGCATTAAGGGGCCGCTGACAGTTGCATGCAAATAAGCCCATAATAGGCATGCAAATGGCCCCTTAGCACCTTGCATATCTAATGGTCTCATTTGCATGCAAGGGCTGGATATGGCACTTAGGTGCCTTAGCACTATCCCATTAGGTCTGCACTGTCGTTCGTGGCTTCTATGGCTCATGTCCAGCTCCATGTTGAGACAACACAGAGCATAGTCACTATGCACTGTGCTACCAATTGGCTCTGTATTCAGATGGTTAGCAAGTTCAAGCTGGAGTGTGCTAACTCTCTGAACATTGCGCAGAGCAGGATGTGAATTATGTGCCATGCAGCACTCCTGTTTGTGCGACAGTAGTGGTTGTCTCCGAATATGGGGCCCACCTATTTGCTAACCAACCGTGGCTTGATGTAATCAACAAAAATCATAATATGTACATACATATAATCATTGTAAATCTACAGAAAAATTAGGCTTTATGCGATCATCAACAATCATCACTTGTAAATAAAGCAAGTCATTAAAATTCACCCCAAAAATGGACTTTATATGATTATTAATAATCATCACTTGACAGTTAACCAAATCATGAAAAATTACCATGAAAAATTTGAAAATATTAGTATTTTTGATGATTAGATCACCAGCCAAGAACATCATCAAAAATCATAAACTTGCTTGATGATCAGATGATGATAATTGGTGAGTGGAAGTAATTGTTCCCATCTGCCAACCAAAGATCATGATTCATGAGCTACCGATTCAACTGGGTAGTCTTAGACAGGCAGGCAACAGACATAGAATCCTATCATAAGCTCATTATAAACCAAACCATAAAAGAATGTCTGGAAAGTAAAAATAGGTAATAACCATACTGTTGGAATATAGGATACAGTGTGCTGTCTGCTATTCCAGGCAGAGATTTTTTGAGCAGGGTAACCAGGTATGTAAGGTTTTGGCAAGCCAACTAAGACAGTAGGCTGCATCTACAGCAGTTTTAAAAATTAAAGAACAGGGATCAGGAGAGATAGGCACCTCACTGGGAGATACTCCAAAAGAGCTTGCTGAATTCTATGCTGAATTTTTTGGAGTAGAAAGAAGGTGCGATCATACCAAGAAAGTCAGAACTTATCTTGGGAACCTATCTCTCCCATGTTTGTGGAACAAGGAGCAGCAATGTCTTAATGTACCAATTTCTGCCCAAGACATTTTTTAAAAAGTTAAAGATTTAAAGAAAAGCAAATCCCCTGGACTTGACAGCTACCTAGCTGGATTTTGTAAAAAAAAAATCATGACATCTTAATCCCCCATATGGTAGTGGTGGCAAACTCTATCCTAACAGAGGGAGACCTGCCACTATCAATGTGGCAACAAGCTCAAATTTTGGTTATTCTTAAACTTTGGAAATCTGCCAATGATTGTGGCTCTTACCACGCAATCTCTCTGCTGGACACTAACCTAATGATATTCACGGGATATTGGCAGATTGACTACATAAGCATATTCAAAGTTTGGTACACCACAATCAAACCAGATTTATTCAGAGTAGGTTTCTCCAAGACAATCTACAGACACCTATTGAATATTGTCACAGCTCAGAGAGGTAACATGGCCTTTCAGCTAGCCATTAGTTTAGACACTGAGAAGGCCTTTGATAGGGGCAATTAGGCATTTCTGCATCAGGTTCTTCACAGTCGTAACCTGGGAGGGGATTCATAGGGGCAGTGTCCTCTCTATATCATGATCCAGAACCAATAGTAAGGGTGAACAGCCATAAATTTTGGAGATTTTCTTTACACAGGGGTACCAGACAAGGTTGCCCTCTTTCCCCCCTACTATTCACCCTTAGTCTTGAACCACTAGCAGTTAATATAGGAACCAATTCTGAGATTTGGGCAGTGATTGCAGGAGGTATAGAGCAAAAAATAGCATTATATTTGTCAAACAAATCTAATAGATATTTTTGACTCGGTGACAAAGGAAGTGGATCGGGGGGGAACGGTAGATGTCACCTACTTCAATTTCAGCAAGGCCTTCAACACCATTCCACATAAAAGACTGGTAAACAAGTTGGGAAGCCTGGGCATGGGCTACAAGGTGGTGAACTGGGTTAGAAACTAGTTGGGGGACAGAAAGCGGAGGGTGGTGGTAACTGGGATCCAATCCGAGGAAAGAGGGGTGACCAGTGGGGTACCTCAAGGATCAGTCCTGCTGCCAGTCCGTATTAATGTCTTTATTAGTGACATTTTGGAAGGACTGGAAGGGAAGATCTGCCTGTTTGCAGATGACACCAATATCTGAAACAGGGTAGACACTCCAGATGGGGTGGAAAAAATTAGGAGGGACCTAGGAAAGCTGGAAAAATGGTCTGAAGTGTGAAAACTGAAGTTCAACATGAGGAAGTGCAAAATCATGCACCTGGGGCGCAGAAACCCTGTGCAGAGCTACAGGGTTGGGGGGGGGAGTTGCTGACGATCACCAGGGAGGAAAGGGATTATCATCTCAGATGACCTAAAGGTGGCCAAGCAGAGTACAACAGCTGCAGGGAGGACCAGTGGCATGTTGGTGTGCATAGGAAGGTTATCACCAGCAGAAGTAGGGAGGTGATATTACCACTATACAAAACACTGGAGAGGCCTCATCTGGAGTACTGTGTGCAGTTCTGGAGACCGCGTCTTCATAAAGATGTAGACAGGGTGGAGGTGCTTCAGAGAAGGGCAACTAAGATGGTGCAGGGCTTGCAACAGAAGACTTATGAGGAGAGATTAAAAGACCCCAATATGTATACACTAGTAGAGAGAAGGGAAAAGGGAGATATTATAGAAACCTTCAAGTATCTTAAGGGCATAATTAAGGTACAAATGGAAGATATCTTTCTGTAAAGGAGAGGTACAAGAACAAGGGAGCACGATATGAGATCCGAGGGGGGCAGTATAAGAGGTAATGTGAGGAAGTTCTTGTTCACAGAAAGGGTGGTGAATGCATGGAATAGTCTGCCCCAGGAGGTGGTAAGAGCGAGCACCATGGCGAGATTCAAACATGGATGGGATAGGCATAAAGGGAACCCTAAAGGTGGGAAGGAGAAGCTAAAGCCAATGACCAAGTAGGGTCACTGGCTGCTGGTAGGGTATATAGGCAGACTGGATGGGCCTAACAGTCCTTGTTTATATGTCAATGATTCTTCTTTTTTTTCTGGGGGAACCTGCTTCACCCTCCTGTACCTTCTGGATATCCTCAGAAATTTCAGAACATTGGCTGGATATAAAATCAACCACTCCAAATCAGAGACCGTGATCTTTAGGGTCTCCTCTTCTCCTGGTTTGGGCCCTACACAACACTTTTTGATACCTAGGAATCCAAATATCTGGACAAACTAGTAGATTGTCAGAGACAATTAGCAATAATTATGTAAAACCCCTAAGCAAGACATGTACCAATGGAATCTACTCCCCCTCACCTGATACAGTAGAATACAAGTTATTAAGATGAACATACTCCCTTGTATCTTATTCCTCTTTCAGACTCTTCCAATTATAATCCCAGATACTTTCTTGAACTTGTTCCTGAGAGAGACATTCAGATTGCTGTGGTTGGGAAGGAAACCTAGAGTAGCACAAAATATACTGACCCTGCTAAAAGAGCTGGGGGCACTTGGGTCTACCTTGTTTCAATATCTATTATTTGGTAGCCCAGATGGCTTTTGTGAGTACTTGGGTGAAACAAAGAATTGAGTCTGGCTGGTACTGGATAGAGTAGGTGGACACACCAGACCTCCCTTTGTGTGCCACCCTCCATGAGGGTGTTATCTATCTGCAGATGTACTTCATACTCTAAATAACCCATGGACTAAACACACCATATGTATCTTGCTTAAAATTAAATGTGTGACTGCCTTCCCCAACTCATTGGGATCCATTACTTTAACCAGGTACCATGATCCCCCCTCCCTCCCCTCCCCCAGATCCCAGATACAATTAGTGGAAACACAGGGACTTACCATTTTTGACTTCTTACTATCAGAAGGGATGCATTGTACCTTCCAAGACCTCAGAGATGCATATTACCTCAGATGAGAAGATATCTTTAGGGCCTCCAGGTGAGTCATTTCCTTCTGCTGCATGATCATCTGACACAGGTTGGAAGGCCACAGTCTGACTTAGAACATTTGTTTTATTGGTTAGTCACCCTTAAAGAGCTGGTGACATGTTCAGGAGAACTTTAAGAAAACAATATTTAGGCACTGTCTAGCTTGTATTTCCCTTTAGTTCTATATTCCTCCCCCCCCCCATTATTTGGCAGTGAGGTGATTTGCATGAAAACAGGATCGTTGCTCCTGAATAGTTCATCTATTTTTGCTGCTTTCTCCCTACCTGAAGTCATAGAGCACTGTGTGTGACCTCACAGTTACTCCCATGGCAACAGATTGTGATGTTATAACAAAGGATTATGACTTGAAGTGGGGAGTAAGCTATAGAGGCAGATAAACTTAAAACGAACTCTCAGGGACAACAATTATATATTCATACACATTGTTTTAGTAATAAATTATGGGGAGGACAAATATATAATATATAAATGGAATGCAAGCAGAATTGTACCTAATTATTATGTTTTTAAAAGTTTTCTTTGAGGAGTCTGTAGCTCTTTAAAGAGCCCCTGACACTGTTGCAAACACTTTCAAAAAAGTTAAGATTTAGACACAATTTAGTTTATATTACATATATTTTCTGCAAATGTATGCCCCCTTGCTTCCTTACAGTATTTATAAGGAGAATTGCATGAAAACAGGATCACTGTCCACTAGGCTTTGTCCGCTCTGGCTGCTTGTCTATACCTGACACATCATAATCCCTTGTTTATGACTTCATAATTATCTCCACAGCAAAAGACTGTGATATTATAAACTGAACTGAGATGTCAGGTGTAGAGAAGCAGCAAGAGCATCTAGGACTAAAATCCTCTTTTCTTGCTAATGTCCTTAGTAATAAACAAATAAAAGTGATAGGAAACATTTTTTTTTTTAACCCTTTAGATGCCGTTCTGTTGTCTTTTACTATCCATCCAATATTATGATATGTTTTTGAACTTTTTGTTAAATTGATAATCTAATTGTGTTGCTTTTGTAACTACCTCAAATCCCTCTCTCCTCAACAGTTTCTGCTGTCACTTTTCATACTACCTGAACATTCCATGACATCAACAACTCCGTTCCAAGTCATTAAGATGAATAGCATGGAATGGTGTTGTTGATGTTATGGAATGTCATACAAATATAAAAATAAAGAGCACTAGCTGCTGAGGAAAGTGGATCTTTCCTTAGATCTGAGAGTGAAAATTGGTTGAAGCAAATTAGAATACATAAACATCATGGAATTAAAGATGGGATGGCAGTTCACTATGTAAAAATCATTTTTTATCTTCTAAAAAGGGTAAGAATAAAAGGAAAAAAATATGAAATATAAGCTGAATTGTGTTTAAATTTTACATTTTTCCAAAGTTGTCCCAACAGAGTAGGGAGCTCTTTAATGCTAAAACTAGACTGGTATCTGAATAAACTGCTTTTTAAAAAGGAGGATCCACCACTGGAACAAATTAGGATGAGGTGAGGGGCAGAAAGTGGCACCTCTATTTTGGACCACCACTATAAAAAAACGCCTCCTTATGGGCTGGGCTGTAACCATTTCACTCACATGGTGGGAACATAACTGGAGAATCCTTAAAAAGTACTTCACAACTCCTACGGTCACAAAACATATACACAGATACATGTTGGAGGCAGTGCGGAGCAGTGGAAACTCATTACCACATATTTTGAAGTTATCCAATTATGTAACCTTTTTGGGAGGAAATACACACAGAACTAAAACTTTTGACCTCTATCCAGATTCCGTTCTCCTTTCAGGATCTTTTCTTAGATTTACCCACTTTCCTGAGTGGTCCCAGTGTAGTGCCCCAGAGCTGAGAGGGGCAACACCAAGAATAATGAAACCCTTCCCCAAGTCGGGGATTTGGATTTTTTTTCCTTCTTTTCTTTTCTCCTATTCTTTCCCTCCCTGCCTGCCCCAGCCCAGAAGCCCTACCTGGCCTTTGTTTGTTTTGCACCTTTGGCACACCAAGGGGCCATGGGCAGTACACAGCCCTGCCAAGAGACCATTCCCCCATGCCTGAAAGGCCCAATCCCCTTGCAACCAGCTTGGACCTCCCCTGCCCTAGAAAAGGTCCTAGGGAGTGGAAGTGAGGGTAGTTGTGGCTTGGCTGGCAGGGTGGAGGATGCATGAAGCATGGATGCCTGAACTCACTTCCAGCAGGCCCGTGGTCTGGCATCAGTCCCCTCAAGCACAAGTCCATGTCAGCATTAGCCAGTTGGGTGGGAATGGAGGCTCCCCGATATGATCCATTCTCCTTATCTCTCTCCCCTGTAGTCCCAACAACAGTGGTGGGGCAGCTCTGAGTGGAGGACGTGACATGCAGCAGTAATTCTGGTCTTGGCAGAAATACGTGCCCTGGACCTTTTGTTTTGTCTCTGCCTCCATCCACTGCAGCAGCTGCCAGGAAGCTGTCTGGGAGCGCAGCTCCCCAGCCACCTCTCTGGATACCCCCAGCAGCTGCAGCAGTCCTGGGCATGGCAGTGAGTGGGCCGTGTTCCTGACTTTGTTTTAACTCATGCCACAGGCACTGGGAAAGAGGGAAAGGCAGGGAGGAGTGGGCCAAGTGATCAGGTGCTCAGGGCACAAGGGAAAGGAGGGGACCAGCGGCAGCAGTTTGGGCAGGTGTCCATGGCACCTCAGTGACACTGATAGGTGTAGTTAGGAGAAGGAGAAAGCAAAGTGTGCAGAGTTCCTAAACAAAAAAGGAAAAAGACACTGTCTGCACCACCGGCACAAGATATGGAGAGGAGGGGCACAACAGGATGGAAGCCCCTTTGTTTTACTTTTTCACCCTCAGTAATATGCATATGGGAGACTGGACTAGGGAATAGAGGCCAAAAGGGTAAAGGGCAGGGTCAGCAACAGAGGCTCTATTAGCACTGATAGGGAAGGTGTGACCAAAGCATAGATACCCAAATGGACAGGCACAGAGGTCCTTATGAATATTACCTAAAGGGTGTCTCTGTCCCTAGCGAATGCCTTACTGAAGCAGACAGAGAAGTGGAAAGATATTTAAAGGCACAGCATCCTCTGGGGGAGGGGTCTGCCTAGTGATCCGAGGTTATCTACTGAGTCATGTTGGGGTCTCCTAAGCCCATGAACAGAGTTGTGCTATAGTGTGCCTAATGCCTCTAAAGAGGAACCCTTGATCCTAAGAACAGAACTGTATTACTTACAACCTGAACTATGTTATTGGACTGTGTTCCTTGGGAGCCATCTGTCCTATGCTCCAGTGATGGCAACAGAGATGCAATAACTACACCTGATTGGGTAATCATTTATTGCGCAACCTTTTTTTTACGCTTCTGTTTTTGCCCTCAGTCAATGGCCAGGAAAAACACCCCCCCCCCCCAAATTGGCTTGGTCCCAGTACTCACCAGGATCCAGGCATCAAGAGGCTTATGCTGGGTGTTTTTGCCTTGTACATCCCCCCATGGTCTGCCGAAACAGAGTCAGTCATGCAGGGACCTTGGTGCATGAACAGATGCTTTCCCACCACTAAAAAACAAAGGTCTGCCGGCTCCATCAGACAAGGCTAGGCAACATGCTCCCAGACTGCTGTACCCCTCCAGCCAACACCTTGAGTCTGTAGGTGCCGGGTGCCAGGTCCCTTCCCTTCCCAGATAAGGTGAACAGTCCCCTGGATACTCTACCTTCTCCCCCTGGCAGACCTTCTGACATCCAAGATCCACTCCCAAACTCTGGTTGTCGGTGTTACAGGTAATAGCAATACCACTGCACCAGCAGGCTGGCCTATTGCTTAGCCTTGACTTTTGCAATGTGCTCCTGTGGTGTCCCTTCCATAACACTTCCTGTAGAGATGTGAAACACTGAGATATTTGGGGCCAGTCGTAGAGTTAGTTAGCCATTAGGAATGCCACTTAGTAAGTTTAGCAGCTGCCCCAGATCAAGTGTTAGGGTCTTCTGCATTCAGTGGGCTAGGGATTCTGCTTCCAGGTTTATTATTTTGGTGATCCAACAAAAGACACCAGAGCACTCCAAAAACATGGTCTAGACAAGATAATTTTCTGAATAAAATTATTTTATTCAGCCAAATAGCCTAAATCTGCACAAATACCCATACCTGGGCTCAGGCTTGAACCTGAGTGCTTCCACCTAGGGTCTTCCTCAGGGGGTTATTATTTTGATGTCCAGCTTTGCCACAGTTTCCAGGACCAGCTGCTTCTGCACTTGACTCTGATCTAGGGAGCTACACAGCCACTCCTCCATCTTTAGCATTCCTGTCTCCAGCAGCTTCAGGATCTCCTGTGTCCCTACCAGCTCACCTGCTCCCTTCATTCCACAGATGAGGGTTTGTTGGTAGTTCCCAGGATTGACTTAAAGATATCGGGGGCCCACACTTTTTCTTCTGTGGCCCCAATCCTGTGGAACTCCTTCCCTAACCTGACTGGAAATAGCCCAACAATTGACATTTTCAAACAAGAGCTGAAGACCTTTTTATTAATCAAGCTTTTATGAGTAGTTAGTATGCTTTTATTGATAATTAATGTTTGTATTTCTTTGTATGTTTTTTAGAATTGTTGTGAAGCTCATTGAGTCACAATGGAGAAATGGGCTCTATTAAGTAAATCTTAATTGATTGATTGTTTGACTTTGACCTGCTTTGAACTCCCACCACAGCTGTTCCAGCATCAGTCTCATGGTAGTAAGCTGTAGAGAGCTGCTTGTCAGGTGTCCAGAAGTGACTCAGCTTTGGATCCACCACAGCTCAAGAGTGAGGGATCAGAGTTGATGTCATGTCTAACCATTTTCTTATCTTGGCGCCCATCCACAAGTCATATTCATACCAGTTTTGCTCTGTAGAGGTTACGCTAAGGACTGCATCACCAGTGGTCTTCCTGTGGGGAGTTGGCCTAGATTCTGGGGACCTACCAGTGGTCATTTCTGTGGATTGTCCAGCGAGCCATTTACTTGACCAGGATAATTTGACATTTCTTTATCCAGGACCTCCAGCTACTTATCAGGAGTCGCAGGGGACTGCCAAGTTCTTCATCGTCCAGCTAGAAGCATTCTTCCTCATTTTCTGTTCATCCGGAAGACACTCCATTATGGCCTGTTTATAACAAGTGCTTTGTTGGGTCAATCCCCAATTGCTGATTAGCCAATGCTTCATGAAGCCCAAGCTTGGTTTGTCAGTTGCCTCTTCAGATCTCCATGTCCTTGTTGCCTTTGCAAAGTTCACTCAGGACTTATTCTAAAAGGGTTAACCAACTGCTATTGGTCATAGAAACATAGAATGTGATGGAAGATAAGGAACTTGGCCCTCCAAGTTTGCCAATTTTCCCTACCTACTGTAGCACGCAGACCCTACTTGATCTAAGTTTCATACTGATCTCCAGCGTTAACTCCCATTTCCCTGCCACAAGGTTCCTTTATGCATATCCTATGCCTTCTTTAATCCCATCACAGTGTTTGCCCCTACCATTTCCTCTGAGAGGCTGTTCCAGGTATCCACTACTATTTCTGTGAAGAAGTACTTTCTTACATCACTCCTGGATCTACCCCCCCCCTCCAGTTTCATAGCATGGCCCCTAGTTTGTAACATACCACTGGTGTTCCCCATGGTTCAGTTCTTGGCCCCATTCTGTTTTCCATTTTCCTAAATGACCTTCCCCTAACCTGCACTACCTCCAGCATCCACATGTATGCTGACGACACGATTCTATATGCTTCTGGTTCATCGGTCGTGGAGGTCACCACCAGGCTTCAGTCTGACTTCACTAGAGTCCAACACTGGTTTAACTCACATCAACTCTTTTTAAATGCCAAGAAAACTGTCTCTATGACATTTGGAACTAGGCAGAGGCTCGCTAGGCTAACCACCTTACCTATATTCCACACCCTGGATGGGACGGTAATGGAGGACTCACCCTCTTTCAGGTATCTTGGGGTCACGCTTGACAGACACCTGAACTTCTCAGCACATATTGAGACCATCCAGAAAAAAACTTAAGCCTAAGCTCAGTGCCCTCTACAGGAATAACAGCTGTATACCACTTGCGGCCAGGTGTGAGCTAGTAATGAAGATGATCTTGCCAATATTCGACTACTGTGATATAGTCTATGGTGCTGCCTCGCAATCCGCCTTAGCAAAAGTTGATTCTCTCTATAATTCCTTCTGCCGCTTTGCCCTGGATGCCCCCTACCTCACCCACCACTGTGACCGCTACCGCTCTCTAAATTTCCTCACACTTCATAATCGACGTATGCTTCATGGGGAAAAATTAATCTCTAAATACTGGCTCTATTCTCTCCCCTCCTACCTCCCCTCCTCACTTAGTATCCCCCCTCCTAACCGCTACTCTCTGCAATCCAACAACCTACACACCTTTGCTATTCCCACTAGATCCACAACCTCTGGCCAAAATGCTTTTTCACACCGTCTTCCAAACCTGTGGAATTCTCTCCCCCCCCCCGCAAGTCCACCTCTCCTCATCCCCATTCTCCCTCAATACAGCTCTACTCAATTATCTGTTCACCAACTGCTCTTGGCCCTGATTCCTCCTGTAATACTCTTCTCTCCCTCCCACCCTCCCTCTTCCCATCTCCACCCAATTTCCCACTAAACTAACTAGCACTTACTTCTGTGTCTCGTACTCATCCCTCCCTCCCTGTGTATTGTTTCATCATGCATCTCCCGTTCGATTGCACTGTTTTCCTGTATGTATTGACTACATGTATTATATGCACCTGACTCTGTACTGTATTATGCTTTCATTTTTTGTATCATTTAAAAATGCTGTAACTTCCCACTCACCTGTCCCCCAGGGCATACCGTGAGATGAGCATTTAGTTGCTCAGTGTACCCTTTCTGGTGAAACATTTCAGTAAATAAAAAATAAATAAAATCAATTGCTCTGAAAAAGGCTTTCCTCTTGAACCTTATTTATACCCATGAGGTATTGAAAATCTATATCATGTCCCCTCTCTCTTTCCTTTCCTTCAGGGTGTAAATATTGACTTCCATCAGTCTCTCCTCATAGGGCTTTTGATGCAGACCTTTCACCATTTTAGTTGCTCTCCTTTGGACTGCCTCTACTTTATGTCCTTTTTGAGATGTGGTCTCCAGAACTGGACACAGTACACTAGGTGAGGTCTCACCAGTGATTTATGCAGCAGTATCACTGCCTCCCTCTTTCTGCTGTTGATACCCCTCCCTATACATCCCATCATCCCACTGGCTCTCCCCACTGCCTTGTCCCATTGTTTAGCCACCTTTAGATCATCAAATATGATTATCCCTTGGGCTCTTTCCTATTTGATGGTTACCAGTACCCCCCCCCATTTAATACTCTTTTTCTGTCCTTCACCTCCAGTGCACAATTTTGCACTTTTTCACATTGAAGTTCAGTTGTCACACTCTTGACCATTCCTCAAGTTTTCCTAGATGCCTCCTCAAATTTGGTACCCCCCCGCCAGAGTGTCTACCCTATTACAGAGCTTAGTGTTGCCTAAAAAAAGATATACCTTCCCTTCAAATTCCTCTGTAGTGTTGCTAATAAAGACTTTAAAGAGGACCAGTCCCAGTACTGATCCTTGCGGCATCCTGCTGGTCACCCTCCCTTCCTTGGAGTGAACTCTGTTTAGCAATATACTCTGTCTACTATCCCCAACCAAATTTGTACTCAGTTTATCACCTTTGGACTCACCCCTAGGTTGTTCACCTTTCGAGTCTCCCATAAGGATCGGTGTCAATGGCCTTACTGAAATCTACAGTTGGTAGGCTGCATCCACTACTCCACCCTGATCTACTTCCCTGGTCACCCAGTCAAAGAAATCTATCAAATTTATTTGACATTACCTCCCCCTTGTAAATCTATGCCACTTCGGATCTTGCAAGTCAGTGGATTCAATATATTCCACAATCCTTTCCTTCAGTAGAGATTCCATTAATTTCCTCACCATGCGGTCAGGCTAACTGCCCTGAAATTTACAGATTCCTCTTTACTACCACTTTTGTGAAGTGAGACTATGTCTGCCCTCCTCCAGTGCTCTGGGACCACTGCATTTTCTAGTAAGTGGTTGAACAGGACTGTCAGAGGTGCAGCCAGCACCTCTCTGAGCTCACTCAATATCCTTGAACGTATCATATCTGGTCCCATTGCCTTGTCCACTTTGAGATTAGCATGTTCCTTCAGGACTGCCTCCTCTGTAAATTGACTAGTATCCACTACCCTATCAACAATGCCCCAGGTTCTTATCTGTGGACCCTTCCTTCCCCTTCCTCTGTGAACACTGAACAAAAGTAACTGTTTAGAATATCTGCTTTTTCCTGGACCTCTTTCACACACTCACCCCTCCCCCCCTTACAGTTACAATCCCTTCTCTGGTCTTTCTCCTTTTGCTTACCTACCTGAAAAATATCTTGTCCCCATTCTTTACTGCCTGGGCTATTTTCTCCTCCATTTGCGCCTTTGTGCTTGTGACTGTTTTTCCTGCACCCTCCACTTCTCTTGATACTCCTTCCCATCCTCATCACTCTGTGTCTCCTTATACCTCCTGAATGCTAACTTTTTTGCCTTTACCTTCATTGGCACCTAATTTGAGAACCATAGTGGTCTCTTTTTCTTCTTGCTTTTGCTTACTTGCCTGATACAGAGATTTATTGCTTCAACACCCCAGCTTTTAGTTTTGCCCACTGTTCCTCCACTCCACCTAAGTTCTCCCCCTCTGCCAGGACATCCCTGAGGAATTCCCTCATCTTTGTAAAATCAGTCATCCTGAAGTCCAGAACCTTTGCCTTTCTGTGATTTGCTTCTGTCACAGATCTTATATCGAACCACACAATGCAGTGATCACTGGTCACAGGTGGCCACCCACCATTAGTGAGAACAAGGTCCAGAACTGCTCTCTTTTGAGTAGGCTCCCCCACGAGTTGCCTTAGGAATCCCCCTGCCGGGAGTCTAGAATGTCCCTGCTCCTGGCTGATGCTGTAGCTCGGATGCTCAGTTCTACATCCGGCAGGTTGAATTCCCCCATTAGCAGTACCTCACCCTTATTTGTCATCTTTTGGATGTCTTCCATCAGAACCTTATCCATCCCCCCTCTGCCCGTGATAGAGGTCTATAGATCACACCTTTTCGAATAGCGGCTCCCTTCCCTGTCTCTATGGTGATGCACAGTACCGCCACCCCTACCTGTGTTCCCTGAATCTCTGTTGTTTTTATACTTTCCATCACATAAAGAACAGCTCCTCCCCCTTCTTACCCACCCCCATCATTCAGATCAGTCAATCAATTTTATTTGTATACTGGAAGGTATGTGAACAAAAATGCTCATTTTCACAAATGTCCAGTGTAGAGCACAAAAATGCAAAGAATAACTGAAGTACAAAATACAGAAATAACAGAGTACAGCATAAATAAAAAATACATACATGGGGAAACAATGTAATACAATATAGGATGGTAGAATGGTTACTAGGATGATCTTTGTTTATTTTTGTATTCTGTACATCCCAAGAACAGCAAACACAAAAGTAGATTCACGGGGTAGCGATAAAATAAAATACAAAAAGGTAAAACGGTTAAGATGGTGATCTCGGGATGTATAGGGAATAGAGAGCTGAAATAGTTTTAGGTGAGGTAGTAAGAGACAAAATAGGGAGGATAGAACGTGCAGAAGTTTGGGGAAAGTGAAAGTCCGACATAAATAGAGGCATTCCTGCAGACTTAGGTAAATGAGGGTGCCAGGATGGGTTCCGCGTTGGGACTGGGTGGGGCAGCTGCAGTTGGGTGCATTCAGGAGGTAGGCCTTGAGGGAGGAGGTGAAGGAGTGGATGGTATTACAGGCCTGTATTTCAAGGGATAATTTGTTGTACAGCTTTGTCCCAGCGTATGCGATTTAGTTTTGAGCCTGCTTGGTCCGAACAAATGGGGTTTTGAAGACCATGGTGGTGGAACCTTGGGTCAGCCATCCAGGGGCTGAGAGTGGGAAGAGGGAATTGACACTGGGTGGCTGCTGTTTGAGGTAGATTTTGTGAAGGAAGTAGAGCATTTTGAGGTGAAACCTCCCTTCCAGGGAGGGCCAGCTGAGGGAAGAATAGAGGTTGAAGTGGTGAGTATTCCATGGGAGACCAGTGACAAAACATGCTATACTGTTATAAGTGGTTATTAGTTTAGAGTAAAGGAGTGAGGATGCTGGAGGGGAGAGGACTATGGAGCCATATTCAATGACAGGCAGGAGTAGAGAGGTAGCCAGATGTAGTCTGGAGGCAGGAAGCAGGAACTTTCTGATCCTGTAAAGGAGATCAAGTTTGCTATGAATCTTCTTAATGAGGTTGTTTACATGCAGATTGTAGGAGAGGTGGGGTTCCAGGTGGAGACCGAGCTGTTTGAATTCAGTAACCTGCTTGATGAGATTACCTGAATTGTCATTAAGGGTAAGGCCGGTTACAGGGGCTTTATGGGGGCCGGTGAAGATCATGAATTTGGTCTTCTTGGTGTTAAGGACCATGCTGTACCTGGAGAACCATGAATGGAGCTTACTGAAACTGGACTGTAGATTGTAAAACATAGCGATCGGCTTTTCATGTCTGCAGTAAAGAGCAGCATCATCAGCATATAGAACTAGTTGAGTGGATTGGCAGATAAAGGGAAGGTTATTGATGAACAGCAAGAATAGGAGGGGGCCCAGGACAGAGCCCTTGGGGACCCCATATTTAATCGGACAGTCAGAGGAGAGATGACCTTCAATGGAGGTTAGATGGGATTGCCCAGAGAGGTAGCTACTGACCCAACTGACAGCATTATTGGAGAGGTGCACACCTCGAAGGGTGTCGAGGAGGAGGAGGGCATGGTCTACAAGGTTGAACTCCTTGGTCAGGTCAACAAAGACAGATCCGGTGTAGTGACCTTTATCACTGACCTTGAGTATGTCATTAGTAAACCTGACCAGGGCTGTTTTGGTGCTTTGATTGGGTCTGAAACCATGCTGAGCACAAGAAAGTAGGTTGTAGGACTTGAGGTAGGCAGTAAGTTGAGAGTGCACTGCCTTCTCAATAATATTTAAGAGCGGGGCGAGGAGGGAAATAGGGCGGTAGTTTCCAACTTCATTTCTGGATCCAGATTTGAATAGCAATTTAATGGTGGTGGTTTTTCAGGTGTTAGGGAAGGAGCCCGAGCAGAGGGAGCAACTGAGTAGATTGGTAAGGGGAGCCGCTAAGGGTGCAATGGAAAGTTTAAGGATTTTATAGTCAGTCCCGTCGGCCCCTTTGCTTGGTTTCGGGTTATTCCCATGAATGAGCTTGATGGTGTCAGCAGGCTTAAGGGCTTTAAAGTAAAACTTGGGGGGGCAGATCAGAAGTGTTGGTGGAGGGGGGGACGGGGCAGAAAAGGGAGGAGGGATGGAGGAGGGAAGTTTATATTTTTCAAGGTCCCCGAAATAAGAGTTAAAGATGTTCTCCACATAGGTTGGTTTGTTGATGTGACTCCCGCCATGGAACAGGGTGATGGAATCAGAGTTTTTCCCAGTAGTGAGTTGAGGGTACCCCAGAGCTAATGGGGGTTAAATGCTTCCCCGAGTTGTTGGTTATGGAGGTTGTCAATTTTTGCCTTTCTTGCAGCAGATTTAAGCAATAAGGTATGACCAGGGGTTATGTTAATGTTATAGTTAATCACCTCCTTGGGGTGTAATGTGGCACAAGGTGCAGCCGAGTGCCATATTGCCCCCAGGGGTTGATTAACTTGAACATTAACATAACCCCTTGGAGTACCTTATTGCTAATATTATAACTGGGTTCAGTTTTTCTTGCAGTTTTCTAATGACATACAGTATTTATTTTAGTCATTCTTAACCCTTGACATAAAATAGTCCCTATGCCAAAGGTTTACATGGGAAAAAACAAATTGGCTCCTTGGCTGTGAGTCAGCAGTGAATCTACTCTGTGGGAGATGAGGGAATTTCATTCTACTCAACTGTGCTGCCACTCTTTTATTCAAAATTGAAATTCAAAAATCTGTTTCTTTAGCCCCACTGATAACAGTACTTCAAAGGAGTGTCCTGCAAAAGAGTTTAGTATAGTAAATGCTGTATCCCATCATCTAGCACAGCTCAGCCATAAAAACAGGAGAAAGTAACAGTGCAGTGTTTAATTTGACCTTGCTTTCAAACAATGGTAAATGATTCCTAGCACTGTCAGCCTTGCTCTAATGGTTGCCATCAGTTCAGGCATAGAATGCTGCAAATTTAAGTAGAACCTTGATTCTTTAATCAATATTCAAGTGATCAGGCTCTACAAATATGTTAATAAGGAGATTAACATAAGTCTCTCAGAATGCTGACAGCCAATCAGATTTCAGCATTCTTGAGACCCTTATAATAATTGCATTTATTAAGGAGGGACCCATAGAGGGAGAGCTGGGTAGGGTCCTTGTGCTTTGAATAACAGGCCCAGGCTTTGTCCCTGGTTCTCATCAACCTTATGATATCGGGGTGACCCATTCACTGATTTTACCAGTTGTTCTGATTTTTTTGAGAGGAGCATATTTATCGCAGATACTGACAAGGATGCTGGAGAATTTCTGTAGGATAGAGTCGCAGTCGCCAGGCCCCTCAGTAAAGGACCAGTCAACAAGGTTGAGATCACAGGTTGTTAAATCAATGTTCTGATCTGACAGTCTCTTGGTTAAGATGAATGTGGTGGTGCTGGTGGGGGATTGGATAGGAAAGCAGACCAAAGGCAAACAGTTGCACAATTATCGCTGATAGAGTCGGGTAAGACGCCGGCGTTGGTAAAGTGGGTGGGGTGTGAAACAATAATCTAATCTATAAGTGATTGGGTACCTGTTTTGTAGTTAAATCTAGTGGGAGAGGTGATGAGCCGGTGTAGGCCTAGATCTGAGATTCAAGATTTGGCACAGTGAGATTGGCTGGAGACCCTCAGAAGGATCCATTCTCTGTTGAGAGGGAGAGTGTGTTTGAGGGTGAGTAATGACTCAAGGTCAGAAGGTGGGGTCCCTGGGGAAGATAGGCAGTATTAAGGGTGAGGGTCTATCTGGGCCCAGAAGAAGGTGGATGGAGAGGGTTTCCAGAAACGGAGAACTCTGTATTGGTATGGTGTTCAGTAAATGAGAATTTGTTAGAAATATAGAACATACAGTACATCCCTCTCCTTTTTTTCTAAGTCTGCCTTTTCTAACTGGGGTGTAACCACCAAGCTCAATCTCACCATCAGGAATCCTGTGGGTTAGCCAAGTTTCAGAAAAGCGATCACATTGTAATCATTCATGGCTACCCAGGCCTTAAAATCATCGATTTTGGCTGGGAGACTCTGAATGTTGAGGCGAATAAAGCTGATATTTTTATATTTATTGAAGAGGGGCTCCTGGGTGGGGGTGACAAGGCTACCAGGGCTGAGGTTGGAAAGGATGGTTCCTGTGAGGAGGAGAAGCAAGATAAGGGCCCTGGAGGAATTAGAGAGGTGGGATCCAACTTTGTTTTTCTAGGTCTGAAGCATATGGATGGAGTGATGGTGGTGTGCTTAGCATGAAACAAGGGGTAGTAGAGGGAGAGGATTAGAGTGAGGGAAGACAAGGGGTCATCCAGGGATGGTTGGGGGTGGGGATGTTCAAAAATTTGAATGCAGTGTGCTGGTAGAATGGTAAGTTGAGGGGAATCGGGGGATATGGGTCCTGGGGTCCGGTGGGAAAAGGCAGGAGGGGGAAGAGCAGGAAAAACAGGTGAGATGGGAGGAGTGACATGGTGGTTGAGAGAGCAGGAGGGGGAAGGAGAGAACAGTGGCTGCCAGGGGGGTGATGGGAGAATTTTGGGGAGTTTGGAAGAAGGGATAAAGGGTTGGTAAAAGCGTGAAGCAGTTGAGATTACCAGATAGTGTAGGGGTTAGTGTCTTCACCTTTGGTGCAGTAGGTGTGGGGCTTGAATCCTCGAGGGTACTGGAAAAGAAGAACCTTGCTGAGGGTGGGGTTCTGGGGATGACAAGAAAGGGGCCAGGATGAGTTTTAGATCAGGAGGATTCTCTGGGATGAGAAAGAAAGGGGGTGGAGTAGGAAGAGTGAGGTAGCACTAGTGACTCATAGTGGTCAGAAAGTATAGGGAGCAAATGGGAAAATGAGGTGTTTGGAAAAACAGGATGCTGTCACGTGATGTGTCACATGACCAGTGACACCACATAAAGAAAATGATGACCAAGGGATTGGTGTGGTGGGGGGGTTGGGTGGAGCAGTCACCGCACAGCGGCGATGGGCTAACAAAGTCCTCACCTGTGCTCAGTAGATCGGAATGAATGTTTGCTCCTGGAGAGGAGTGGGAGCTGCAGCAATGCTCACCTTAGCTTGGAAGGTGTGAGTGGGCAATAGAAGGAGGTGAGCCTGCTGTGCTCAGTAGAATGGAACAAACTCTTGCTCCTGGGGGGGGGGGCTGCAGCAGTGCTCCCTGTAGCTTGGAAGGTGCGAGTTGGCCATTGAAGGAGATGAGCCTTCTGAGCTCAGTAGAATGCAATGAAAGCTTGTTCCAGGAAGGGGGGGGGGACTGCAGCAATGCTTACCATAGCTAGACGAGTCAAACATAAAAGGCAGCGCAATCACAGACAAGAGGGTGCTCAGGTAGGAGGTAGCTAACCTCTAACAATCCAACAACCAGGCAAACAAGTGAGCATTCCAAAACAGAAGGCTGGGTTGCCGAAGCACAGGGGTCCTGGTTTAAAATCTTATTGTACTGGAATAAACACACTGTGCAGCATATTCACTTATTTTGTGGCTTGGTATCCACTTTTTTTGTTTTGGAGTGCTCACTTGTTTGCCTGGCTCCCCATAGCTTGGAAGATGCAAGTGGGCTGTTGAAGATGGGCCTACTGTGCTCAGTAGAATGGAACAAATGCTTGCTCCTGGAGAGGAAGGGGGCTGCAGCAGTGCTCCCCATAGCTTGAAAGGCGCGAGTGAGCCATTCTTAAACAGAGTATAGACTGTTATGGCTATGTCCCAGTTATGAAATTCATTGCGCCATATTTCGGTAAATGGCAACAATGTCCAGGTCAGCTTCTGTCATAGTGGCCACTAGGTCTGGGATTTTGTTTCTCAGACTTTAAGAATTTGTACACATGGCTTCCCAAATTCTTCTGCCACCCTGCTTGTCCCCCCATTCCCTTTAACACTCTGTGCTTACCCCCTCTGAACTAATTCCTATCTCTCTTCATTTCTACCATTCTGTATTTCTTGTTATTGGGTACCATATGGGATTTCCCTCCCTTAGGGTATTCCCTGCTGACTACTTCAGCTTGTTGGGGGGGGCAGTTTATATCTCCCTGCTTCTTTCTGCCCTCTGCAAGTTTAAGTGCCTGCTGATGTAACATTTAAACTGCTTACCAAGGACTGTGGTTACCCTCCTGGATGGATGCAGGCCATCTTCCCTGTATAAGCCTTTATCCATCCAGGTGAGACCCCAGTCCCCAATGAAGCCAAGTTCCACCTTTTTTCTCCACTCCTTCAACCATTGGTTGAAGATCTTGGTGCGGATTATCTTATCCTCCCACCATTGTAGACAGGCAGCACCTCAGAAAAGGCTACTGAGCATGTTACCCACCTATGATTGCTCCCCAACTCTCTGAACTCCTCCTGCACTATCTTAACCTTGTCCCTAGCCAGGACAATTATCCCTAGGTGGACAATGACATCCAGCTCTCCCTGCTGTCCTGCTGCACTAGTGATCCTCAGGATCCCCTTCCCATTCCTCTGAGCTGTGGTGCCAGGAAGGCACTTAACCTCACTCCCCCCCCCTTCTTGCCCTCAATTCAATAGTGCTCACAATAGAGTCCCCACTAGTAGTTGCTTCCTCATCCTCGGGTTTTCTGCCACATTCCCTGAGGATGCCACTAGGACTCCTACATCCTCCTTGGCTATTACTATGGGTGCTTCAATGGGACAGTCCCATTCTGCCAGTGTAGCATAAGATTGTAATGGTACTATTTGGAGGATGTGTCTCTGACCCACCTCCCTCACCTTCCCTGAGCCCACCATAGCCTAGCTGCTCCTCCTCCTCCATGGCACCTTTTGAGGTGGAGATGGTGGACATGGTGGTCCTTGGGTGATGGAGAAGACCCACTGAATCCTGACCAGTTCAGCCTGGAGTCTAGCAACCTCCTTCCTAAGCCCAGAGAGGTGCATGCAGATGGGGCAGCACTGCAGTCTCCAGAAAGTCTCCCTGAAAATTGCCGTCCCACAACCACTGCACTGCACCACTCCCATCATACCTACTTACTACCCTGCCTGTTTGTGTTTTTTATTACTTAGAACCTTTTTGTACTCCTACCCTAGATAGGATTTTTCACCTATTTTCCAATTTTTGAAGGACTGTAATTCTCCTCACTCCCTTGTAGTGTGAGCTACAACAATAGTTAACAGGGCCAGTCTCTGAGGACTAGTACAAGGCTGGGCTGACTCCATCTACATCAATTTGGTATATTACGTCATTTACACAGTTAACACTGTAACCTTTAGCAATATTATTTAATTTGCTGCCGTCCTGTGCCTATATCCCATCGGTGAGTGCAACAACTACAGACAACAGGCACTTACCTTAGCCACCGACAGGGTCGTCCACTTTCCCACTTCCCCTGCTGACACTTTCCAATGCCTAAGATGCCAGCCTTGCACCTGTTCCACTCCTTCACTGTTCCACTCACTGGCCCTGCCCTGGATTCTATTGCTCCAGTTTGTGTGCATCCTCTCTCTCTTCGACCTCAGGCTCCATGGTTTGATGGGGCCTTGAGGGAGTTGCGGCGACTTGGACGCAGGTTAGAACGTTGTTGGCAGAAATCTGGCCTGGATGCTGACCACCTTAGACTGTTACAACACTATCAATTCTATCAGTCAGAAATTTCTCGTAAGAAGGCAGAGTTCCTGTCCGGGGAAATTTCTGCCGCTCAGAACCGACCAGCTCAGCTGTTCAGAACTGTGGACAGATTGTGCAACCCAACCTGTCTACAGCTCCGTAGAGCATTTTCACAATTACAGTGTGATGAGCTTGCCCGGTTCTTTGCTGATAAGGTGGCTGACGTTAGGTCAGAGATCCATTTGACACATTCTATGCGGGTTGCTATTGGTCAGGACTTGGTCACCACCCCTTTGTTTTCCTGGAGTACCTTCAACCGCCTGGAAATCGTGGACGTTATGCGGATTGTCCAAGGGTTGTGCCCTACCTGCTGTAGTTTAGATCCAGGCCCTACTTCCCTAATTTTGGGGTGTGGGAAGTCCATTCTCCTGGTTCTAGCACAGATAGTCTGGTGCTCTCCTGACTCGGGTGAATATCCCTGTTCCTTGAAAGAGGCAGTGGTGACACCCTTGTTGAAGAAAGCTTCTTTGGACCCAGACTGTCTTGCCAACTACAGGCCTATCTCAAACCTCCTCTTTGTGGGGAAGGTGATCAAGAAAGTAGTGGCAGCCTAGTTGGAGAACCACTTGATCATTCATAGCATCTACGAACCTCTCCAGTCAGGTTTTCGAAAGAGGCACAGTACCGAGACTGCGCTGGTTCAGGTGCTCAATGATCTCCTGATGGCAAGAGACCAGAGAAAATGGTCCATTTTGGTACTATTAGATCTGTCATCAGCATTTGACACCGTTGACCATGGGGTCCTACTTGAGTGCTGGAGATGTAGTTGTGGGCTTTCTGGGATTGTTCTCAGATGGTTCACTTCATACCTCACCGGAAGAACTCAGAGGGTGGTTTCAGGGGTTTTTTCCTCTGATCCTATCTCTCTATTTTGTGGGGTTCCTCAGGGCTCTATACTGTCCCCCATGTTGTTTGCGGTGTACATGCTTCCCCTCGGAGACATTGTGAGACGGTATGGGCTGAGGTTTCATTGTTATGCAGATGATACCCAGCTATACCTGTCCTTTGCACCCGACCAGGAAGGAGCTATCTCAGTATTCAACAGCTGCCTCAATGAAATCCAGGACTGGATGAGGTCCAGCTGGTTGAAGTTGCACTCTGGAAAGACGGAGGTGTTGGTATTGGATCCGGATCGCCGGATAGGGGGACCTGGGGCTGGCTCCCCATCTGGATTGTTTTTTGGGGATGTCGAGCTACAGGTCTCTGAACAGGTGCAAGACCTGGGGGTGATATTAGATGTGGGGTTGACTCTTTGGTCCCAGGTGTCAGCGGTGGTTAAGTCTTCTTTCTTCCATCTAAGAAACATGGCTAGGATCAAGCACCTTGTTCCGTCCGGTGATCTGCCAACCTTAATCCATGCCTTTTTGACCTCGCGCCTAGACTACTGCAACTCACTTTACTTTGGGCTTCCATGCGTTGATATCCGCCGTTTGCAGCTGGTGCAGAATTCTGCAGCTCAGGTGTTGATGGGTACTCCTAGATCTTCCCATATTACACCGGCACTGCAGGAACTGCACTGGCTGCCAGTTTAGTGGTGGATCACCTTCAAAGTCGGATTACTGACTTTTAAAGCCCTGCACGATCTGGGCCCTGATTACCTGAAAGAACTCCTGATCCCTTACCAACCTGTGAGATCGCTCCGCTCAGCCGACAAGGGGTTGCTATAGATTCCAAGGGTGATTTTAAAATCTGATGGGGCCCATGCTTTTATGTTTGCAGCCCCTTTCCTTTGGAATTCTCTACCCCGTCGGATTAGGGAGTGCATGACTGTGGGGAGTTTTAAACAGGCTTTGAAATCCTTCCTGTGGGAAAAAGGTTATGGTTTTACTGTTCACTGATCTGTTTCTGTTTGGTTTTATAATGTTGATTTCTGTATTTTATCTTATTGTGTTGCACCTTGATATTTGAAAGGCGTATAATAAATAAAAGAAGTATTATTATTGTTATTATTATGGGACATGAATGTGTGGAACACATTAGGTATGCTGCCATTTATTCACCCCAGTAGTCCCACCCCCAAACAACAGATGATCCCAATAAAAGGCACAATGGCTAATGAAAAAGCCTCCTTGGAACCCCTAGAAACTTGTAGCCCCACGCTCATAGCTCAGCTAACTCCCATTCAGTCCAGAGAGGGCAGAGGGGCTGAGTCCCACTTCAAGCTTTTACCTGCTACTGCACCCAAGCTCTGATTAAGCCCCAATCAGTAACAAAATCCAAATAGGCTCCAGAGAGCCTCCATGGCTTTTGATGTCAGACAGTAGCCCAATCCAGCAAGCAGCACACAAAAAGAACGCAGCTCAGTTCAAAAGCCATCTTGGAACCCACAGACACTTGTAGTCCTGCCCTTGGAGCTCAGCTCCCAATTTATCCAGAGAGGGCAGAGGGGCTGAGTCCCACTTCAAGCTGTTAGCAGCTACAGTGTCCAAGCTCAGATTGAGCCCCAGTCAATGACAAGATTCAAGCAGTCTGCTGAGAGCCTCCATGGCTCTTGATGTCAGACAGCAGCCCAATTCAGCAAGCAGAACACAAAAGGAACACGGCTCAGTTCAAAAGCCACCTCAGAACCCACAGACACTTGTAGCCCTACTCTCAGAGCTCAACTAGCTTCTGATTGGTCCTGAGGGGGCAGAGAGGCTGAGTCTCACTTCAAACTGTTACCAGTTACAGTATCCAAGCCCTGGGAGAGACCCAGTCAGTGACAAAATTCAAACAGGCTGCAGAGAGCCTCCGTGGCTCTCAAGGTCAGACAGCAGTCCAGTTCAGCAAGGTCAGACAATTGTTAGCCTTAATTGTGTTGTTTTTGCTTGCTTGTTCTATTGCTTGTAGCATTGTAGAAAAATAGTTATCCTCTTGTTATATTTGCCTCTTGTAAAAAAACCTTTTGCATCTTGGTCCCTAAGTAAGCTTCCTGCCTCTCCTTCCAAATTCATCTGGCCTATCTTAGACTCAAAAGGGACGCATGAACTTTATTCCACTGGAGCTTCACCCCCCTACAAGCACTTGACACAGCGAACAGGGTAAGAAATGTGAAGGAATCCAAAGCTTGAAGCTGCCCATACCAAGATTTCTGCAAGTGGAGAAAACTGCCCTGGAAGAAGAGAAAAAGGATCATCAGAAGAAGCTGGGAACATGACGTTGATGATTTTTCCCTACTATTATGGAGTGCCATGGCTCCCATGGTTTTTTTGTTGGGGGAAAAGAAATGGATACAAATACTGACAGGCTGCATGAGTTCATTGACAAGATGAAAGCCTTCTTCTGATTGTATGATCTACCTGAAGCTCACAGAGTTGAGATCCTGATTGGGCAGATCCAAGGTACAGCTCACCAGGAAGTATCCTCCTTGTGAGGTGAAGAGAAACCAACTGTAGAAGAGATTTTCAAAAAATGTAATCATATCTTCGGCCCCAAGAATCTGTCAACACAGATGGTTTGATTCCTTATCAAGGGTACAGGGAGAGGATGAGACACTCCATAACTATGCTCTCAGACTGCAGGAAGACTTCCATACAACTAAGCGGGTTGATCCTGAAGTGTTCTCCAACCCAGATGGATTCCTGATGGATAGATTCATCCAAGGGGTTAGAAGTGGGACTGTCTGAAGCAAACTCTGTATGTTATGAGGCAACAATCTGAGATAGCGTTCTCCGGTTTCAAAGAGAAGGCCATCATGGTAATTGAGCCTCAGTGACTTGGGAGCAGTGGTCCAGTACAGCAGCAAAGCATTCCAGCAAGAGGCAAGGTGTAATACAGTTTCCACATGGGAGTCCCCGGGTGCAGTCATGGTGCTGGTTGTCCCAAAGAGGAATGGCATTCTCACTGTGAAGTGCAAGAGGAGCTGACACGGTTGGCATGTCGAACATTGGATGTGCAACAGGACCTGGCAACACTCAGGGCAGAAATGAAGTAACAGACTCAGCTTCAGGTTGTGCAGCATCCACACAGATCAAGGAGAAGAAGGAACAGAGGTCGAAGACATATGGATAGACTGGAGAAGCAAAGCAGACCCATGTGCTCAAGTACAAGAACCACTGATCCTTTTCTGAAGCCATGTTGAGGGAGCAATTCCAGGAGCAGTGAGACAAAAAGGGTTCAGCATCAACTCTATGAGGGAGATGGCGAAGATTAAGCAGGGCAACCAAGCTGTCTGGGCATCTTTAGGAAGTACACCAAGAGTTTGGTATGCCAGAATGGAGGAGCATGCACAGATAGTGAGTGCTGTCACATGTGATATGTCAGCAGGTTCCCAATCAAAATGCACTAAGGGAAGCAGAGTATCAGCAGCTTGCATATTGGGCTGCAGAGTATGCATGCAGAAGGCCAAGCTGTAGAAAGAATGTCAAAGCCGCAGGGAGAATCTCCAACAGCAAGCTCAGAAAATCAAGAAGCAATCTGGACAAGCTCTCTGCTATGAAGAGCCAGGGGTTGGGTATGTGAGGAGTATCCAAGAGTATCACATTATGGCTGGAGACCTGAACCATAAGCTGCTCACAGAGACACAGGCCAAAGAAGTTCAGCAATGAGAATGTAAGGCACAGCTAGCACACTACAGGTCCAGGTTGACTCTGTTGGAACAAGGGAAGGAAGTGCTCACCAGACGCTTGATGGAGTCATAGACATCCTCGTGGGAAGAGGAGTGCTTCCAGTTGAATGCTGTATGTCCCCAGGAACTGCCAAGATCCCTGGAACCTGACTGCCCAGTACTGTTTGATGAGCAAACCAGCCAGCATTTGTGTCCAGAGGTTCCTGAAATCTGCCCAGCACCCAAGAAAGAACCAGAGAGATAACCAGATCCAGTCTGGGCCACAGTGACTGATGCCATTTGGCAGAGAATGCAGGCATAACCTTCCGTTCAGGTGTCGGCCAAGTCAATTGAAGCACACTGCTGGAAGGAGAAAAGAATTGCTCCTCAATCAGAACCCGAGCCACCAGCCAATCTGAAGGTGTGTACAGACCAAGAAAATGGAAGAGGGTCGGATGATGCCCGTGGACAGAAAAAGTCCTTACTCGTTGCAGAGCGATTGATGGTGAAGACATGGTGTGGTGAGATGTCATCTTTTGACTGGAAGCCTGACCCATATGTCATCTCAGAAATTTCATTTCTAGGATTTCCTATCTAGTGAATCCAAGCTATGGACGGAACACAGACACAGAAGGTAGTAGACCAAGATCATATGAATTCCTGCATAGTTCATGTGGAGTTTAGAAATTGCTATTCCTATTGTTATATTATATTATGTTACCTCTATTTTTATTTTGCTCCATGTATTGTCTTTATCATTGCTTGTACAAGGGACCTCCTTGCAAATGAGCTTGCTCAATAGATCTTAGCCCTTCACAATAAACTTGAACTTGAACTTCAGTTGGACAGACGAAGTGACATGGAGAGGCAGAAACTACTCCAGAAAAATGACTCACAGCTATCTGGACTGACTCCTAGTGGTTAGCTAACAGTAAAAGGAAAGTCTGAAATCAGTGTAAGTAAGTAAAATAATCATTCTTGAATCTATCTTAGTTAGTCTAGCAGCTGATGTAGAGGATCAAGGAAAATTACAGAGTTAACAAATAGTGAAATGAAATTAAATGCTCAAAAATCAATAGATGTTTAGAATAGTGTAAAGTAATGGAGATGTTAACACTGATATGACAAAACTGTTAAAGTAAGCCAGTTGTGAAGTAATGTGCTCCGGTAGACTAGTTAAAATAATGCTATAGAAGTATGATTGTGTTTAGAATTTTGAAATGGCAACAGACCCCATGCATGGGGACATGCATGTTTAAAGGACAGAAAACTCGTAGTGCCCCAAAGTTCGGAGACACTGGCAAGAATAATGGGGACCCCGCCCTGAGCCAGGGTTTCAATTTTTTTCTTCTTTTTGCCATCTTCCGCTTCCTTGTAGCCCTAACCCAGACACCTTCCCCAGCCTTTGTTTGTTTTGTGCCTTTGGGGCAGCAGGAGGCTAAGGGCAGGACACAGCTCTGCCAGGAGACCCTTGCTCCAGGCTTAAAAGACCCTTAGAAAAGAGCCTGGGGAGTGGCTATGGGGGTAGCTGCGATTTAGCTGGAAGGGTGGAGGATGCATGGAGCGTGGACACCTGAACACACCTCCAGAAAGTACATGTTACACGGAAACATAGAAACATAGACTTTGCAGATAAGGATCACTTGGCCCACCTAGTCTGCCCATTTCCGTACCTATTGGATAAGCTGCAGATCCTAGTTAACCAATAACCTACTTCTTCCTACCCCCACCAGAATTGCCTCATGTCTGTCCCATGCATTCTTGAAATCCCCACTGTTTTTGACCCCATGACCTCCTCAGAAAGGCCGTTCCATGCGTCCACCACCCTCTCTGCAAAAAATACTTCCTCACATTGCCCTGAGTCGTCCTCTATCTTCAAATTGTGTCCCCTTGTTCTTGCACATCTCTTTTTCTGAAAGATGCTATCCTCTTGGACTTTGTTGATTCCCTTGAGGTACTTGAAAGTTTCTATCATGTCCCCCCTCTCCCTCCTTTCCTCAAGGACATACATATTAAGCTCCTTTAGTCTCTCTTCGTATGGCTTCTGTTGCAGACCCTGCACCATTTTAGTTGCCCTCCTCTGGACTGTCTCCATCCTGTCTATGTCCTTGCGGAGATGGGGTCTCTAGAACTGCACACAGTACTCCAGATGGGGTCTCACCAACTGTCTGTACAGATAGGGATGACAACTTCCTGCTTTCTACTGGCGATGCCTCTACCTATACATCCCAATATCCCCCCAGCCATCCTTACTGCCTTCTCACATTGCTTGCTTACCTTTAGGTCATCTGATATGACTACCCCCAGGTCCCTTTCCATTTTTGTTGTTGTTGATACCCCCCTCCCCATTGTGTACTCTTCCCCTGGGTTTTTGTTTCCCAGGTGCATTACTTTTCACTTCTTTACACTGAATCTAAGCTGCCATACTTTTGACCATTCCTCCAGCCTTGCCAAGTCCCTTTTCATCCTTTCCACCCCCTCTCATTTATCAACCCTGTTGCAGATCTTTGTGTCATCTGCAAAGAGGCATACTTTTCCTCCCAGTCCCTCTGCAATGTCACTTATAAAGACATTAAAAAGGGCCAGACTCAGTACTGAACCCTGCAGTACCTCGCTAGTAAACCCCCTTTCTTCAGAGTGGACTCCGTTTACTATTACTCTCTGTGTCCTGTTGCCCAGCCAATTTTTTATCCAGGCTACCACCCTGGGATCACCTCCCAGGATGGCTAATTTGTGTGGAACTGTGTCAAATGCCTTGCTAAAGTCCAGGTAGGCCATGTCCACAGCCCCTCCCTGGTCTGCTACTTTGGTCACCCAGTCAAAGAAATCTACTTGATTCATCTGACATGATCTTCCCACTGTGTATCCATGCTGCCTTGGGTCTTGTGCCCCACTGGCCTCTAGGTACTCAACAATTCTTTCTTTCAGAAGTGATTCCATCATTTTGCCTACCACTGAGGTCAAGCTAACAGGTCTGTAGTTTCCTGCCTCTGCTTTGCTCCCACTTTTGTGAAAGGGAATCACATCCACCCTCCACCAGTCCTTAGGTACCACACCATCCTCCCGTGATTGTTAAAAAGGGTAGTCAATAGTGTCACTAGTTCTCCCTTTAGTTCTTTTAGAATTCTGAGGTGAATCCCATCAGGCCCCATTGCTTTGTCCACTTCAGTTTTAGAAGTTCTTTCAGAACCCTTTCTTCTGTGAAAGGACTGGTATTGACCCCTCTATCCAGAGTGCTTCCATTCATTGGATTAGGTACCTCCTCCTCTTCTTCTTTTGTGAATACTGAGCAGAAGTATTCATTCAATATCCCTGTTTTTTCACTGTCCCTCTCTGCCCACCCACCTCCCCTTTATTAAGTCTCACTATCCCTCCCTTGGTCTTTCTTTGCTCCCTAATGTACCTATAAAAGGTTTTATCCCCCATCTTAACGAGTTGGTTATCTTTTCATCAGTTTGGGCCTTTGCTATTCCGACTGCCTTCTCTGCTTCCTTCTGCTTTAACTGGTACAGTTCTCCATCCTGTTCCTTCTGTGTTTCCTTATACTTTCTGAATGCTATCTTTTTCTCCCTAACCTTCCCTGCCACCTATTTTCAGAACCTTAGTGTTTTTTTATTTAATTTTTATTTGTTTATTTGCTTCACACAAAGGCTTAATGCCTCTGTGATGGCAGTTTTAATGTTTCCCCATTGTTCCTCTACCCCTCCTTCTTGCCTGTTTGCTAGTGCTTTTCTGAGGCACTGCCCTGGTGTTGCTTCTCTCCAGCACAAGCCCATGGCAGCATCAGTTGGTCGGGTTGGAGCGGTGGCTCCCCAACGTGATCCATCTTCTCTGGTGGTCCCAGCAGCAGCAGTGGTCCTCGGGTAGCTTTGAGTGGAGGAAGCGGCGTGCAGCAGTAATTCTGGTCTGGGTGGAAATAAACTCCCCAGACCTTTTGCTCCACCTTTGCCTCAGTCCACTGCAGCAGCTGCCAGAAGCCGGGTGGAAATGCAGCTCAACGACCATCTCTCTGTACTCCCACCAGCAACTGCAGTAGTCCCGGGTCAGGTGGTGAGTGGACCATGTGCCTGACTGTTTTAACATGAACAAATCACAACCTCCAATAAAGTTTGGTTCATTTTTCAAAAATACCCTTGTTGGTCCTTATTGTAACCCATATTCAAGTTCAACTGAGAAGTAATGAAAGTTCTGGACCATAAAAGTTCAAATATGTGCAAAATGCCTTTCTTTATTTAAAGCCTTCTATAAATTCATCCAGCGTTTCAAGATCTTAGAATTGGGGTGTCTTAGCTCCTGTCCAAGATGGTCACCTAGTGTGAGAGCTCCTATAACCACCATGGTCTTTATCCTTTTATATCTGTCATTGGCAGTATTTTTGCAACATAACTAACTGGCCTTACCTCCTGTAATAGCAAGGATTTGACTGGTGAGATATCTCTCCGCTGAGACCGCTGGCTGACAAGCACTGACACTGCTTTTGTTCCAGGCCATTCTCCCATGGCAGCATGATTACAGAGACCGCATGCAGCACAAGCACAGGAACTGTTTTGGATATGCTCGCACAGCTCATTATGAAAATGGACCTTCTTATGGGCACCTCTCATCAAACCACGGCGACTCTCCAGAACATCAAAACTCACCTGTTTCAAAATGAACGGAGGGTTGGCGCACATGATCTGGTCATTCAAGAACTGAATGCAGGGACCAGGGAACAGAACAGAACAGAAAAATTCAGCTGTTCCTCACCAAAGTAGATGACCTAGAGAACCAGAGTAGATGTAACAATCTCTGGTTCCTATGTTTTCCAGAAGGAGTGGAAAGTAGTGATTCAGCAAGCTTCCTACAATCTGTGCTTCCCCAGCTGCTACATACACAGGCCCCATTACAAATAGAATGGGCCCATCGCATGTTGGCTCCCAGGCCTGAGGTGAGGGAGAGGCCCAGACCTCTGCTGGCACAGTTTCTGGATTACCTGCAGAAGGACGCGATTCTTACCACAGTGAGGTCTGACGGCCCACTGACATGGCACAACTGTAGAATTTCAATATTCCAAGACTATTCTAAAGACCTCACAGACAGAAGAACAACATATATGGAGGCCCAGAAACACCTGTACCAGCTTGGAATATCATTCTCGCTGAGATATCATGTGATGATGCAGTTGATGCACAAGGGCACCCCACTCAGTTTTGAGCCACCGGAGCACCGACGCGTAAATCTTTAACTCTGTAACTGATTTTTTGTGAGTTTGCTGTTGGTTTGGGAGTAGCATAAATCTCTCTTTAACTCTGTAACTGATTTCCTGGAGGACTGTTGCTGGCTAGCTGGGGGGGGGGGGGTTCTTTGCCAGAGACAGATCAGCCAATCAAGTTTGTTTGGAATTCAGTTTGAATCTCTATTTAAGTGTTCACAGAGCCATTTTGCCTGCTCATTCCGCTTGTTGTGGGAAGAGGTAGGGTGGTGAGTTTAACTCTGTAACAGATTTTTTGTGAGTTTGCTGTTTGTTTGGGAGCAGCTCAAATCTTTCTTTAACTGGAAGACTGTTGCTGGTTGGAAAAGCCATCCCATGCACCCCCTTCACCAGCCTTTGTTAAATAGTGGAAAGCCACTGGGGGTTGGGCTTGGAGGCTGTAAAGGAGGAACTTGAGGAGCTGCAAACTGCCCATATGAACTAACTCTTAAAGCTAATAGGTGTTGAAAAGTTCAGACACTCAAGCTTTTACTAGTTGGATTTTAAAGTTGAAATATTTTAAAGTTGCAAGTTTGAAAGTCAAACTGACAAGCTTGGGTTAAGAAGGGTAACTGCATATTTTAAAGTTGAGAGTCTAAAGTTCAAACTGGTGTAACCCCCCTGCAAATGGGGGTTCCCAAAAGACTTCCAGGAGCTTGCTTGAATGCTCCAAGCCTGAATGGTGTTTGGCATTTAAGCCATTTATCAGTGAGTGTTTTTAGAGCCTCTGGTACTGTCTCTTTAAGAGCTGTCTGCTTGCAGACATAATTAGTTTGTATGGGGGGACTGTGTGCTTCTCTGAGTACCACTAGAGCTGCTGCCAATTCACTTCATTTTTGCAGTCACTAGGAGTGCAAAGGAACCTATCTGAAAGATGTAACTGTTTGCCAGAAATTATTTAGAGTAATAATGAAATTACAGTTTGTCTAACCTGCTTTCTTTGCAGTCAGAACTGTGTCTGCTAGTTCCCCATTCTAGTTTTGAACTGCTGAACTGGACCAATCAGTGTGGGGTAAGCTAGCTCTAAAATGGTGCCTTGGACAATCAGAACTTGGACTCATAATCTGAGCCAGCCACAAGAGGATTGTATGGGCAGTGACTCTGGGAGATGTAGTTTAGACTTCAGTGCCTTTTGGACCAACAGCAGCAGTCTATTGTGAGTGACAGCCAATCCAGTCAAGAACTGGGAGGAACTCAAAGGAAGTGCCCGGTTTTGTCGGTTGGAGTTCAGTTGAGCTTTGGCAGTGAAGAAGGAAGGAGCCTGTGCTTTTCAGTGTGCAGTTTTAGTCAAAAACGTGTTAAGGCCAGAGTTCGGTCTGCAGCTTGTGTAACAGCTTGTTAGGACTGAATCCGTCCTGTGAAAAGAATCGAAGGATCTCTGAAGAGTAGAAACCAGGCTCACCCTGTAGAAGACTGGAGGAATAGCTGAATTGCATCGGTCTGTCAGGAACTGAATCTGCTGTGTGTCTCCCGGTATTGTGCAGTAATTGATGATCGGGATACAGATGCAGCCTGCCTGGTATAGTGCTTTCTTTTATATGGATGTGTGAAGAGGTTTGTACCTCAAGTGAGCCCTGCTGACATTGAAGGACCCTATCTTATTTGGAGGTCGTGAGTACTAATTCAGGTCGCTCCTGTTGAATTGCCACATTAAATCCAAATGGAATTACTGTACTGCTGACTGTTTAATTCTCCTTTTCTCTGTGTGAAAGGGCCCCTACCAGCTGCCACGGTTTGGACTAGCCACTAGGGCTTGGGTACCCAGGGACAGTAACTGATAGGGATAGGTCTGTGCACAGAGCCATAGGTAGATTATTAGAGTGATAAGCTAATTGACCTGATTTCCCCCTGTCCTTGTTATATTCCCCTAAATAAATCAGAGCTGCTTGTTTCAGCAAAGTTATACTGCCTGAGGTATTTGTCTATGTTAAAGTACTGTACTGTGATTGTTGCACTGTATCTCATTTCACAGGAGGTCCCAGTGCGGAACCAGACCTGGGGTAAGTGTATACTGTGAAGGTAATTCTGATATATTGTGTGGGCCACTAGTGGGAAGAAAGGGGGTTGCAGTGTCCCAGAGGGCTGTGACCAGTTAGTTTAACTATTGCAAACCCTGACCTCTGGGTGGAGGCACCCGCCATTGGATCCAGGCCCTCAACCTGTTAGTGGCAAATCAGGCAGGGGTAGTAGCCCCTGGGATAGCGCCATCTAGGGTTACATCTTGGAGGCTCACCACTGGGATTGTGTGTCCTCTAGTGGCCATATTTACTAACCACTGTTAAGAAAAAATGGGTACCCCGACAGAAGTGGCTGTGCACCGCTGGTGGAGTGGTGTACTGGGAGGAGATCGCACCCCAAAATGCTATGCTTATCCTGGACATCCCCCGTATCAATACGGACACTGTGCAGGAGTACTTTCCAAGGTGGAAGGTTTACAAAACCCTGTGGTGGTGGGTCGGCATGCTAATCTGCTCACCCACACTTTCCTGGCCCTAGTAGAGTTTAAGGATCCCATAGATAGCTCCAAAGTGCCACAGACCATTACCCCAGAGGGAGCCCTCACTGCTTGGAGAGTGATAACTAAGGACAGTAAAGACCCGGGGAATCACGCCCCACCACTATCTGAAACTTTTGAGGAGAAATTTGCTGAATGGTTGCTGGGAGAGGGAAAACTGTGGAGGACTTGAAGAAACTATTCTTGCCACCTGGGGTGTTCCTCCCCAACACCTCTCCTGCTCCAGTGCCCATAATGGTGGCTGAACCAATGCAGACTCCTATTTCTGCACCTGCCATTAGTCACGACTCTTACCGAAGGTTGAGGATCTTCTCTGGCACCCTCCCCACCCCCAAGGGAGGATGACTGGAGACCTGGATAGACTATGTTGCCCCCAAGTGCTAGAATGGCAATGCTCGGAAGCTAGGCGAAAAGAGGGTTAGTGAGAGCCTCCGAGGTCCTGCCCTGGCTACCATTCGTAGCAACGGGCCAGTAACCCTGAAGTGACTGCACGGCCTATCTTGAGGCCCTGGAGAATGTGTGGGAGCCCAGATTCTGATGAGGACCTATGGTGGAGAGTAAGAGATGCACAACAGTACCAAGGGAGTTGTTGTCTGTGTATGTATCTCGGCTGGAAAAATTGTTGCAAGAATGCCTCAGAAAGGTAGTTTGCCAGCGATTGAACTGGACCGAACCAGGCTGGACAGGATCCTTAAGTCTGCCCTTCTCAGAACTGCTGTTGCTTCAGTTACACCTGGCAGATCGACTGGAATCCTCACCTCCTATGATGAGTTAATGAGAGAAATTCGAGGAGTTGAGAAAGACGACCTCGGGAGGGACCTGCACCAACAGCTGTGGCTACGACCCGAGTGACTGAGGTGACCCATCAAGTGAAGTTCAGGGGCAGAGGTTGACAGTCAATGAGTGCCTGACAAGGAAAAGATATGCCACAATGGGGCGAATTGTTGAGAGAGATCCGGAATTCAAAAACAGTCCCTTTATGAAGGCTACTCTCGCAAGTATGGGCCCTGACCTATATCCTGACTGAGTATTCGTTATGGGGTGGGGTACCCACCCATGTATCTCCTGCTGATAACAGCTCAAACTCAATTCCTTGACCATGGAAGTGGAGAAACTGACGAGATGTCTCCAAATGCTTATCACACCGCAGACAGGGATGGCACCCAGGTTTCCAGTTAGTAACACCCTCTGGCTCCCAGTGTGGCTTCGCCAGCTCAAACTCCAGAAAGTATGTTTTGCTATAATTGTGGCAAAATGGGCACATGAAAAGGGAATGCCAGTCCCCAAAAGACACTGACAAAGTTGTATATAGGCTACAAGGAGAGCTTCGAGAAGAAATCAGTGGTTAAGAGGTGCCGACATGATCCCAGTGAGGGCACCAAAATGCTAATTCACGCCTTTTGTGGCAAAGTCAGTTGCCCAGGCCCCCCACGCCTCTCCAGACTGGTCCAGAATAGTGGGTCCTCCATGGAGACCACTGTAAAGGTGAATGGAGTGTCTACAAGAGCTGTATTAGACAGTGGCTCCAAGTGACAATTATGTTCCAGGATTGGTATCAGAAGCATTTGTCAGACGACTTTACAACCATTAGAAGGACTGCATGTATGGGGGTTAAGTGAGAAGGCCTACCCTATTCCGGTATATCCGAATTTGGCTGTCTTTCCTCACTCCGTGGCTGGAGTGGCTGAACAAGTGAGAGACCCTAGCCTTAGTGTGTCCCCACTGGACTGTATGATGGTGTCCCTTGTTGATTGGAACAAATGCTCATATGTTCGAAGGCTGGCACAGTTGTGTTATGGAAAAACAGGGTCAAAGACTAGTAGAGCTTTAAGAGTTCCGGCTTTAATTAAGAAGGCCTATGAGGCACAGAGAGATGCTGAAAAAACAGAACCAGAGGAACCGGTCGGAATTGTATGGAAGAAGGATCCTGAGTCTCTGATCCTGGCGCCAAATGCCCAGTGTAACTTACAGGGAGAGGTCCGTATCAGAAAGGATGTTAAGAATAAAATATTAATGTTGGATGCACCAGGCGATGGAAAATTGCCAGAGGGACTGCTGGTCAAGCCTAGTATTTTGCCCGCTAGAGCCCATGCGATGCCAGAAGGGTAATGGTCCAAGTTCATAATGTGTCTGAAAGAGACATTCGAGTAAACAGAGGTTGCATCCTGGCTAATGTGCATTGTGCAGACACTGCAGTGCTACACCAGCAGCAAGAGTTCAAGGAAGAAACGACAGAGTAACGCCTGACTTGTTTGATTTTCGGCGACCCCCGCTGCCAGCTGAATGGAAAGCGAGGATCAGTGAGAAGCTTGCCCAGAGAGACCAGGTGTTTTCTTTAAAGGAAGGGATGTAGGATGCGTGCAAGGAGCTGAGCACAATATCCGCTGCATGACGAAAAGACCATTTCGTGAGAGGTCTCACGCCTGGCACCTGCTGACATAGATGATGTGAGACGGCATCTGCAAGAGAGATGTTAGCTGCGGTAATACAAGAATCCAGAAGCCCTATGCTTCCCCATTGTGGTAGTGAGGAAAAAGAATGGAACAGTAAGGATGTGTGGTATACTATTTGACTCAACCGCGGACTATCCTGATCAGTACACAATGCCCCGCATTCAGGATGCTTTGGACTGCCTAAACGGGAGCAAGTGGTTCTCTGTGCTGGATCTCCTCAGATGGGTACTATACCAGGATCCCGGATGGCCCCAGAGGACCGTGGGAGAAGACGGCCTTTATCTGTCCGCTTGGCTTCTATGAATTCATGAGGATGCCTCAAGGGATTTCAGGTGCCCCAGCCACTTTTCAACGATTGATGGAGCGTGCAGGGGGGACATGAACTTACTAGAGTGCCTGGTATACCTAGATGATGTTATTGTGTTTGGCAGCTCACTGGAGGAACATGAGAGCAGATTATTTAAGGTATTGGACCGACTGGAGGACTTTGGCCCTTAAACTGTCCATTGATAAGTGTCAATTCTTTCAAACATCAGTAAAGTATGTGGGACACATAGTATCCACCGAGGGAATAGAGACCCACCTGGCAAAGTTGAGGCCTTGACCACCTGGCCACAGCCCAAAAAATCTAAAAGAACTGCAAAGATTCCTGGGATTCTGTGGTTATTATCGGCGCTCATCAAGGACTATTCAAGAGTGATCCGCCTTTACTTAACCTACTCAAGGTATCCCCAACCCACAAAAATACCAAAAGTCAGTCCTCAAGACTGAAAGAGTGTATTTTCATCCGAAGTGAAGTATTTGGGGCCCGCTGGACCCTGATTGTGAGACTGCTTTTCATGAGATCATATATCAACTTACCCATGCTCCAGTGCTGGCCTATGCTGATCCAAGAAAACCTTACGCCCTGCACACTGATGCTAGCTTGCAAGGGTTAGGGGCTGTGTTGTACCAAGAGCACGAGAATGGCCTGAGACCAGTGGCCTTTGCCAGTAGAAGCTCGACCCCATCCGAAAGAACTATCCTGTACATAAGTTAGAGTTCCTAGCTTTGAAGTGGGCTATTGTTGACCAATTCCATGAGTACTTGTGGGGCTAAAATACTAGTAAAAACTGACAATAATCCTTTGACCTATGTGCAGACCTCAGCTAAGTTGGATGCCACTGGCCATAGGTGGCTTTCTGCATTATCTACATATGACTATGCTCTCGAATACCGAGCAGGTCTGAACCACATAGATGCTGATGCTCTCCGAGGCCTGTTCCCAGAATGATTGGGTCCGATTGGCAGAACCTGACATTCGGGCACTCTGCCGAAGTTTGACAGGGAGGAACAAATGTCCACGGACGCAGTGGACTGCATGGTGGATTGCTTGGGAGCCTCTGAGAATTGCATACTTGCTGCTTATTGCCACTTTTCTGCAATAGACATTGGTGCACTGCCCCAGCTGGACAATGACAGTATTCGTGGCTCAATCCGCATCCCATGATCAAAGCAGCTTTAGAAGCCTCTATGCAGGAAAAGATGTGTCCAAATTACGCCCACTGATTTGAGAACTGCACTGTTATACAAAGAAGGTCCTAAGTTGAAACTGATCAATAAACTGTTATACAGAAACAGTAGACAGAGGGGGACAAGTAGACAAACAACAACTAGTGCTGCCCACTGCTTTTCAAGACTCAGTACTGAGGTCCTTGCACAAACCACATGGGGCACCTTGGTATAGACAGAACACTTGACTTGGTGAGATCCAGATTCTATTGGCCTAAGATGGGGGCTGATGTGAGCAACACATTCGAACTTGTAGTCGCTGCTTACAGAGGAAAGCTTTTGCCCAGAGGGCTGCCCCTTGTTAACATCACCACCAGTGCACCCATGGAGCTGGTCTGTATTGATTTTCTGAGTTTGGAGTCAGATCAAAGAAATATCAGTAATGTGCTGGTGGTCATCGACCATTTCCCACGAGATATGCCTCCAAGCTTTCCCCACCAAAGACCAGAAAGCATCCACTGTGGCCAAAGTACTTGTAGAAAACTTTTTGTTCACTATGGGCCCACAAAGAATCCATTCTGATCAAGGGAGAGACTTTGAGAGTCGTCTGATCAAAGAGATGCTTTCTCTGTGGGAGTGCAAAGTCCAGAACCACTCCTTACCACCCCAGGGGACCCACAGCCTGAACGTTTCAACTGCACTTTGCTAGATATGCTAGGCACCCTGCACCCAAAGGACAAGCCTAGATGGAGCCAACAAATTAGCACCCTGGTACATGCTTATAACTGCACCAAAAGTGATGCCACTGGATTCTCCCCCTACCGCCTGATGTTTGGAAGAGAAGCTCGACTACCAGTAGATGTGTGTTTTGGGGTCTCTCCTGATGGGGTTCAAGCTGACAACTATTTACAGTATGTGCAAAGTTAAAGGCCCAGCTAACTCATCGTGCATCAACTGGCTCAAACCATGGCTGCCAAAAAAGAAATCGGCGAACAAAGAAAGGTATGATAAAAGGTGAAAGCACAGGAACTCCAGGAGGAGGATCGGGTATTGCTAAGAAATCTGGGACTGCATGGCAAGCACAAGATTGCTGACAGATGGCACCATCTCCTCACATTGTAGTGGGCAAACTAGATGATCTGCCAGTGTACAAAGTAAGGCCTGAGAATAATTCAAAAGATGTAAAAACAATGCATAGAAATCATTTACTGCCCATTGGACAAATCTTAATTGAGTCTGAGCCCTAGAAGATGCCCCTGACCAGTGACTAGAGCTGCTGCTAAGAAAAGATCAAGAAAGTCTGCACCTACAGAAGCAAAGTTAAAGTGTTCCTCCACAAGTCCCAGTTGAGCATGACTGTCAGTCCATATCGGAAGAAAGTGAGAGTGACTTTGAATACTATCCTTCTACGAACTGAGTCAATTGTTTCCGGGGCAATCCCCTAGTCCATCACTGGAGATGAAGCTGGGCCTTCTGGACTGTCTAGCCCCAGCTTCATCCCTGGAGCCAATGCTCCCAGAAAGTGAAGTGCAAAGCATCAGATCAGATGAAATGGAATCATTGTGCATGGTTGAACTGTTTGAGCTTTCAGAGGAAAATGATAGATTGGGGCAGACTGGTGATACACCCGAACAAGAAGAGTATTTTGAGTGCCCTGACAGTCCACTGCCAGTGTCCGAAAGCTCTCCATGCGAGCCAAATGTTGTGGACTCCAGAAACTGTAACTCCTGGAGCTGAAAGTGCCCCAAGTTCTAGCCTCTCTACCCCATGGAGACTCCTGACAAGTGGAGGGACAATGCTGAAAATGAGGCTCAGAGTGCAGACTATAACAGTTCCCCTAGAAAGACTGGTCGAGCTGTAAAGCCTGTGGTGCACCTCAGTTATGATTCACTTGGGAGGCCTGTGACTTGCCTCTCAATGTTGTCCATAAAGGAGTAGTGTGTCCCGAGCTCATTGGCCCAAACTGAGCATCAGTGCTAACTCAAGTTACTTGTGTTGCCCTCTAAGTATGGTGCCCTTGCCCGTCCAGCCCCAAGCTAACTGATAGGAAGGGCCCCTCTCTCCAGGTTTCATGTACAAGAGGTAATAACTTGGTTATGGTACAAGTGTATGTAATACTGTGTAAAGAGTGACGACTGCAATGTTTCAGAAATGTGTTCTTGGTAAATTATATAGTTGACTGATTATTACATATGCAGCCCTAATGCAAATGTATATGGTTGCAGTTGAAACTTATGGGGTACTTGCTTGACGCGGACGCTGAAGCTTTCCCAGGCTAGGAAGGTGTAACCCCCTGCAAATGGGGTTCCCAAAAGACTTCCAGGAGCTTGTTTGAATGCTCCAAGCCTGAATGGTGTTTGGCATTTTAAGCCATTTATCAGTGAGTGTTTTAGGTTCTTGGTACTGTCTCTCTTAAGAGCTGTCTGCTTGCAGACATAATTAGTTTGTATGGGGGGACTGTGTGCTTCTCTGAGTACTAAGAGCTGCTGCCAATTCACTTCATTTTGCAGTCACTAGGAGTGCAAAGGAACCTATCTGAAAGATGTAACTGTTTGCCAGAAATTATTTAGAGTAATAATGAAATTACAGTTTGTCTAACCTGCTTTCTTTGCAGTCAGAACTGTGTCTGCTAGTTCCCATTCTAGTTTTGAACTGCTGAACTGGACCAATCAGTGTGGGGTAAGCTAGCTCTAAAATGGTGCCTTGGACGAATCAGAACTTGACTCATAATCTGAGCCAGCCACAAGGAGGATTGTATGGGCAGTGACTCTGGGAGATGTAGTTTAGACTTCAGTGCCTTTTGGACCAACAGCAGCAGTCTATTGTGAGACAGCCAATCCAGTCAAGAACTGGGAGGAACTCAAAGGAAGTGCCCGGTTTTGTCGGGTTGGAGTTCAGTTGAGCTTTGGCAGTGAAGAAGGAAGGAGCCCTGTGCTTTTCAGTGTGCAGTTTTAGTCAAAAACGTGTGTAAGGCCCAGAGTTCGGTCTGCAGCTTGTGTAACAGCTTGTTAGGACTGAATCCGCCCCAGAAAAGAATCGAAGGATCTCTGAAGAGTAGAAACCAGGCTCACCCTGTAGAAGACTGGAGGAATAGCTGAATTGCACTCGGTCTGTCAGGAACTGAATCTGCTGTGTGTTCTCCCGGTATTGTGCAGTAATTGCGATCGGATACAGATGCAGCCTGCCTGGTATAGTGCTTTCTTTTATATGGATGTGTGAAGAGGTTTGTACCTCAAGTGAGCCCTGCTGACATTGAAGGACCCTATCTTATTTGGAGGTCGGAGTACTAATTCAGGGTCGCCTCCTGTTGAATTGCCACATTAAATCCAAATGGAATTACTGTACTGCTGACTGTTTAATTCTCCTTTTCTCTGTGTGAAAGGGCCCCTACCAGCTGCCACGGTTTTGACTAGCCACTAGGGCTTGGGTACCCAGGGACAGTAACTGATAGGGATAGGCCTGCACAGAGCCATAGGTAGATTATTAGGTGATAAGCTAATTGACCTGATTTCCCCTGTCCTTGTTATATTCCCCTAAATAAATCAGAGCTGCTTGTTTCAGCAAAGTTATACTGCCTGAGGTATTTGTCTCATGTTAAAGTACTGTACTGTGATTGTTGCACTGTATCTCATTTCACAGGAGGTCCCAGTGCGGAACCAGACCTGGGGGTGAGTGTATACTGTGAAGGTAATTCTGATATATTGTGTGGGCCACTAGTGGGAAGAAGGGGGGTTGCAGTGTCCCAGAGGGCTGTGACCAAGTTAGTTTAACTATTGCAAACCTGACCTCTGGGTGGAGGCACCGCCATTGGATCCAGGCCCCTCAACCTGTTAGTGGCAAATCAGGCAGGGGTAGTAGCCCCTGGGATAGCGCATCTAGGGGTTACATCTTGGAGGCTCACCACTGGGATTGTGTGTCCTCTAGTGGCCATATTTACTGAACCACTGTTAAGAAAAAATGGGTACCCCGACAGAAGTGGCTGTGCACGCTGGTGGGTGGTGTACTGGGGAGATCGACCCCCAAATGCTATGCTTATCCTGGACATCCCTGGGTATCAATACGGACACTGTGCAGGAGTACTTTCCAAGGTGGAAGGTTTACAAAACCCTGTGGTGGTGGGTCGATGCTAATCTGCTCACCCACACTTTCCTGGCCCTAGTAGAGTTATAGGATCCCATAGATAGCTCCAAAGTGCCACAGACCATTACCCCAGAGGGAGCCCTCACTGCTTGGAGAGTGATAACTAAGGACAGTAAAGACCCGGGGAATCAGCCCCACCACTATCTGAAACTTTTGAGGAGAAATTTGCTGAATGGTTGCTGGGAGAGGGAAAACTGTGGAGGACTTGAAGAAACTATTCTTGCCACCTGGGGTGTTCCTCCCCAACACCTCTCCTGCTCCAGTGCCCATAATGGTGGCTGAACCAATGCAGACTCCTATTTCTGCACCTGCCATTAGTCACGACTCTTACCGAAGGTTGAGGATCTTCTCTGGCACTCTCCCACCCCAAGGGAGGATGACTGGGAGACCTGGATAGACTATGCAGGCTCCCAAGTGCTAGAATGGCAATGCTCGGAAGTCGAAAGCGAAAAGAGGGTTAGTGAGAGCCTCCGAGGTCCTGCCCCTGGCTACCATTCAGTGCTAAACGGGCCAGTAACCCTGAAGTGACTGCACAGGCCTATCTGAGGCCCTGGAGAATGTGTATGGGAGCCCAGATTCTGATGAGGACCTATGGGTGAGTAAGAGATGCACAACAGTACCAAGGGAGTTGTTGTCTGTGTATGTATCTCGGCTGGAAAAATTGTTGCAAGAATGCCTCAGAAAGGTAGTTTGCCGCGATTGAACTGGACCGAACCAGGCTGGACAGGATCCTAAGTCTGCCCTTTCTCAGAACTGCTGTTGCTTCAGTTACACCTGGCAGATCGACTGGAATCCTCACCCTCCTATGATGAGTTAATGAGAGAAATTGAGGAGTTGAGAAAAGACGACCTCGGAGGACCTGCACCAACAGCTGTATACGACCGAGTGACTGAGGGTGACCCATCAGTGAAGTTCAGGGCAGAGGTTGACAGTCAATGAGTGCTCTGACAAGGAAAAAGATATGCCACAATGGGGCTAACTGTTGAGAGAGATCCGGAATTCAAAACAGTCCCTTTATGGAAGGCCACGTCCTGCAAATGGGCCCTGACCTATATCCGACTGCATCTGTTATGGGGTGGGGTACCACCCATGTATCTCCTGCTGATAACAGCTCCAAACTCAATTCCCTTGACCATGGAAGTGGAGAACTGACGAGATGTCTCCAAATGCTTATCACACCACGAGACAGGGATGGCACCCAGGTTTCCAGTTAGTAATACTCAGCCCTGGCTCCCAGTGTGGCGCCTCGGCCAGCTCAAACTCCAGAAAGTATGTTTTGCTATAATTGTGGCAAAAATGGGCACATGAAAAGGGAATGCCAGTCCCCAAAAGACACTGACAAAGTTGCATATAGGCTACAAGGAGAGCTTGGAGAAGAAATCAGTGGTTAAGAGGTGCACGACATGATCCCAGTGAGGGCACCAAAATGCTAATTCACGTCCCTTTGTGGCAAAGTCAGTTGCCCAGGCCCCCACTACCGCCTCTCCAGACTGGTCCAGAATAGTGGGTCCCTCCATGGAGACCACTGTAAAGGTGAATGGAGTGCTCACAAGAGCTGTATTAGACAGTGGCTCCCAAGTGACAATTATGTTCCAGGATTGGTATCAGAAGCATTTGTCAGACGTCCTTTACAACCATTAGAAGGACTGCATGTATGGGGGTTAAGGAGAAGGCCTACCCCTATTCCGGGTATATTCCGAATTTGGCTGTCTTTCCTACCTCCGGGCTGGAGTGGCTGAACAAGTAGAGACCCTAGCCTTAGTGTGTCCCCCACTGGACTGTATGATGGTGTCCTTTGTTGATTGGAACAAATGCTCATATGTTCGGAAGGCTGGCACAGTTGTGTTATGAAAAACAGGGGTCAAAAGACTAGTAGAGCTTTAAGAGTTCCGCTTTAATTAAGAAGGCCTATGAGGCACAGAGAGATGCTGAAAAAACAGAACCAGAGGAACCGGGTCGGAATTGATGGAAGAAGGATCCTGAGTCTCTGATCCTGGCGCCAAATGCCCAGTGTACCTTACAGGAGAGGTCCGTATCAGAAAGGATGTTAGAATAAAATATTAATGTTGGATGCACCAGGCGATGGAAAATTGCCAGAGGGACTGCTGTAAAGCCTAGTATTTTGCCCGCTAGAGCCCATGCGATGCCAGAAGGGTAATGGTCCAAGTTCATAATGTGTCTGAAAGAGACATTCGAGTAAACAGAGGTTGCATCCTGGCTAATGTGCATTGTGCAGACACTGCAGTGCTACCCAGCAGCAAGAGTTCAAGGAAGAATGACAGAGTAACGCCTGACTTGTTTGATTTCGCGACTCCCGCTGCCAGCTGAATGGAAAGCGAGGATCAGTGAGAAGCTTGCCCAGAGAGACCAGGTGTTTTCTTTAAAGGAATGGGATGGGGATGCTGCAAGGAGCTGAGCACAATATCCGCTGCATGACGAAAAGACCATTTCGTGAGAGGTCTCGACGCCTGGCACCTGCTGACATAGATGATGTGAGACGGCATCTGCAAGAGATGTTAGCTGCTGGTGTAATACAAGAATCCAGAAGCCATATGCTTCCCCATTGGTAGTGAGGAAAAAGAATGGAACAGTAAGGATGTGTGTGGATTATCGGACCTTAAACCGGCGGACTATCCCTGATCAGTACACAATGCCCCGTTCAGGATGCTTTGGACTGCCTAACGGGAGCAAGTGGTTCTCTGTGCTGGATCTCCGCAGTGGGTACTACCAGATCCCGATGGCCCCAGAGGACCGTGGAGAAGACGGCCTTATCTGTCCGCTATTTCTATGAATTCATGAGGATGCCTCAAGGGATTTCAGGTGCCCCAGCCACTTTTCAACGATTGATGGAGCGTGCAGTGGGGACATGAACTTACTAGAGTGCCTGGTATACCTAGATGATGTTATTGTGTTTGGCAGCTCACTGGAGGAACATGAGAGCAGATTATTTAAGGTATTGGACCGACTGGAGGACTTTGGCCTTAAACTGTCCATTGATAAGTGTCAATTCTTTCAAACATCAGTAAAGTATGTGGGACACATAGTATCCACCGAGGAATAGAGACCGACCAAGTAAAGTTGAGGCCTTGACCACCTGGCCACAGCCCAAAAATCTAAAAGAACTGCAAAGATTCCTGGATTCTGTGGTTATTATCGGCGCTCATCAAGGACTATTCAAGAGTGATCCGCCTTTACTTAACCTTACTCAAGGGTATCCCCAACCCACAAAAATACTAAAGTCAGCGTCCCTCAAGACTGAAAGAGTGTATTTTCATCCGAGTGAAGCATTTGGGGCCCGCTGGACCCTGATTGTGAGACTGCTTTTCATGAGATCATATATCAACTTACCCATGCTCCAGTGCTGGCCTATGCTGATCCAAGAAAACCTTACGCCCTGCACACTGATGCTAGCTTGCAAGGGTTGGGGGCTGTGTTGTACCAAGAGCACGAGGAATGGCCTGAGACCAGTGGCCTTGCCAGTAGAAGCCTGACCCCATCCGAAAAGAACTATCCCTGTACATAAGTTAGAGTTCCTAGCTTTGAAGTGGGCTATTGTTGACCAATTCCATGAGTACTTGTATGGGGCTAAAATACTAGTAAAAACTGACAATAATCCTTTGACCTATGTGCAGACCTCAGCTAAGTTGGATGCCACTGGCCATAGGTGGCTGCATTATCTACATATGACTATGCTCTCGAATACCGAGCAGGTCTGAACCACATAGATGCTGATGCTCTTCCGGAGGCCTGTTCCAGAATGATTGGGTCCGATTGGCAGAACCTGACATTCGGGCACTCTGCGGAAGTTTGACAGGGAGGAACAATGTCCACGGACGCAGTGGACTGCATGGTGGATTGCTTGGGAGCCTCTGAGAATTGCATACCTGCTGCTTATTGCCACTTTTCTGCAATAGACATTGGTGCACTGCCTCAGCTGGACAATGACAGTATTCGCGGGCTCAATCCCCCATGATCAAAGCAGCTTTAGAAGCCCTCTATGCAGGAAAGATGTGTCCAAATTACGCCCACTGATTTGAGAACTGCACTGTTATACAAAGAAGGTCCTAAGTTGAAACTGATCAATAAACTGTTATACAGAGAAACAGTAGACAGAGGGGACAAGTAGAACAAACAACAACTAGTGCTGCCCACTGCTTTTCAAGACTCAGTACTGAGGTCCTTGCACAACCACATGGGGCACCTTGGTATAGACAGAACACTTGACTTGGTGAGATCCAGATTCTATTGGCCTAAGATGGGGCTGATGTGGAGCAACATCGAACTTGTAGTCGCTAAGCTACAGAGGAAAGCTTTGCCCAGAGGGCTGCCCCTTGTTAACATCACCACCAGTGCACCCATGGAGCTGGTCTGTATTGATTTTCTGAGTTTGGAGTCAGATCAAAGAAATATCAGTAATGTGCTGGTGGTCACTGACCATTTCACGAGATATGCCCAAGCTTCCCACCAAAGACCAGAAAGCATCCACTGTGGCCAAAGTACTTGTAGAAACTTTTTGTTCACTATGGGCTCCACAAAGAATCCATTCTGATCAAGGGAGAGACTTTGAGAGTCGCCTGATCAAAGAGATGCTTTCTCTGTGGGGAGTGCAAAGTCCAGAACCACTCTTACCACCCCAGGGGACCCACAGCCTGAACGTTTCAACTGCACTTTGCTAGATATGCTAGGCACCTGCACCCAAAGGACAAGCCTGATGGAGCCAACAAATTAGCACCCTGGTACATGCCTATAACTGCACCAAAGTGATGCCACTGGATTCTCCCCTACCGCCTGATGTTTGGAAGAGAGCTCGACTACCAGTAGATGTGTGTTTTGGGTCTCTCCTGATGGGGTTCAAGTGACAACTATTTACAGTATGTGCAAAGTTAAAGGCCCAGCTAACTCATGCGTCACCAACTGGCTCAAACCATGGCTGCCAAAAGAAATCTGGCCAACAAAGAAAGGTATGATAAAAGGTGAAAGCACAGGAACTCCAGGAGGGAGATCGGGTATTGCTAAGAAATCTGGGACTGCATGGCAAGCACAAGATTGCTGACAGATGGCACCATCTCCCTCACATTGTAGTGGGCAAACTAGATGATCTGCCAGTGTACAAAGTAAGGCCTGAGAATAATTCAAAAGATGTAAAACAATGCATAGAAATCATTTACTGCCCATTGACAAATCTTAATTGAGTCTGAGCCCTAGAAGATCCCTTCTGGACCAGTGACTAGAGCTGCTGCAAGAAAAGATCAAGAAAGTCTGCTACAGAAGCAAAGTAAAGTGTTCCTCCACAAGTCCCAGTTGAGCATGACTGTCAGTCCATATCGGAAGAAAGTGAGAGTGACTTTGAATACTATCCTTCTTACGAACTGAGTCAATTGTTTCGGGGCAATCCCAGTCAATACTGGAGATGAAGCTGGGCCTTCTGGACTGTCTAAGCCCCCAGCTTCATCCCTGAGTCAATGCTCCCAGAAAGTGAAGTGCAAAGCATCAGATCAGATGAAATGGAATCATTGTGCATGGTTGAACTGTTTGAGCTTCAGGAGGAAATGATAGATTGGGGCAGACTGGTGATACACCGAACAAGAAGAGTATTTTTGAGTGCCCTGACAGTCCACTGCCAGTGTCCGAAAGCTCCATGCGAGCCAAATGTTGTGGACTCAGAAACTGTAACTCCTGGAGCTGAAAGTGCCCCAAGTTCTAGCTCTCTACCCCCATGGAGACTCCCTGACAAGTGAGGACAATGCTGAAAATGAGGCTCAGAGTGCAGAGACTATAACAGTTCCCCTAGAAAGACTGGTCGAGCTGTAAGCCTGTGGTGCACCTCAGTTATGATTCACTTGGGAGGCCTGTGGACTTGCCTCTCAATGTTGTCCATAAAGGAGTGTATGTCCCGAGCTCATTGCCCAAACTGAGCATCAGTGCTAACCCAAGTTACTTGTGTTGCCCTCTAAGTATGGTGCCCTTGCCCGTCCAGCCCCAAGCTAACTGATAGGAAGGGCCCTCTCTTCAGGTTTCATGTACAAGAGGTAATAACTTGAGTTATGGTACAATGTGTATGTAATACTGTGTAAAGAGGACGGACTGCAATGTTTCAGAAATGTGTTCTTGGTAAAATTATATATTGACTGATGATTACATGTGCGAGCCTAATGCAAATGTATATGGTTGCAGTTGAAACTTATGGGGTACTTGCTTGGACGCGGACGCCAAGCTTTCCCAGGCTAGGAAGGTGTAACCCCCGCAAATGGGGGTTCCCAAAAGACTTCCAGGAGCTTGCTTGAATGCTCCAAGCCTGAATGGTGTTTGGCATTTAAGCCATTTATCAGTGAGTGTTTTAGAGCCTCTGGTACTGTCTCTTTAAGAGCTGTCTGCTTGCAGACATAATTAGTTTGTATGGGGGGACTGTGTGCTTCTCTGAGTACCACTCGAGCTGCTGCCAATTCACTCATTTTTGCAGTCACTAGGAGTGCAAAGGAACCTATCTGAAAGATGTAACTGTTTGCCAGAAATTATTTAGAGTAATAATGAAATTACAGTTTGTCTAACCTGCTTTCTTTGCAGTCAGAACTGTGTCTGCTAGTTCCCATTCTAGTTTTGAACTGCTGAACTGGACCAATCAGTGTGGGTAGTTAGCTCTAAAATGGTGCCTTGGACGAATCAGAACTTGGACTCATAATCTGAGCCAGCCACAAGAGGATTGTATGGGCAGTGACTCTGGGAGATGTAGTTTAGACTTCAGTGCCTTTTTGGACCAACAGCAGCAGTCTATTGTGAGTGACAGCCAATCCAGTCAAGAACTGGGAGGAACTCAAAGGAAGTGCCGGTTTTGTCGGTTGGAGTTCAGTTGAGCTTTGGCAGTGAAGAAGGAAGGAGCCCTGTGCTTTTCAGTGTGCAGTTTTAGTCAAAAAGCGTTATGTAAGGCCCAGAGTTCGGTCTGCAGCTTGTGTAACAGCTTGTTAGGACTGAATCTGTCCTGTGAAAAGAATCAAAGGATCTCTGAAGAGTAGAAACCAGGCTCACCTGTAGAAGACTGGAGGAATAGCTGAATTGCACTCGGTCTGTCCAGGAACTGAATCTGCTGTGTGTTCTCCCGGTTTGTGCAGTATTGCGATCGGGATACAGATGCAGCCTGCCTGGTATAGTGCTTTCTTTTATATGGATGTGTGAAGAGGTTTGTGTACCTCAAGTGAGCCCTGCTACATTGAAGGACCCTATCTTATTTGGAGGTCGTGAGTACTAATTCAGGGTCGCTCCCTGTTGAATTGCCACATTAAATCCAAATGGAATTACTGTACTGCTGACTGTTTAATTCTCCTTTCTCTGTGTGAAAGGGCCCTACCAGCTGCCACGGTTTGGACTAGCCACTAGGGCTTGGGTACCCAGGGACAGTAACTGATAGGGATAGGCCTGTGCACAGAGCCATAGGTAGATTATTAGAGTGATAAGCTAATTGACCTGATTTCCCTGTCCTTGTTATATTCCCCAAATAAATCAGAGCTGCTTGTTTCAGCAAAAGTTATACTGCCTGAGGTATTTGTCTATGTTAAAGTACTGTACTGTGATTGTTGCACTGTATCTCATTTCACAGGAGGTCCCAGTGCCAGAACCAGACCTGGGGTAAGTGTATACTGTGAAGGTAATTCTGATATATTGTGTGGGCCACTAGTGGGAAGAAAGGGGGGTTGCAGTGTCCCAGAGGGCTGTGACCAAGTTAGTTTAACTATTGCAAACCCTGACCTCTGGGTGGAGGCACCCGCCATTGGATCCAGGCCCCTCAACCTGTTAGTGGCAAATCAGGCAGGGGTAGTAGCCCCTGGGATAGCGCCATCTAGGGTTACACTGGCAAGTCATGTATAAATGTATTAACTAGAGTTTCTGAGCTAGCAATCTAGGGAGAATGGGATAAAGGACTCAGAAGCAAGCTAATAGGGTCACATATGATATCCAGCTATTACTGTACAGACTGTGTGATAAGGAATTGAGGTTATGTTTAAGTTAAGTGTGAATAATGGAAGGAAGAAAAATGGGGCAGTATGGGGGATAGCACTGGGGAGTGGAGGGGCATGAATAAGGGTGGTGGTAGACATCAGAATAGTGGATGGAATGGTGGGCACCATGGAGTGAGGGGGCAGGCACAGGGAGGATAGTGGAGTGCAATGGTTGTGGGGCAGCTGTTTGGATGAATATACTATGGAAACTGAGAGGTTGTCCAATTTGTTACAGGCCGAGGAGACTGGAAGAGGAGGTACAAGGGCTCTGGATGGAGCTGGAGAGGGTGAAAAAGGGAGGGCTGGGGCAGGAGGGACCCCATACAGGAGTAACTGGGAGAAGCAGAGGAGGAACAGCAGGGATAAATCCCATGAGGATGTGGGGGGGTGGGGGTGAGGACAGCAGAGGGGCAGTCAGTGGAGGGAAGGCTCAGGGCAGGAGGAAGGAAGAGATGGGCACCACTGCGGGGGTAGCAAGTAATAGGTTTGCAGTGTTGGCATCAGAGGTGGTGGTGGAGGCATTGGAAATCATGGGGGGAAGGGAGCAAAGGGTAGTGAAGGCCCACTAGTCAGGAGTCAAGCTGGGAAAGGAAGAAGGGGGGGTGGAAGAGCAGGGTAGAGGCTGAGGGAGAGGTGGAAATGGGGGGGAAGACGTAGGAGTCACAAATGGTGTGGATAGATGTAATACGCAGCAATGCAGTGTGAAATCTGGAAATGTGGACAGCAAAAACAGGAGATGGGGTACAGGATGAGAAGATGGGGGTACTAGTGCTGGGGGATTCTATACTGAAAGGGGTCAGATGGGGTGGAAGAGGAGAAAGGCACAGTCGTATCTAGGTTGAGGCAATTCGGGGGTTGACTGCTGGCAGGGCGGGGAAGGCACTTTTCAAGTGCACATGGGGGGGAGAAACCTCACATAGTGATGCACGTGGGTACAAATGGCTTGGTGAGAAGATGGTAGCACTGGTTAAGGGGAGGTTCGAGGAGTTGGGTAGGCAGTGTGAGGAGGTGGGGGGGTCGGTGGCGTTCTTTGAGGTACTCCCGGTACCATGTGCGAGTACAGTGAGGAAAAAAAAGAATAGAGGAGTTCAATGACTGGCTGAGGGATTGGTGCCATATCAGGGAGTACAGATTAGTGTCAGACTGGGGCAGAACCTGGGGCAATAGTGACCTATATGCAGGGGACAGGTTACATTTCAGCAGGGAGGGGAAGGGAGTACTAAAATGGGGAATACGGGGGTATATATCAACAAAGGTGGATTTAAACTTGGATAGGGGGTGGTGAGGGGACTGCTGATAGAAAAAGGGTCCAGAAAGGGGAGCCTAGTGAGCTCACCCCCCTAGTTATGGGTAAAGCAGTGGGGAAGTGGCACAGGAAGGGATAAGGGGGGGAAGAATAGGGGTAGAGAAGGGGAGGAGACAGGATGGAGGGTGGTCTTTCTGAATGCAGCCTAAGAAATAGAACAGCAGAGTTACAGGCTCTCTTGGCGGTGGAAGGGGTGGACATTGCGGCCATCACTGAAATGTGGGCCACCCAGTACCAGGACTGGGATATGATGATCCTGGGATTCAGGTTATTCAGAAAAGATAGGGCTAAGGGGAATGAGGGGAGGGAGTGGTGATCTACATAAGGGAGGGGATAAAGTGCATAAGGGAGGAAAGGGAGGAGGGGAAGGGAGGACAGAAGCACTATGGATGCAGCTCCAAGATGCAAAGAATAGGACACTGAGGATGGGTGTGGTGTACAGGCCACCGGTTCAGGGGATTGACCCGGACAGGGAATTAGCTGAACAAATTAGGAGGGTCTGCAGGAAGGGGAGCACAGTAGTAATGGGGGACTTCAACCTCCCAGGGATGGAGTGGGGCACCCCATCCACCACAAGTGCAAGGGAGTGGGTCCTGCTAGAAGCATTTCAAGATGCTTTCTGACACAGCTGATACAGTGACTCGATTAGAAAGGACTCTGGACCTTGTACTGGATAACGAGGAAGCTGTTAGGAATCTGAAAGTGGAGGAACCACTGGCTGGGAAAGACCACTATTCAGTGTGCTTGATGCTCAACATGGGGAGGGAAACAGGTGGCATGGGTACAAGGGTGATTGAGTTTAGGGGGGAGGACTTTAAGAAGATGGGGAAATTTGAGGCAGGCACCTGGCAGGAATGCAACCACACATGGATGCGTACCAGAAATGGGACATCATAGAGGATGGGCTGGCGGAGGTAGCAGAGTCTTGCACTAGGAAGAAAAGCAAGAAGGGAAGGGCAAAGAAACCCAGTTGAATGACATAGGAGGTTATGGAAGCGGTGAGGGCCAAGAGGGCAGCGTTTTGAAAGTACAGGAAATCGGGGATGGGTGAAGCTAAAGATACATACATGGGGAAGTCCAGGGAGGTTACCAGACTGGTCAGGGTGGCCAGGGCAGCCAGGGAGCTGAGACAGGCGCAGGGAATCAAAAGTGGAGAAAAAGACTTCTTCTGCTACATCAGAGAAAGAAGAAAGAGCAAAGATCATCTGGTGAGGATTAAGAAGGATGGGGAGTAGGCGGAGAAAGGGGTGGAGCAGGCAGAAACACTGAGCGAATACTTCTGCTCTGTATTCATGCAGGAGAAGGGGGCAGATACCCCAGGTGAGGGTGGGGGTAGGGGTAAGGGACACAGACAGGGAATACAGAGAGCAGGGTAGTAGATGGGTTGAGGGCATTACGGGTGGACAAAGCTCCTGGACCTAATGGCATTCACCCTAGGGTACTAAGGCAGTTGGCAGAGGTCCTGGTGGGGCCACTGGCTGACCTGTTCAATACCTCCCTGGACACGGGATGTGTACCACAGGACTGGAAAATGGCCCATGTGGTGCCCATCCACAAAAGTGGCCCAAAGGATGAATCAGGAAACTATAGGCCAGTGATCCTCACATCAATCGTGGGAAAGCTCATGGAGACCATACTAAAAGAGAGGCTGGTGAGCTTCTTCGAGGAAAATGGTCTCCAGGATGGTCAGCAGCACAGATTTATAGTGGGCAGATCCTACCAGACAAACCTTGTAGAGTACTGTGACTGGGTGACGCAGGAACTGGATAAGGACAATGCAGTGGATGTCCTGTATTTGGCCTTCAGCAAGGCCTTTGATTCAGTGCCCCATGGGAGGCTGGGGGGGGGGGACTGGAATATGTGGGGGTGGGACCAAAAATGGTGAAATGGATCACAAACTGGCTAAAGGGAAGGCAGCAAAGGGTGGTGGTGTTGGGGGACCTCTTGTCACCGAGAGCGGTGACAAATGGAGTACCACAGGGATCGATACTGGGACCAGTGCTGTTTGGGATTTTTATTGCAGATATCTCACACAGAATCCAGAGCAAGATCAGTCTGTTCGCAGATAATACCAAGATGGGAGCTGTGGTTGATGATGCGGAGGGGTGGAAGGGGTTGCAGGAGGACCTGACTAAGCTGCAGGAGTGGGCAGAAACATGCAGTTGGAGTTCAACTTCAAGAAGTGCAAGGTTCTGCACTTCAGACCCAGGAACCAGGGGAAGGATTATCACTTGAATGGGGTATAGTTGGGGAACTGTACAGAGGAGAAGGACCTAGGAGTGATCACTATGGGGAGCATGAACAACTCTGCTCAATGCATGAAGGCAGCAAAAGCCAATGGTAAGGGCTACTGGGCCAGGAGGGTGACCTGATGGGGGGGGGGGGTGTCCATGAATATTTTATTTATTTATTGAAAGAATCGGAATTACAACCTTTGAGTCATAGACTCCTTTGCAAAGGCTCCACGTCAGTAAAAAAGAAAATATACAAGCATCACTTAAATATACACGTCAAAAACATTCAGCACAGATAACATTGCACAATTACATCAGCAGTGATCTTAAAAGAAGGTCTAGGTTAATAATATGTTCATATGACAGTATAAGTTTCGGAGGGTCATAATACTACGCCCAGAGTCATAAAATATTTACAATGAGTTTGATGAGCCCTAGCATGGGAGAAGAAAGAAGAAATCTCTATGCTGAGGGCTATCCCATTGTACTGGAGGAGGAACCTGGGGGGGCGTTAAGCACATTTGTACATTATGTACATTCACAGATTGCAGAGTTAAGGAGAAAGGATTTGAGATCAGCTTTAAATTAGCCCAGATTGGATACAAGGGAGATACTGGATGCTAGGATGTTTAGCCATGAGGGGGCACGATATCGGAAGGACCGCTGGCCAAGGGAGGTTCTACAGTGAGGTACTTGTAAGGGGGTGTTTGCAGAGTGCCTTGGTGCCCTCCTGTGTGTAACTGTTTGGATGAGGGGGTGGAGGCCAATAGGTGCCTGTTTGTGTAGTATCTTTTTTGCAAGGAGGCATGTGTGATATTTAAGCCTATCTTTGAAGTTTAGCCAACCAGTAGATTTGTAAAGCTCACAGGTATGGGTTAGCCTGTCACAGTTTGATACCAGATGGCAGGCTTTATTTAGGGTGAGGTTGATGCTGCATATGGCAGTATGGTCAGCAGACCCATAGATTACTATGCCGTAGTCCACCAAGGGTAGTATGGAGGCAGACACTGCTAGGTGCATTGCCTGTGGGGGATTGCAGTGTCTATGTCTATACAGGATCCCAAGCCTGGAGTTAACAGAGGAGGAGACTTGTTGTATGTGCATGTGGTAAGTGAGGGAGGTGTCCAAAGTGACTCCCAGGTATTTGAAGCAGTGCACCTGCTCTAGGGCCGTGCCCAAGGAGTCTGTCACCATTAGCGGTATGTTACTGATCAGGTTTTGGTGATGGGCAAAGATCATAGATTTGGTCTTCTTGTAGTTTAGTATATGGCGGTGTTCAGAGAACCAGGTTTCAAGTTCTCTAAAGAAACCCTGCAAGGCGGATTGTAGCACATTGGGATGAGGATGTTTCCAAAAAACTACAGCATCATCTGCATAAAGCATTAGCTTCCCACTGCATGATTGAGGGAGGGAGTTCAGGAAGAGGGTGAAAAGTAATGGACCTAGAATGGACCCTTGTGGGACACCTGTTAGGACTGGCCTACTAGAGGATAGCGTTGTATTAATTCTTACCTGCTGGGTCCGGCCAAAGAGGTAGTCTTTGAGTCAGGAGGTAGCCTCTGGGAAGATGTTCAGGGATGGTAGGGTGTGGAGAAGAAGCACATGACTAACTGTATCAAATGCTTTGGTCAGATCCACATAAAGAGCCCCTACCACTGAGCCTTGTTCAAGGGCCTCATGTATGTATGACGTAAATTCGATGAGTGCGGTGGAGGTGCTGTGACCCCTCCGGAAACCATGTTGTTTCTGACAGAGCAGATTGTGTTTGGTCGGGTAGTCTGTGAGCTGGTCAGCCACAATCTTTTCAAGGGCCTTTGAGAGGTGGGGCAGGATAGATATTGGCCTGTAGTTGCTAGTGGACGAGGGGTCACCACCCTTCAGGATGAGGGTGATAACTGCTCTTTTCCAAGTTGTGGGCAATTGGCTAAGGCATGAGGATAGGTTAAGGATTTTGGTGAGATGCAGGACTGTCACATCCAGTGTTGCCATATGTACAAGCACGGTGGGGGGGGAGCGAGCACGCCATGCGATGGGCTGAAAGGAAGGGAGGGTTTGTGAGGTGTAGTACAGTGGTCGGCTACCGAGCTGGCTGTGTGGAGTGGTAGGTGGGTGGCAGGCTAGGACTGGGAGGGTACCAGGTTCGGTCCCAGGCATGGTCACTTTTTTGTGCACCGTCCGGGATTTTTTTGTTTGCTTGTTTTGCACCCCATCTTTCGACGCACCTTGAGGTTGAGAATCCTTAAGTAGGGGAGGTGTGGGGGCAGGCAACACCCACAAATAAAAAAAAAAAGTAAGTCTCTGGCACCCTTTGCTGTGCGCTGGTAGTGTACATCGCAAAAATTGATTTTCAGTGATGTATACTCGCCTTTCTGTGATCGCCACTATTACATGGAACCAAGCCAACAAAATGCTGGGGTGTATTGCAAGAGGGATCTCCTCCAGAAGGAGGGAGGTTATCCTGCCCCTGTATAGGTCATTGGTCAGGCCCCACCTGGAGTACTGCATGCAGTACTGGCACCCATTTGTGAAGAAGGACATCAGATTGTTAGAGGGGGTGCAGTGGAGAGCCACAAAGATGATCCAGGGATTGGAAAGCAGGCCCTATGAGGACAGGCTGGGAGAGCTCAATATGTATTCACTGGAGGAGAGGAGGGATAGGGGGGATATGATCGACACCTTTAAGTATCTGAAGGGGATAAACAAGACCAACACAGAAGGGATTTTTCAGAGGAGAAGGGGGAGGGACATGAGAGGGCATTGACTGAGATTGGAAGGAGGGGGAGATTCAAGAGGGAGATGAGGAGACATTTTTTCACAGAAAGAGTGGTGGACAAATAGAACACCTTACCAGACAAGATAGTGTCCTGTAAGATGGTGGGCAGTTTCAAGAGAGGTTGGGACAGGTTAAGATGAAGGGATACTGAGAAGAGAGGGCGGGAGAGGCAGCTGCGAGATGAGGGGCTAGCTGCACACTAGAGCAGACTCGATAGACCATGAGGCCTGTTTCTGCTGGCAATTTCATATGTTTGTATGTTCATATTTGATGGACTTTCTTCACAAGACTTGGCCGCAGAAATGTGATCCCAAAAAAACTCGAGCCCCAGGAGTCATGTTTATGGAGAGGCCGAGAAGGATGAAGGGCCCAGAGTAGTGCATGGGGAAGGCGCCCAGTACAGACACGACTTCGAGGAGCCATGGTCCCTCCCACCAAGAAACTGAAAGAGGCAGGCCCCCAGGCAGCACCTGGACAGGATGCACCTGATGGACAGATCTGGTTTCAGAAGCCCGAGGAAGGATGACCCACGATGGCATTCCAGCAACGAGGAAGAGGCAAGGCTGGGGAGCAATCGATATGTGGTTCTTAGATCCCCCTTCCCGGACTCCCAAGCCATGGACCTCATGGATGTGGACAGAGGCTCCCCCCCCTCAGGACAAAGAACTGCAGTATCCAGGTGATTGGGGGGAGAGGACCCTAGCGATTGTGACCACCATGGCCAAATAATCCACCAAGCTGGAGTTGCACCAAGTTGTACGGCCCGGACCTGGCTCCCATCAGCAACCCTTTCTCATCTGCAGAAGTGGCCATCGGAATGTCGGATCTGGCTAAATGAAGACTGTGCTTCCCAAGGGCTGTCAGATAAGTGCCAAAGGGGTTTTCTACAGTATTTCGTCTTGGCGGGGGGTCAGGAGAATTGAGGGGACCTAGTCCAGTGCTGCAAAGGCCACTCCTGCAAGCTCCAGGTTGGAGCAGAGGTAGACTCCCCCACCCCCCCCCACCCTCTGTCTGACTTTCTATCTCTCTCCTATCTCCTTTTACAACCCTTTCTGGCCACACACACTTTAACTCTTGGTCATAAATTGCTGATGTGGACTCTACTGGCTAAGCTGAACCAGTCAGCTCCCTGGTCCACTGGTAGGAACGGGAGTAATGTACTATAATCAATGGTTTAACTGCTTTAAGGCTGCATAATGGCTGAGGGATCACAGGCACAGAGGCCTAAAGAGCATGAGCATATCCACCACTGCATGCTAGATGGAATAGATTGAGTGAGGCCTGCAACCATGCACCTGATCTGGGAGGCAGCCTCCCTCCTCCCACCCTCAGGTCCGAAAACTGTGCTCTTCTCCCACTGTCAATCAGTCCCCCACCCCCCACAGGGCTCATTATCACCAAGGTCATTGTTGAATAAGACACCACCTCATGCCAATGCAGAATAGTAAGGCACTGCCTAATGCGAGGTGTATGCAGGTCACAGAGGCCGCGACCATGCAGGGCACTCCACAGTATCTGCTGCTCATGTGGTCAGATCCAGAACCCCATCAGAGCCAGGCCACTATAAGATGGTGGGGATCTGTTCTAAGTTGGATCCGCTTACAGCAGCTGTCTATCTAGTGGAGTAGGATTGTATGTTGTATCTCCCTCCCCCAACTTTAGACATGTCAGTTTGGACACCCTCTGTGGGTTCGTACAAGAGATATGTTCCTGCAATATGGGAATGGGGGATACAACCTGCCCCCTCCCAGAGAGAGTTGATGGGCCCTTGGTGACCAGAGTCACTGGGCCATAATTTCGTCTACTCATCCTTATGTCAGGCTACGGCCTGTGTGAATAGAATGGTTTTATAGTAAATAGTAAATGTTAAGTTTTTTGTTACTGTGATGGCATGGGTAATGCTGCTGAAGAAGTACTGTATATCTGAACTGCTCTGGGTGATGTTGCTCTTGAGTAGGTTAAGTGGTCTGGATATGTCACTGACTGGAATGGGAGGGTTAGGCCTGACCCTAGGCCCTTTTTTACAGCTAGAATCCTATAGATATATGCCTCCTAGAATGGGTTATGGGTGAGATATCTTGCACTACATGGAATGTGAGGGGGCTCAATACTCCTGTTAAGAGGAAACAAGTACTCTCTCACCTGAAAAAACTAGGGTCAGACATAGCCTTCCTGCAAGAAACAAAGCTAACCTCTGCAGACCACACACGATTAACAAGGGAGTGGGTGGGACAGGTGTTCCACTCATCAGCCCCCACGCGTAAGAAAGGTGCTGCCATTCTGCTTCACAAAAAACTAAGGTGGACCCCCAGTAATATGGAAAGGGACCGGCTGGGCCGATGGGTCCTGGCATTGATGGACACACTGCAGAGCCCTGTCCTGCTGGGGAACATTTGCAGCCCCAACATGAATGATCCAGGGTTCTTTCATGCTCTGACCCACAAAATAGATTCCCTAGTTCCGGCACCTACCCCACTCTTGATGGGGGGGGGGGAATTTTAATCTCGTTCTAGACCCACTATTGGATAGGATCCCAAACAGGGTAGGGTCTCACAGTAGGAAAGCAGTTGCCCTTTTAGAATTGATGAATGACACTGGGCTGGTAGATATCTGGAGAGCCTTTCACCCTCGGGAGAGAGATTATTCCTTCTACTTCCTGGTGCATGGTTCCCATAGCCAACTGGATTTTTGGTTTACATCAGTGCAGTTGACCCAGGCCTCATTGGATTCAGAAATAGCTTCCATTGTAATATCATATCATGCCCTGTTCAGCTACATCTTCTATGGCCCCCCCCCCCCCCCCCCAACAGTAATTGCCATCTTGGAGACTAGACCCACTCCTCCTTAGGGACCCTGAATTTGTGGAGTGGGTGCAGCAGATTTCTGCCCTGTTCTTTCAAGAAAACCCAATCGGAGACACTACAGCCAGGAATACATGGGAGGCATATAAGGCCACTCTGTGGGGAGTGATAATGGGGTACACTGCGACAAAAAGGCATGCAAGGGAGAGGCAGCTGGCAGTTTTAGAAAGGAAGTTGGCAGCAGCAGAGCATGATTTTAAAGATACTTGCATGGCGAGTGTACACTCCCCCCTAGGCCATAAGGTACGCAAGCTGAGAATAGACATCAGTGAGATACTTGCCCAGAAGGTTGAATGCTCCATTATAAGACTGAGACATAAGTACTGGGAAGCCGGGGAGAAGGGTGGAAAGGTCCTAGCGTACAGACTAACAAAAGCAACAGGCAGAAAGATTTATAGCAGGCCTGCAGGACGTCAGTGGAAATATCCAAACTAAACCTAAGGAAATTAATACATTAATGAAACGGTATTATGGTACCCTGTACTCCTCATCCTGCCCCCTGTCCCCCAAGAGATAGGGCCTTTCTCTCCTCACTAGACATTCCCTGACTAACGCCACAACAGGTGACCCAACTGGATGCCCCTATTACAGAACAAGAGGTCGCAGGAGCCATAAGCTCGCTCAAGGCAGGTAAAGCCCCTGGGGGGATGGGTTCCCGGCCAAAGTCTGGAAACACCTCACCATGGTGATTGCATCCCCACTCAGCCAAGTGTACACTGAAGCTCTGGAGATAGGTCAGTTCCCACCAATGCTTAAGGAGGCAGTGATAACAATCCTCCCCAAGAAGGGAAAGACCTCACCCTCCCTGCAAGTGACAGATCCATATCCCTGATCAATGTGGACAGTAAAATATTTGCTAAAATCCTTGCCCTCTGACTTAACTCCCTTTTGTCCTAACTAATACATCATCACAGGTGGGCTTTGATCCAGCACAATACAGTGCAGACGACATCCGGTCCCTAATTAACATTGCCACAGTAGCCAAGACCCTACCCACACCAGCAGCAGCACTGACTGTGGATTTTGAAAGAGCCTTTGACTCCCTAGAATGGGACTATCTGCAATCAGTGCTGTCATGCATGGGCTTCGGGAACAGATTTCTGATGTGGGTCAAAGCCCTCTATGCAAATCCCACTGCTAGGATTTTTATCCAACTCTCTTATATCAGACCCCTTCATTAACATCTCAGTTAGTCCCTTGTTAGACTTGTTGGGCCATTTTGCTTACCTGTCTGGGCTTAAAGTCAACCAGAGCAAAATGGAAGTGATGCCCCTGCATGTGTTAACTAAGGAGGGAATGATCACCCTGCACGGCCTGAGGTGGGAGCCTAAGGGGATCACATACTTAGGGATCCACTTTAGCAGTGATATCCACCTTCTGTGGGATTTGAACCTTAAGCCCCTTCTTGCCGATATTAACATGGAATTTGCAAGATGGAAGCTACTCCACCTTACCACGGCAGGTAAAATTGCGGCCATCAAGATGGTTACCTCCTAAGCTACTGTACATAATTTCTCACCTGTCATTATACCTGCCCTCCAAGTGGTACGCATACATTGATAAGGCCATTGGTAATTATATCTGGGAGGATAAGAAGCCCAGATATAGCAGAAACAAGCTGAGGTCACATTGGAAATTTTGAGGGTAGAACTTCCCCTGATTTGAAGCATATGTACTGGCCTATCGTATGGCACAAATCATAAGGTGGTTTGGTCCCCACAGTAGTGGGTCCCCTCAGTGGCTTCAGATGGAAGAGGAGCAGGCAGGCCTGCCACTGTTGTCTGTGCTGATGTACAACGTTGTCCCCGGGCCCCTCAAGGTATACCCAACCATATAGGCATCCACCAGGTACTGGGCAACAATACACAGCAGGTTATGAATGAATCCCACACCCCTCAAATATACCCCTTTGTGGGGGAACTGAGATATCCAAATAGGGAGTAAACCTGTCCAGTGGAACCACTGGGTAGAGAAAGATATTACATAAGTCCAGCAGCTCCTGGATCCCATGACTGGACAAGTGGCCCAATTTCAAACATTTAAGACCAGGTATGGTATCAGCCAAGCTGACTTCTGGAGATACCTACAGATCAGGAGTGTAGTTCAGGTGTATTTCTTTCTTTATTTGTTATAAATCAGATTTGAAACCTTTGAGCCAGAGGCTCGTTTACAAAGGTACTTCGTCACAGAGAGGACAACATGGTTACAGATTTACAGGACTCAGACATATGGGTTCATACAATAACAATACACAGTATACAAATGACTTTACAGAGTTTACAGAGATATTATATACAGTTGAGGTAAACAGTATAACAGAGTTTGTACATTACAGATTATTAGTTGAGTACCTAACAGGCACCTAGCCGAGGGGAGGGAAACCTGGGGGAAAGGGGGAGGGGGGAGAGGAGGAGGAGTCAGTCCAGGGGACACAGTCTGGTGCATTTGGAGAGCATCAGACCACCTGGTAGAGACATGTGCAGCAGTGGGTGTTAAATAGTTGGTCCCAAAGAGTAGTTTTGAAAGAGGCAATTTTGGCGGAGTTTGTGACAGTTGCAGGGACAGAGTTAAACCAAGAAGGGGCCCTATAGCAAAAAGACCTCTGAGCCAGGGAGGTCCTAGTTCTTGGTACCAGGAGGGTGGCCTTGTCTGAACGGCGGGTAGAGACTGTGGGAGGGTTATGTTGGAGGGAGGCAGTAACTGCAGGGGGGGGGGATAGCCCAAGTAGAATTATTTTAGCTAGCAGGCAGGTTTGGTAGTGGAGAAGTTCACCCAGGTTAAGGGCCCTGGCCCTGGAGTAGAGTTGACAGGTATGGGTGAGTCTGGGAGCACCGGTCAGTAGTCTACAGGCCTTGTTTAGAGTGAGACGGACCTTATTGAGTGCCATATGATCAGCAGCACCATATACTGGAAGGCCAAAATCCACTAGGGACAGCACTGAGCAGGTGATGGCCAGTCAGAGAGTGTCGGATGGGAGACAGTCCCTATGGCGGTATAGGAGTCCAATCTGGGTGTCTGTGGCAGCCGCAAAGGCAGTGATGTGGTTGTGAAAGGTGAGAGCAGTGTCGAAAGTAATGCCAAGGTATTTGTAAGTGTGCACTTGTTCGAGAGGGTGTAGTGTGCTAGGGAGGATAAGGAGGGGGTTGTTTCTGGCTTTATTTTGGTGGTGGGAGAAGAGCATAGATTTGGTCTCTTTGAGGTTAATGATGAGTCTGCATTCCTTAAACCAGCTCTCTGCTTCATTGAAAGTGTGCTGGAGGGAGTTCTGGAGGGAGGTAGAGTTATGGTGGGTGACATAAAGGATGGCATCATCTGCATACATAAGAAATTTGCCAGAACAGGCGCTGGACAGGGTGTTTATATAGAGACTAAAGAGCAGGGGGCCCAGAATGGAGCCCTGGGGAACCCCAGAGCGGATAGGACGGGTTTCCGATAGTGTCCCATTGATTTTGACACACTGGGAGTGAGCAGATAGGTAGCTTGAGCATCAGGCAACGGGGCCAGCAGAGAAGCTGATATGGTAGAGGGCGTCAAGAAGGAGGGGGTGGGAGACAGTGTCAAAGGCCTTTGAGAGGTCAATGAACACTGCTCTGGCTAGGTTAGGAGAGGAGAGAGGAGTACAGAAAGTTGGAGAATACCAGTAAGGCTGTGCTGGTACTATGGCCTGCATGGAAGCCATGCTGCACTGGGCAAAGAATGTCATATTTAGTCAGATACTCATAGTGTATCTATGGTACCACTCGGTAGCCAAAGGCCGGGCAGTATACAAGGCTGGCAGGCCATCAAAAAAGGTGTGGCCAGTCAGATATACCCTGATGTCAGAAACAGCATTCCAAGCTAATCACAGGACTCCAGGGAGAAACGGGAAAAGGCCCTGGGCACCAAGATTACTGATCCTCAATGGCAAGCCAGTTGGAAGGTGGCCCATAAGATGTACCCTGACCCAAAGAGTCAGCTTATACAAAATAAAATTCTGCATTTATGGTACAGGACGCACAAGGTGCTGCACAAAGCTAAACTCCTTTCTACTGATAATTGCTGGAGGTGCTTGGCAGGGTCAGGTGATCTCCTTCATATCCTGTGGATCTGTCCTAGTATACAGCCCTTCTGGGCCCAGATATGGGCTTCAGCAGACAGAGTTATGCAAAGGACTATCTTGCGCACTGCAGAATTCTGGATATTGGGTATAGCTCCAGATGCCCCTCTTCTTCGGCCCCAGAAAGGAGATGGCTGGCCCTGTTAGGAATGCAGGCCAAGAGGCTGCTGCTCTGTAAGTGGAAAACCACAGATGCCCCCACTATTCCTGAACAGCTTAACTCTCCTCACGGGGTTAGCTGCCCTAGATAGAATCTCCTAAAGAGTAACAAACGCAATGTCAGCATTCCACACTTGTTGGGCCCCATATATGGCTTGCATAGAATGCAAAAAAGGTGTAGACTGACCCCCCCCATCCACTTATCTTGCTATACTTCCCTTGCTATTTCAAGTTCTTCAGGTAAAGTACTTGAAACCCATCCAGAATCCAGATGAACACTTTCAGATACCTCATGACACATCACAGTGTGTGGTTGCAGTGATGCTTTGTGGTTTTCTATGTTCTTTTTTCCAGAACAGAGGAAGAACAGGTCATCCAGAATCAGTCCATCCAAGTCATGACAGTCACTACTTGAGGATGAATGAAGAAGCCCTCCTGGTCCCCGGTAGGTTCCTGGAGTGATAATCTAGTTTATACGGTAAATGAATACGAATAGCCCATAAACATACAGAAACAGGTCTGAATAAATAATAAAATGTAATGATACTGTACAGGACTAAACCTGCAGGTTGGATGTATGTATGGTTCACAAATGACTGTTTACCTCTCTGTACTGTTTTTGTTGTATGTTTCTTATGTTCTGAAATTAATAAAAAATCTCTCAAAAAAAAAAGATCTTAGAATCAATCTATTCTTCAGGGAATAGGCTAAAATAACATAAAAATTGCACTTTTAATCGATTATAACTCTATGAGTACACTAAATAATTATAATTTTATCAAAATTTTGAAAACCAGGAGTGGGAAAATCTCCTAGTTACCCTTTCTTACCACAAGTGTATGCACACCCTTCCTTCCACCTTTTAATCTGTGTTTCTTCACTTTCCTGCATTATTAAAAAGGCCAGAAACAATTATTTTAAATCACTTGCAAAAACTTTTTCTATTCTCTTGCATCTTTTGAACTTCAGCTACACTAGTTCAATTTCATTTCTTTCCATACCTTAATTGTTTGATTGTACTTCATTTATAAATATTGCCTTTACATTGAAGTTTTTAAATTGCTTTAATATGGATGCTTAATTGTTTCAAACCTCGGTTCAAACATTTGATTGTGAATTTTTTAAGGTTTTATGGAATATAATAGTTAATCCTGTTGCTGTTTGTTTTGTAATATTAAATAAACGTACACCTTATTGATTGTTGCTTGTTCTTTATATCCAAATATTTGCCACCTTATGAGTGCATTGCCTTCTCGGCTGAAATAAATGCATTTTATTAAAGGACCTGTAAATAATGCTTTAAAATGGCCAAACACTTACTGTGGTGTTGCCTTGTGTTGTGCTGTGTTGAATCGCAATGCCTTTCTATGGATTCAGTGGCTAGCTTTGAAAAAATAAACGTTTTTAAACCCGCATCGCATGAAAGCGCTCTGTATTCATTTTCGGCATCGGACTGACTGATCACGTGGGCGGCTAACAGGCGATGATGTAATCTGAGTGAGACAGCATTTCCCAAGCTCCCTAGTTTCACCTGTGTTCACTGTGTGTTTCGGCCGAGTTTTTGAAGAAATAAAAAGCTTGTTTTACAATTTTATCACCTTACTGTGTAATTTTGTTGCTAAACTAGCCCACTATCGTGTCTTCTTGTCCCTTCTTCTGTGTTTACTGATCAAAAAGTGATATGTGTTACATGAGGGAAAACCCTGTCCTGGAACCCTTTGTGTCTCTCTCAGAACAATGTTAATAGTGATCTGTATCCCTTTGCTAAGTCAAACGGAATGGTGATGTTTGTGCCTGTTTCTTTATTATGACTGGTTGTAATAAAAAATAAAAAGGTAGCATGAAGGTAAATCAAGTCTGACGATCGCCCCCCCCGGACAGACCTCCTGCACTTGTCGTGTTCCGCCTTCTGTCATGAATTCATTAGCCAGTGTGCTTGATTTATGTTTCAGATGTTGTGGATTGAGTGTGTGAGCAGCATTTCATAAGCATAGGCTAAGCAAACTGTGATACTCTGCAAAATACTGTGTTGTACAGTGGTAGTAGGGATCACACTGACATTTGATGTAGTCTGCTTCTGTGTGTTCAGAGGCATGTATTGAGCTTGTGTAATATAATGCACACTTCTATTGATGTAATTTCAAGTGCTATAATATTATGAATGGTTGTAGCATTATGTAAAGGTTATGCAAAGTATTTATTTGCTGGCCATGAATGAAAGAAAATATGGGTGCTGAAAACTACGTTCCCCATGATGCTCCTCATGATGGTTCTGTGTGAACATATGTAAAACTAAATTGTGTCCTTTTTATTTTTGTAATAAAAGTAATTGTTTTACTCTGTGTCTGTGTCTTTTTTTTGGCAGCAATATTTTCAGTTGCCATGAACTGTGGTCTGTGTGTACTGCTTCAACCTTTGACCTCCTGTTCTGATTTGGAGGGAATAGTGTACTGTTTTGACAGCTACCTCCTGTCAGTTGAAGTCTACTGATTTTCATATGTACTGTATTGAATCCTACTGTTTAGTAATCATTTTCTTATAATTTATGACAGATTACCTGAGCATATAGTACTGAAATTCCTTTTTTTTCCTGTATATTTGTATTTTTTTGTCAATTTCTTTTCTTTATACTTACTTTGTCTGTGACAATGCCTTACTGCGTAGTTTTTGGTTGTAAAAATGAGAGTCAAAAAGGATGTGGTCTGCATTTTTTTAGTTTTCCAACCGACAAAGTTATCAGGAAAGCATGGATTCATTTTTGTCGTAGGAAGGATTTTAAGCCTTTAAAATATAGTCGCATATGTTCTGCACATTTTGAACATGCTGCTTATGACCGCGATCCTGAGAAGTTGGCATCACTCGGACGGCTGAATGCTTTGCCAAAGTTAAAAAAAGAAGCCGTTCCATCGATATTCATGCCACCATGTTCTGCTACTACTAGCACCCCTGCAGAGAAGTCAAGGAGTGTAGTGAAGAAGCAACAATGAATACAGGTACACATATAAGGTTTAGTAACTTGCTTTGTGACAAGTAGTAAATGTATGATAGATGGAAGCAGATTGGTCAGTGGTCAGTGGGCATGGGTTTCAAGCACTTGCAATAGTAAATGAAAGACTTCTGATTGTCTTGCCATTATACATAGTACCTCTGTGTAAAAAAAATAAATAAAAAAATGTGCCGGCTAGCCGTCCCACTGGCACAGTGCTTGGATTTCTGTCTGCAACGCCAGAGACCAGTGTTTGGGAAACAGAGTTGAGTCACTATAGTGTAACATAAGTTGCAGGGATGATAATTACCTTCACGCAGTTGTACCCAGGTGTGACAGATGGGAGAATAGTCAGGAGCACGTTGCTGAGCTGGTAACTGTCCTGGGGCATGGCATGGGAAGAGAAGCTGCTGAGGTGGATGGGTCAGTGAGTAGGAAGACCTGTTACAATGTGAGAGCCCTTGTGTTTTTTTTTCAACTTTCTTCCACTCTGGTCGCGTATCGTGAGGACCTATCTCAGGTAGGTGGTCCTTGTCCTGCCTGAGACCCCCTCCAAACTGTACTTTCCCTCTCTTCCCCACCTGCAGCTGCAACCCTCAGTTTAACCTACCCGAGGAGGGTAGTTCTACGCCTCATGGACTCCTTCTGTTTCAGACTCCAGCTTCAGATAGGCACCAGGGGAGGATATTGGAAGGTCAGCCAAGGCTGAACCCGGTAGGGGACATGGAGGACCAGTGCTGTTGGCTGCCCCCACCAGCCGGGATTTTCCTGTGTTCTGATCCCCCACCTCCCCAGCGTGTGCACTTTCCTGATGTTTGCTGCATGGCAACCCTGCCAGCGTCAGGTGCGCTATGGTTGCGTGCAGCTCACACAGCTGCAGTGCCCCCAGTCTCCACCACTGTGAGCCGTGGGGTTGGGAGGGTGTATGTGGCAGATCTAACATAGACTTGGGATATTTGCAGACGTGATCATGATCAAAGCCTACAAGGGTACAGCACGTGTAGAAGGGATATGGTGTAGGATACGGTGACAGTAGGGTAGCTTTTATCATTCGTGGCGGCATGGGGATAGGCATGGTTGAGGAAGCAGGGGATTCAGTTGAGGCATTATGTGTCACCTTGCAGGCTCCATGGAAGAAGAAGGCGAACCCGAGTGCCATATTAAAACCACCTGGGCAAGGGAAGGAGCAGAAGGATGTCCTGGTGGCTTCCCTTAGGGTTCAGTGTGGTAGTAGTGAGGGCATATGCTGTGAATATTCTTGATGTGGCCATGACATCTGCAAACCTCTCGAGCTGCGCAGTTCAGGGTTACAATGATGTCATTGCAACTTCATGAAAAGTGAACAACATGGTTATTAACCAAAGACTATACATTATCCTTTATATAATGTATGGTAAGTGCCTATTAACCACCATGCTTAACAGTTACACAGCTTTGTTATGCACTGTTTAGAGTTTTAAAACTTGTTAACCACAGTTTGGAACTTCCAAACAGTGGCATAACAAAAAAGAATGCACCAGAGCTCCATGATTCTCACACAAAGAATGCAAACAATGTTTTTTGACCATACACTATAAAAGATGATGGCTGGTGATTGGGTGACAACCATGATGAAATCACCTCTCGTGTTTGCTAGGGCTACAGTAAACCTCTTGAGCTACGCTGTTAAGGTTTACCATGTTGCCCTACCAACCACTCGAGGTGATTACAGCGTTGTTATCACCTGATCCCCAGCCATTATCTCTATATTACCTGCTATTTCTTATTTTGTTGTTTGTATATATAATCATGTATTGTTGTATCGTGTATAGTACAGTTGTGTTCTGCATAGAATGCCATCACTTTCAAAACGATGTTGTGCCACACATGCAAATGTCATGTAATGTCATTATACCATACTGTGGTTGAATAGCATTGTACAGCCTCAACAAACAGCATGATTAAGTTTTCCTTTGAAATCAGATTAACTCATGCACACATATGTCTCACATTACTATACACAATGCAAAACGTAGGATGAGCTACTCTGTGCAGAATTGTGGTGTTCTGCCACCACTGTGTTCTCGGTCTCATAGATCTCTCAAGGTCTGCTGTTGTAGTCATATGGGATCAGAACACTCTGTAGCACAACATTGTCAATGTGCATAGTTGGCCATCCAGTATCCTCTATGTATGTATTGAAGTGTTAGAAGTACAGCCAATTTCAATCTGTACATCCTAACTATTATGTGAAAACTTTGTTTTCAACAGTTTTTCCAATCACTGTTTCCTGCTGGAGAAGATCATTCTTTTGCACAAAATGAAAGTAATGTGAAGTCTCGAAATGACAATATTGAATATACCTGTAATATGGAGAAATCAGCAGCTATGACTAATAACACTGAATAATTTTGTTCATCTATTGATACTGACTACCGCTGTCTTCAGACATATGTTTCATGTGAGCAATTGAATAGTAGTGTCTCTAGGTCTGAGAATGACATCACACACAATTATTGGTTATGATGCACCATCTGTTTCTAATTCTTACTATGTAAAGGAAAACAGAAGCGTGTGGTGTCAGGCAAACCTAAAACCAGCACAGCGCACACGCCGGAATCCAGGTATCAATCCCAGATGTCCAGGTGAAGCAGCCAGTACAGATGTGTTCTATCGCCATCCAATGCTCCATTGAAGTGGATGAGCATATCACGGCATGTCAAGCTAATGAGTTGCAGTCTGATGAAGACTCAAGTGATATGGAACAAGAAAATAAAAGTTGTGCGTATGACCGTGATTCGGATTATAATCCATCGGATGACGAAGATGATGGAAATGATTCCTCAGACAGTGATTTTGATCATGTTGACAGTTATACATGAATTTGGCAATGTGGATATTAACATAGCAGATGAAATATACTTCTTGGTATCAGAAAGAAGTCTTGCTAAGCTTTTTGCAAGATGTCACAAGTGCGGAACAAAAACAGAGTTCTTTATCAGTCACATAATTGGAACAATGATTGTTGTGCAGGCTACATATCGCCACGGTCACATTCATACATGGGACAGTCAGTGTACCTCAGGATCGATGCCATTAGGTAACATTATGTTGGCAACTTCTACGTTCTGTAGTGGTGTAATGGCAGCAAACACACAACACTTGCTACAAGGTCTAAACACACCTGTCTTTTCACTTGTCACCTACCATAATATTCAATGATCTTATATTGTACCTGCTGTGAAAGAGGCATGGAGGGTGCAGCAACACTCTTTGCTACAATCTTGCCGTGATACGCCTCTTTACATAGGTGGAGATGCTCGCTGCGACTCTCCAGGACACTCAGCAAAATATGGGTTATATACCGTCATGGACCTAAAGTCAAAGAAAGTGCTTGATCTACAGCTAATTCAGGTATGGCTTCAAATTATCTGTCTACTGTTAGCTCTTGAACATTTTTTTGTGTGTGAACTGATATGTACAGTCTTCATGTAACCCCTAGGTGGTGGTATCCCAAGGGTTACTACTCCTGCCTGCTTTGCTTGTACCAGGTTAAGGGGACTAGGTTCTGTAACGGGTGCCTCCACCCAGAAGTCAGAGTTGGTAGCGGTCAGCCTAACCTGGGTACAGCACTCTGGGACACTGTAACCACTCTTCTTACCCTCTAGTGGCCTGAATACTGTACAATGATTACTTCAATAACACCCCTGCAAGTACCCCCAACCATTGCACTTACCACCAGGGCTGGCTTCTCCGGTTCTACCCTGGTTACCCCCTGTAAAACAGTATTAGACAGTGTAGTATGGTAGTTTGTCAGGGCCCTGGTGACTTATTTATTTATTTTGTTCTTTATCTCTTTATTCCCCTATGTACTCCAGAGTCCCCAAAGTGTTTGGGCAGCCATGGTCTCGCTCAAGACCTCTGTTCTCACACCTGAAGCTGACCCATGATGAACCCTCATATCCATTCGATGGGCGTGTTTCTCTATTGTGATGGTGAAGGGATCTGTGCAGGTGGTCAGTGGCACAGTAAGTATTCTGACTGGGTAGCCGATGAGGCGGAGTTAACTCCATGGAGGAGTCCTGTTTTCATCAGGCTTCTGCAGTACCCCCAGTCTCCACTTGGTCCCACTTGCGAACGAGGCAACCCCGCAAGACACTAGAGGAGATGAGAGCAGTCAGTTAGACACTCACTTGTGTCCTCTTCCCTGGCAACACATGGCGCCTGAGTAAGTTTCTGAACGTGGGTCAATGTGAGGCATCCAGACATGCTTGGAACCTAAACATACTTGGGTATGCTACATTCTGAAGGGATAGGGTGGATGAAAGTGGATGGGGGATGATTTTATTTGGTAGTGATAGCACAGGGACTAAGGCACAGACAAAGGAGGGTTACAAGCAACAGTACATTGTCTTCCTCTTATCTGGCTAGCTATTGTATCATTGCTGCTTGTTGTATCATGCATTCCTTAGTATTTCTAAGTGCAGTACTTATAAATCATTGTCTTTACAGAGCACTGAAGTGAAAAACTGTACAGCGATGGAGCTGGAGGGGTTAATTCGAGCACTACATTTCCTGCAGGAGAATGGGTGCACTGTTGAGCAACTTGTAACTGACAGACATGTGCAGGTCAAGGCCTACATGAAATGCCAGCATCCTAATATTACCCACTATTTTGACGTGTGGCATATCTCAAAAGGTACTAATCATTGAATGCAAACATATGTAAAACAAAGCAATGGGCAAGGTAGCTTGTCTAGTGATCTTGTGTATTTGTTTCACAGGGATAGGGAAAAAACTAGATGCTACTTCCAAAAAAAAGGGGTGCTGCATTACCCAACCGTGGATAAAATCCATTACCAATCACTTGTTCTGGGTGGCCAGCAGCAGTGGGACTGATATTGATCTGATGCAACAGAAATGGCTCAGTGTTTGGAACCATATTGGCAATATACACAGTGGACATGGTGAAAAGTTTCCAGATTGCATGCACGGGGAAATTCAGAAGCCCAAAAAGTGGATTAAGAAAGGTTTTTTTGTGTTTTTTTTTTTCTTTAATTCAATACATTTTGTTACTGTACTGAAATGTGGTGCTGTACTGTAGCCCAATTAATGTATTTCTTTTCTTTCTTCATAGGAACAAGAGTACATTAAGTTCTGTCAGACACTATAACAAATTCATACCTTTTGAGGGACCTTAAACAGATCTCTCCTTTATACCAGACCTATGGCCTTGAAGTGTTTCATAGCTTGGTGTGCCATTTTGCACCAAAATTCTTTCATTTTTTTCTACAATACCATGTATGCAAGGTATTAAAGACACATTTTTATTGGTGATATGGAGTGCACTGCTAAAAAAAAAACAGTACTAATTTTGATTATTCATATACCTTGGTAAAAGAATAAAATATGTTACTACTTCACCTTTCCCATAGACATCTCCTCGCTGCTTTGCATTACAATGAAAATGCTGATCGTACCATTGCCACTACTCAGCAAGGGGAAGTACAGTACCGCTTGGCATATCCCAAGGCTAGCAGGGAAAAGGAGGCAGTTGTGAAGCCAGTCAGAATTTCACCGACATTTGGTAATTAGAAATAAAGCACATGAAGGTGTGGGGTATTATAGGTATAATGACATATGGAGATGGCGTTGTGCTGTGATATCATCTTGCGTCATGTCATTTGTGCCTGTTGCTGAATGAATAGGCTTCACAACAGTCAGGAATGGATGTTTTGTAAGCTGCAAGACATGGCGTTGTGACAGTAGTACTGAGATACATGCACATCCAGTGGCGTAGTTCTGAAGGACACCGCAGGTGTCGTGCATTCAGCCTCTGGGTGCTTACATAACATCCATTCTTCATTGTTGTGAAGCCTCCGCATTCCACTGACATGAAAAACATCCCAGTTATCCATTGAATGCTGTTCATATTTCAGCTTTCCACTGTCTCTGTGAGTTGCATAATTAAGTAGCCCTGTGGGACTGTAACATTTCTTCTGCGGGTGCTGGAACACCTGTTTCTGAATCCTTGCTTGGTTTCTCTCTACCTGATCCCTGTCACGAACCTATCTGCTGTATGTATTACCCTTGTGTCATGCATGAGGACTGGCCACTCTGCCCACCTATCTGTGCATGCAGCAGTAGTTGAGGTCTTCCAGTCTGACTTACCTGCGCATTACGTCAACCACCTGAACCCTGCCCTTTTCATGGATTTTGTCAGGCCTTACTCCTGTTGTTCTGCCTGTGCATGGGGAATTAAAGAGCATATTCCGGAACCTATGATCCTGCCTGTAGCCAGGTACAAAGCAGGGAGTTATCTGGCACAGTGGTAGTGATAGGTGGCTATATCTAAGTAAAGGCTGTAGCCATGATTGTGATGGGACTTAGGAAATACGTGGCTTGTGAATTCTGTGACTTGCATTGCTTGGAAGTGACTTGTTTTACCTAGTGCTGGCACTATCTTACTGTAATTTTGTGTATTGATGCTTGTCACAATATGTTCAGACAACACTCGGTACTTCATTTGTAACATATTTGTAATTGCCTTCACAGGATATGTACGTGACATACAGTCAAGGGTTCATACACTAAGAGAACAGCACCCACCATACCAACGTGCCAGGCAGCTGTATAGTGATCAACCTGTGCCAGAGCCACTGTCATCCAAGTTTGGAGATGTTGACAAACAGGCATTGATTGAAAAACACAGGTCTCATTTTCCACGTTTGCAGTGACATTCACTTCCATGTAATTAGGAACTGTGACTCACATGTGAGCGAGTAGCCACCAGCATTTGTCTGGGTGTGCCCACTCTTATTGATCCCTCGCCAGTAGGGTCAGCTTTTCCATGGCATTTGTATGAGAAAGTGATACTGTATATAGCACTTGCATGTCTAATACTGTTACATATATATGGAGATATACAATAGTTGATAAAAAAGAAAAAGAAAACTTCTAGTTGTGGCGCCACTGTAAATGTGGCTCATGTTGTTTATTTTGCTGAATAACAAAGTACTGTGGCAAAATACAGTTGTGTATGGCAAGAGTTGATAGCAAAAAAAAAAAATACTGAGCAATTTGTTATAGTACATTCAGTACTTACAAAAAGCAAGCCTTTACTGTTCTTGAAACTCATTTCCTATTATGGAAATATTGAATTTATTGTTCGTGTTTTACATGGCAAAATAAATAAGGAAACATAAAAATGCTTCAAATGTTTCAACAATGCAATGCATGGAATAGCAATGACCTGTTTTGGGTAATACTTCAATTGTGTTAGTCGAGATCAGTGATCACATGACATTTTACACCCATGGAAGGGTTTATAATAGGTATAGCAATGAAAGAAGCATTGCATTTGTAAACTCTCTTCGATATGTATGCAAAGAGGGTACTGCGCATACAATAGGGGTGTGGGTGGGTTGCAGTGCAGGCTATTGAGGAACAATATACATTGGCCCCAGATATTCAAAAGTTCGCATGGGCGCAACAGTGTTATGCCATGCACAACCCACTGATGTGCCCTGCGATATTTTAAAGGGAGAAGTGCACCTGCACAAATCCCGATGCAGCCGGGCGCCAGTAAATGTATGCAGGCAGGTGGGGTGTGCCCATGCATAAACTGCACAGCCGATATTCAGCAGGGGCATCAGAGTTATGCAGGCGCAACCCCTACCTGCGCCTGCACAACTTTACACATACAAAAAAAAAGGATCAAGTGGAGGGCCACCCACAGGTGAGCTGCCGCATTGCAGGTCGCAACACAGCAGCTGCCACCTGTGGATGGCCCTCCACTTGTTCCCGGTGCACCCCCTGCAGCCTGATCATGGGCATAATAGTAATCACCCCCATAGCAACCTGATCACGGGCATAATATAATGTTTTCCCCCCCCCCGACTAGCCCGATCGCTGGCATAGAGTAAGTCCCCACCCTCGACTAGCCCGATCGCAGACATACAGTAAGTCTCCCACCCCTGAATAGCCTGATCGCGGGCATCATCCTCAATCCCCCATCCAGAATCCCTGGTGATCCAGTGACCCCACCTTCCGCCCATGGAGCCCCACCACCGCTCCCCTTCAGCCAGCGGGCGGCAGCACCCCACGGCCTGCCGCCCCACCGCCGCCGACTGACAGATCGGTGGGGGCTGCAGCCCATGGTTCAGAGCATGAGCCAATGGGCGTGCAGCTCCATACTGTACAAGGTCACTAGATCTCCAGGGATTCTGGACGGAGGGTTGAGGATGCCACCATGATCGGGCTAGTCGAGGTGGGGACTTACTGCCCGCGATCGGGCTAGTCGAGGGAGTGGGGGCGAATTACAGTATGCTCGCGATCGGGCTGCTGGGGAATTACATTATGCCCGATCGGGCTGCAGGGGGCGTCGGTCCCCGACGGTTGCTGCCTGGCAGGGCGCCAGGCGCAAGTCGTCGGGGATCGGTGCACCTGCATGCTAATGGCATGCAAATGGGGCCGTAATTAGATGCAAATGGACCCCCTGCACCTTGCATAAATTATGGCCCCCTTTGCATGTCCCCTTTTGAATATCGCAGGTGCTGTGCATGGCGCAATGGAACTTGTGCCACCGCATATGAATGCTTCACTCTACCCACTTGCGGTGGCACAGTTCCACTGCGCCATGCACAGTGAGTGTGGCCAGGGGGCAATATTCAAAGAGGTAGCCGAGTAGAGCAACTCCATTGATTATCACCCTGGCCACACACCTGCGTAACTTTTTTGTGCAACGCAAGGGCTTGCACCACAGAATGGCGCAGTTTGTATATCAGGGCCATCGGCAATAATATCATCCAGTGTAGTCAGTATTGGACTGTAAGGCAGCGCCCAGGATCAGAGTGAGTATCAACAACAAATGTTGTGGTACTCATTATGCCACTGGGTGGTCCAGTATAGCACAATAACGACAACCCTGGAGAGTATTATTTCACTTATACAATGGGCAGTGTGAGAGAAAAATCAGTTCCGTAAAAAATGTTAATAAAACATCACTTTCAAGCAAGTTTTGTAATATTACACTTTCTCCACCTACTTCCAAGTTTTATTTTTTGGTCTATGGACTGTTGTTCTGCTGGAGGATCTGTACTTCATTTTTAAAACTTGCTCATTACTGATTCATTGCAGTAAGAAAGAATGATAAAACAGAGTGGAGGTATGGGAGAGGGAGCAAAGGTGTTGGGGTGAACTTTGCTGTCCACTGACTCACTAGCTAACTGAGGGGTGAAAACAATTGCAACAGTTCAGTCCGAAAAATTTGAATCCCCAAGGATAAGGTATGACATTTGTTGTCACCAAATTCCAACAAACAACTGGAACCGGACAAAGGGATGTTTACAGCTTACAGATAGTAAATCTGATAATTACTGTATATGGATGCACTTGTGCTGGGATCAGTTAACAACCAGGCCCACTGTAATATGCAATATCAACTGTGAATCAAGTGACTTACATTTCAGTACATGAAGTCTCAATGGACAACAGTAGCTGGCATAATACACTTTTATGTGACTTGTTCTCAACGCCTATAGGAAAACTTTAGTGTAAGTGAAGAACACATAGGTACTGTGCATACAAACTAGCACATGACTACATGTGAACTCGGTAAACTTATATAACATATAACATGTATATGTCAATTCTCTCAACTAATGGTAAAGTCAGAACCAGATCAACACAGTTAGTCACAGGCATGAGCAGAACTGAATGTTCGCATTGCTATCTGTAGACAGCAGCAACAGAACAAAATGTCAAGGTTCATTCCAGTTCATTAACATTTTCTTCACTCAACTACAGAAGGCGGTGGCTTGAAACCAGTATAATTGTCCGAAGGGAACGCTGTGCAGATTGCTGAGACTGCACATGCGGGAAGTACTTTATGATTCCATTTCCCCAGATGCTGCCAGATCCATGTCACGAATCGACGGTATGCAACATGTCTGTATGTCCTAGAAAAAACAGAACAAAAAAATATAATGACATACCAAGTCTGAAGTCATACCTTGACAATATAACACACTATATATACAGTATGACATTGTCTGACTCGCGGTATCATATTTATTTTCACTTGAGGAAAATGACATTAGTTTATATCACGAGTGGAAAAGCCGCAAATTACATATATTGGTATAATTGCCATCAAGTGAAGATAAGGATGATATCTTCAGTCAGCCCATGTCATGTTACGTTTATACAAAATAAATTTTGGGCACCATGGAGCACAACACCCCACAAACAGTGCATCACATATCCCTCAACCAAAGATAACATTATACATACTGCATGAGTGGTGAACTCATTGGCTACACAAAGCATGACACCCCTGAGAGCAAGACATGCAATGGTATGAAGGCATTACGTGCCGATGCCTGCCGTGTTCTCCCCCTTATTTCTGCTGCCCGCTGCTGTGCCACCGCCTCCACCAGCTATTGCTACAGTGGGCTGCAGTGCCCCAGCCCTCCCCAGAAGGAGGAGAGCAGTCGTGGGATGCCCAATCCTTCCTCTCCCCTGCCAACCCCAATCGGCTCGAGTCCATTCCCAAACACAGGTCGCTGGCATGGTGCGAGGTGCGGCGTCCAGTGCCTCAACACTTAGTGCCACCGGGCTGGCTGCTGCTTGGCCTTTTCCTTCTTCTGATGCTTCCTCACACCCCCAATAGATGTAAGTAAGCTAGGGCAGTCAAGAAGCGGAGCACACAATAACATGCAAAATAGGCAATAGTCAGCTTTCAAATCTGTAATGTGACTGACAGGCACTTGCCATGTGGGTGACACCAAGAATTACAGCAATCATCAAGGCACAAATGGGGTGATTTACAAGTCATTATGGCCCTAGTTGTGTTGTGCAGTACAGCCCTGCAAAATGCACTTGGCACCAAGCACACCATGTGGTGATGTCAGTGGAAGTGTTTTGGTTTGCCACTGAACATTACAAGCCTCGCCTGCAATGTTCACAAAATGATCATCGTAGTGGTGTAGTGGTCCCCTCACTCCCTGTACCACAGATTGCCTTGATAGAACAAAGTTGAATGTCACTGGCAATCTACTTACACCTCCTCCATGCCCAGAGCCACGCAGACCATAACATATTACAGTCCATGCCCAGTGGTTGTCGTGACGGTACCTCTCCTGAGACCAAAAACAAAGTACAGAAAGGCAACACCAGTCCCTCTTACTCCAGTGGTGTCCTCTCCACAAGCAAAAATCCATGGCATTATATCACCCATTCATTCTCCCTGGTGCTGTATTGTGCCCCTGGTGCACCAAATTTCGAGACCCAGAGCCTCTTTGAATGCACCCACACCCAGTCACTGGGATTCCAGCGAACACCCACACCGCCTATGTCCTCATTCGCTGTGCACCATATACTATAAATCAGTGGCAGTCCAGTGACCACCACCCCCTCCAACGGCCACCTGCATACACAGCATCCTTCCCCCCTCATTGGTGTAAGACCGCAACCCACCTGCATGTCATCCAGCATCCGGCCGCATGACAGCGTACAGTAAGAATTGTAAGCCAATTGGTTCAATAGCCTTGCAGTACATACTGTACATGTCACTGTCAAATATGTGAATGGCTGGACCACAACACTACCAGGGAAGATTTATCTAATGTAACCATGGTGATCGGAGGAATGGGGGGGGGGACAGTACACCAACAGTATTCATATATCTGCTCATGGAGGTGTTCTGGATTGTCAGATGGGCACCCAAGTCTGGTGGCTCATGAATTGCACTGTTACCTCTACCAGCATACCACAATATCACATTTCCCTTTCTGTTGACCAATCCAACCCCAATTTGAAGCATATTTTTTATAGACAACAATCTCTTTCGATAGTCCAATTTACTGTAATACTACACTTTCAATAACAATATGCATCTTTATCTCCTACCTAAATCTTCTATTTACCAGTCTCAGGAGCGCTCAGTCAATATATTATGCAGGTGGTGCCCTCTGTCAGTCAGTACTGCTAAGGTCAAACCCAACTCCATAACAATGAAGCACAATATGCATGCAATGTGAGACGCCCCAACTGTAAAAGGCAAGACCACACATTAAAGAACCAACAAAATTAATAAAATGTTTCATTACTCATTGAGTGGTGTCCCATCATCAAAAGGCCCCTCCAACTCAAGATACTCCACAAAGGACACCTTGATTACTCTGTGATCCAGGCAGTTCACTTGGAAAGTGTCAATGTCAGTAACACAGCTGGCATCTTCGTTGTCCATAACATCACTGACAACATCAACTTCAGAGCAGCAAACACATTCTAGATCCATTGCCATTGCTGCACAGTGACCGCATGTGCACCTTTGGAAAAAAATTTAACAAAAATAGATAAATAAGTAACCTTTGATTTGCTGCATCCCACACAGATGTTATATGCTTACAAAAGTACTACATGACCAACTATTCATAATCAGTGTATTATGTCAAAAAGGGAGTTTGATTCCTTGTAAGCTACAAACTGATGCTCAACATGTCCATAGTACTTGGGAAAACAATGTGACGTGACACACGTTATTCATACCGTTGTTCATTATCAATTTTTTTTTCTGTCTTGTCATCTGTAATGTACAGGTTCGAGAATGCTGTTCTACTACAGAGGGGTACGATCACATTCCATGACATTTGCAAATGTGGTACAACACCATTTTGAAAGAGATGGAATTCTATGCAGAACAACAGTATGCTATGCAGTACAGCACTATTCTATATAGAAATCCATCCATTTCAAAGTATGTTTGTAGCACAGATCAAACATCATTGCGTGTGATTGTACCTTTCTGTGGTACAGCACCATTGTAGAACCTCTACTTACTTCACTTGTCAATTTCATTTTGAGACAGAAAAAGAAATGCATTCAGTAATTTACAGTATACAAAAACAGGTTAAGCAAACTTATGCATAACCAGCGCATTCTGCAAACTCTGGATTCTGATTCCCATGCACCTGTCCAGATTAACTGTCGAAGTCATAAGGATTCATAATCCCTCTGTCGCAGAACACACTGGTTGCGCATAGTGGCCCATCAAGTACACTCTGTATGTTGGGCGCATTCAAAATTGTAAACAATCACAATACATGCATGCAAGGGTCAAACGTGATGTATGTAGTCCTTATGAAAACAAAAAAAAATTTAGATCACATTGGTATGTAACATAAAACAGAACAGCTGGCAGATATGCTTATATGGATGGCAACATTAGGGAGCACTGAAAGAGTAAAGCAGGGAAAACTGAGGCTCAATAAGGAGGAGGGTGGTTGTGCAGAGAAGAACAGTGAAAAAACAGGGATACTGATCCAATACTTCCGCTCAGTATTCACAAAGGAAGAGGAGGTTGGGGTAAGTCATTAAGTCAGAATAGCCAGTCTGGATAACGGCAGTTGATATCATCCCTTTCACAGAAGACAGGGTTGTGAAACGACTCCCACAGGTGAAGGTGGATACAGCAATGGGGCATAATGGGATTCACACAAGAATTCAATAAGAAGTAAGGTGACAGCTAGTAACACCACTGACTATCCTTTCCAACAATTCATTGTGAAGATGGTGTGGTACATGAGGAGTACAGGAGGGTGCATGTGGTTACTCTTCATAAAAGTGGGATGAAGACTTAAGCAAGAAAGTATACACCTGTCAGTTTTACCTTAGTGTTAGAAAAACAGTGGTCAGCACTTGTGAAGGAAACTATTGTTGAGTACCTACACACCACTTTGCCTTTTGATGTTTCTCCTGCCTCCCCCAGGTTTGAAACTTATGCTCCAGTACTACTCTGCAATACCCACACACAAGCTCCATACATTCCATTCTTTCACAGTCCCCCCCCCCCAGGCATCTGCCTGCACTTGATGCAACAGCAATGAGATATAATCTTCTTTGCCTTATCCTGGAGTCGACTGCCACATGGGGTACCACAACAAATGCTGTCTCTCAATGCCCTATCACGTAAATCAGTCCAGCCTGTAGCAAACGAACTGTTTATGTAAACAATTACTTCTGCATAACCAGCGGCTGCCATTTCCACTGCATCTCACCAGTGATGCCATTACCATACACCAGCAGCATTGAAAAGATCAAAACAATTCAGTCGCACTATTAGGCATTTACCATGATTCTGCTGGCTGCATGTGTCGTCCGTTTCTCACAGCGAGGTGCCCAGTCAAAAGCGCTGGCTCATCATCAGATGAATCGGTCCCTGCATCTCTGACATCCACAATCGGCATCAAGCTCATACATGTAGGGCTGGATCCCCACATGTAACTCAAACTCCAGTGACAGATCTGATTCTACATCAGCCATCTTCTGTAGCTATCTGGGCGCAGAACAACACTTTGGTCGCTCAGATGACGTCATCGCGTCATGTGACCGCTACCGCTAATTAAGAACAGCGCAGAGCGAGGGTGGGACTCGGTAAACAGCCTAAAAAATCAGGTAAACACCTTTCAGTGAACGTTTCCAACACAGCGATATGTTACAATGTGAGTTGAACTACTAAAACATGTATTCAACAGAAATGAAAATACCAGATCTATTTATGTTCCCTTTAAAAAGAGAATCTGATTCTTCATTTATTTATGCTTTCTAGATCATCATTCTGAACTTCGAAACTTGCTTACCCTGTTTTTCTGCAAGTTCAAGTTGCCATTCCCCACCTTGCACTTTGTTCATGTTTTCTTTACTGCTGTAACCGAACATTAGCATTTCATTAGTTCTTTTAGTTCTTTTGTTAAGATTTAGCCTATATAGAAAGGTTGCTTTTTACCTTGTGTTGAAGACGCTCTGTTTTTGGTGTTCTCACTTCACCATTACTTTATTTTAAGGCACATCACAGGTGCTGGGAAAAGAGGAAGGGGGGGCAAGGACAGGGAGGAGTGGGGCGAGTGCTCAGGGCACAAGGCAAAGGAAAGGACTAGTGGCAGTAGTTGGACTGGGAGCCCGTGGCACCTTGGTGGTGCTGATAGGTGCAGTTAGGAGGGGGTGTAAGCAAAGTGGGACAAGTGCCTAAGCAAAAAAGGAAAAAAAGATACTCTCCATGCTGCTAGTCCAATGCACAGAGAGAAGGTGCACAGCTGGCTGGAAACCCCTTTGTTCTACTTTCGTGCCCTCATTAATATACCTATGGGAGGTGGGAACAAGGAATAGAGGCCATATTAATTTTCTTAAGGAAGGTGCTATCAGGGCATAGAATCCCAAAGGGACAAGCAAATAGGCCCTTATGAACCTTAAGTGGCGGCTTCATCCCTAGTGAATGCTCAACTGAAGCAGCTGAAGGAGGGGAAATACTGTATATTTAAAGGCTCAACAGCTTCTGGAAGGGGGAACTGCCAATGGCTCGAGGTTGCCCACTGAGCGATGTTGGAATGTCTTGAGCCCATGAACAGAATTGTGCTACAGCATGCCTAGTGCCTTTAAAGACTGAATCTTGTTCCTAAGAACTGGACTGTGTTGCTCACAACCCGAACTCTGTTATTGGACTGTGTCCCTTGTGTGCCATGTGCCCTGTGCTCCAGTGATGTGCAACAGTGCCAATAACTACACCAGGTGGGGTAATCATTTATTACTCAGCCTTAACTCCTGCAATGTGTTCCCATGGCATCCATCCTGTGACTCTTCCCATAGTGATGTGAAACACACTGAGACATTTGGGGCCGGTCATAGAGGTAGTTAGCCATTACTGAGGGCCACTGAGTAAGTAAGCTTTGGAGTCACACCAGCTCAAGCATTAGGGCCTTCAGTTGTTCAGTGGGCTAGGGATTATCCTTCCAGGTTCATTATTTTGATGTCCAGCTTTGCCACATTTGCCAGGACCACCTCCTTCAGCACTCGACTCTGCCCTTGGGAGGTCCCCAGCCACTCCTCCATCTTTAGCATACCTGTCTCAAGTGACTTCAACCTGCTTTGAATCCCCACCACAGGTATTCCATCATTAATCTCATGGCAGTTAGTAAGTTGAAGAGGGCCACTAGTAAGATATCCAGAAGTGACTCAGCTTAGGAGCTGCTCCAGCTCAAGAGTGAGAGACCACAGCTGACATCATACTTGACCATTTTCTTATTTTGGTGCATGTCTGCAAGTCATATGCATACCAGTGCCACTCCACAGCAATTAGTATTGCATCACCAGTGGTCTTCCTGCAGAGAGGTGGCCTAGATGCCAGGGGCCTACTAGAGGGCAGTGCCGTGGATCACACAGTGAAACATCTTGTTGACTAGGAGACATCACCTTCTCTTCATCCAGGACCTCCAGATTCTAATTAGAAGTCACAGGGGATTGCCAAGTTATTCATTGTCCAGCTAGCAGCATTCTTCTTCATTTTCTGTTCATCCAGGGGATACCCCATTATGGCATATTTATAACAAGTGCTTTGTGGGGTCAATCCCCAATTGCTGATCAGCCAGTGCATCACAATGCCCAATCTTGGTTTGTCAGCTGTCTCGTCAGAGCTCCATGTTCTTGTTGTCTCTGCAAAGTGTACTCCGAACTTGGACTAAAAGGGTTAACCCACTTCTATTGGTCAGGCCAGTTGCTGGTCTTAATTGTGTTGTTTTTGCTTGCATATTCTATTGCCTTGTAGAACTGTAGAAAAATAGTTATCCTGTTGTTCCATTTGTCCCTTGCAAAAACAAATTTTGCATCTTGTTCCCTGAGTAAGCTTCCTACCTCTCCTTCCAGATTCGTGTGGCATATCCTAAACTCAAAAGGGAGGCATGGACCTCATTCCACTGGCACTTCAGCCCCCTACATTATGAGAAAATAGAGGTGAATACAAATGGTATGGGTGGCAGCCCTCAAATGCATCAGTCTGCATTAACAGAACCTCCTCACCCCCATGGTAGGTCTTTGGAGTACAAGAATTTTGTAACTGGAGTCCATGGAATGGATCATGGAAACCTTGCAGTTCTAACTCCCAAAATACTTAGAATTGTGACAACCCTGGCAGTATCTACAAATGAGATAGTTAGGAGCTGCAGAGGAGGGAGAGCTCTGCCTGACCGCCCCCCCCCAACAACTGACCAGAGGACCCAGGAAAGCTTTTCCCCATAATGTCCCAGCTCACCAACAAACTACACAACACTACTGGTGGTTGTTCTTTTGTTTCTTTAGATGCCCCATTTAGTCATTGTACAGTAAATATCACATTTTTCCATGCTCGTACAGTTTTTTTTCACAGGTTAAGACATATTGACATTACTTCTGCAATTTCCATACCTCAGACTTGAAAATTTAAAAGACTGTCTAGGGCTAGATGATCTCGTCATGACACACTCTACTACAATCAACTCATTCCAAGGGCGTCAAGCCACTTTCGGTTTGGACAGGACAGATTTCTAGTGCTACCTACAGATCTGAAGTGCAGTTTGACATATCCTTCCACAACACAAAACTCTAGGACCCTCTCACCCAACACACCCACTGCTGACCTTGGTCAACAATACCAGGACAGAGCAGTTAACATATACCAATACATAAGAAACCATTTGCCAGATCTGACAACTAAAGCTTGATCACAATGGGCTAGAAACCATGACAAGTGTCCTTAGGAGATACAGTAGACTGGGATCTCTGCTGGCACTCAGCATAAAAGGCAATCAGATACCCCAAAGATTGGTTAATTCAGAATAAGATACTGCACCTCTGGTACTGCACACCAGCAGTATTGCACAAAGCACACCTGGTACTAAGTAACATCTGTTGGAGATGTGGGGCTCCCAATGATGGTCTACTTCATATTATCTGAGATTGACCGAATATAAAATCTTTCTGGGCAGATGTTGCTAAAATGTTAAGTAAGGTCCTTACCCAGTCTCTCATCCCCTCTCCTGAACTGCTTATTCTGGGGATCCCCGATGTGGTGGCTGTTCTTTTGTTTCTTTAGATGCCCCATTTAGTCATTGTACAATAAATATTACATTTTTCCATGCTCGTACAGTTTTTTCACAGGCTAAGACATATGGACATTATTTGCGTGTACACACATTCATCCCTCAGCTTTGAAGTGGATAACAGCTGTCTCCATAGAAACTAATGGGAAGGCTTTAAGCCTGAGGTTCAATGGGTGGAGCAACAAATGTCACTCCCCAATCAGACCTTAAAAGGCAAACTCCTCCTGGACTGTTCCAGGATTCATTCTTCGTTGCTGCCGGAGGCGCTGCACGTCTGTTTTTCTCTCTGTTATTTTACTTCGGACTTTCACCTGTGCATCTGCTGTCGCCTCCAGCCACTGTCTCACTTCGGTTGCTAGTTCCCCCCTTTGGTTTCCCCCCCTCTCCTCGTACCTTGCCTCCTGTCTATCCTCTCATTTTCTCTTTCCTGGGGTGGCTCCTTCTCCCATTCTGCTCAGCTGCATTCATCATTCTTCCTCACGGCTGGCAGGAGCAGGACGTGGAAGTACACAGTGCACTGAGCAGGTGTGCATGATCCACTGGGAGCAGTGGTTTGCTGGGTCCCGGGCGGTGTGCCTGTCTCCTTCTCTCACCTTCCACTCATGGCACTTGCCTTTGCTATCTCTCTGCCTTCCTTTCAAGATTCCCACCTGGCTTTTACTTCTGGATGCTTGAGTGTTGGCCTGGGGTGGTATACCTCTCCACTGCTCTGTATTTCACATAGTGCTATGATTTCGCGCTCACGTTTTCCCCTTCACCGTTTGGATTTCCAATGTTCCCTATCATGCTACAGCTTTTTCTAGACTCCCACTCTATTCCCTCACCAGACTTGGTTGCTGGCATCATTCCTTCTTGCTATCTACATGGAGCCCACTTTCTGTAATTGTTTTCTTGTTTCCCTCACGCACTGCACCCAAAGTGGGACAATTCTTGCTGAACCATGATTTTTGTGGAACGCTATGTAACTGCATCCACTGCAACAGACTTGTCTTCTCTTAATCATCAGAATTCAGACTACATGTTCTTGTTTTTCTGTTGTTTATACTGATTTTAATTATTTTCTATGTATTTTAGTTACGGTATCATAGATTTCTGCAATTTTTGGAGAAAATTGATTTCCCGATGTTCCTCTTGCTGTTAGTGTTCTTTGTGGACACCCTCCCTTCTTGATCCTTGACCTCTGTTGCTTGCTCCTTGCTTATCTCTGCTCTATCCCCCTGTATTGGGAGTATCTACCCCTCTTGACTCCTCTTGCTGCTCTCCTCCTCCCTCCGCCTTCCCTTCCTCTCCTTCTCCTTCCCTTCCTCTCCTTCTCTGACGTCTGCTTTCTTTTGGGCACATCCCTATCCTGCCATCCCACGATACCACCATACCCTACTCATGCACATCACCTATTATTCCCTCCTGCATATCTCCCTGCTTAGGCATCTCTTCCTCCAACCTTATTCCCTCATCCTAGTCAAATCTATTTAGATGTTCTCCTGGTACTGCCTACCTCACCATCGGCTGCCAGCTTCGCCCAGCCACTCTCACTTCTACCTTCATGCAATTTTATCCATTCCTAATTTGGCTCCCAATGAACCCTGTTGGCATGCACTGTCATAGTTATCATTAATGGTAGCTTCATCCTGACATGTGTCTGGTTGTCCTTTGCTCAGCCGAACCTCAGGGTCTACTTATTCACATCGATTAATCGAGGATACCTCTTGTTAGGTCTTATGCTACCTCATCGATCTGCTCTCCACTCGGAGACATGCCATCCATGTCCATTGCTCCTTGGATCAGTGCTAGCCCATAGCCGATGGTCTTACTCTGCACCCATGAAGTCCACGTCTAGAATATGGGAAGCTCGGAGCAGGGTTCTTCTGCCTGGCCCATAGTGGGAATGTCTTCACTCCAGGTGGACCTTTAGTCATCTCTCATCTTGACGACACCTCTGGATGTAGAATTTATGACTTCCAGCTGCAAGGGGTGGGGCTCTCATCATCAGATCCCCTTTGGCTGCCTGAATGGGTTTGGAGGCACCTTCTACGCTGTTCTCCACCAAGACTGCCTCTGGTTCACCTGGTCTGTTTCACAGGCTCGCATAGGCCAGCTGTGTGCCTCAGTAGTCATCTCTCTCCTGTCTTGCTTTTGAGCGTCTAGTTGCAGAGACATCACTCGCAACCCTCAACAGTTGTCCAGTTAGAATGACAGAGCGAGAACTTCCTCTAAATTGAAAAATTTTCCTCCTCCCTTGATATTGACTCTAAATTGCAGTAGCTGAGACGTCTCTAATCAAAACATCCTTCAGCCTGGAGGGAAGGCAACCCAGGCCTTGGAATCCCAGAGATTTTCTCCTTAAATGTTTTTTTTTTCCTCTCATCCATGCCAATGGTCATAATATTAGACAGGGTTAGTGCTTTCCTAGGTTCCATAGTTAGGTTCCACTGTTGGATGGAGTTGGATGGTAGCCTCGGCTGTTCCCTCTCTCCTTAGAAGTTAGTTCACCCTTCTGCATCTTGTCAGCTTTCATTTCATTCCTTGTTCTTGTCCTATCTCATTCTTCTCCTGTCCTTCCCATCTCTGTCTATCTCCTTACTTTCTGGTCTTGACATATTCTGATTTTTTTGCCTCTTTGATGCTCAACACCCTTTTGGATATTTTTTGGGGGCTTCTTCCTATGCTACCTTTAGCCACGGGAATCATTCCCATGGCACCTATAGGGGGGAACCCTCCTCTAGGGTTCCTTGCATCATACCCCTACAGTGTGGTATAGCCCATGGATAGAAAGGTGAACAGCCACAATGTATCAAAGTCACACAAGCATACATCTCATCCAGTTGTGTAAGCACAATTAAATGGGAAGGCTTTAAGCCTGAGGTTCAATAGGTGGAGCAACAAACATCACTCCCCCATCAGGCCATAAAAGGCCACTTCTCTTGGTCTGTTACAGGATTTTTTCTTCATTACCCCCAACATCCACCCCTCCAGTGGCTCATATCTCTTTCCCTTGGGCTTCTTCCTAAGCTACCGTTAACCATGGGAATCATTCTGGTGGCACCTATGAGAGTGAACCCTCCTCTAGGGTTCTTTGCATAGTATCTCTACAGAGGCGAACAGCCACAGTGTATTAAAGTCATACAAGCATACATCTCATCCAGTTGCATAAGCACAATTGCAACACCTGATACTAAGAAGATGGCACAATTCTGATATTCCTACCTTAACTGAACTGTACAGTACAATAACCTCTCACTGCTGACCTGCTTTAAGAAGCTTTCACATCTCAACACAACCACTATGGTAGACTACAAGGCTGAGTGGGATCCATACCTTCACTATTTGTGTGAAAGGACTCCTGATACAGTCACATTCATTGCCACAGGTCAAACGGGAGTAGGCTAAGTCTCTAGTCGAATAGGCAACTCCCAGAAGGGACCCTTCAGGGAAAGCCAATGCATGTCCTCTGCTTGTTGGATCATCCCCCACCCCCATATATTTAAAGGCATGCTCCAATACCCAAACTTCGGTGAAAACAATATTTATACAGTCATAGGCTCAGTCAGTTTGTGTCTGCAGGTTATGTCCTCATTTCCCTTAATTTTTCTCTCTATGTTGTTACTTCCCTCACCCCTACTGCAACAATTACAGGAATCCATATGTAGGCTACATTCTGATCAAGCCAGACCAAGACTGAGATTCATCACAGACCATCTTTAATCTGCTCTTTTAGAGCTACATATCTCATACTGGTTCCACCATGGCTGTACAACAGGAATTCTGTTGAATGCAGGAGGGGTCATGTGATGGCTGCCTGAACAGTCTCATTCTCCCTAGCTCCCACTCCACAGCCCAGTAAAACAAGATTTAAATCGAATCCAAGAACTCTAGCTTTTAAAACTGGCTTACTCTATTTTTAAAAAGCCACAAGGAGTATTGCAACAGCGAATCCCCCCCCTAAAATGGATGAGGAGATGCAAGATAACTTATCCCACCATATGCCACCAACAACACCAATGCGGGACAAGACAGTGAACACTCGAAGGTAGCTCCAGCAGGGGCAGTGGCCAACGCTAATCCCCAGGCCGCACTCATGGAGGAAAAATTCTGGGAGGGAAAATCCCCTCTGAAAGAATCCCTTGAGTCACTAACGGTCTCAGTTCAGAGCATTACTTCCTCCCTGGCTTCACTAACACAGTGTACAGCAGATAACGAAGCAAGGATGTCCTCTCTTGATGACTGGAAGGGGAGAGTTGAACCAGAGCTGTCTCATTTGTGGCATCAAATTAAAGCAATGGAAATCAAAGTAGAAGACCTGGAAGGAAGGTCAAGAAGAAATAATCTTTTAATTCTGGGGCTGCCTGAAGGCAAAGAGGGCACATCACCTGTGCTATTCGTGCAGAAGCTATGCAGTAAGCTGGCAGGCCCCTCTCCTAATGGCCCGGAGTGTGTAATCGAGTGGGCCCATCAGTCTTTAAGACCGGTCCCTCCAGCAGGGGCCCCTCTACATCCCATAATTTTCAGATTGTTGAACTTTAGAGACAAGCAACATATCCTCAGTAAAATTCGGGATATCAGTGAACTGCTTTGGAAAGGCAAAAGAATGCAGATGACCCAGGATCTGCCAAAATCTGTGAGGCAAAAAAGGAAGGAGCTTCACTCAATAGTTACAAGGCTTATTGCGGCTGGAATCCACTTCAAAATGAAATATCCCGTTACACTCCAGGTGTGCCATATGGAGGAATGGCATAGTTTCGAATCGCATGTTCAAGCCGCTGAAAAGTTGCAGAAGCTGTACCCGGGTCTGTTTAAGTGAGAATATGACGTAGTAATGCATACTTGGACATCGAGATGACTGTTGGACTGTATTATGATGAGGACAGACATATACAATTTGAGATAAAATGCATCAGATGTAACAGTGTATAGGCACTTAAGAGTTTGTAGTTCATGTTAAGCTACCATTATTTTGGAAGCAGCCATGCTAGATTTATTTTTAGGTAGCTCTGCAAGATCGGCAAGTTTCCAGAGTGGAATATGGTATACAGGGGAGCAATTTTTAATACGTTTACCAGAACCTGACTTTTACCTCTAATGTTACTAAAGCCTGACAGATTCACTGGGGAATTACAAGCTTTGAGCTCCCGGTCTCTATGAGTTAACTATCTTTTTACAGTGCTCGGGGATAGCCAATTCAAGGTCTAATTTAGAATCTGTTCCTTTCAGCTGTCTGTGTTTCCTCTTATATTACTAAAGGGGGTATTTGGTAAGATAGGCGAACAAGGTATAATTAATCACTAAACGAGTACCACGGTATAACATATGGATTTAGGAGTTTTGTAGTAGTGTAGCCTGATTATGGATCGTAAGGTCCAAGAATAGCCAGTAGTATCCTATAAGTGAAGTAGAGTGTTAATATTTACCTTAATGTTTTCTACCTAGTTGATGTGAGTGGGTCGGGGGCAGGGGAATTTATGGGGTTGTTTAAGGGAAGGATTCATCAAAACCTGGATTTGAATAATGTTCTGGTGAGTAAACCAGAATGGTAAGAGAACAAATTTTTGGTTTTTTTGTTATTGTGGGAGAAAGGGTTTATGGTTAAGACGGTGTTGGGTTTTGTCTTTCTGTTTCGGTGGGGGGGGGTTATAAGGGAGGGTAAGATACCTAGTCAAGGGGCAAAACAGGTTGCTTTAGTCCTGGAAGACCTGGGGATACTCTGCAAAGGGCAAATACAGGATGAAATATGTTTCATGGAATGTAAAAGGATTATGTACTAGTATTAAATGGCACCAGGTGTTAAGTCACTTGCAGACACTACAAGCATTTTTCCAAGAGACCCATCTCTTGACTTCAGAGAATCTTTTTCTTAGACGTCAATGGGTGGGGCAAAGTTATACAGGGAGAAATTCCACTAATCAGCGAGGAGTGGCTATTCTCCTTTTAAGAGGACTAAATTTTCAGTTAAATACAGCTATTGTGGATCCAGAGGGCCGATATATTTTTTTGCATGGGGTTCTGGATCAGATAGAATTACTTATGGGATATGTTTATGGGCCAAATATCCCATCCCCTAATTTTTTTACTGAGTTAGTGAAAGTGATATCCAGATTTATACACCTTCCCTTAATTTTTGCAGGGGATTGGAACATCACTATAACTTCTAATTTAGACAAGTCAAACAGTTGGGTCACTAGATCATCCTCGACACAACAAGCTCTCCAAGAATTCATAACTATGGGAGGTCTTTGTGATCCTTGGAGAACCATCTATCCAACTAGCCAGAAGTATACCTTTTATTCCTCAGTACATAAATCCCTATCTCGGATTGATTATTTTTTTGTTAGTGTTGAAGCCCTACCCCATATTTCAGATGTTGGTATAGCTCCTAGAGTATTGTCGGATCATTCGTCGGTGTGGATCCTATATAATCCCAACCTGAATATTAAGCAGGATAAAATATGGAAATTAAATACACAACTTCTTAAAGACCCGTGGGTCATAGAGAAATTGCAAGCTCTTATCCAAAGTTTTTGGCAATCGAACTTAGGATCTATTGCTAATGTGGATAAAATATGGGAGGTGTTAAAATGTGTCCTTCAGGGGGAGTGTATTCGGATTGCTTTGACCCACAAAAGAAAGCGAGAGGCTTCCTTACATGCCATTAGTGCAGATAGAAGCACTTGAACACAGATCAGTTCTGGAATCCTCTGAATGAGAGCAAGTCGAATTAACCAAATTAAGGCATCAATACGTGGACTTACTAAGGGAAAAGTCTGAATATGCATTACTCAAGACGCGGTCGAGGTATATAGACCAAGGAGATAAGGCAGGGCATTTGTTGGCTATGCAACTTAAAGAGCAAGAAGCTTCCCGTTGGGTTAAAGCCATCTCCTCTCAATTTGATGGTACCCTTAAAACCTCCCCAGAAGAGACTACCCAAGAATTTGATAGGTTTTATTCACAGCTATACTCTCCTCCCTTAAATGTCCTTCCAAATAAGGAAGTTCAGGATTATTTAGAGAGGATTCCACTCCCACAATTATCCCAAGCTCAACAAACTCTCTTAACATGGCCTATATCACAGACCGAAATTTTGGCTGCCATCCAGGCTTTGGCATCAGGTAAATCTCCAGGTCCGGATGGATTTCCCGCTAATTTATACAAAGCCCTGGCAACTGACTTAACTCCCATTCTTGCCCAGGTCTTCTCCTTCCTTTGTGAAAGGGGTATATCTGATTTCTCACTTCTGCAGGCCATTATAGTACTTCTACCCAAATCCAATAAACCACCTGATAAAGTTACCAATTATCGGCCCATATCTCTCATGAATTGTGATATTAAAATCCTAGCAAAAATTTTGGCTGCTAGAGTAATGCAAGTTTGGGAGGGACTTATAGGACCTGAACAGGTAGGGTTTATGAGGGGGAGATCCTCTCTGGACCATTTGAGGAAGCTAGAACATATTTTCTCCATGTCCAGGGAATCTCGGGACCCAATGGTCTTGGTTTCCCTAGATGCGGATAAAGCTTTCTACAGGGTATACTGGAATTTTCTCTTTTTGACAATAGAAAGATTTGGTTTCCCTATCAAGTTTATTGAATGGGTGAAGATCTTATACATCAGCCCAAATGCTAAAGTATACTGTAATGGCATTCTGTCGAAAGGCTTTTCTCTTCATTTGGGGACTCATCAGGGTTGCCCACTATCCCCATTTTTGTTTAATATTTATCTAGAGCCCTTAATCAGACTCCTGAATTCATCCCCACAAGTGCATGGCATCATATTGGGCCCTCTGGAAGTTAAAATTTCAGCTTATGTTGATGATCTTTTACTGCATATCTCATCCGGCCACCTCATTACCAGTTACACTACAAATTATTTCTCAATTTGGATTGGTCTCGAATTATAAGTTAAATTAGGAATTCTGTTGAATGCCTCTACAGCAATGGCACGATGCTGACAGTCAGCATTGTCCATCAGGGAAACTGCGGGGATCTGCACCCCACACACTCCCTGGATTTTAAAATAATCAGCTCCAGGTCAGAGTTGTTTCAGGGATGAGGCAAGACATGGAGATCCCATGTTGGTGTACTGCGCAACCATTTATTTATTTATTTATTTATTTACGAGATTTACCAGGAAGGCATACTGAGCAAGATGCTCGATTCCAGATGTGACCTGGGTTGCACTTCCGAATTTTTCACTGTAATGGTGTTTCGTGGTATTAGTTTTGCTGTGTGGTGGTGATACGTCTCACACTCACAGCGCTCTCAGAACTTTTTCAGTGCTGTTCCTGAAACACTATATGATCTGTGTTAACCTCCTGATATATCAATATGACAATGCACCATATGCTATTACAAACTTATATATTATTGTTTGATCCTTTCATCTTCCATATGTATCCAATGTGTCCTTTTTATGTACTCTCAATAAAAAGATTAACTAGAAATAAAAGACTGTCTAGAAGTTTTAATTTTGGTTCTTTAATGGGAGGCAGTTTGTCCCCCTGATTGTCTTTATTTTCTTTGTCTATGATAACAATAGTTCATTTCTTTCCAGGATTTTTTCTCAGAACATATAATAGTAATGTGATGCATTTGCTGGTTGTCATGCATTTAAAACTATGCCTTATGTGAAAATAACTGAAAAAACTTGAAAGTTGAAAAAAGAATTACATAGATATAGTCAATGCTTAGATAACCATCATTGTGCACGCTGTAAGGCCTGTGTATCCCTGCCATGTCTAGTGGCATGTCTGCTGGTACATACACAGTGTGTGCCCTGTGTATGTTACTGTACAGTGGGGCATCCTAGCATGGCATCACCCCGCCATACACGGCAGTTGTTGCCCCAGTACACATCCACCAGCCTGCTTGTTGTGGTTCACAGTACATTATGGCTGCACAATCTGGTAGGTGCATATCACAGACTGGTTAGTTACCTACCACTTATCCCGTGCCTTACCACTGTCACCTGTGTGACATAGTGTCGCATTGTCACATACACTCTTGACACTGGTAATGTGGTTCCATGTCAAAACAGCACCTGCAAAACTGTGCAGGGCGATATCAGTGATTCCAAAACAGCAAGAACTATAATGGCATGTTACAACACAGTACAGAACAACAAAGGTGAAACCCCCGTTATAAGTCACTTGTGGATGGGCGGTCCAATTCTTTCAGCTGTGGGCTTGCCCTGAACTCCCCTAACTAAAATAACCATCTCCATGCTGCAAAAAGTAGACCAGAAGAGCAATTCCCCCAACAATGCTAAACTTACCATGCACTGTAAATACAACATCGCTCAAATGACGAGCACTGTATTTGCCTCACTGCTTTTGAGGTACTATATTTGGCTAACTAATTTGATGGAATATATGGTAATGTGACCTCTGGACAAGTGTGTGTCACTTTGGGGACCCCTACATGGGTTAGAAGCCAATGATCACACACAGCAATGCCCACAGTACCACAGACATACTACAAGCTTTGTGTGTGGCCATGTTCTCACTTCATACACAGTTATTACCATGACCTGCAATGTGCATGCCTGGCACTGGTCACATCTGTATGTGCTACTCTGCACAGGTAGGTTGTCAGGTGTATTTATTGTATACTGCCCCATAGACAGCCATGTCTGCAGCATATATGCTTGTTGTACCTGGTAGATCACATGCCACAGGTCTGTCTCCATGCTGTGTGTGTGGCACACATGTTTTTTGTGTTTTCTTTGTTGTTTCAGGTGTTCATCCATGACAGAGGAGCTGGACAAGGGATGGGGCACTTTGGTCCATGATGAGGAGGAAGCTCCATCAGATCCGGGAATGTATGCCCTGCTGAGTGGGGTGATGGGCCTGCTTCAGGACATTGCTGCTTGTCTCCATCTTCTTGCCATTTACCAGGGACAGCAGCAATGCCGGACACTAGTGCTGCTTTGTTGTTGGGATATTTTTCATTTTAATGGGAAGGTTTCCACATTTTTATTTTGTCCTGGCACTATGCCATATTCATTTTGATGGGCCAGTTGCCCCATTTTTATTTTGACTAGAGAGTATGACCTGTTTCATTTTTCATAGTGGTTTGTCACTGTTTTGTTTATACTGTATAGAAGATAGCCACATTTATTTGATGGCCATGTGCCCCATTAGTTTTAATTATGGCTAATTGCCTTCCATTTATAGCCTGCGGCCTCATGACACATCACACCAGGTATGGGTAAATCCCACAACGACCCACACCCTGTCATAAATTATTGCTTAATAATTATACAATGGACATAAAAATCCTGTAACCTATGATCAGTTAAGCTCTTTACCTGTGGATAAATCCTGCAATAACTTATAGCTGAAGAAGAACATTTGTGAAAAATAAAACAATACATAGTTAAATACATTTTAAATTTATTTTACACATGAGTTCATTGTATGATCACAATACAACATTCCAGTACATGGGTAATTGGTGGATTACCCACTTCTCATGTGGTTCAGTCACTCAGCTGTGCCTGTGATACACCACACGAGGTGAGGGTAAATCTCACAGTAACTCACATCCTGCTGTGCCTTATTGCTCAATTACAGTATGTGGTCAAGGTTTTGTGCAAAAGTTTATATCAATGGCCTACACTATCTTAAATGGGGATGTGCAATTATGTTTATTTGTAGACCTGATATGATATATATGTATATATATATATATTCCCAAAGTGAACATAGGACAAATGGAAATACTTACCTCTTGGAATGGCAATGCCATAAGACTGGTGGGTGGGGATCACATTATTAAATAAATAAACATTCTTAAAAAAACAGTGAATCCTGCCCATCTGCACAGTGGTAGTGCAACTGCTAAGGACCCTGGTGATCCAAGTTTGGGAACAGGTGTGAGTAATCGGGGGCCGGCGGTGAAGGAGAAGGACTGAGTATCCCAAAGTACATTCTCTTCGTCTGAGGAGATACAGCAACCATCTCTGCTGCAGTACAGCCACTTGGGTGACCACAGCCGGCAGTGCATTCAGAGTGGCTAGTGGGCAGAAGGATGGCTGCTGGTGCCTCACCTTGCATGCTCACATGCATAACTGCTTGCACAACCAAGTCACTGACATCCTAGGGGGTACTGAGTCAGAAAAAACAGAAATGCCCTAACTGGTGGGATAACACCGACTGCTCACAGGCTCCACACCTGGCTGCCCTGGCACTGCCTCCAGACTGGATCCACTCCATGGCGGAAATTAAAGAGTCCCACCTACCTCACCAGAGGGGGCAAGGTCTGAGGAACAAGGAGGTCCTGGCTGAGAACATGATGATGGGGCTGGCAGAGGCTGAGCAGAAGGGGATTGACTGGGAAGAAGGGAGAAAAACAAATAAAAAAAACATTTGTTGTCTTTTTGACACTTGTACCTCGTAACATGTTTATATACAGTATGTAGTGATGGTGTCCATAATGATTAAGAATGCTATCTCATGATGTTTGGGGTTGACAGATCCGCTCAGCTTTGTTTTGTGGTCCTCTGAGCAGGACAGCACAAGATAACATTCTTATTCAGTAAGAGACAAACATCACTACACATACAAACAAATAATTGCTAAAGTTAAAAAAAAAACAATAAAAACAATTGTTCTTTTAATCCAGCTGAGCAGAATGATAGAGCAGGGGTTCAATGATTTGTAAATCCTTTTTGTCTTTTAGATGTACATTTTTTATTGCTGTATATCTCCAAATCTGTAGCATTTTTGCCTTTGAAAACAAACTATAATTGCCACTATTTAGATTTCTGGGGCAACAATGCCACACACTATGTACAATACCTCAGCTAGATAATGTATAACTGTAGCAGTTTGTAAAAGGAGACCATTTGTTGTCTTGAGGCTTCTGAAAACTCAGCCTCTAGTAGAAACTGGGATTTGCTGCCACATTTTCATCTCATTCTCTGCCTCACTAGTCTCTGTTCCAACCATTTTCTCATTGCCACCCCATGCCCAATAGCAGCTACAGCTGTGTGAGTATCTCCTCCCATTTTCCCTACCTACCTTGCAGTCACAGGAAGCAAAAGGGGGTTGGGGTGCTGTGCTGGTCCTAAGTGCACAGTAGTTTGTACTGGGATGAGGACAAGCCCTGGCTTCCATCCTTTTGCTTATATTTTGTTCCCACAATTCCACAAGATGCCAATGTACTTCTACATAATGGTCACTTATTTCCAACTTCTTAAAATTAAAGGTGTTTGTGCTTCATTGTCACCTGCAGTTAGAAGTGTCAATGCCTAATACATAAAGGCATTTCCCAGCATAGCACAAGGAGTGGATGTAAGGCCACCAACCCGCAGGGCTTCTAAACTTTTTTTCTTTCTTTTTTTTTTTTTCCTTTTCGACTTTCTTTTTTTGCTCCGGTCACCAACTCCCAGGGACTCTCTTGGGCGAGACCCAACCAAGCAGCACTACTGCCCTGCCCTGCCTGAATCCCATTCCCAGTCAAGAAATCGGGAACAGGGTCATCTCCAATTGACACCCTAGAGGAGAGGACCCAGGAGAGTTGGTCGGGTTCGGATCGGTGATGGACGTGTGTGTGTCGCCCCCTCTGAACTGCCATCATCCCCCTTGCAGCAAGGGTTTTCCACCTTTCTGTTTCCCACAAGGCATGAACATGCAATGACATTGATACGTGGAGGGTGTGCCCCCAACCCCTCCTGCAGATGTTTCTCTGCCGCCTCTCCCCTTTCAAATCCCCATGATGCTATAGTGCTTCTGGTTTACATCGGGGGCCACTACAAAGTGGGTATTCCCCATAACCCACCCCTGGAGAGGAAAGTCATCCTCCGGATGCTCGAGCCTCTCTTCCCCCCTGCCCACCCCCAGCACCCCGAGTTCACTTCTGAACCTGGGTCACCAGCATGGCGTAATGTGTGGCATCTGATGCCTCAACCCTCAGCACCACTGGGCCAGCTTAGGGCTTCTAAACTTGCATGTTTTGTAAGTCTGCGTTTCTGTTATTCCATAAAGGTTATTTTAAGTCTTTACATGAATGCAGCAGGAAATTAATTCATAAGAGAATAACATTGAAATTAAACTGTTTTTTGTCTTTCAGCTGACTAGAGTTTTCTTTTAACATTTATTTATAGGCACATGCCTCTTCTGACAAGTTGAAGGGTATATATCTCACACTTGAGCAATCCATTTTGCACTTAATTCAACAAAATTAAATTTTGATGACCACAGTTAGTTAAGAGCAGCATCAGGGTAATGTATAACCCATCAAACTAGGCCTAGTCATGTTTAATTTGTGCTACCATGCTATCTCTGATAAAAGAATAAATTATATGGATGCATGATTACTTCTCCACATGTGAGGGTAAGGCATTTGAGAATATAGCTTTAGCCATACAAAATGGCATTACATGCAGTGCAGTACTATTTTAGCACAATATTCTTTTTTGATTTATTGTCTACTTCCATATTAAACTGTAAAGAACTGTAGGTATTACTAAGGCAAATCCAGTTCTGTATAATTTAGCAACCCATGTCATATTCTATCCCAGACTTTTTAAATGTGCACAAGCAAGCCTATAAGATAAGGTATATAGGAAGAACATGGCTTTTAGTTACCCATTCTGTACACTTCTGTGGAATAGTTTTATAATTTGTTATTCTTCTAAAGACTTAGCATGAAGCACAAGTCTAAAACTCATACCAATGCAAAGTAAAGCTAATACCGTTTGTTTAAATATTTTACTGTAGTGAGTTAATTTAATAGTCCACATTAATAGCTTATTTAATACGAAATGTACAAGTAAGACTTTCTTGTTTTTTATTTATTTTTTTGTAAAAATGTGGCATGTTGTAGTGTTATGAACAGCATTGTTACTGTGAATGTATATCTGAACAACACATTTATCATTGAATCACTTGTTATACTTTGAGGTTAGAACAAAATTTAAATGGCAAAATAAAAAACAATTTGGTAATATAATGGTGTAAAGCTTTCTGTAATACTATGACTTGTGTCCTGTCATCCTTGTTATGCCCCAAAAGGTAAACAATAACACATGCAAGGGTGTGCATCAAGATAAAACAGCCCCTGGGGTTGCTTTAAGGCATGATGCATAGCTTGATGCATACTCTAGAGTGTGTGTTATTGGACTGTTAAAGCATTCCTTAAATATTTCATTGTATCTTTAAATGATACACCATGATTGGGATCTCTTGATCACCGGATATAAAATATACAGGTGGGACAGACTGGTAGGGAAAGGGGGGAAGTTTATATCAGGGAGGGTATAAAATGCATGATGGAGGAGTCAGAGGAGGGGAAGGGAGGGTGGAAGCATTGTGGGTTCAGTTATGGACCAACAGAGGAAGAATAGTGAGGTTGGGGGTTGCTTACAGACCACCCAATCAAGAAGAGGAAAGGGACAGGGAACTGATTTTGCAAAGACTGAAAGCTGCATGGAAAGGAGAGGTGGTAATAGTGGGAGACTTCAACATGCCCAAGGTAGACCGGAGTGTACCATCCACAGCATGTGCCAGGAGTCAAGTGATTCTAGAAATGTTGCAGAGTAGGATCCTTACTCAAGGCATCACAGAACTCATCATGGAGGGGGCAATCCTAAATCTAGTGCTCCCAAATGTGGAGTGTGTACAAGAAATAACTGTCAAAGAGCCCCTGGGTGGAAGTGACCATCACATAGTGCTATTCTGGTTGGATATGGGCAGTGGAAACATCCCTACTAAGACCAAAATCCTGGATTTTAGGGCAGCGGACTTCAAGAAGATTGACAATATGCTAAGGAGTCACCTGGTGGGCATCAGAGCAGATATTAGGGTGAACCAAGGGTGCTCCATCATTAAGGATTGAATAATATTTGCCACAGAAGAGTACATTAGGCTCAAAGAGAACAACTCAAGGGCCAAAGCACCCAGCTTGTTCAATACTGAGACTGCCCAGGCAGCAAGAGACAAGAGGTTGGCATATAGGAGATTCAGAAAGACCAAGAGAGAGATGGATAGGGAGAATTACCTAAAGTTGGCTAGTGTAGCAAGTAAGGTAGTCTGACAGGCTAAGGCACAGAAGGAACTGCAAATAACTGAGGGAATTAGGAAAGGGGAGAAGGCCTTTTTCACTTTAGAATTGAGAAAAGGGACAAGAAGGATCAGATTGGTAGGATTTGGAAAGGGGACGAGTGGGTGGAGAAGAATGGGGGAAAAGCAGAGATACTGAATAAATACTTCAGTTCCAGCTTCACCAGGAAGAAAGACAGAGTGTTGCTTAAAGGGAGGGGGGGAGAGGAGCAGGGGGAGGGGTAGCAAGGGTGTAGGTTTAGAGGAGGATAGAGTGAGGAAAAGGCTGTTAGCATTGAAGGTGAATACATTACCAGATCTGGACGGCATACAGCCAAGGGTGCTAAACGAACTGGCAGAGGAGCTTGCGGTGCCACTGGCAGGCACTATTCAATAGTTCCCAGGAGTCAGACATGGTACTGCAGGACTGCAGAATGGCACATGTGGTAATCCTCCACAAGGATAACCCAAGGAATTACAGACTGGTCAGTCTGACTGCAATCGTGTGCAAGCTTATGCAGATCATACTTACGGAAAGGTTGGTAGAGTATCTAGAAGAGTATGGTCTCCAGGATGTGAGGCAGCATGGGTTTATGGGAGGGAGATTGTGTCAAACAAATGCAATTGACTTCTTTGACTGGGTCACTAAAGCAGCAGACAGGGTCCAACAGTGGACATCCTTTACCTGGACTTCAGCAAGGCCTTTGACTCGGCACCCCACAAAAGGTTGATCAGGAAGTTGGTGGATCTCAGATTTGGGAAGAAGATGACTAGATGGGTAGAGAACTGGCTAAGGAATAGGACCCAGAGGGTGGTATTTTGGGGCAGGGGAGTTATCTAGCACCAAGGAGGTCACCAGTTGGGTCCTGTATGACTCAGTACTGGGACTGGTGTTGATCAATGTCTTCATCAATGAAATTGGGGATGGCATTAAGGGAAAAATATGCCTATTCACAGATGATTACAAGCTCTGTTGGATGGTGGACACAGCTGAATGGATACAGGACCTACAGGACGATCTGAAAAAGCTTGAGAGGTGATCCTCGATTTGGCAGCTTGGCTTCAATGCAAATAAATGCAAAGTTATGCACACTGGAGCCAAGATTCCTAGGATAGAGTACAACCTGGGAGGGGTCCGGGCATCTGCAACAGAGGAGAAGAAGGACCTGGGAATGATGATCACTAGCAATCTGAAGCACTCGTGCAGTGCAGGAAACCAGCAACAAGGGCAAATAAACTGTTGAACTGTAAAACTGACAGTTTCCTGCACACACCAATCTGATAAAAGGGACACCAGAGCAAGAGGTTTTATACTCACAATATTTATTCAAACACAGACATGCATAGGCCTGACATGTTTCAGACCAGGTAGTCCTTCCTCAAAGGCAGTATGCCTTTGAGGAAGGACCGCCTGGTACTCCCTGGAGAAGAGGAGAGAGAGAGAGAGGAGACATGATCGAGACCTTTAAGTACTTGAGGGGGATAAATAGTGTGGATAATGCAGGTATCTTTAAGCTAAGTGGCAACCAAAACATAAGGGGACACAGTCTTAAGTTGTGGGTGGAGGTTTAAGAGGGAGGGTAGGAAGCATTTCTTCATGGAGTGGGTGGTGTCCAGTTGGAATGCACTGATGGAAGTGGTCTTGATGAAGAGAGTAGGTAGCTTCAAGAGAGGCTGGGATAGACTTAAGGGGAAAGTAAGGGGCCGGGGGGCAGATGGAAAGGATAGGTGGATTGGGGAGGGGGGCAGGGTCAGTAGATTAAGCTGTAGACTGTATAATATCAGCAGTCCAGATAGACCAAATTACCTTATTCTGCTGGCTTCTTTGTATGATTGTATGTATGTATGACAGCAAACAGTGGTAATAGGATCAAGTTTTAATGGGGTATGTTTGTGTGAATTCCCTGCATAGCTCTGTGATTGCGCTTGACTAATTCATGCCATTTTATGAAAGAAATTTATAAGTTTGCAACTGCTGGATGGGTTTTCAATGAGAGATGACCACAAAATGAAAACTTTATCATATTTTCAAGTTAAGTAGTGGCATTAAAACAAAAAAAAAGTTTTGTTAACTGTTCAGGACCAAGTTTGAAAATAATGGTGAATGTTGAATAATGCCACTTAAAGTCAAGAGAGCCAGTCTGGTGCTCTCAGTAAGGCAGAATATGACCAACTCTTAGTTACAGAGTTATAAGGGGCTTTTACACTACCAGATCTACACTGGTGCCAGTGGTGCAGATGAGTTGCACTGGTGCAGATCTGGCAGTCTAAAGAGCTGCCAGGGTACTGCAAGCTATTCTGTTTCACTATGTTGTGGCAAAGAGCATTCCCTGGTTTGTTGGGAACATGGAGCACAGTGCACCAGTGAAGGTGTTTTTTGCAAGTGTAAGCTCCCTTCCTTGTCTAGGGTCATCCAGATGGTAAAAAAATGGTGGTGGTGGGGGGCACTGTACAACCCAAGCAACACAGACCAAAGATGAGAAATGTGCTCATTACCTGGTTATTCTGCTGGCAGTGAGTGGACCTCACCTGTAGAGGAGCAGGACACTTCTTAGTTGTGGATGGTGAGCTGCAGGGGGCAAGTGTGGTTAGCAGGCACAAAATGCATAGTTCAAATTGATTAAATTCACTGTCGTCTCCAGACTCAAACTGTAACAAACAGGTTTAATAAACAAGATAGTTAATGAACCACTCCATGGAGTGTGGGGGTAATACATCCGGTGGGGGCATCCACAGGTGGACACCTTAGTTTTCCTGCAATAGTCTCTTTTGCCAACAGACTGAATTATTTCATGCAGTAATCTCTAGAGTCGACAAGGCTACATTCCTTGCAGCAGCAATACAGCGGGCTGAAACAGGCCACAGATACAGGTAGCTTGTACTTAGCAGCACTTCCATTTCAATTCCCTTCTTTCGTTCCAGATCCTTACACAGGCCTCTCTGGCTCACTTTCCTTTCCTTAATTCTCAAACACTAGGCATTCACTAGGGACTATGACAGCACGAGACATTTCTGCTGTCCCAGTCCCATCTCCAAACTTGGCCTTCTATACACTTTCTCCACTGGGGAGGGGTACCTTACACTTAATGGACTACTTTCTTCTCTTTAAGGTCATAAACTAAGTGTTCTTTAGCAAGAGCAGAACCACCGATGACCTTTCACAATCACTGAGGCCAGTGCACAGTAGCTGGGCCCTTTTCAGGGGGTTATGCATACTCCATACCCCTGGCTTTTTCCAGTAACTCATGGCACGTTCCGTTCTTGTAGCAATTCCCATTTCTGAACTGTCCTCACCAAGGGGACTAATTGCTCTGCCACATGGAGCACCCCAACAGTCTGTCACCCCACCGGGGTCCCAACCAACCATTCCCCACAAGGACCTTTCCCTGCCTCCAAAGACTGCTCAGCTTGGGAGTTCCAACACTGTGGCAGCCACCGGCCAGGGGAAAAGGTGTAGTGCTGCCACCACTATGCCCTCAACTGTCCATGATGCCACCTCTGGACCGTGCCCCAGGCCCAATTTGTCATAGCAGGTCCATCCACAGGACACACTCTGACTTCACACTCTGCACTCACTCATGGGTGAGACTACTTAAATTACAAGGGCCCCATCAGTGCTTACCCTACCAAGGTGCCTAAGTTCACTTGGAGGGCCTCCATACTTCATTTCTGTCCCCAGGCTTTGGCTCCCAAATGCACTAACAGGCTCCAAACCTTCAGCTACACTCCTTCTCCCTCATTTTCATGGCCCGAACTGCCACACTTCTTATATGCAGGTCTTTGAGGGAGGAGGTCCAGGGTGGCAAGCAGCCCACCTCAACCCCGCCACGGCCTACCATCCGAACTTGCGGGCCACCCCCTCCCTGGACTCTTCTCTTCCCTGGGTCTCTCTCCTCATTGGCACCAAAATCCCTCTCACTATATACCCCTGAGGATAGGGCCCCCTGCTGCCAGTAAGCAGGCCCTACATCTCAGACCTAGTGGAACCAAGCTCTCTCTTTCCCTAGCTACCCCTAGCAACCAGAATTAACTAGTAAGCACCCAAAGAATGCTTACACAAGCATGTAAAAATGCTGCTTTGCCTGCACTGGTGCCACTCCCATTCACAGACCCCTCCACCAGAAATGCCCCCAAAACACAGAAAGGCCACAGAGAATGCTGCACAACCGCAGCATAAAAAAGAAGAGGGTAGTGATGCAAATGAAGTGAGGAAGCTGATTCAGATGGCAACAATCCAGGTAAGTAATGAATGTAAAACACCTACAGACTGCTAAGTACCTTTATCATATCAAGGCCACCACTCCTACTGAGGTCCACGCACACACAAATAAATCCTCTATTTACCTTGTAAGCCCCTTTCATAGTCTGATTTCTTTTACTCAGCTATTTCACTCACACTACACAGCAACATGAAGGAGTGAGGATCTGTTCAATTACTCAAAATCATTAATATAAAGGAATGTTAAAAGTGTGTGTGGGACTAGTCTAATCCACTTACAGTAGAGGATATGAAATGGGTATCCATTCAGTCATTCCTAGTCGTGCTGTACATAGAGAGAATGGGGGAGGGGTGAGTAGGAAGAATGAGCCCAGAATCTGACACAGGAGAACACAAAAACAGAAAAACATTGGCATTGTTAAACAGTCTTGGAACATTCCAGTCAATGTAGATATAAACAATGGTGTGAGGTTTTATTTAAGGGACACTAAGAAACCCACTGAACAGGCTTTGAAAGTAAGAAAGGTTTTAGACATTCTTATACAGAAACAGATATTATTTTATTTATCTATTATGGCAATATTCATTCTATAGTATGTTTTACAAAGAAATTATGTTTTGGAGGCAGTTTGCACCATGCAGTTAGGGGCTGATCAGCATGCTAGCAACCAAGTTTGCACCATGAGCCTGGGATGTTAGGAATGGAGGCCAGCAAGAAAGAATTAACTTCAATCAAGCATTGGATTGACTGCTCTCCTCCAGAAGGAGAGGGATTTGTCTTCCTGCTATGCAGCTGCTACTTAGCATTAGCAAGGAGGAACTGTGCAGAGATGATTAAGCATGAGGGAGAGAGGCATGCAGCTGGACATCTGGCACTCATCCTGGGTGATGGGCTGGGAAACGAGGAAAAAACCCAACATCCTGTCAGACGACAGCCAACTCACCCTGTCCATGCCCGGAGGTCAATGATCTGCATGGCTGTCCTCCTTCAATGCCCCAGACCTCCCCCAAGCCAACCATTAAAGCTTACATCTTCCAATGAAAAGTAAAAGCCAGGCTACAACACTCACCAGAACACAATAAGTCGGGGCAGACTAAACGTAGAGCACAAGTAAGCACACAGGAATCTGCAGGATGAGCCCAGCATTTCACTCAGTGCCTCTGGGCTTTGTCAACAGTTCCCCTTGACCCTTCAAACCTCATCAAAGACAGCTGCTCATTGTGTGATTTTGACCACATCATTTAACCTCCCAGTACTCCGGTCCACCCAACAGCAGAAATGTGTAGAAGCAGGACCCCACTGAAAACATGATGATACATCATAGCTTAATTATCCTGGATAAATAAATTGACAAAAAAAAAAAATCAGCCTCAATTGGCAAATTAAATTACTCAAATGTCAGCATACTTTATTTATTTATTTATTTATTGAAATGTTTCACCAGGAAGGCACACTGAGCGACAAGTCACTTGTCTCCCGGTGCTACCCGGGGGTAAGGGGTACAATAAGAATGAGACATTAAACATTCAAGTTACAAGAGCAACATTAACATACAGTTGTAAGGCAGGTGTTGAAAACAGTGTTACAACAGTGTTGCTCATAATAGGTATGTAACCCCTAGGTGGCACTATCCCAAGGGCTACTACCCCTGCCTACATGACCAAGTGCAGGCTAAGGGGTCTGGGTACCGAAAACGGGTGCATCCACCCGGAGGACAGGGTTAGTGGTAGCTTAGCTGACCTGGGTACAGCCCTCCAGGACACTGTGACCCCTCTCTTTCCCATCTAGTGGCCTGAACAATGAACAGCATACACAGGTACAATAGTCCCCAAACAGCAGATATATCCCCACTCTGATTGCACTTACCACCAGGGCTGGTTCCACCTGTTCGGCCCTGGAGACTCCCTATAAAGTAAGGTTAAATACAGCAAAAAATGGTATCACAGTGCTGTTTGTACAGAAGTGCACCATAGGCAGGTTAAGTGCAAAAAGATTCAGGTCTGATTTATTCAGTGGAAATGAACAAGGAATGGGCACAATCAGGTTGATTGTTTTAGATACTGATTCAAACAGGCTACAAGGCATGCACTTTAGAGTCCCTCAACATAGTCACACACACTCTGGGTACCCAGTGGTGAGGTAGACTAGCATGACACGTTGCCCGGGGATAGGCCAGCATTGCAGCTGGTCGGAGCCCTATGATGGAAAGACAAGTCATGCACAATAACCCTCAATTTGTAATCCGGAGCCAGGAGGCTTAGTTCATGATAATTAGACAAAACAATGAAATCAGATGACACACTTTGACTGAGCTGTTGTTGCAGGGAGCTACCCTGGTGTTTACTGACGCTACCCAGTACAGGACATAGGATGGATGAAATGGTGACTGCAGAATGACTTGCTGGTTTGCCAGGAGAAGCAGGGCCCACATGATTCACCGTGGTGTCGTTCCTGTTCGTGATGTTGAGCAGGGGGCTATCCCCAGGCAGGTGTCTTGTTGATGGTCTTCTCTGTGGCGTGAGTAGCTGGCTGGGACAGGTTGGCATGACCCAGGCCAGGTGAACAAAACAGATGGCAGTCCGGTAGTGCTGGATTCAGCTTCTAGCAAGTGTGACACAAACAGGCAGTGGGGAACCAAATCATGATCCACTAACACCATTCAGCACACGTATAGTAAAGCAGGGTAAATACCACAGTTCAGATGACAGCTGGGCGCAATCACAGTGTCACAGTGCAAACCATACGCTCTGTGGTGGTTTCAGACTTCCTGACAGGCTGATCGCGTGGAGCAAATCTTCGATCCTCTTCAGGCAATAAGGCAGTCAGAATTCAGTAATTCTTGTCACAAACTGGTTCAGATTTAATCCAGTTTAAATTCAGGTTAAAGGATTCCCTCATGAAGGATGATGAGGCAGACAGGCCAAACACAACCTTACCACCAGATTCCCGTGCAACTAAGCAGGAGCAGCTGCTCAAATATCTCAAGCTGTTCACTCTCTTAACTCCAATCTCAGAATGGCTGTCTGCTGCAGGCAGCTTGGGACTTTCCCCTCGGATCCAAAAGGTTCGATTCGTTATTCATCTTTCTGTCACAACATGGGCTCCCCCTCTAAGTCCATTTAGACACCAAAGTGGAAAAACTACAATTCCTACAGAAAAATTCACTCCCACAAGACCCCTTGGGGAAGGCTCTATTTTAGGGCCCCCAAAGTTACAGATTGGCCCACAATGACAGTCCAGAACCAAGATGGTGGTGATTAACAGAAATGTCCATGCTGCAAAGAAGACAGGTTAAACAAACTTTGATATCATTATTATTAGAATAGATAATCAGCAAATAAGTACAGCTTCTAACAAAGCTCCCTCTGCGCAATTATCGATGGCAGAACAGAGCAATTATCTGGCAGCCCAGGTGGGACTCGAGCATAGAACACTCAGCCCCCACATACACTGCGATATAGGCAGCTCTTAAAGAGACAGGACACAGAGGTTATAAAGGCACTTAGATGAAATAGCTTTTAAACGGTTAAGACACAGGACACCAGCGGGCATTTAGGCACACCCAAGGAAGACTTTCGGGAACCCCCATTTGTAGGGGGGTTACACCCTCCCTGCCTGGAAAAACCTGGCGTCCACATCAAGTCTACACCACAAGAATATTGAAAAGGCAATATACCATACGTGATATACGTGACATTAGTATATTATACAAATAATATCTAATCCATCAGTAAACGTAAACTTATCACATTACTATACATTTTTACTACGCTTCACAATACTATATCTACATTGACAACACCTATGCATGTTTCATACACATAATACTGATTCCATTATTATTAACATACTATCAACATTATACATTGATTCAGGTTATAACTTCTTGCATATTGAACAGTGTAATAGTGAGCCCTTCCCTATCAGCTAATTTGGGGCTAGATGGGGCAGACTCCCCTTATACTTCCCTCAGAACATGGTGATGAGGGGCACATTTTTATCTCCGGGTTCTGCCACGAATTCTTGGGGAACTTAATCTAAGCACTTCAGCAGCAGAAATATTTTGCAAGAAAGATCTGCTTAGTCTGATTAGATGACTCTTGACTCGATCCTTGTCTTCAGGATAGTGGCACTGGCCCTGGATGTGCTCTTCCCTTCCACAATGGTAGCAAAGAGTGACATCTAATGGTGTGGCTTTCTTCTTTCTGGTGCAACCACTTTCCTGATGATAGGCCCTGCACATGGCCATCACAATATCACACAAATGGTTGAATCTCTCCTCAAGTTTCTAAAACTGCCCTGCCCAATGAACAGTTCCAGAGACCTCCTCCTTCTTAGAATTGACTAGTTCAGAACCGGTAACAGGCTCTTCAGAAGGGGTAGCAGATCCCTCTGTACTTTCTCCCTCAGCTTGGTGTTCAGCCCTTCTTACAAGGTGCATTAAATCCACAAATGATGGTGCACCATCAGGACAGTGTTGAGTATGGAGTCAGAGTAGAGCGAAACTAGGATCTTCAACCAAAGTTAGCACCTGGTCCATTCGCACTCAGTCTAAATCCTCAGGGTCCACTCCTCCTTGGTCAGATATCTTCATCAGTACATGCTCCAACCAATTCTCCTTGCTTTTGCCTCCTGCCCCTGAATTCCAACAACAGGTGGCTTACATCTTCATATGGATCAAAGACATCGGTTAATGCTTCTATGAGCTGTTGGGCAGTTGCAGTGGGGTCTAGGAATTGAACCTCCTTCATTACATCCAACGCAGGCCCCCTAAGAGTAATTAACAAATCCATCTTCTTTTGGTTAGCCATACCTGGCCACTGGCTCATCACCCAATTAGCATGTGTCTTCCACATTTCCCAGTCCTTCTCTCCACTGGGGGTGGGCACAACCCCTGAGAACATGCCATCCATAGCTCATGGCGAAGGCGGGAACCCAGTTGGTGCCAAATTTTCTAGTAAAGCTAGACATTGATTACTTTGGTCACTAGGGGGTGCTAATCCCAGTGGTGCCTCCAAGATGTAACTCCTAATGGCGCTATCCCAAGGGCTACTACCCCTGCCTGCATAACCAAGTGCAGGTTAAGGGGCCTGGGTACTGAAAACAGGTGCCTCCACTCAGAGGACAGAGGACAGGGTTAGTGGTAGCGTAGCTGACCTGGGTACAGCCCTCCAGGACACTGTGACCCACCTCTTTCCCATCTAGTGGCCTAAACAATGAACAGCATACACAGGTACAATAGCCCCCAAACAGCAGATATAGCCCCACTCTGATTGCACTTACCACCAGGGCTGGTTCCACCTGTTCGGCCCTGGAGACCCCCTGTAAAGTAAGGTTAAACACAGCAAACAATAGTATCACAGTGCTGTTTGTACAGAAGTGCATCACAGGCAGGTTAAGTGCAAAAAGATTCAGATCTGATTTATTCAGTGGAAATGAACAAGGAAGGGGCATAATCAGGTTGATTGTTTTAGATACTGATTCAAACAGGCTACAGGGCATGCACTTTAGAGTCCCTCAACACAGTCACACACACTCTGGGTACCCAGTGGTGAGGTAGACTAGCCTGACACATTGCCCGGGATAGGCTGGCATTACAGCTGGTCGGGGCCCTATGATGGAAAGACAAGTCATGCACAATAACCCTCAATTTGTAATCCGGAGCCAGGAGGCTCAGTTTGTGATAATTAGACAAAACAATTAAATCAGATGACACACTTTGATTGAGCTGTTGTTGCAGGGAGCTACCCTGGTGTTTACTGACGCTACCCAGTACAGGACACAGGATGGATGAAATGGAGATTGCAGGATGACTTGCTGGTTTGCTAGGAGAAGCAGGGCCCACACGATTCACTGTGGTGTTGTTCCTGTTCATGACATTGAGCAGGGGGCTGATCCAAGGCAGGTCTCTTGGCAATGGTCTTCTCTGTGGTGTGAGTAGCTGGCTGGGCCAGGTTGGCAGGGCCTAGGCCAGGTGAACAATTCGGATGGCAGTCCGTTAGTGCTGGATTCAGCTTCCAGCAAGTGTGACACAAGCAGGCAGTGAGGAACTAAATCACAACCCACTAACACCATTCAGCATACTTATAGTAAAAGCAGGGTAAATACCACAGTTCAGATGACAGTCCAGTCACAATCACAGTGTCTCTTCGCAAACTGTACACTCTGTGGTAGTTTCAGACTTCCTGACAGGCCGATCGCATGGAGCAAATCTTCGTTCCTCTTCAGGCAATAAGGCAGTCACAATTCGGTAATTCTTGTCACAAACTGGTTTGGATTTAGTCCGGTTTAAATTCAGGCTAAAGGATTCCCTCACGAGGGATGATGAGGCAGACAGGCCAAACACAGCCTTTCCGACAGTTTCCCATGCAGCTGCACAGGAGCAGCTGCTCGAATATCTCGAGCTGTTCACTCTCTCAACTCCAATCTCAGACTGTCTCTCTGCTGCAGGTAGCTTGGAACTTTCCCTCGGATCCAAAAGGTTTGATTCGTTGATTCATCTGTCTGTCACAGCAAGGGCTACCCCTCCAGGCCCATTTAGGTGCCAAAGTGGAAAAACTACAATTCCTACAGAAATTCACTCCCACAAGACCCCTGGGGGCAGGCTCCATTTTAGGGCCCCCAAAGGTACAGATTGGTCCACAATGACAGTCCAGAACTAAGATGGTGGTGATTAACAGAAATGTCCATGCTACAAAGAAGGCAGGTTAGACAAACTTCGATATCATGATTATTAGACTAGATAATCAGCAAATAAGTACAGCTTCTAACAGAACTCCCCCTGCGTGATTAGCGATGGCAGAAGGGAGCGATTATCTGGCAGCCCAGGTGGGACTCGCACATAGAAACGCTCAGCTCCCACCCAGATTAATTATACACTGCAATATAGGCAGCTCTTAAAGAGACAGGACACAGAGGCTATAAAGGCACTCACATGAAATAGCTTTTAAACGGTTAAGACACAGGACACCAGCCTGGCAGCGGGCATTTAGGCACACCCAAGGAAAACTTTCGGGAACCCCGATTTGTAGGGTGGTTACAGGTAGAAAGAGTGAACAGAAATAAGTGTTGGGTTAATAAGTAAACAAGATCTTATGTGAAAGAAAAGGGGATAAAGGCGAGGAAGGGGTGAGGTGCGGGCAAGGGGAGGACTCGTGTCCCTGGAGACCCCTTCAGGATGAGAGGAACCCTACAAGAGGACTGGGGGGACCATAGAAAAGGAAGATAAGGCAGTGTCCCAGAGAGACCCCTTCAGGATGTGGGGAATCCTGCAAGGGGGCTGTGGGACTAGATAGAAAGGGGGATAAGGCTGTAGGAATTTAAAAAGGGAGGAGAGAGAAGGAGGAGGAAGTGTCAATTAATGCTAGGAGGGGGAATAGGACCTAACCCAAGAGAGGACCCTTCAGGTTGCTGGGTACTCTGCAAGGGAATTGGGGAAGGTCAGTAGACAGGGATTAAGAGAGTGATAGGAGAGGGAGGGAGTGAGAATTGAACCATTGAGGGGAAGAGAATTTGCACCTTTGGAGAGGATGGGGCCTAATCAATAGTCCATCAAGATGCATTGGACCCTGCTAGTAGTCATGAAAAGCCAAGATAGTGGCTAGATAGAATAGGTGAGATGCTGTATGCTTAGGCTCAGTTTGACCTCTTTATGATGCTGAGAACCTGGCAAGGGGACTGCGATGGCCAGGGAGAAAGATAGATGGGGGAGGGGAAGGAGAGGAGAGGAGACAAGACTAGGAGCAGTAGGACCCCCCAGGATGCTGAGAACCCTGCAAGGGGGACTGCGAAGACTATGGAGAAAGGTAGATGGGGAGGCGAAGGAGAGGAGACAAGCCTAGGCACAACAGGGCCCCTTCAGGATGCTGAGAACCCTGCAAAGGGACTGCAAAGGCTAGGGGGACAGGTAGATGGGGGAGAGGGAAGGAGAGGAGACAAGCCTAGATGCAGTAGGACCCCTTCAGGATGCTAAAAACCCTGCAAGAGGGCTGCAAGTCTAGGGAGATAGGAGGGATGGTGGGGGAAGGGAGTAGATGAGAGATACAAGCCCCTTGTGGAGTCCCTTACATTGTGTGAGAGATCAAGGGAGGCCAGTAAGGGGGAACAATTTGGGGAGGGGAGGAGAGCTAGAAATTTGGGAGGTGGGGGTTCACAGGGTAAAATGAAGGTGAGGTAGAGGGGTAGGGTTTGTCCAGGGCTTAGAGGAGGGAATCAGGGAGGGAAATGGCAGAAGCAGCAAGTTGCAAGGTAATTATTGAGGGCAGAGCTGATGGAGTAGGAGGAGGATGAGTGCCGGATTTGAGGGGGGAGGGAGGGAATTCCAAATTTTTGGGAGGTGGTGAGAGTAACCGGATTGGCCGATTTAGGTGGATCTGTGGAGGACTACCAGGGTGCGGGAGTCAGTTGATCTAAGGGAATGGGAGGATGGGGGGGTGTTATAAAGGAGGAGGTGAAGTAGGAAGGGAGCTCACCCAACCATTGCTTGGAGGTGAATTTAGCACAGTGGGAGAGTCACCTATTTGTAAGAGAGGGGAAGGATAGGGCACAAGATCATAGTGGTGGGTGCGAAAGGGGACATCAAAGGCAAAGCAGCAGAAGGAATTGAAGAGGGTGTCCAGTCTGGCCAGGGAAGACTTAGGGGCAGCACCACAGACTACTTCACAGTAGCCGAAAATGGACAGTATCGTCTTATGAACACGTTCATGTCTAGCCATAGGAGGGATGCAACTATGGTCCTGAACAGGGTACCAAGCTTGGGGCGCAGTTTTTCTGGATGGCATCAATATGTCCAGAGAAGTTTAGGTGTTGGTCCAACCAAACACCTAAGTACCTGAAGGAGGATGTGTCCTCAAGTAAAGTCCCATCAAGGGTGTGGAAAATGGGTAGGCATACCTGTTAAATTTGCTTTTCTAACTGCTTTGTTTTGCTGTACAGTGCATATGGTCTTCATTTTTTTACCACTTCTGCTATGCCAAGTCTAATATAGCATTTCTTAGTCTTCTGGGATGTTGCAGACTTGCTAGGATATCTGAATGTAAACTGCGTGGAAACTGTCATCTGACAACTGGAATGATGGAGAGGCATGTAAAGATAAAGACCACAGGGAGGATTCATATTTTGTAAAGCACTTTCCTTGCAAATGTTCTTAAATTTTTTCTGCTAGATTACACAGCACTCATCAAACCATCTGTAATGAGGGGTGATAATGACTGCCACATTCAAGCAGGAGTACCTAAGGTAGTGTCCAATCTTCTCTCAATCTCCAATTTCTCCTCTCATCTTTATTTACCCCCACACTCAAACTAAATGCCACCGCACACAAATGTTCTGTATTCTACTGTAAAAACTACCCTCCGTGAAAATAATCATTTTAAGACTGCCCTGGGCGGCAAAGTTCTAAACAATGGCTACCAGGTGCAGTAACATTCAAAATACAAGCTGTTCCAAGCTGTGGTAGTAAAATGAACATTTGTTCAAAGTCTCAGTACTAAAAGAAAACACTGCTTTTATCAGCAATAATACTAGAAAGTGGAAAAGATTTTACAGAAAAGGATTTATATTTCCAATAAAATGTTTTCTATTGGCAATATGGGACCTGCATATATATTGCATCAGTGGTGACAAATTTTCCCTAATAAAGTTGTTTATCATGCTACCTAACTGCAAGATAAACAATTTTATAAAGTGGTCAGAGGAAATCTTTCATCCTGATTGGCAAAAACTTGTTGATTCCCATTGGATTGGGAGCCCACAACCAATGGGTACAAACATGTCTGACTACCAGCCTGCCTCAGTACCAAAATATATCAATGTGCCCTCTCAGATCCTTCTAAAAACCTTCTGCTCATCAGCTATTTTTGCATGGTAGCTTGCTAATATTGTCACATTTAATATGCTGCATCACATTTAATATGCTGCAGAGGAATTAACCAATTTTTACATACTTTTCTTCTTTTTTTTATGTATTTTTAACAACTTTAGTAATTTTCTTTCAATGCGTTTATCAAAATACCCCTTTAAAAGTGCAATAAGACATAGGGTGTTGACTGTGGTGTCACAACTGCATATCCAGGGACTAGAGACACTGGGCCTGCAACCTTGTGTCTTACTATACCCCGCCTTCGCATGTGGTTGTGACACCACAATCAACACCTTGTCCTATCTTATTGCTTTCATCTAGAGTTTAGGTATGTTACTATTACTTTTCTTTGCACAGAACAGAACCAGTCAGAGAGTTGCTCTCACACTGCTGATGACTTCACAATTGGCCTATAATGCACTGAATTCAGCAGTTCAAATCATAGAAAAACAGTACGATCATCACACAAAAAGCTAATGAAAAAGTTATAACTGCTAAACTGGTATTGTATAAATCAGATACACAAAGCCTTGACTCAAAATAGAAAATGTATCTCCACCGTGAGGAGGCAAGACATTCTTCACTTAGTTGTAGCTTTGCCATTCATGAGCTTTGGTCTCCCCATACTTGGAGATAACGTGAACATTTTGAGTCAGGCCAGGGTGTATCCCATACCATATGTAATACTACTGCATTCCTTAATTCAAGCATGTTCAATCAGTAACATAAGATGCACATTCAGAAAAAGGAGACAATATTCACCAACCACGAATGTCCCCACTCTTTATTAAAATGTATTTATGTTTAGAAAAAAAAATAGTTTAAATATTAACTTGCTAAGCATCTGCAGGAAGAGCACTGAAAAGATTATTATTATTATTATTGAATTTTGTTGACCCGGTAAGCCCACTGGGCCAAGAAGTCCCTTTTCAGGTGCGACCGGGAGGGGAATACAGATGGTAACCAACTGAAACTGAACCAGATTAAGCTGTTGGTGGTATTTGTAGTGAACTGGGAAATTTGGCCAGGACACCGGGGATATTCCCCTACTCTTTTCGATAAGTGCCATGGGATCTTGAACATCCACCTGAACTACCACCAATCCAGGCAGATGGGACCTCGGTTTAACGTCTCATCCGAAAGACGGCACCTCAGAAGTGCAGCACCCCCCTCATGCTGCACTACAGTGTCAGTATTTGGATATTAACCCAAGTGCCAGATGAGGGAACTGAACCCACATCCCTCTGATCTCCAGGCCTCAGAGGCGAGTGTGCTACCTACTGAGCCACTGACACTGCTATAAATGTCTAAAGAATTGTATTTTGGGGGGGGGCACATCATTTACAAACCTTTATAAATTCTTCATGAAGAAAGAATTTCCTGTGTTTTTTGCTGCTAAATTCAGAATCATGCTGCGTCACCCAATACAAATAGGCATGTATAGAGAGCCTAAATTAACTCTTTGGCTGCTGACATAACCAGAATGTATTGGGATTCTGAACTGATAGATCAGTGCATGGCACAGCAAGGGTTAAAATATAATTCACCTTGTTCAAAACATTGTGGTAGATGATGTTACTTTAAAAGTCTGCTGACCCCCATTATGTTGAAAACTCCAGTCAAAATGGAGTAATAGAGTAAAACTGCTTACACATCTCCCACCAGTATTCATTTAGCTTAACAGTGCAAAGTAAGACTGATCAAAAGATACCCCTGCTTAATGATCTTTAGTAAGCCTTGCATTACCATTGCACTCTAAGGAGGGATCAAGGAAGATTTGTAAGTAGACCTCACAGCAGTAAAGACAGTTGTTAGACCTACCAGAAGGCTTTCTTGGCAACATTTTGTGTGTGTGTGGGTGGTTGTTTTGTGTTTATGCGTTGAAGTGAAAAAACAGTACATGTAGCAAAACTCTCAGCTGCACTCTGTGGATTGGCAGAAATGTTAAGCCTAGAAAAGTAAAGCACTGCTCTCTGAATGACACTGGCCATTTGAACTTTTGGAATCAGATGCAGGTCAGAGCCAGAGTAGCATGTCAGCTCAGAGGTTATAACATTATGTAAAGCTAGATTAACTGGATTACTAAATGCACGTAAGCATGGTGAGTGTTTATTGTTCTTTATGAACTGGATAGAAATACTGTGATTCACTTATCTAATTGGCTCCTCTCAGCCACCATGAACTAACATACACCAAAAAAAAAAAACCAAGAGGCTGGCAACTGCTTTTTCACCCCCTAGTAGTATTCATTCCCTCTCCCTACAGTTGTCACACATACAGCATGGCAGACTGCCCTAAATTGATTGCTTACCAATGACTCACAGTACAAAATAACCTTAATTGTAAACACTTGTTTTCTTGAAATATCCCTGTGTGCCTGCTTGTTGCAAAGTTTCTTTTTTTATGCCAACACTTTGGTGACATAACTAAAACCCACTGACTCACCTGCTCTTGCCACCACCAAACGTGTCTTCAGCTGTGATCTCACTAACAACACTAAATACCGCCAGCCAGCTTTTCCCACTAACTGACAATCCAGAACAGCTCCCTAAATCACGACTCAGTAAAATGTATTGTCAGTGGTGTCTGGTCAATTACCATGGCTTCCTCTCGTCAACAGAATTAGCATCTTCAGAAACAGCTGTACTTCTGCCTACCGGCTCCTGTCACTCAATTACTCCACATCCTGTCTTTAAATGATAAAGCTCTGTTTCACTGTAATGGCATATTTTTTCATTTTACCACAAATGACTTCTCTACTGGATGTGTGTGTGTGTGTGTGGGGGGGCAGTTAAAACTATACACACATCCTACCATGGCTAAAATGCATAGGGAGACCTCACTGCACTATTTACTTCTAGCTGCTACTAAAACAGTGCCAACCACTGCACAACCCACAAAGAACTGTCTTAAACTGTATCCTATACTACCCCCAAAAATCTATTTCCCATATTTTAAAAAGTGTTTTTATTTATACAACTTTTAATCCAGTTCATAATAGCAATAATACACTCCAGGTTGTGGTATATCATGGGATAGCATAAATTCTTGGCTGTACTAAACACTCTGCCTGTTGCCTCATACCTCACAATGTACCCGAGGTATGAAAATATCTGATTGTAAATCACACCTTGTTGTGTATTACTGCTGACTTATGAAATGGGTGCAAATATAATCGTAAACCTGATTGGCTGGGAATTAGTTTCAGTCAAGATGTTATCCCTGTACAACAGCTAAAAGTACCTCCACCTAAAAATAGCTCAACACACAAAGACTCATCCCTCAACCACCTTCAAATGCCCACAGCGAATATAGCCTCCATTGCATTGCATTTAATTACGACAACAAGTTTGTAGCGGTTCTATGTGAAAATGGTGAGGTAATAATAGCGAAATGCATAAGGGTGAATCAGTTTTGGCGAACACAACAACCGCACATACCAACAAGAGAGAGGTTCGCAACACTGACTGTAATAGTGAAACAAATAACTATCCACAGCAGTCAGCACTTTTTTTTTTTTTTTTTATCCTACACACCGGGCATCCTTCAGGAGTGCCCATGCAGATCTCCACCCTACTCCCAACCTGAACCCCTCGAATCTCCCTAACTCCCTTCCCTGAACGACCACCGGTAGACCCGACCCCCTGTACCATCTCCAGGGCTGATTCTGCCCTCTCCTCGGTGGCTGCTCCTAAGTGTGAAGGGTCTTATCGTGAGTTCATCGGGTCCTCCGGAGGGGTTCTTGGGCACGTCTGAGCCGGTATTTGGGATGTGGGAGGGTCCACCGGGACCACCGTCATCTCACCGGCGAGTAGGAGGCTTTATTCCCCTTGCTTTTTTTTTTCCGACCCCCACGGAGCTCTGCTCAGCGCGACAATGTAATGCCGTAGCTCCGCCCTCCCCCCTGGCATGTACCATGCTGCTCAGTCGGCAACCCCCAGCTACCGTCAGAGGTCGCTCTGTGAGGCAGCAATCCCCCAACACTTGGGAAGAGAGGCAGTCCTCAATCTCTTCCCCATGAGCCCGGCAACTCCGGCTCGTTCCTTCACGGGGTCACCGGCGTGGCGCAAGGTGTGGCATCCAGCGCCTCAACCCTCAGCGCCACCGGGCCGGCAAGCAGTCAGCACTTTAATTGATCTTTATGTCCACTCCACTCGAAATTCAATTTCTCTACTTCCTGTCCCTTTACCTGCTTCATTTTCTCTTCTCTTTGCAGCTGTTTTCCCCAGTTCCCTAACTGCTGCCGACCAGTAAAGTAGGGTTGAGAGAGACCACTTCCATATTGCCTCCTCCCCACACAACTCAGGATACTGGCCGCAGTAGTACAGGTACATCTCTGCTCTACTGGCACTACACTCTAATTACCTAACTACCACACGATGCACACACCTCACTTCCTGACATGCAATGGGCTTCCCCCCCCCACACCCTCCCTACTTTAATATAATTAACTCCAGGATGCTCATTGTCTCTCACCAAACACTATTATCACACAGCTGCTGAAGTTGCACCATCGCTCATGTTTCAGGTGCTCAAATTGAGTCGCTCATTTTGAGTCATTCAATTTGAGTCACCCATAGTACCGGATACCATCTGTAGCGCAAGCGCCCCTACACTCATCTCATACAGTGCTCCACGACACTCCAAGCCCCAACCACTTTTTTCTTACTCCTCATTTGTGCAACTAATGAAATTGCCACCAGTTGCAGCTGTTGCTTAACGATATTGACAAGACTAATGAAACTACTGCACAAAGCAGCTCCTGTTTAACTTCTCCAATGGAACTAATGAAACATCTTTCAACTGTGTCCTTGTTTAAAGGGCTTTTCAGGGCTAACAAAACTGCTACTTACTGCAGTTTTTGCTTTGTTTCTCTATAACTTGAAGGTTTATAGAGTAAATGTAATTGCATTGCTTTTACTTAGTACTGTTTTCCCTCAGGAAGAGATATTTTCTTAAAATGTCGGCATGCTTCTAAGGTATTTCTGAAATACAGCGAGAAGCTGAATAAAATGAAATCACCAGAATATTAATAAGGGTGAGTGAATCTATGTTCTAGTAAGTTCTAACACCTCTACTCTCTTGAATGACCTTGCTGCCACAGATTGGCCAGACGTTCCCTCCACGATGTATATTAACATGACCATCTCCATGTTTCATTCCAAATTCTCCTCTGTTTAGGACAAGCATGCCCTGCTCAGAAACTCAAGGTCAAAATTCACCATCAGTCCTGGATTACCCCTGATATCATTGACCATTGCAAATCCTGTGACCTCGTCTGGGCACGTTTCAAACTATCTCATTCCTTTCCTGACCTCCTCTTATAAAGGACTATCATGAACTCCTGTACTAAGGCTGCCTGGGCTGCAAAATCACTGTATTTCAAGGGCAAACTTCAGAACAACCTTAACACCCCCTCAAAATTCTGGAAGGTTATTCAGTCTCTTTTTGACACTCCCACACAGTCTGCCCCTCTGGTCTTTTCTGTAAAGGGTTCTCCGGCATTCAACCCCTCCTCTGTTGCTGCTCATTTCAGTGAGATATTTACCACTTGTACTCTTCCTTCCATTCACCCTCCAGTCTCCTCCACTTCTCCTTATATTCCCTCTCATCTCCTACTGGTTTCTGCTTTCTCCTGTTAATACCCAGGAAACTCTTACTGCCCTTTACTCTCTCAACATGCATAAATTCAGTCCTGAGGGACTGGATCCTAAACTGTTCCAAATCTCTGCATCTGCCATAGCTGACTCACCTACTCAACCTCTCTTTCTCCCTCAGTGCTTTCCCTCAGTCCTGAAAATTGGTCAAAGTTCTTTCACTCCACAAAGGGGTGGACCCTTCCTCCTCAGGTTATTTCAGCTCATCTCCCTCCCAGGTTCACATCGCAGTTGCCATTTTCATCAATCTAGCCAAGGCCTTTCACTAAGTGTCCCACCCTCTCCTCCTGGATAAGCAGAGTGCTGCTGGCCTCTTGGCTCCTACTGTCAACTGGTTCAATTCTTACCTCTCCGGCCACCTGCAGTCAGTACAGGTTGTTAGTGTCCTGTCAATTCCAATTCCACCATCCAGGCCGGGATCACACAGGGCTCCATCTTGGGGCACATCCTGTTCTCCATAATAAAAAATAATAATAATAAAACTTTATTTATTTAGCGCCTTTCAAATACCAAGGAGCTGTACAAATGAATCATAAAATCAAAATATACATATAAGAACAACAGTTGATAACAGCATCAGTCCACAAAAGCCTTGTTCCATAAAAGAGTCTTAAAATCACGCTTAAAGGCTTCCACGGTCGTGCATTCTCTAAGCTGGCGAGGCAGAGAATTCCAGAGGGTTGGGGTCATGAGCCCAAAGGCCCTAGCCCCAAAAGACTTCAATATAACCCTTGGAACCTCTAGCAACCCCTCGTCGGCTGAACAGAGCTGTCGCACGGGGTGGTAAAGGATCCGAAGCTCTTTCAAGTAGTCATGACCGAGTCTGTGCAGGGCTTTCAAGGTCAAAAGACCTACTTTAAAGGTGATCCGCCACTGTATAGGCAGCCAGTGCAGATCGCGCAGCACAGGGGTAATATGTGTCCTTCTAGTCACCCCTGTCATTAACCTTGCTGCAGCGATCTGCACTAGCTGCAAGCGGCGGATATCAACCCCAGGAAGCCCCAAGTAAAGGGAGTTGCAATAGTCAAGGCGAGATGTCACGAAGGCATGGACCAACACGGGTAAATTGCTGGAAGGAACAAGGTGTTTCACCCTGGCGATATTCCTAAGATGGTAGAATGCAGACTTAACGACTGCTGACACCTGATGACGAAGAGTCAGCCCGTCATCAAGTACCACTCCAAGGTTATGCACCCCTTCAGAGGTAAGGATCAGATCCCCCCCCAGCAATACGCCAGAGGGCTGACCAGACCCCAACCCCCCTGACCCATGACCCGGGTCCACGACCAAAACCTCAGTCTTACCGGCGTTCAACTTTAACCAGCTCAGATTCATCCAGTTCTGGATTTCAGCGAGACAGCTATTAAATACCGAGAGAGCACTAACCTGGTCGGGGGCAAAAGAAAGGTAGAGCTGGGTATCATCAGCATAGCAGTGAAACCTCAGCCCATGCCTTCTTACAATGTCTCAGAGGGGCAGCATATACACTGCAAACAACATGGGGGAAAGCACCGAACCCTGGGGGACACCACATTGCAGAGGGAAAGGATCGGAGGAAAAAATCCCCGACACAACTCTCTGCGTTCTCCCAGATAGAAAAGATGAAAACCCTCTGAGCACTGTACAAGACAGTCCACAGATGGACTCCAGATGTTTGAGCAAAACCCCATGGTCCACAGTGTCAAAGGCTGAAGAGAGATCAAGGAGGACCAAGATAGAGTGGTTCCTCTGATCTCTTGCCATCAAGAGATCATTGAGCACCCGAACCAGAGCAGTCTCGGTACTATGCCTCTTACAAAAACCGGACTGGAGAGGTTCATAGATATTATGGATGGTCAGGTGGTCCTCCAGCTGGTTTGCCACTACCTTCTCGATAACCTTCCCAATGAAGGGAAGGTTAGAGATCGGTCTGTAGTTGGAAAAAACATTTGGGTCCAAAGAAGCCTTCTTCAAAAGGGGAGTCACCACAGCTTCCGTTAGGGAGCTTGGAAACTCACCCAATTCCAGGGAGCACCAGATTATTTGAACCAGAAATGGGCCAACGATCTCAACACAACCCAAAATTAGGGAGGTAGGGCACAGATCTAAACTACAGCATGTAGGGCACATCCCCTGGATGATCCGCATAATATCACTGAACGTCGGCAGGTCAAAGGAACACCAGGAGACAGAGGATTCCGCGACCAAACGCTGACCAGAAGCTTCCCCCTTAGAGTGTGCTAGACGGATCTCGGATCTGATGTTGGCAACCTTATTCACAAAGCATTGAGCGATCTCATCACACTCCTTTTGTGAAAAGGCTCGACGGAGCTGGAGACAGGCTGGGTTGCACAGCCTGTTCACAGTTCTGAAGAGCTGAGCCGGTCGATTCTGAGCAACAGAGATCTCCCTGGACAGGAATTCTGCCTTCTTATGGGAGATCTCTGATTGGTAGAGCCAATAATGCTCCTCCAAACTAAGGTAGTCGGCATCCAGAGCAGATTTCCTCCAACGACGCTCTAACTGTCGTCCCACACGTCGCAACTCCCTCAAGGACCCATCAAACCATGGGGCCCGAGGGCGAAGAGAGAGGGGATGAACACGGACAGGAGCTATTGAGTCCAGGACCAAGGAAATGGCCTGGTTATAGGCCAAAACCATAGCCTCTGGACCCAAGCTGGCAGTCGGAAACTCTGAGAGGTTCAACACCGCCATCAGGTCTTCAGGGCACACATCCCGTAAAGGGCAGTATTGAACCATCTCCACAGGGGCAGACCTACGAAGGGGAGCACAAAAACTGAAGCTCACGGTGTAGTGATCGGACCAACTGAGAGGTTCCACCACCAAATCAGAGGCCTCAATCCCCAGGAGAAAAACTAAATCCAAGGAGTGACCATGATTATGTGTGGCTGAAGAAACAATCTGTGTAAGGCCCAGTGATGTCATCAACTGGAGGAAGTGCTGACCAAAGGCAGAAAGTTCATCATTGATCCAGGCATTGAAGTCGCCCAAAACCATCAGTCTGGGTGACTCCCATGCCATATCGGCGACGAAGTCTGCCACTTCCTGAAGGAATCATCTCTCATCTCCTGGTGAATGGTAGACGAGAGCTATCCTGCAACCCACACCAGCCACAACGGTATGCTCAAAGGATTCAGCCTCCTCAACTGGTACACTCGTGAGCCCCAGGCTGGTCTTAAAACAGACCGCTACTCCCCCCCCGATCCAATCTCGGGCGGTGAATCACCGAGTACCCAGCTGGAACAGTCACCTCCAAAATAGGGCCGGCGTTTCCATCGAGCCAGGTCTCGGTGATGCCAGCCAGATCTGCTGTCTCAACAAAATCAGAGATAATAGCTGATTTGTTTTTAACAGATCTGGCATTGCACAACACCACCCGAGTTGGACAGGGATCCGAATCCATCCCGACTACTTGCCCATCCAAATAGGAGGAGCAATTGGGTATGGAGACTAGGCATGGAGAACCATGTTCTAGGCTCCATTTCACCCCAGGGCATCTTCTGGGCTTAACCACCCCTATGTGAGAGGTCCGTTCATTCGCCCTACTGCGTCCCACCCCACATACCCACCCCCATGAACAATACCAAGCGTCCGACAGCGCTGGTAGGTGGAAAATGGGAGGAGGAGGCAAAAGGGCGGAGGGCGTGGAGGTCGGAGGACGAATAATGCACGACCGGGATACCCAAACAACATGTAATAAAGCGGGAGACAAACTAACTGCAAGCAAATGAATAAAAAATCCTGGTATCTCTAAAATAAAATACCCACAACTGCACTTAAACTAAAATCCCACCCAAAAACATAAACCAAAACCTACAAAACTAAACAACTAAAAATAAGCAGATTATTAAGGAATCCAAGTATATAGGGACAGGGAGCATTGTGGGGACATGTGTGATTTTGTATTTTCTAGGGACAGGGAGGCCCTCTCACTGCACCCACTGTCCTTTATATGATGAAACGGAATCCAAAAAGAAAATACAGTTATTTTTAGGCACTCTCACTGCCAATGAGTACAATGTTGAAAAGTCCAAACATATAGGGACAGTGAGGCCCTCTCACTGCACACACTGTCCATCCAGTAAAATCAGTAATATAAAATGAACCAAAACAAAATCCAAATTATTCTAAATAAATATACAAGAAGTAACAATATACAAATGCAATGCAGACTTATAAATGGAAAAAGAAGATGACTCTTTGGAGATAATAGTCAATTTAGCTATGAGGCAACAGGAGGCTTCCTCCCCCCACCTCGCCCCCAAACTGCCTAATAAGGCCCAGTTGTGCCACTGAGACCCACCGCTTCAGATACCCCAGACCAGCCAAACAAGGCCGGCCCTAGAGTAACTTAGAAACCCCCTCAGTAACCCCCAACTCCTTGAAGGGAACAGGGGAGGCTCCTGCTAGGTCGCAGACAGCACAACAACAAACACCCAGGCAAAGAAAGAAGAAGAAGGGGGGGCGGGTAATCTCTCAGAACTAAAGCCAACAATATGGTAGTATTCCCCAAGAAGCCTTAACACAGCTTAAAATCAACTTTAAGGTCCCAAATAAATGATGAAGACTCAAGTCCTAGTACTCACGGTACATCTGAGATACACAGATTATATTTCATGTCCAAAAACAGAAGGCAGTCTCAGCAAACGACACCAGCTAGTCCAAGTCTTTCGAATACAAGACTGCAAAATGTTCAGCAATATATCCAGTGTAGACGTTCTATATCTACTAAAACCCTTTAATCCCAGGGACAGGAGCCAGAAGAAACTCCCACACATAAAAGCGTAAAGAGCGCAGCAATGGAACAGGAAACTAATTGCAGAATTTAATTCCCAGGCAAAAATTCACTCTCTCAATCCCCCAAAACTCCTGCACATAAAAAATGCCAAGGGAGCAGCTGCAAAGGGGATGAGAAAGCCACAGAGGCCAAATCCCAGCAAAGTTGACTTACTCAAATCCTCAAGCTCCTTCACAACCTCATCATCCTTAATGACCTCTCCACAGCTTGTGCAAATTCAGATATCCACATGTATGCAGAAAACACAGTCATTTACATCTCTGGTCCCTCCTCTATAACTGTGGTTGTTATTCTCCAGTAAGACTTTCACAATGTCCTGCACTGGTCAATCTAACTAGCCCTGGGTCAAAGCAAGAAAAAAAAAAATTTTGGCACCAGTCAAAAAGTAGCCAGACTCCCATTCTACCTGTCTTCCTCACCCTGGATGGCACCCTCTTGAAGTGGCTCATTCAGTCAAAGATGTTGATGTGACTAAAGAACCAGCTTGACTTCTCTGCCCACATTGATGCCATCCATGCCATGCTCCACCCTAAGCTTGGTGCCTTGTACCACAGTAAAGACTGTCTGTCTCTGTGGGTACACTGTGAACTTGCCACAAATATGGCGCTCCCAGCCTTTGAGTATGCAGACATGGTCTATGGCACCTCTTTCTCCACCTATCTGGCCAGGCTGGACACCTACTGCAGTGCTTTCTGTCATTTTGCAATCAACTCCCCCTCTTGTACCCATCACTGCTCACTGTACTCCACCTCATCCATTCTTCCTCTAGATTTATGTTGCCAGAACCACTGTGCCTCATTCATATCCAAATACTAGCTTGGCTCCCTTCCCTCTTACCTCTCCTCACTCCTCTCCTCCATGCTCTCTGCCTCATGCTCCCTCTGCTCTAGGGATCCTTGCATTTTTGATATTCCTCATCCTTGCTTCTCTGTTTGGTGATCAGACTTTTCCTTTCATCTCCCTTCACTCTGTAACCTATTTCCATCCTCCCTCCATTTTGCTGCCTCCTGTTTCCCTCAGATACCAGCTGAAACTCTTTTCCCTTGCACCTGTTCTCTTCTAACCTGACTGCCTCTTGCATATGTGCCCTGACCTGGTGTAGGTGTGGCTTAATTGAGTGCTTTTTGCTACTTGTTCTTGTTGCACTTACTCCTGTTTTAATCAAGTACTCTATTCCATTTTACAGTAATTCTGAACTGTAACAATGCTATGTAATTGCATTTAACAGTGTATTGTGTCCATGCTTTGTATTTGCCTCCCCAGTTCCCGTTCCTCTGTGTCACACCTGGTAATGAGCCTTGGCTCAGTGTGCCTTTTCCCAGTCACCAATTTTCAAGTAAATTAATAATAAAGTAGGTGCAACTTTTCATAATGGCCTCAATGGGGCTCAGAATATTACTGCCAACCCAAACTCTTCCTAAAGGGCTGACATAAGGCTAACCCAGTGAGGCTTAAAAAACTGCATTGTCCAATGAGGCTGATAAATCTGCCATCAACACCAGTGCTCGTCACTGAAGCTGCTTCCTACATTGCTACCCTTAATTTGTTGGAAATAAAGACCTTCAGGCACTTGCACTCAGAGCTGGCATCATGTACTGGCCAAGCTCAAAACTGAAATGTTTATTTGTATGTATTTTCTTTTTTTCTCCTTTTCCATTTTTTTACTAATTTAAATTTAAAAACGTAAAAATGTCTCTACTGATGCCAATGGATCCATTTCATAATTACAATAAGGCACTCCAGAGTGTGTGTTGTGTGAGATAACAGCTCCTCTAGGGTGGTGAAAGCACTCTGTTATGCTTCATGCTTCAAGTTCAACCCACCTGAGGCATGCCCTTATCCCAAAACAGTGCAGACTCTGCCTTGCCTTATTCCTTTTAGTATCCTACTATGGTATGCCATTCAGACAACAACCCCCCACAGCGACAACAACCTGTTTGACATCCACAGTGTCAAATGAGTTGTTGCAGTGATGGATGTTTACAGCGGTGCCTCTGTAAGCCACTATCTCCCATGATCCGCACCCCTCAGAGTTGACAATCATGAAGTCTGGGGGGTGCGTGGGGTAGAGCCCTCTGCATGGGAGGCGTGGCCTCCCCACATTGCTTCCCAACCAGTGTTGTTCTGTTTTTTGTTGATGTCATGACATGGCACAGTCGGGGATGTCGGCGGCATTCCATCGCTGTGGGGAATGTCGGTAACTTTACAGTCACTGTGGCATGGTAGAACCCCTACTATTAATGTTTTTAATTTTTCTAACCCCTGTAGATAGACATTACTGAACTGTGGCCTCCTTCTAACCACCAAGACATTTGTTTGGCCTGCCAAGCATCGGCACTACCACCTGGCCTCCACCTGGTGGTAGCCATGAGTCAGGATTGCGAACCACCCCTGCCTGGGAGAGGAGAGCTGCCTGTCAGCCCCTCACTCCTTCTCCCAGCACCCCTCCCCCCAATTAGCCTCTGGCAACCCAAGCTTGTTCCCGAACTTAGGTCACTGGTGTGTCATGATGTAAAGTACTTTACAGAGCCTCAGCCCTCTGCGCCACAAGAGGACTTGAACTTTGTTTGATTTTATCATGCTTAGATGTGAACACAGAGAAAAAGATAGCATGGGCTAATTTTCTTTGCAAAGCTGGGAGGTGGTTCATATGCAGTTCTAAAAATGTTTTTGAGAAAGGGATACTCGCATGCTCCACTCTGACAATACTGTTTGTGAGGAGGTCTCATGTACTGTAGCTTTAATGGAGGTGACAGCACTGCAGGCAATTTGGTTCCATCATGTAACACTTATACTGCAGTACAGAATATATTGTCCGGTATTCACAAAAAAAGTCCAACATTTGAAGGATTGCCAACATTTCTGACCTGTGACGATTAATTCCTATAAATATTTGTAGTCAGAAGTTTTGCCCCTGAACATCATTGCCAGCAAGGCAGATAGTGTCATCTGCATGCATTTTGCTTAATCATGCTGTTTAGAAGATCTATATTTCCTGTGATTCAGATGCATACTGTTTTCAGGGAAGTGATACTCCTAACATGTGATAGCCAGTTTTCACCGAACCTCTTAAGGGAAATAAAATCCATTCTTTACAAGGTAGCAGGAAACCTATCCAACATATCCACGTTTTCATTGCTTAATTAAAAACCATACTCAAATGTGCATGCATGCTTCTGAAAGCAGCTTGCTTAGATCAGAAATATGACTTCCTGGTAGGATCTGAGACAACAAAAGTAACCCTGGAGGCTCATACTAACCAGCTGGCTTTGTGTTTTAGCTGGAAAACCCCTTGGTTGGAATTTGGGAAGCCTGGGTTCATTTTCCAGGAAGGCCATAACATTTATTGCTCACTTAGATTAGGAAAGTAAAATCTTGTGCTTAGTTTTAAGAATGAGGTCAGTTAGGAACTTTACTTATTTTCAGCCCAGATGCAATTGTGGTGCAATAGCTCAGCAGGCTGCACACTCTGCAGAAGGCTGTGAGTTATATTCCCACATTAGGAATTTAGGTTAATACCCAGTACTGACACCACAGAACAGCATTACCAAAGGGGGGGGGGTGCTGAATTGCCATCCTATGGGTGATCCTATGGATGATACAGCTAAACCAAAGACCCAGCTGCCTATATGTGAAACACAGAAACATAAAATTTGTTAGCAGAAAAGGCCCACTTGGCCCACTAAGTCTGCCCAATTTGTCCCTGCCTGAACTCTCACCACAGACTCTACCCGATCTCCTGCTATTCCCACCCCGACTTTCCTGTTCATGTGTGCCTATCCCATGCATGCATGCATGCTTGAAGTCCACCACTGTTTTTGGCCCCCACCACCTCCACTGAAAACTGTTCCTGGTATCCACCACTCTTTCAGTGAAGAAGTACTTCCTCACATCTCTCCTAAGTTCCCCCTTCCAACTTCATTGTGTGCCCCCTTGTTCTTGTGCACCTTCTCTTCTGAAAAATACTCCCTTCCTGTACCTTATTCACCTTCTCCTCTGAAAAATACTCCCCTCCTGTACCTTATTCCCCTCCGTGAGGTACTTATAGGTCTCTATCATGTCTCCTTTCTCCATCTTCTCTTCTGGAATGTGCACATTGAGATCCCTCAGTCTCTCCTCATAGGACTTGTGATGCAACCCTTGCACCCAATGCCATGCTTTAGGCAGTCTCTACCCTGTCCGTGTTCTTCCTGGTGGGGTATTACCAATGATTGATACAGTGGTAACACCACTTCTCTCCTTCTGCTGGTAATTCCCCTCCCCATGTACCCCAGCATCTCACTGGCACTACCTACTGCCTTGTTGCATTGCTTTGCCACCTTGAAGTCATCAAATATGATAGCCCGAAGGTCCTGTTCCTGCTTAGAGACTGTCTATATCTCTTTCCCCATTTTATATACCACCTATGGGTTTCTGTGCCCTAGGTGCATTAATTTGCACTTTTGTGCATTGAAACTCAGCTGATATACCCTTGACCACTCCTCAAATTTTCTCATGTCTCTACTCATTCTCTCCACCCCCCTCTGGAGTATCTACCCTATTGCAGATTTTGGTGTCACCCACAAAGAGGCATACCTTCCCTTCCCTTCACTTATAAAGACATTGAAGAGGACTGGTCTCAGTTGTGAGCCCTGAGGTACCCCCTTGGTCACTTTCCCCTACTGGACAGAGTGTTGTTTATCACTACACTCTTTTCTTATCCATCAAGCAGCTCCATACCAAGTTTACCACCTTGGATCCCACCCCCAAAATGCCCAGTTTGCTTATAAGCCTCTTATGTGGTATGCTGTTGAAGGCCTTGTTAAAATCTAAGTAGGCAACATCAACCGCCCCACCCCGATATATTTCTCTGGTCAGCCAGTCAAAGAAATCGATTAGGTTAATCTGAAATGACCTGCCCCCACGAATCCATGCTGCCTTTGGTCTTGTAATCCACTGGATTCAAGATACTTCACTAGCCTTACTTTCAACATTGTTTCCATTAACTTCCCCAACACTGACATTTGACTGACTAGTCTGTAGCTTCCAACCTCCTCCCTGCTGCTGCTTTGTGAAGTGGAACTACATCTGCCCTCCTCCAGTCCTCTGGAACTACTCCTGTGTCCAGCAAATTGCTGACTAGAGCTGTCAGTGGTGCAGCCAACACCTCCATGAGCTATCCTTCAGCACCCTTGGATGTACCCCTTCTGGCACCATTGTCTTATCCACATTCAGATTCACAAGTCCTCTCAAGACATTTTTCTCTGTGAATGGAGTTGTGTCTACCTCCCTCCTCCAATGTTCCTGCTGCTTCTATGTGATCCGTCCCCCTCTTCCTCTACCGTGAAGACTTAACAGAAGTATCCGTTAAGGATATCTGCTTGTTCCTGATCCTGCTCAGCACAATCTCTGCCTGCCCCTCTTAACCTATGTGTCTGAAAAATGCTTTTCCCCCTTCATTTACCCCTCTAGCTATCCTTTCCTCTGTCTGTGATTTTTTGCCCCAACTGCCTTCCTGGCTTCTTTCTGCTTTTCCTGGTACACCTCTCTATCCTCCTCCTTCTACATTTCCTTGTACCTCCTAAATACCACCCCCTTTTACCCTTACCTTTTGCAGCCACTTCCCTTGAGAACCACATTAGTTTCTTTTTCCTCCTGTTTTTGCTCACTTCTTTCACACAAAGATGTGTTGCCATCATTGTGCCATCCCCTAATTTGGCCTACTGTTCTTTCACCCCACCCAGGCAATCCGCCCTGCTAGGTTGTCTCTAAGGCATTAACCCATTTTTTTTACAATCTGCCCTACTGAAATCCAGAACCCTCATCCTTGTGTGATTTGTCTCAGCTGCCATCCTTATGTTGAACCACACTGTATAATGATCACTGGTCCCCAGGTGGCATCCTACCTTGACTTCTGCAACACTGTCCTTGTTTATGAGCTCCAGGCCAGCAGTGTCTCATCTTGAGTTGACTGAGAAATGCCTCCAGCAGGGAGTCTAGGATGACCCTGCTTCTGAGACCAGAGGCCTCGACTGGGAGGCTCCAATCTACATGTGGTAGATTGAAGTCCCCCATCAGCAGCACCTCTCCCTTTTCTGCCATTGTGCTGATGGTTTCCCCAAGTGCCTTAACCAACTCTTCCCCTCTGGGTTGTAGGTCTGTATGCCACCCCAGTGTGAATAATGGCTCCAGCTCCTCTCTCCAGAGTGACCCACAGCACACAACCCATTCTTTACCCCTACAGGTTCCCTTGCATTTCTGTCACTCTGATACCCTACCTCACATACAGCATAACCCCTCCACCCTTAATTCCCTCCCTAGCCTTCCAGAACTGAGTGTAGCCTTGTATGGCTATGTCTCTGTCATGGCTCCCTGTTAACCACAACTCAGTAATGGTCACAAGACCAAGCTCTGCAACTGTCATGATGGCCTCCAGGTCTGGAATTTTATTTCTAAGAATCCTTGCCTTGGTACACATGGTTCTCCACACCTTGCTCCCACTCTTCCTGTAAGCCTTTTTCCTGCCTTTGTTGCCAGTTGAAACTTCCCTCTCTCTTCCCCTTCCCATCTCAGTACTCTTTTCATGCCTTGCCACCTCCACACCTCCCTTACTACCTCTTCTGTTCTTCTCCCCCTTTTTCCCTACTCTGCTTTCTTTAACTTATCCCCGTGTGAGTTTCCTTCCCATAGGCCCTATCTTGCTTTTACTTCTGTCTGTGAGGGAAGAGGGACTGCTTATGCCTCTCTTTGTCATTTTTTTTTTTAATTTCTTTGGTAACCGCGGAAGGCCCACTAGGCACAAGTTGCTGTTTTCAGGGGCAACCCAGGAACACTGGGGTAGTTAAATGATTTGCTCAGAGTCACACAGTATGCAAGTGGAAGTGGTGTGAATCATACTCATGTCTGCTGCATGTCCCAGTCTCATTCACAGCTTGTTACTCTAACCTCTAGGCTATCCTGCCAGCTCATTTCTGCCTCTCCACTCAGCTAGTTTTAATCTTAAGACAAGTAGCATCTAAACTCTCTAAAATCTAAACATATAGAATCTCTGGTGGCTTTCCAGGTGGAAGTTACAGATCCCATGACACTTATTGTGAGAGTAAGAGCATTTTCCCTGTTATCATGGGCAAAATTCCTCCAATTAATAAAACAGGTCCATGAAAACCACTCCCAGGACCCACCTTGAAATGAACTGTCACAACTCATTGTGAATAAGCTGCTATTTGTGACTGAACTGATTTTGAAATCAGACTCAAGTACCTCTAATCTAAACAGGCACCATAATTTTCATTTTGTTTTTAGTATCCCTCCGGGTCTGTTGACACTGGTAAGAACACAGATTTGTGTAAATTTATTTATTTATTTATTTAGTTTTTGTTAACCGGGTAAGTGCGCTAGTCAGCAAGTGACTGTTTTCAGGCACGACCCGGGAGGTACAATTACAATACACAAAGAGTACAGCCAGATTATTAAGACAATGAGTACAAAAAATGCAGAGAGAAATACATATGGCAATGTAACATACATTAGTAAACAAAAATATACTTTAGCACTTGATCATGGAACATACTCAAAAATGTGAATAGTAGAAGGCAGAAAATAAGAGAGGATAGGCATCAGTAGAAAAGACACAAGGAAGGGAAAACTGGCAAAAGGACAAGAGGGAGAGATTAAGTGGAAAGGAGGTGCCGTCAGATATGGCAACAGTGGGATGAGGTACCAACCTGCGGCCTGGCCTATGGAGCCGAAAGGTGGCAGGCGAAGAGAGGGTGGTGGGGGGAGCGGCAGTAGATGGCAACAGCGGTAGGAGGTAGGAAAATACAGCTGGTCTGGTGGAACTGATGAGTGACGGCAGGGCGAGTGAGGATGCTGTGAGAGGGGGTAGAGGCGGAGGAGTTACGGCAATAGCGGCAAAAGTGTCAAAGTCAAGCCGAGCCAGTGGAACCAAGAGACGGCAGGGCAGGGAAGGGGGGGTCGGTAGACGGTGGAAGTAGGCGGTAGTAGGTGGAGAGAGGTGACTAAGCACAGCCAGGAGGGTGGGGACTATGGAGGGGCATGGATGAGGTAGGAACAGGTAAAGGTGAGTTTGGTGGGGAGTGGCAAAAAGGGGGGAAGAGGATATAACAGAAGAAGGGGGGAGAGAGCAGCAGTGGGGTTAAGTGAGGAGAGGCTGAAGTGAAGATAAGAATGTCATGGAGTAGAATAGCGACTTACAATTGTCAACAGCTAACATTAGGCTTATAAAGAAACAGGTTAAGGCAACATTAATTACAAGGCACAAAATAAACATTAATTGCAAGGCACAGTATAGAACACCCATTTGGACAGGCAAAAGTGCTAGCAATGAGGAAACAGTACAAATGCAGCGGATCAGGTAGGGTCAAAGCAAACACATTTGTCCATAGTAGTGAGGAAAGTCCTGAGTTTGCTCTTAAAAAGTCACATGAGTGGAGACATCTCTTAGATCTTGAGGTAGTAGGTTCCATAGGTGGGGGCAGCATGATGGAAGGAGCCCATGCCCTTTTAGTCCGACAAAGGGGATGGATAGTAAGGTCTGATCAGCGATCTAAGATTCCTTGTGGGAATGGCCAGCCTGAGGAGATCAGACAGATAGCAGGCTTGGACGTCCTTAGATGGAATCAACTAAATTGTACAAATAGTACTGCCTGGTAGAGGAAGGAGAGGCCAACCAAGGTCCTGATATAAGAGACAATGATGCTGCAGCCGAGGTGCTTTGGTTGCATACCTGCACACATTATTGAAGGTAGTATCCCATAGTTGCAGTGAAGATTTGGTGGCCAAGGACAGGATGGGACACCCATATGTAAGTTGGCAATAGAATGCCTCTCGCTATCGCCAAATTAGCAGCAGGGGTGAGCAGGTATTTGGTTCTATAGGCAGCCCCCAATTTGCAGTTAATTGACTTGCAGGTTTCCTGTATATGTGCTTTCAGGTCCAAGGTTTGATCCAGGTGGATGCCAAGGTAACGAAAGGAAGTGACAGTTTCTATAGGGTCCCCATTGATATCAGAGACATAGATGGTCAGAGGACAGGATCTAAGCTTGTGATTGGAGCCAAACATCATAACTTTTGTTTTATTTGTATTTAAAACCAGGCGTTGAGAGTTCAACCAGTGTTGTACAGCACGAAAATCTGCAGTGAGGGCAGCATTTAGATCCAGGACCTTATCAGAGTGATAATAAATTACCAGGTCATCCGCGCATAAAGAAGTGAGTGACCTGTGGTGACCAACTCAGGAAGTTTATTGACTAATAATGAGAATAAAGAGGGCCAAGTATAGACCCCTGAGGGACCCCAATGTTGATAACAGCACTGTCTGATGGATGAATTAAACTTAACAGCTTGTGTTCTGTTGGAGGTAGCTTGAACCAGGTAGTGACTGGGAGAGAAAGCCCAAGGTACTGAGGGTGGATAGTAGCAGAGAATGGTCAACCAGATTGAAAGCTTTGGTTAAGTCAATGAAGACTGCCCTGTTAACTTCCTCTATCCATATTGGTAACGATATCTGAAGTGAATTTTGCAAGTGCTGTCATGGTGCTGTGATGCTTTCTAAAACCATGTTGTGCTGAGCTTAGTAAATTAATTTCTCAAGGTATTCAGTGATTTGCATGGATACTACTTTTTCCAGGATTTTATTCAGAACAGACAAAATAGCAATAGGCCAGTAATTTGATATGTCATTTTTACTGCCTTTCTTAAATACAGGAGTGATTCTGGCTGCCTTCAGACTTCAGGGACAATGCCATTGGAGAGAGATAGGGTGAAGATGGTGCCAGGGGCCAGAGATGTAAGAAGCCATTTTTAGTAGTCTTGGTTCTAGGCCATCTGAGCCAGTACTGGTGTTTTCAGAGAGTGACCTGAGCAGCTTTAGGACCTGATGCCTAGACACTTCCTGAAATAGAAGGGTTGGTTAAGTTTGGGGTCCTTCAGATGCTGTGGGGTTAAACTGTGAAGCAAAGGATTGTGATGGGAGGGAAGCTGTGTAGGCAGATAAGTCAGAAAATTGTTGGTTAAAAAGCATTTGCAATGGTAGTAGAATCATTACAGTGTACACCATGTAGGACCATATCTGAGGGAGTGACATCTTTAGCAGAACCCAAGAAGGACTTAATGTGACCCCAAAACTTGCTAGGTCATTGGAAGAATTAATCAGCAGGTTTTGGCAGTATTTACTTTTGGCCTGCCTGATGCATCTTTTACAGTCATTTCTGTATTGTTTATACAGAATGAGATCTGACTGCAGTCCAGTTTGTTTGTACTTTTTCCATTGATTGTCTCTAACTTTTAACTTTTTAAGCAGGTCTTTTTCAGCCACCTCAATGCTGGCCCTTACCCTCCTTTTGACTGTAGGGAGGTGCTTCTTTGGATGTTGCCAAATTCAGTCAGAAATGAATTGAGGGCAGTATCAACATTGGTTGCGGTATAAATGTTAGACCAGTCAACACAAGAGAGGTCAAATAGGAAGGCTTGTTTGTCCAGGGCAGCATAGTTTGAAAACCTAATCGAGTGGTGGAGGAGGAGGAGGTGGACAGGATCGCCATCGACAAAGTGTGGGGGAATGATCAGTGATTGAGTCAGCAAGCACTGTGGCATCTAGTACATGATCAGGTCTGGTGGTGAGGATCCAATCAAGTAGGGACCCTTAGTGCTGAGTAGTAGTTCTGGTAAAGCCTGTGATAGTTTGGTGTAGATTGTGCTTCTGTATTAGAGATTCAAGGATGCTGTGCTGTGGACCCAGCCAGTTAAGGTTCAGGTCCCCAAGGAGTAGAGCTTCATTTGATTTTACATTCTGGGAGACATATTGTAGCAAATTCTGGAGACCACTCATCCGCTTGTAGGTGGATTGTAGACACAAATGATGAGCAGTTTTGAACCCAGTGCCAGGGTAGCGTGCAGAGTTTCACAAGGTGTTGGGAATCAGTGCAGGGTAGGATGTTCAGGGATAGATGATTTTTGTACATAATGTGGCCCCCTTGTTAATCGGTCTTTCCTTAGAATGCTATAACCAGACACAAGACAAGTGGCATCAGGCGGCAAAGGCTTCAGATAAGTCTCTGATAGGCATAAAATGTCAGGGTTAATCAGTTTAGCCCAGGCTTGAGCTCAACCAGGTGACTCGTGAGACTCGGATATTCATGTGGGCTATAACCAGACCCTTTTTGTTGCAGCGTTGCAGAGGGTGAAGCCACAAACCATAGGGCCCGGATTGGGTTCAATATCTCCGGCAAGCATAAGGAGCCGCGGGCAAGGTGAGAAAAGTAGGTTGGCAGAGAAAATGCCTAGCTGGCGTTTAGGTCTGATAGTTCAAGAGATAGGAGTGGATAGACAGATAGATACAGCCCTTTTGATGAGGATAGAGTGAGCAGGGTATAATTCGAGTAATAGTACAGCAGGATGTTAGAAAACCTGAAGTCACTATCATTGTTAGCGCTAGGGATAAGTAGCAAGAGATGTACAAGTTGTTAGCCAGTTTAGACATAACAGGAGAGACAGGAGTATAAGTGGTGAAGTTTTAGAGGTGAGAGGAGGGTTCATTAGGGGAGACTGGGGTGCAGCACCATATCTGAAGGGCCAGTTTCACAGAAGAAACTATGTTGCTATCTGAATACCCTGATCACGTAAATGACCTAACCTAAAAGTTAAACTTCAGCATGATTTGTGTAATTTGTCGACTTCCAAAATGTAATATTAAAACTACGATGCTGATGAATATTTAATTCAACGTTCCTGCTATAGCCCCTCCTGTACTCTGCATGGCAGGGGTCGGTATAATTAATAGTTTCAGGGTACTGCTTAACAGTCAATAACAGAATAAATTATTTAACAAAAGCTGTAGTAATGACATTTTGAGAGTGCTGAGGTGGCCCTGCTTATATACACACACTGAAAACTAAATGGCAATTAATGCTCTAATGCTTTAAAACAGTTATGAACAATCTTATTTGCTAATATTAAGATTTTCCAGAATTAAGCAGTAATTTTGAATGAGAGAAGTTCGTACTGTAGAGCCACGGCATTTCAAAAGAAACTGGCTAATAGGAGCACACAGTCAGGGAGACCAACCAATCAGGTTGCAGAAGTAAGAAAGCACTGCTTTCCGGCTGGTCAAAAAGTTACCGTACCTGTCATTGTTGCTGACTGGAGAGGGTGGCGTGGGTGGTGGCTTTGAAGGTGCCGATCGCCCCGCTAAAAGGTCTTGGAAGGCTGTGGTTGTTTGCAGGCTTTTGTGGTCTCTGGTTTTGGAGGTGCCACTCAGGCTGCTGGCAGAGGCACAGTTAGGAGGGAGCTTGGAGGGCTTGTATGGCAACGGAACGCCCGCTCAGGGGATCCTCCAAGGAGAAAGCAGCAAATGGATGTGAGCCTTTCAAATGTTCTACATATGGTGACCCTGAAGTGCAAAACACAAACAAAAAAAGTAAAATGCATTCCAATAAGTGAAGCAAGAACCAAAAAAAAAATGAAATGCAAACAAATAAAGTAAAGCAACAAAACCAACTGTAAACTAAGTGAGACGTCACAAACATAAAGTAACAAAACAAAAACAGATCTGAAGTGCAACCAAGAGAAAATGGTAAATAAAAAATCAAATGCAATCCAAAACAGTTAAAAAATGATGAAGTTAACAAAAGCATTGGTCAAACTAAAAAGTGAATGTATACAAAGGCCCCCATATTGAAAAGACTTGCGCGGCACAAAAGGAAGATGCACGGCACATCCCAGAAAATGAGTGGTGGCACGATATTCAAAAGTGGGAAATGCATTGCACACTTTGGAATGCACGATCATGTAGATATAATGTATGCCATGCACAAAAAGGGGTCAGACATCTGCTTATGCTGCACATGTGTATATTCACCAGAAATGCATGGCTCATGTGCCGTGCATCCCAAATTTGGGCCACACAAAATTAGGCATAAAAGGGGCAGCCAGACACCCAGAGGTAGGCTGCTGAAGTGCAAGCAGAATGTATGATCTTGCTTTCCACAGGGAAGCAATAATGGCTGATATGAGGAGACTGAGGGAACAGCAAGGTAGCTGAGGAAGGGCCCTTAGGTGGTATGCCCCACAGAGATGGTATCATCCCCATGTCACATACAAACAGCTCAGTGACACAGACATCGTGGGCCAGTACTGGCTTAACAGGGCTCTTCAGAGACAGCTCTGTGAGCTGCTCCATGATGAGCTCCAGTCACCCTCACACAGAAGTCATGCTATGACAGTGGAGACCAAGGTCACAGCTGTGCCTGCTTGCCACAGGCACCTTCCAGCTACTGGTGGGTGACACCACCGGCATCACCCAGTCGTCCACCTCTCATCTCCTTGCACTGTTTGTAAATGCTCTTCTGTCCATGATAGTGAGTTCATTCGATCCCCTAGCACACCAGCGGAGCAGACAGCATCTATGCAGACATTTTACCGGCCGTGCTAAGGGCCATTGACTGCATTCATGTGGCCATCAGAGCTCCACCTGGCAGTGACAATGATGTCTATGTAAACAGGAAGGGGTACCACTCCATCAACTGCCAGATGGTGTGCAATGCCACAGGGAGCATCTCAAATGTTCATGCTTGGTACCCTGGGATGCTCACCCCAATACTGCAGCCCATGTCTGAAGCAAAAGAGAGGTACAATGAGGCATGCACAGCTATGAGAAACATCATAGAGCATGTGTTCAGCATGCTGAAGATGCGCTTTTGATGCCTGGACAGGTCTGAGGGTGCCCTACAGTATAGCCTAGACAAGGCCTGTGGCATATTCTTGGCCTGTTGTATGCTACACAACATGGCTGTAGACCATGGAATAGTTGACCAGGTCCCAAAGGGTGATAGTGCGGAGGCTGTGAAGCCACCAGACAAGGGTGAGCATCAATGGCACAACAGGGGGGACCCAAGATTGGCCCTGAGGGGACGGGGCACATGGATATCTTTGTATATGAACATTTTGGACCCAGCAGGTGAGTATAGCCTGCAGGTGAGACATTTCTGTAATGCACACAAGCACTGTGTATGTTAGTGCACATTGGGCCACAAGGTGGTGTTGGGTATGTACTGGTCAGTCCAGCATGTTGTGCACACAGATGTGCTGATGTGGCATGCACACATTTCCACAGGTGAGACAACACTGGCAAGGATTCACAGAGGTACTGGTAGCAGTTTGGCATGGGTCAGAGACAGACCATTGGCACAAACCCACAGTAGTAAGCCACAGGTGCACACATCACACCCATGCCAGTCCCACAACACCAGGGGCCACATCCATGTCCCAGATGCCATCCATACAATGAGACGATGCCACAGAGGTTGTGAAGTGGGGCAGTGTAGATCACAGGGTGTGGACATTGCACAACTGAAGGCAATGCAGGGCAGAGGAAGTGCCACCTGGAGCCTGGAGGTGTCACAAGTGGTCTGTTAAGGCCCCAGACCCTTCAGGATTTGCACATGCGGCCACCACAGAGACAAACACAACCTTGCCCTGATGCAGGCCACACCAGTTGGGACACCTGGGCCTCCTGGAGTGAGGTCTTCACCTCTAAGGGGTTAGATATATATGTCCGTGAATGGCTACGTGTTGGGGTGGATATGGAGAAGTGAACACCAGGTGTGGGGTGTGGGAGGATGTATAATGCTAGAGGACGGGGTGTTAGGGGAAAAGCAGATGCTGCATGGTGTTCTGGGGGTGCTGGGGTTGCTGCGAGGTGTGCGTTGGGAGGTATGGCAACCATGGGCAGCCAGTGCTGCAGTGTTTTCCCATATAGCTGTCACCACATCAGATGAGCCTGCAGCAATGCCCTCACAGAACACGCTAATAGCCCCCATGAGTTCCACATTGTGGACAGAAGCCCACTCCTCATGGAGGTGCATCTACACCCACAACTCCCGAGCAGCATCATGGACTGCGTCCTCACTGTCCACAGAGGCCCTGAGTAGCCTAGTGTGCTCTGACAGCTCATTGTCTGGGGCAATGTATTGGGGGCTGGGTGGAGGCTGCCGATCTGGGGGGGTCTGGCTTGCGAATTCCACAGCTTGTAGCAGCACCACACTTTGCTCTGGGGTTGTGGGCATGAGGCATGTGCATGTACTATGTGTGCCGGTGCTGTCTGATCCCACTGCTGGTCAGGCTGTGGCTGTTCACCAGTTCTACTTTGCTGGGTAATAGTGCCCAGCCACTGCACCACTGCAGGCCGCAACACAATGCCCTCTACCTGCGCCTTGGATGACTGCAAGTGCTGGCCCACCTGCTGCATGGTGGCCAGCCCTGGATGGCCACTGGTGGCATATGCAGCATGTGCGGAATCATTCCGGGGCACATGGGAGGTGGTGTCAGGGATGACACTCACTATTATCATGCTGTTGTCATCAGTGTCTGTGGCAAGCACATCTGCAACAGTGAGGAAGGCCTCGACTGACAGGGAGACAGTCTCATTATCATCACCCTCTAACCCCGCCTGTGTGTGCGGGTCCACATCAGTGGGTCCCACACTGGCTGTAGCTGTGGCCACAGGTTCAGGGCCACGCTGTGCAGGGCATGGCACCTGTGGACCACCACCTGTCCCAAGATTTCATGGTTTTGTGGAAACAAAAGGATAGACCATGGTTAGGGATGCATGTCCATGTTTACAATGCTGTACGTACACGGGTAGGTGTTCATGCAGGTACCAGGATATCACTTGAAACTACACACAGGCATAACATAGTGAGCAGGGCACATGCCAGACATGCTAGGATGCACACATATGCTGTGAAACGCACAGCCATACAGTGGACATTGCTGGGAGGCCACACAGTGCTACACATAATGGAAATCATGATATACACAGACATAGGAAGAGACATGCAGGACCACACATGAACTGCAACCTGGATACTCACAGTGCAGGGATGGGTCACCACCTGTGTCAAAGCCCCCACCAGGAACACCCTGTACAGACACCTGTCTGAAGGTTGTTGCCATAAGTACCTCCTGCGGTGTCATCACAGTAGCCCCTGAGGGTCCGCCAACAGTCGCCCAAAGGGAAGCATGGGCCTCCGCTTGTAGGCTTTGCAGTGCACCCGCAGGCCACTGACCTGTTTCCTGCACTCCTGAGGAGTGCAGTTGTAGTTTCCCTGTGCATTGACAGCCTCTGCCACCTCCATCCAGCCATGAGCCTGCTCCTGCGGTGTCCCACACTTCCAAGAGAGGAGATCTTCTCGGAGCAAATAGGCCTCGGTGAGGGCCTTAAGCTCATCCTCAGTAAAGGTCAGACATCTGCATCTGTCCACTACCATTCTGGTGCTTTTGGAACAAACAGATAGAGACAGGCCCAGTTACAATGACATGGAAATGGAAAAAAGGCCCTTACAAAGAACAACGAATGCCACACATAAACATGATACAACACCTACCTTCAAGGTTGCAGTACTTCTCTGTCACCTGTGTATAGTGGTGGTGCAGGCCAGCTTTTATGGTAATGTGCATGCAAATGAGCCAAATACATTCCAGTAATGAGATGCAAATGTGCTGTTTGGGCACAGACTGTGCAATGAGGCTATTTGCATATCTTGGCTGAATATTGCACAGATGTGCCCCACGCGATTAGCCTGTAATCACACATTTCTGTTTGCTCCACCAAACACAATGGAGCACATACACAGACATCTGCGCTATAGACGCCATATCTCACTGTACCACACAGATTACACACAGCACCATTCAGTGATGACAGCAGTGTTGCATTACACAGATGCAAATGCAAGTCGGTCATGTGTGACACTAGTCTGTCACGCATGCTCCTTGCAGTGCACAGTATGGATGGCTGGGGTGATGGCACGAGCACTTTTCTCAATATAGTGCCACGTGGTAGCCGCGCTTGTGTGGTAGCATGGGGCGTGACCTTAGTTTGCTGCATGGCATAATGCTATCATGCAGGAGCAGTATCACAGCTGTGTTACCCTATTGTGCAAAGTCATGGAGTTAACACCAGCAGCACGTGGCAAGCCAAGAATGCACTATCTCTTTCTCTGAGGTTCTGTCTCTCTGGGAGAAGGGTGGCAGCAGGCCAAAGATCAGGGAAAGAGAAATAGGTGAACTAAGCACCTGGCTTAGGGACTGATGCCTTAAGAAAGGGCACCAATTATAAGGAGATTTGCAGAACTTCTGGGAGAGGGAGTTCTTTAAATTTGATGGCCTCCACCTAACAAAGCAGGGGATCAGAGCCCTGGGACAAAGGTTTGACATTTCTGCAGGTCATTTAAACTAGAGGATGTGGAGAGGGGTCTGGCACCCATTACATCACATGGGAAAACAGTCGCCCCCTCCCCCCACAGCTAACAAACCACCATCAGAACTAAGTGTTGTGTGTACTACAAATAGTAAGAAACTCAGATCTGTAGAGGAATATAAAAAAGGTAACAGTGACACATAGAGGGACAAGGGTAATTCCATAAACAAGGCAGGAGAGCAGGGATGGAAGGCAATGTGCACCAATGCCCGCAGTGTGGCAAATAAGGTACCAGAACTTATTGCCATGATGGCAGAATCAGACTTGGACTGGGTAGCAGTGACAGAAACATGATTCAATGAGAACCACAGCTGGGATGTAGCCATCCCAGGATACAACTTATTCAGAAGGGAAAAAAATGGAGAGGTGTAGCTATCTATGCAAAAGAAGGGATCAAGGCTACAGAAATCCAGGCATCCACAGTGAGGCCAAAGGCATGTGGATTACTCTCGGAACAGGAAACAAGGCTCCCTTATGGGTAGGAGTGATATACAGACCCCCATCTCAGGAAATAGAAAAAGACAAGGAACTTCTAGAAAACATTGTAATGATGGCTGACAAGGGTGAGACTTCAATCTACCGCATATAAATTGGAGCTCCTACACAGCTGCATTAGAAAGGAGTAATGAATTCCTAGTGGCACTCCAAGGGGCAGAGCTAAGCCAGCTGGTGGAGACCCCACTAGAGAGGACGCAGTCCTGGACCTTGTGCTAACCAACAATAACAGTCTCAAACATACAGGTTGGAATCCATCAGTGATCAAGAGACAATAGGACTGTATAGTTCACAGTAAACAGGACTGAAGACATCAGTCACTCTAAACAGAAGATCCTGGACTTCAGAAAGGCAGACGTCCTCAAAATGAAATACTGTCTAAGACAGAATCTGGGTTGCTTGCCAGAAGGGTGGATGGAAGAACACTGGAGTAAACTGAAGTAAGCAATTACACTTTGTAAAAAAACAAAAACAAGGCGCTGCGTCAGCATGTGGTCTAAAAGCAAAAAAAATGGTTATATTAAATGCACGCTGAAAATAGAAAATAGAGTTAAAAATCTATGTTTCGACCTTAGGTCTTCTTCAGGAAATATCTAAAAGAGAAAAAAAACAAGTTAGTGTAGAGGAGAGGTAAAATGAGAGAGAGATATATGTGGAGAAAGAAGAAGGGGGAGGCTAAGGGAGAAGAAGTGATAAGTGGTAAGATTAAGAGAGAATCTGTGAAACAAAAAGGTGATGATGGGAAGATAAAGCATAATGGAGAGAAAGAGCTGGGGAAGTTCCCAGGTGGAGACTAATTAACAGGGCCTTGTAAGAAGGCTGAAAGGTGACAAATGTGTGGAAGGAGACAGAAATGGAGACATATGGTGAAAATGAAAAATAAATGAGTACAAAAACAAATTGACTTTAGGGAAAAAAGGGGATGGCTGAAAGATGTTAGTGGAAAATAAGTCTATCATTTAAATCAGAGGGCTACTGGGAGCCAAGGCGGATGATCAGCTTGGCTTCCATGTTTTTTCTATGGTCAGGATCCCGGAAGCCCTGCTGAAGGACACAAACAGAAAGGTCATTGATATTGTGGTCCCTGGAGATAAAGTGGGATACAATGGGTTTAGCAGTTTCACCATTTCTGACTGCTCTGTAATGTTCCCTGAAATGGTCAGTGAGACACCTACCAGTTTCTCCGATGTAAATAGCTGAACACTTCCTGCAAAGAATACAATACACCACATTAGTGGAGGTGCATGAGAACTCCTTGGTGATATGAAAAACACCTGTAGGCCCCCGAATCTCAGTCACACTGGAAATAAATTTGCAGGTGTAGCAGCGAGCCCTGTTGCAAGGTTTGGTACCTGGGGGGGAGAAACTGTTAGGAGTGGGTAGGCTGCTTTTAACCAGGAGATTCCATGAGGTTAGGTGGCCGCGGAGGCAATGGGTGGTTCTGTAAAGGAAGCACCAATGTTAGGGTCAGTTTGCAAAATGGAAAAGTTACTAGTGATGATCCTGTGAAGAGAAGGTGTGCTGTGATGGAAAGGAAGAACTAGTGGAATTCGCCGCTGTTCTTGTGTGACAGTATCCCTCCTCCGGGGGTCAAGGTTACGGGGCATGTTACTGACCCGGGAGAGTGCTCTGTCCACTGTGCTTTTAGGGTATCCCCTGTTGATAAAAAAACTATGCATTATTTGGGTCTGCTCAACAAAATCATCCTCTTCACTGCATAACCTGCGAAGTCTATGAAACTGTGAATAAGGCAGGCCATTCTTGACATGTTTAGGATGGAAGGAGCTATGGAGGAGGAAACTGTGAGAGTCAGTGGGTTTGTAATAGACTGATGTCTTCAGACCAGTGTTCTGGACTGAGAGCTGGATATCCAGAAAAGGCAGTGTAGAGGAGGATACTTCAACAGTGTACTGAAGGGAAGGATGGGCCGTGGTGAACTTGTCAAGGAAGACTTGGAGGGTCTCCCTGGAGCAGGAGGTGGCCCCCACACAGTCATCAATGTAGCATTTGTAGAGTTCAGGCACAGTCCCTGTGAATGAGAGAAAAAACGTTCCTCCACCCAACCCATAAACAGATTAGCAAAGCTGGGACCCATCTTGGTACCCATGGCAACTCCACTGACCTGCTGAAAAAAACTGTTATTAAAAGAAAAAGCATTGAGTGTAAGAACCAGTTCTGCCAGATGAGTTAGTGTGTGTGTGGGTGGCTGCTGGACTTCCCTCTTGTTCAAGAAATGCTGCAAGGCTGTCAGACCATCATCATGGGGGATCACTGTGTAAAGAGTTTTGATGTCCATGGTGAAGATGAGCTGATGAGAGTCACTGAATCCGAACCTGTCAAATAACTGGAGAGCGTGGTTAGTGTCTTTAACATAGGAGGGCAGGGACTCAACAAGGGGTCTCATGAGGCCATCCAAAAATGCAGAGATGTGGGATGTGGGGCAGGAGCAATTACACTAGTCACATCACAGTGTGGCAGACTAGTAAGCAAATCCAAAATGAGATGGGAACCACTCTGGTTTACAAAGGATACAGCATCTAAAATCAAGGAGAAGAAGACAACATTCAAAAGATACAAGAAAATAAAAAAGGACAGTGATAAGGAGATATATAGGAAATTGCTTAAAAAGGCCAGAAAGGCAATTCGGACTGCAAAGGCTCAAACAGAGGAGAGGATACTGAAGGGGTCCAACATAGCAACAAAACCTTCTATGATGGAAAAAAGAAAGACCAAAGGGGAAATAGCTAGATTGGCAAAGAACAAGGACCAGCACGCAGAAGATGATGTGGAGAAAACAGAGGTTCTGAATAAATACTTCTGCTTGGTTTTCACACAGGAGAAAGCAGGCAAAGGACCATCTCTTCGCAGGAATGCACACCACCTCAAAGGAGTCTACACAAGTCTTTTCACAGAGGCAAGAGTTCTGGAGGAACTCAAGAAATTGAAGGTTGACAAAGCAATGGGGCCAGAAGAAATACACGCAAGGATATTATGGGAGATTGGAGAGGAACTAGCAGCCCCACTGGCGGAGCTCTTCAACAAATCACTGAAAAGCGGGGAGGTCCCTGAAAACTGGAAAATGGCTATAGTGGTGCCCTTACACAAGTGAGGCTGTAGGGAAGAAGTGGGAAACTATCACCCAGTCAACCTCACCCCAGTAGTAGGGAAGCTATTGGAAGTTAAAGTTCAATGCCAAGAAATGTAAGGTTATGCACCTGGGAAGATGTAACCCAGGGAGAAAATACTTTCTAAATGGGGGAAAAGTTGACGGTAGCAGAACACAAGCATGATCGCAGGGATATCTTCACAGATAAATTGAAGATCAGCAAGCAATGTTAAAAGGTTGGACAAAAGGCCAGCGGCATCTTGGGTTGCATAGGGAAGGGCATAACCAGTAGAAAAAGGGAGGTGATTATGCCACTGTAAAGGTCTCCGGGGTAGCTCATGGTATGGGTGAATGAATTGCAGCGAGTGAATATGGGTGACATCAAAAAGGCAACTGTAAAATGGGCTATGCGCACTTAATAGTGTATAGCAACCATAGCGATATTGCGGCTGGATGAAGAACTCATGATGTAGTATAGAGGGGTGTGTTGGTCAAGCCAGTTCCAAGCTGGCCATCTGGTGTAGTAGTTAAAGTCATTACTTCGATGTGTGGCGGACCAGGGTTTGGGACTGGCAGTAGGATTTTTATTTTTATTTTTTTGCTCCCACCCAAGGTTCCCCTTTTCCCCATTGTCATCCCCCCCGGAGTTGATTATAATAAAAACAGGGTGTGCGGTGTGCTTGCCCCCTGCATTAGATATAAGTAAAATTCACTCCCCCATAGAGTTCATTAGCGGCAGTCGCGGATTGTGGCAGTCGGCATTGTGCTGATCGTCATTTTGACTTTCGGCAATGTGTAGTCACTCTTATATTCAGTGCTGTGTTTTTTTTGGTGCTTTTCTCACATGGCATCATCTCTGGTGAGGCCTCACCTAAAGTAAGTTATCCAGTTCTGGAGGCCACACCTTAAGAAAGACATAGATAGACTAGAGACTATACAGAGAAGGGCATCAAAAATGATACATGATCTGCATCATGAGCCATACTATATGATGCAAGGCTAAAATAGGTCAACATGTATTCCCTGGAACAAAGAAAGGATAGGGGGTACATGATAGAGACTTTTAAATACCTGAAGGGTATCAACAAGATACAGGCAAATGATCTCCTTCAGGTAAACAATTGCACCCAGACCAGAGGTTATGATGTGTGCCTAAAGGGGGGGCAGATTCAAGAGCAGCATAAGGAAGTTCTTCTTTACAGATTGGGTGGTGGAGCCCTTGAATGGCCTCCCCACAAAGGTGGTGTGGTCAAAGACGGTCATGGGATTCAAGTTGGCATGGGACAGACAGTGTGGTAAGCTTAAGATAACAGTCTAATTGGGGGGATGGGTTAGTATGCATGGGCAGACTAGATGGTCCATATGAACCCCATCTGCTTATACATTCTGTGTTTCTATGATGCTAAGTTCATGGGTGTGAGGCCTGCCAGAACATGGCTAGACTTGAATGCCATCAGCAGCACCTGCACAATGGCCAGAGCAAGCAGACAAATGGCACCCAGCCAGCAAGCCCAAAGGTGGAAGATGTAGAACTGGCTAACCTGGTGAACTTGGTGATCCCCAGGGAGGGCAAACTTTTCAGACAGATGGAGCTGGACAGGCCCAGGTTTGCCGTCAGGGCAGAGATAGACAGTTGCCTCATCAGGGGTACTGATGTCATGCGCACGGGCGAGCAGTGTTGCCACTGCTATGGGGACCTAACCAAGAGGGATAGGGCATGCCTTAACTGGTACCATGCAATGGTGGAGGAGGGCATGGTGCCACGCCCAGGTATGTATCAATCAATCAATCAATCATAGTTTATTTATAAAATAGCGCTATTCCAAAACCATAGCACTAGTACATAGCCATAAAATTTGTAAAAACAACTATGCATATAAAAACAGCTGCAGCAGGTCAAATGAAATCAGGGAACACCAAGGTAAATAAATGAGTTTTTAATGCAGATTTAAAGCTCTCCACCATCAAGCACTGTCGAATCTGTTGAGGTGGAGAATCCCACAGGGATGGGGCCATGAATGCAAACAATCTAAGTCTGTCTTCATCCTGGCCCGATTTTTGCTGGGTAAGGGGACAAATGCAGACAGGAGCGAGACAATCCAGAGCCCCAGTCACACCGTCATTATAACCCTGGACTAGGGCATCTGGGTCACCACTATTCCTCAGCAGCCCCGATAGGTCCAGCACCACCAACAGGTCATCAGGGGATAAACCCCTTAAAGGGTGGTACCGGACCATCTCCATAGGGGTAGGCCTATATGGGGGGGCCTGGAAATTGAACCTTATGGTGTGATGGTCCGACCAACTGACTGGCTCCACCACCAAATCAGAGGTCTCCATACCCAGAAGGAAGACTAGGTCCAAGGAATGACCATGTCTATGTGTCGCAGAGGTAATCACCTGTGAGAAGCCCAGCGAATTCATCAACTGGAGGAAGTCTTGACCAAACTGCAAGAGTTCATCGTCAAGCCAGGCATTGAAGTCCCCCAGCACCATCCATCTGGGGGACTCCAACACCATGTCAACGATGAAGTCCGCAATTTCCTGCAGGAATTGCATCTCAGCCCTGGGTGGACGGTAGATGAGAAGAATCCTGCACCCCACACATGCGCCCATGAAACATTCGAAGGACCGAGTCTCCCCCACTGGCACCTCCACAAAGCTCAATTCCGATCTAAAATCAATGGCCACTCCCCCGCCCCTACAATCCAACCTCTGGAGGTGTATCACCGAAAACCCGTCTAGAATTGGTGACTCTAGAATTGGGCCAGAATTTTCATCCAGCCAGGTCTCGGTGATGCAAGCCAGGTCTGATGATCCAACAAGATCAGCCATTACTGCCATCTTGTTTTTAATAGACCTGGCATTGCATAACACCACCCAAGCTGGATGAGACCCCGAAGTCGACCGAGTCATCCACCCACACAAAGTGGAACCCTTGCGTATGGGAACCAGACAGGGCAAACTCCTATTGGGTAGCCATTTTGCGCCAGGGTGTCTCCTAGTCCCTACTACTCCAATCCGGCCACTTGTTTCCACTCTCCCGAGAGGTCTGCCGCCCCGCCCCATACCTTCTCCTAACATTCCCCAATGCATGGCATCAAGTATAGGCTTCGGCCGGGAAATGAGGACAATCAAAGGGACGGAGGCCACAGAGCTCAACAGGAGAGTAGCACCTGACAGGGATCAACCCCTGCCAACACATAATAAATAAACAAAACAGACAAACAAATTAACCAAACAGTTTAACAAACTAATAACAATAGATTAAAAAATTCCCCACACAACCACATCTAACGCTTTCCGAATGCAATTACAATAAGAATACAATAACAAATAAATAGCACCAAATAAATCAATATAAAAAAAAAGATTTTAACAATGGGTCTCTCACCCCCACCCCCACCATTTAAAGTCCAAGCACTGTTCTCTCACAACAGTACCTATAGGCTAAAAGTAAAATATGCAGATCAGAGGCCGTCTCTTGACCCCACCAGAGAGCCCCTTGAAATTAAGCCCATTAAGTCACCAGAGTTCTTATCTCTTTTCCCCAGTCCAGATAATCAGATGAAATCCAAAGTTCGAAATAACATGCCACACAGTCCAGGCAATAAGGGAATTCAGCTGTGCCCCAGAAACAGGACCGGCCCAAGCAACAATCCGAACCCGCCCCCCCGAAGAGAGAGCGTTCAGGCCACACACCAGTCCCCGCTGAAAGCCAGCAGCTGTCTTCTAGTCCCACTGTACCAAAAATCCAGGAAAACGTGTAGTCTCCCAAAGAAAGCAGCAGCCAAAGCTAAAAAGAACCCCTGAAGCCTGCACCGGCTTGGAGCCGCCAAAATCCACCACTCCCCAGGGTCAGGGCCTCAGACCTAGAGTGGCCCCATGACCACCCCAAAACTGCAAGCTCCCTACGGTGGACAAAAACTTCACCCTCTGGTGAGCTTCTGACCAACCCCCCCACCCACTGGGAGTGAAGACAGAGCACTCCTCCCCACTGCGGCAACGAGTCTCGGCCCAGCTCAACTCTTCGTTTCCTGACAGTCTGCAGATAGTAAAAACAGACGCCAGTCTCGGTGAGCTCACCATCTCTTTCTGGATTGAGCACCACCAGTAGGAAGAACACATCCAAAACACAGGACTCCAGAGCACCCAGACAGTCCCGGAGAATCCTCCATAAATCCCGAGAAGCTCCCAGAGCAGTCTCCGAACTTCCTGGCAAGTCCACAGAGTCTTGGTAAATCCACAGAATCACAGTCGCACAGAGTCACAGTCGTACAGCTTATAATTCACGCCATCATATAACTGACTTCTGGGAGAAAAGCAGGGCTTAAATAAATGGCCCACAGTAGCAGCAGTCAGGGTATGTCCAGTTCCAAAATCATGAAATCAAAAACAAAGGGCAGCAAATACAAAATAAAAACAAACTTAGAACAAAAATAACACTAAAAACTTTAAAAAAAATTAAACTGCTGCTGCAGCAAACTCAGGGCAGACCATGAGAATGTGTGACATGTTGGTTGTCGTTATTTGTCAGGGGTGTGTCTGTGTCCAACACTGACCACTGTGGAATGTGGCATCCTATCTCTATTGATCCACAGCTGAGGAACACTATACCTCATACCAGTCCATTGTGTTTGGCACAGACATGCCCCACCCTCTTTATAGTGCATGTGTACAGTGGCACATGTCCATGTTTGTTCTACTGAGGGCAACACCTACCTACAGAAGCTGACAAGATGCCGAGCGATACCATTCGACAGTCTGCTGGGCAGAGAATGGTGCCGTAGAAGCTGGGTGCACGATGGGTGATGGTGTACAGACCACCAGCCAGTGCATCGCATCTATGTCTCTCCTGGACGTGGCACAATGTGGTAATAAGCACATACATATCCAACAATGACATCAGTGACTTATATGCTATGTAGGCCCCATGTGCACCGTGCAAGTGTGCTGGCACACACACACACACATTATGTGCACCTGTCCTGATATGCATCTGTAGATACACACACACAGCATCTGTCACTGTGGTTGTTCCATTTCAGTGCAGACACACCCTTGGTCAGACACACAGATGGAACATGTCTGCCACATGCTGGCACTGCTTGTCAGCATGGCTTTGTCCCAATGTGTAGTCATGATGATGTACGGCATGGAAGGTGTGCATTGTGACATCACATACCATTCCCATGCCTCTGATGTCCGTATGTGTCCATGCATGTGTCAGCACATGTGCCACAGGCCACACACCAGGACCTGCTAAATTGTCATTCGTGTCTCTGCATTACCATGAACAGCAGTCCCCCTGCAGACACCACATGTCCCTGTGCCTCACAGTCTTCCTTGTGGCCTTGCATGCTGGGGTTTGAAGGTATGTATCATTGAACAACAGTGTTTTGTACTGGGTACCCATTATGCACTCCAGTGATAGTGTGGTTCTTGTGGTTCTTGACATATCACAGCAACAGGGTACGCAGGTGCAAGGATGACGTATGTGTCCAACAGGTGTCCATGTTTTGTCCTGCACCCATTCCTAATACAGTCATAGTGGAGCTGACAATGCATCCATGTATCTGTCTCGCAGTATTGTATGTTCTGGAGGTCAGGAGTCACAGTGGTGACAGGCACAGGACTGCTGTGGTGTGTCCCGCCCTGATATGAACAGTGAACATGAGTAGCTATACCCATGTAGGTGCCAGTCATGGACATGGTGACCATCAGGTGCCTTGGGACATATGGCTGACCCCCTTGCCAGGGCTATGTGGTCCTGTGGCAGTCCATGACATGCTAATGGTAGGCTGTACACTACCTCACGACCATGACAGTGACCTCCATCCAGTGTTGTCCTGCTGCTGTGGCCTAACATTGGTGTCACATATCCATGTACATCTGTGCCACACATTCAGGTATGGGATCCGCATATGACTGTCAATGTGCTGACCCATGTATCCATTGCAGGCCTCACGGCAACACCCACTACCCACTGGGACCACTGACCATCCTGTGAGTTGGTTACATGTGATGCATAATAGGGGTGCTCCCTCAACCTGGCTGACTGTTATGTCACCAGTCATCATGGGGCATGGTCCACAGGACACTGGCTATGAATTGTACATGCACAGCACACAGTAAGGGGACTGACGTAGGGTGTCGCATACATTACATGGTACACAGTAAGGGGACTGACGTAGGGTTTCACATACATTACATGTTACACCTGCAGACCACATATACCATTTATTTATTTATTTATTTATTTTTACCAGGAGAGCCACACTAAGCTGTAAGCTTGTTTACAGGTGCAACCTGGGAGCACAAGGAAGTTAAGTGACTTGCTCAGGGTCACACAGTATGCAAGTGGGAGCTGTGGGATTCAAACCCAGGTCTCCAGGTTTGCAGCTCAGAGCCTTAACCCACTGCGCTATACTGCCTCCTCACTGTACTGTCTGTGTATTCTGGTGGTATGGGGGGGCAGTGTACAACACTATATTATGCTAATGCAGAGGTACACTGTATGCCATCTGCTGTTGGGGGTTCATACATTTACTTGTGGGTGTACAGTAGAAATACACAATGATGCATCATATATGGGTGCACTGTGGGGGACATGTGTAGTAATGCATGGCTCTGATTGTGCCTTTGTCATTGTGTTCACATTCCAGAGAGACCAGGAGATGGGTCTGGCAAGACGGGTGGAGGAGGGCCCATGATGACACAGTGGGAGACAGACTGTGCAGTGCAGCAAGGGTGTCTCCGCAAGGACAGTCATGTGAGTATGCATGTGTGTTTCACATTGCCATGCCCATTCTGTGCCTCACATTCACCATGAGTCATCCACTGTAACCTGTCATTCACTGCATGTGTGTTTGCATCATGCTGTCTTACATGTGGTGCATCCACTCTGTACATTGTGGCCTTCCCCACCCTGTGGTCCACCATGGGGGCCCACATGTACTAACATGCTTCTGGTGCTGTGCACATGATAGTCTTATCCTGTGCCACATGGCATTACCAAAGCAGCTGTTTAGCCCATTTCTGTGTTGACCTCACATCCCCTGCAGGGCTCCACGGTGTGTGCAGACACATTACACAGAACATGTGGTATCCTATGTGTTCCTTTCTTGCTACTTGTGTTCAGCACTAGGGCCATGTACACACCTGCCTGTAGATATCTTGGTGGTGTGGTCATGTGGCTCCTGTAAAGCTATTGTGGTCAGTGGCATGCGGCATGCACATGTCCAGATGACCCTCACATCTGACCCTTGGAATGGCGGTGGTATGCTGTTGCTTGGTACTGTGCTGCTTACAGCTTCAGGGGGTCTCTGCATAGTCCAGTGTGTCACAACACCTAAACAGACCACCAATTTCTCTGTTTACACCACACACCCATGCACTTGTCGCACCCTATTCTGCGTGTCCCCCAGTTGTGTAGTCACAATAATGTGTGTGTGTGTCCCTGCACAGCTCTCTGAGCCCCCTTTATTGTCCTCCATACATACATGGTATGCTGCTGTCATCCAGTGGACATTCCCCACCCCACACACAAATCACCCTCACATTGTATTGGTTCACATTTTTCTGGTGCTGTGCCCTCATACCTTGCCAGTGTGTTAGGTGAGTTTCATGGTATGTTACTGTGATGTGCCGAGATGTGCCACCCCCGGGATAATGCTATGGCCATGGCCACCTCCTGTGTGTGCAACATTGTGTATCTCTGTCCAATGTAGCATCTACCACTCACATGGCAGTGGTGGGCAGCCATGGCATTCTCACATCAGCCAATGTGGAATGTGTTGCCAAGGCACTCTCTTATGGCCATGTGTCAAGTGTGCTTGTGGCCATGGCTATATGTTGGTGTTGACCGGATGTCACTATTGGCTGTTGCCTGACAGCACCTCTGAATGGCCTACATCATCATGTCACTGTGCGGCCTGAATGCAACACACATCAGAGGTTGTGCCCACCTCATATTCCTCTGCTTCACACCCACACATGCAACCATCTGTGTACAAGACACAAACCATTGAGCCGGTGGTAGTTGTGCCATGCAGTGATGCATGCTGACACTGCGTTTGGCTATTGTATTGTCCACCACCATACACAGTATGTGTTGACCTGTTATGTCACCCTGATGTGCCAGCTGAACCCAGTGATAGGTGTCAGCCACGCGGTGCCCTCTCTGTGGTGGGGACATGGGTATATGCCTTGGTTGCATGCAGGATCCTCTGAACCATGCGGTCTATGCTTAGGTGTGGCCCTGTTATGCAACACACGTTTCCATTGGGAGGGGTGTCATTTATGCATGCTTCCAATGGCCAATAAGGCTGTTGATTTGGATTATACACCAGCCCGTGGACTGTTTCAATACCTCAGCTGCTGTACCTACTGAGTCATGTCCCTGTCCACTACTGGTCTGAAGGGCTAGTTCAGGGCTGTTCTCCCCATGACTGTACGATGTCCACCAGTATTTGGTTGACATGCTGGTGCCAGTGTCAGCATCTTCATGTTCCTCTGCACATCTGTCCCAAGGGCAGCCAGACTATGGGTGTATTCACGGGTTGTGAAGGTTGTGTTCTTTTCCCACATGGGTGCACACTGCATGCTGTCCATCCTTGCTTGCACTGGAGGCCACTGTGGACAGTCAGGAACTAATGTGGGGTTGGGGGGTCTGCCAGCACCCCTGTCTCATGGGTCCGACACCTGTGGCTGTCACACACACACACACTTCTGCCACTGGATGGTGTATTTTGGATGTGGCCTCTGCACATCCTACACACAGCCATGTGCATCTCCACAACATTGCCCTGTGCCATTTGGGCTGCATGTCCTGCAGTACCCCTTTATGGTGAGGTCACGAGGGTTCAGAAGCCCTCCCCTGAACTGGAGAGCTGCGCCACCCCTACCAGCATACAGCAAGAGAGGTCATGAGGGTCCAGAAGCCCTCCCCCAAACTGGAGAGCTGCCCCCTCCACACCGTCACACAGCAAGAGGTACCCAGCCACCCGCTCTTCGGCAGCTCACCAGAGAGCTAAGAGTTTGGGAGCCAAAATTTGATTTTATTATAGTCGGCAGATGAATGAAGATAGTTTTCTGCTTCTTGCTTCCTGCATGAACTAAGGGGTTTACTTAGCCTGCAGATGGACACTTTAATTCAGCAGCTGATGTTGCCTTTAAACATAAAAATTAAAATAAGAAATGGGAGGATTTATTTCAGCATACGGTAGGGTGCTTTAAATTGCAGCTGAACAAATGTTCATTTCTAGCTTAACTCTGCTGCTCCCCACTTAAAAGCTGTTCAAGTGAAGCTGTTTGAGTTGCTCTAAATTTGAATTTACTGCTTGTCAAGCACATTTGATTGTTTAACAACGTTGCTCCAGATTTCAATCCTGTGCATCTACTGTTTAAATTAATTTAATCCTGTGAACCTAGTCCCGAATTGTTTACTCTGATTGTGCTGAATTTAGAAGTTAGTTAGTGAGATTTCCATACAGCAGTTGCAGGTTAGTCCCTCCCTCGATTTTTACCTATATAAACCCTGTCTTTTCCTCTATCCTCCTTATAGGCCATGAGGGTTCAGATGCCCTCCCCCGAACCGGAGAGCTGCACCCCCCCCCACTGGCACACAGCAAGAGGTACGCAGCCACCCGCTCCTCGGCAGCTCACCAGAGAGTTCACCCCACTGACGCTTTGCATCAGCTGCCCCACCACCACCACCCTTGGCAAACTATTACTTATATAGAGCTGGTCACATGGTACCAAGAGAAAACAAAACCAGTCAGCTCAGTTTACCATTTGCAGGCTATACCTTTCAACCACTAGTGGACTCCATTCTAAGAACAACAATACAGAAACTTAACTCTCACACTGCTGCCTCTACATGATGAACCCTCTGTTTCTTATAACAGTCTTCATCCTCATCCCCTGGGTGTCCCTCCCTCCATATAACTATCCTGATCTGCTGGTCTGTCAGGTTATATGCATCAGACTCTCAATAAACATTCCTAACTCCAGTATCAAAGCTGACACCCACCCTGGGTGCCACTTCCACACTCTATCACTTGGCCCTGTTGTACTCTCACCCAGCTTCCAAACCAGCCACCTAGCCCTTCTGCCCCATGATCATCAGCCAACACCTGCTATCGAAAGGCCTTATGCTTCCCCCAAGAAGCTGCACTGGGTTGCACACAATACCAAACTCCTGATCACACTACTGCTACTCCTAGCAGGTGATATTGAGCCTAACCCCGGATCAAACCACCACCACTCACCTAACCTCTCTATAACACTCCAACTCCCCCCAGGCCTAAAACTGTCCCACATAAATATATGTAGCCTACTAAATAAAATAACCCAGCTTCAAGCCCTCACCATGTCCCTCAGCCCGGATATCCTGATTATCTTAGAAACCTGGCTGAAGCCCCACAACCCTGACTCTGAATTCTCTACTCTTGGCTATTCACTCACCTGACATGATCGTATGGGCAAAAAAGGGGGTGGCTTAGCTATGTACATTGTCTCCACCATCCAGTTTTCCCCTGTCGCCCTACCCCTGCCTTCAAAGTCCATCGATGATCTTATGGTAAAACTCTTCCTCCCCCACTCATTCCAATCTACGTTGCAGGTACCTACTGTGCCCATGACACCAACACAGCTGCTATACTGGATCACTTGGGCATGCTAAACTCCCTGGCTTCAGGAGGTGAGCTCCATATACTTGGGTACTTTAACCTGAACTGGCTCGCTGGGGCCAACTCCAAGCTCCGGGACAAGGTGACTGCCCTAAATCTAGCTCAACTAATCTCTGAGCCCACTCAGTTAAATCACAGAACCTTGAATCACACCCTTCTAGACTGGTCCCTCACCTCACACCTTCACAGGATCATAGCCTCAGGCCTCCTTCCAGATACTCTCAGTGACCACCATGGAATTTTATACTCTGTGTGTAAAATATTAAAACCAAAAGCTCACCCACCCAGAATCCTTATGGCTAGATCCTTCAAATCACTAGACCTCACCTCCTTATTAAATGACTTGATCAGCTCTGACTGGTCACGCATCAATCAATCAAACTCCTTAGATGAGGCCCTGGAGTTCTTTACGGCCAAGTTCACTGCTGTCTGGGACCGTTACACCCCCATCAGGTGAACCGGAGTCAGAGACGCTCACCTCCTTTGGATCTCAACCTAAATCCTAACCCTCCTCAGAACCAGGGACAAGGCCTGGAAATTCTTCAAGGCCTCCAGATCACCAGCCGACCTCAAATAATACCGTACATTACATAATGCTGGTACTAGGAAAATCTGCCACGCAAAAGCCAGCTACTTCAAAGTCACATTCAATTCAACCTCCCACCACCCAGACAAATTCTGGAAAGTGGTAAAATCACTTCTCAGCCCTCCATTGCAGCCACCCACTCCTACCCTGGAGGTAGGAGGTCTCAACATCACTGACCCCCCTGCAGTGGTCACACTGTTTAACTCCCACTTCACAAATAACAATGCCACTCTCCAGTCCTCACTTCACCCAGCACAGTACACCACCCCTACCACCACAGTCAGAAAGAACCACAAATATCAGCCCACTCCTTCTCCTTCCTGCAGGTCACCCCGATGAGGTATATAAGGCACTGATTGCTCTTAATCCTAGGAAGGGCAAATGTCCCACCAGGTTGGATTCCAAGATGCTCCACCTCTCGGCCCCTGCCATAGCCAAACCCCTGGCCTCCCTTTTTAACCTATCCTTCTCCCTTGCTGAGGTACCCTCTGAGTGGAAACATGCCACTGTAATCTGCCTTCCTAAGGGCGGTAATGCTTCAAACCCAAGCAACTACCGACCCATCTCCCTTCTACCTATTCTGGCAAAACTGCAAGAGTGTCTAGTACTCTCTCTCCTATCACCCTTTCTGGATTCCTCCTCCTTTTTCACCCCATTCCAGTCTGGCTTTAGGAAATATCACTCCACCACTACCTTCCTCCCTTCTCAGGCTCACTGATTCCATCCTCACTGGGATGGATGCTGGCCACATTACTGCTGCCATTTTCATCGACCTGGCCAAGGCATTTGACACTGTCTCACACTCATTCCTCCTGGCCAAACTCACCAATACTGGTATATCCAGCTGCACCATTAGTTGGTTCCACTCATACCTTGCAGGCAGGTCCCAATCCATCAGAATCAGTTCCTCCATCTCGGCCCCCCTCCCATTCACCACAGGGGTACCACAAGGCTCTGTCCTTGGCCCACTCCTGTTCTCTGTCTTTTTAAATGACCTGCCTTGTGCCTGCCCACACACCTCAATCCACATGTGTGCGGAAGACACTGTGCTGTATACATCTAGCCCCTCGGCCGCAGAGGTTACTACTAGATTGCAGCTGGACTTTATTGTGGTCCAGCGCTAGCTTCATTCCAATCAACTCCTCTTCAGTGCCAAGAAAACAGTCTCAGTATCCTTTGGCACAAGGCAGATACTTTTGAGGCTCCCCTCCCAATCACATTCTGCACCCTGGACAGGACTCCCCTGGAGGCCTGTACCTCCTTCAGATACATCGGGGTCTGGCTGGATCAGCACCTCAATTTTTCTGCCTATGTTGATTCTATAATCAACAAGCTGCACCCCAAGCTCAGGGCACTTTACCATAACCGGGACTGCATCCCAGTTTTTGACCACAGGGCCATTGTGCAGAAAATGACCCTCCCCGTCTTCAACTATGGGGACGTAGTCTACAGTGCCAGTCCTAAGTCCACCCTAGCCAGATTGGACCCCCTTTTCCATTCTTTCTGTCACTTTGTCCTGAATTGTCCATACTCCACACACCACTGTACCCTTTACCAATCAACGAACCTCCCCTTTCTAAACAACTCAAGACTGTCCCACTGTGCTAAGCTCACAGCCAAGTACTGGTTCCAGCTGCTCCCCTCTTACCTCGCCACTTCCCTTGTCAACCCCAGCACCCCAGCATACTCCCTCAGAAACACTGACTCTCCATCCCTAGCTGTCCCATATAGGGCCACTGCTGCTGGCCAGACAGCTTTCAGCTACCGCCTACCAACGTTGTGGAACTCCCTCCCAGAAAACATTCACCACTTCTTTCCCCCTCCCACTCCTTAACTCCATGCTCAAATCTCATTTCTCTGCTACCTGCTCATGTGTCTAGACAGTTTACGATTACAAAATGGCAGGGCTGTGCATCCAAGCTGTGATTACATCACTGTATGTTCTACCTATCTATATTTATTTTTATTTTATTTCTATTTAGTTTTTATTGACTGGGTAAGTGCACTAGACAAATCCTGCCTATTTTCAGGCATGACCTGGGGGGAGGGGGATACAGATGAATGCCTACTGACCTTGAACCAGATTAAGCTGTCTGTGGTATTTTTAGTGAATGAGGGAAATTTGGCCACGACACCTGGGAAATTCCCCTACTGCTCGGCCAGTAGGGGGACAGGTTGTTGCTGGATAGCAGGTCAGTTGGTGACCTGCATGCAAGGAGGATGGAAGTGGAGGAGCAAGCAGAGCAGCCGAGGGCTTCAAATGAACCAATGCTTCTACTAGGAACAACAGAGACTACAGAGGAATACGAGGAAGGAGAAGAAAAAGACCAATTTGTTTCAACGGAGGATTTAACAACATTTATAACTGAATATGCCAATATTAGAGTCAGCGGAGTTACACCTAAGGTGAGACAACTAAAAATAAACTGGAAACATTACAACATGAGCAGAGAAAAGTAGCAGAAGAATTAAAAGCACTGGCATGCAACAAAAGCGGAGCAACTTACAAAACCAAACAACGAGTAAATCGGGTACAAGTCCTGGGTAACACGAGTCCCAAACAATCCTTGGTGGTGTTTGCAGTGAGAAGAAGAAGGATGAAGTTCAGACAGATAAGGTGACCGAAATGAGCGATAATTTGAATGATGTGCCTTCACAGAGAGTTGAACTGGAGACCGAGAGGGGAAACAGGAACGACGTACAACAAATATTGCAGGTGCACAAGGACGTTGTAATGAGAAAGGAAGAGAGACAGGGGACAGCTTTTCGGGACGGACAAGGAAGTCCTGTATTGAATTCAAGGGGTTTTGTATTTCAGCCTGGAAACAATATGGAGAAACGGACTACAGAACAGGAGAAAAACTGCATCTATCAAACGGTGCCAGGAATACAGACTGGGGTAACGGACTTTTCATTCAACAAACGACTGGTGGATAAGGTAGGAGAAGAAGGAAAGGAAAAAAGAATGGCATCGACTTTTGCAAAACGTAACTTGATACTGCCTATAGTGGGAACAGATGGACAGTTAATTACTGATCAGCAAGGGGAAAAAGAAACAGTGGTAGGCAATATCTGTACTGCACCTATTTCTACTGATAACTGGTCCCCACAGAAAGCGTTAAGTGAAGCGGGTTGGACATTGGATAATGGATCGTGGAAACCCACGCCTGACTGGGACCCAAAATTAAATTTCTCCCAAAATGAACCTACTTGGAAACCAAAGATACAAGAAGCTGGTAACTCACAAGAGTGTGAAAAGAGGATAAATGGGAATGAGGGAGGTACCCCTATGGAGAGTTCAATCTGGGGAAAAGGAACCTTCAATGCCTAGGGTACAAGCACAAGGGGAGGCACAGGACCGTAGCGAACTCAGTGGGGATAAACCATTGATGTCAGAGTTATTTTCTAAAATTAAACAGGACGCTGCACCTCGTAGAAATGCGGTACGCATTAGGTATAAAGGAGGTTTAGAGGTTCGACCTGACAGGCAGTATGTGGGAAAAAGTTTATTAAAGGAGTCTTTGCATTTTTCACCTAGAGAGGTGTTTGCACTTATTAATATTTCTGGAGAGGATAATTTCGATGTGAGTTTTCGTTCTACCTATGCTCTTGATATGTTTTGGGAAAGATATACGCAGTTAAATTTTCCCTTGTGACTCCATTTATGGTAATACCTTTAACAAAGCCTTTAATTAAATATGTCACTGTTATGTTTAGAAACGAGGGTGCATATTGATGATATTATTTACTAGCTAGGCCAAAATGTGAAATTCAAAGTGACCTGAAGCAATACTGGATTCAGAGCAATTCTGGACAGGGGTTGGCGTTTTAAAGTAAAATTAAGGCAGACAGAGGCAGGTATTGAACACATTCAATTCCTTTTTATTAGGAGGGATAGAGGGGTGTGTTTCTATGCTGGACAACCACGTGCATGCTATAAATGTGGGGCTAGGACGATTTATCAAGTTCATGTGACAAACCTAGATGTGAAAACTGTGGAGAAGTGGGCCATAGTACATTACAGTGTGTATAGCTTCACAAAGTGTGATTTGTGTGAAGAGGCAGGACATGTATTGCTGATTTGTACATGGCGGCAAAAATAAAGGTTGTGCTAGTCCAGATCTATTAATTCAGAAAGCACAGGATTCGATAATAGGAAAAACCTTGGTTGGTTCCACACAGCCTACAGTGAGACATAACCACAGGGATACATCAAATGGACAAGGGACAGATGTACCGAAGTAGCCAGTCAAATGGCACTTCAAACCTAGATACAGGGAAACTTGGAGAAAGGCAACAACAACAGGAGACCTTTCGGACTCCAGTGGTTGCTGCTGTTAGACGTTCCTCACGAAATGTTAAAACCTTTCTCAACAGCCGATTTTGGAAGTGGAAACCAGTAATTCTTTTGCCTTACTGACCAGTCAATGGGAGACTCAGATATGGATGGACCTGAGGATGATTCCCAGTTGATAACGGACAGTCCACCTTCCTCAATAGGCTTACAAGAGGATTATAAAGGAAAGAAAAGAAAAGGAGGAAAAGATAGGTGAAGGTAGACTTTGAATAGGAATGCTGCAATTTAGGTTAGGTTCAGTGAATGTACACAGTATATTGAATTATAAGAGACGCAGATAATTTATGATTCAGTTCATGCTCGCAGTTAGATGTCTGTTTAATACAAGAAACCTGGATATATAATATGTCACAAGTTAGGTGTTTTCAACAAGAATGGTGCTGGGCCCATCTATATTGGTCCTTTGGCGGCAGTCAGCAGATGGCATAGGTTTTTGTTTCATTCCTATGAGTTTTCTTTAATTAGGTTGATAGATTTGATACCAGGACGGTTGATGATCTTAGATGGGATGTGGAAAGGCAGGTCTTGTAGATTTATTAATGTATATGGTTCACAGCTTAAAGCAGAAAGGGTTGCACTTTGTAATATGTTACAACCTTATTTATTGACTTCACTGGAGGTGTTTTTGTGTGGGATTTTAATTGTACTTTATTAGATGTTGAGAATCCAATTAAAAAGAAAAAATAAAAGATTTATTGTGATACTAGGGCACTTTATAAAATGATCCATTCTGCAGGTTTAATTAATGGTAGTAGTAAACAGAGTTCAGGCCCACGTTTACATTCAAAAGGAATCAATTTACTTCTACTATAGATTATATTTTTCTATCCAGACAAATTTCTTTTACATATCAAACATGCCCAGTGTCCTTTTCTGATCATTTGCTGTTACTTGTAATGTTTCTCCTTCCAGTAATCTGAGAAGGCAGAAAGCAAGATGGAAATTGAATCCTTTATTATTGACCTCAAAGAAATATTGGAAAAAATTCAGTTGTTGTTAACAGCACGATTATCAGTAGAATTTTTATACAGCTCAAGAGTAGATGGTGGAAGGATTCTAAGGATGACATTTGTCATCTATTACAACAGCAAGGAAAAGCAAAGGCAAATAATGATTTTTACACTATTTAAAATTAAGACAGCAATTATATAATTTATTTTCAATAGCCAATATTTCCTCAATGGAATATGATTCACAGATTAGGTTAGTAAAAGCTCAGCTTTTGAAAGTTCAGTATAATAGGGCCAGAACTCTAATCTAGCATTCGTTATGGGATCAAGAAGCAGCCGGAGGATCCATATGCTGCTTTTAAAATTTATACACAAGCCACACATTTGACTACACTTGAATAAGGTGGGTCTGTTAGTACAAGATCAGAAGTCGCTTTCTTCAATTATTAAACAATTATTTTGAATATAAGCCAGCTAGGCCCCCAACTGTTCAGAACATTAAGGACTTTCTAGACCAGATTCAGGTACCAGACCATGGGATAGAGTTCTCAGAGGTGCTTAGGCCAGTTACACACAGGAAATAATTGAAGCCATTAAAATACAAAATACAGGAACTTCCCGGGATTGATGGATTAACAGCAGAACTATAAAAGCTTTTCCAATGGAATTTGCTAAATGTTTGGTTATTGTATTTAATGCATTTCTGGATAACCCTGACTTTCCAAGCTGGTTTGCAGAGGGGTTGCTGATTTTTTTATATAAGTCAGGTGATAAATTTGACTTAAAAAATTGGAGACCAATTACGCTTCTGAATGTAGATTATAAATTATTTATGAGAATCTTGAATGAGAGATTAAAACAATTAGCAGTAAGAGTACTTTCTCCATATCAGTTTTGTGGAGTGCCTGGGAAAAACATACACCAAGCCCATATGGTCTTAAGAGATATAGTGGAGTTGGCAAAAAGGCAAAAAGATATCAGGATGTATTGTCTCTGTTGACCAAATGAAGGCCTTTGATAGAGTATACTAACCTTTTTTATTTGAATCCCTATGGAAGTATGGAGTTCCAAAAGGTTTTATACACATTATAAAAGAACTTTATGATTCAGCAATAACACATCCAGTAATACAACTTGAGATACGGGAAGGATTTCATATTCCCACTGGAGTACGACAAGGTTGTCCATTAAGCCCCTTGTTATATGCATTTACGATTGATTCACTGATTAGATCATTAATACAAACACCGCGGTGGACAGGAATTGGTTGGACTGTTGATGTGGATAAGTGGTATATACAAGCTTATGCTGATGATTTGTGTGTCTTTTTTTTCTGATAGTTCACAAGTAAAGTTATTTTTAGATTACATGGAAGAATATGCAGTATTGGCAAATTCAGCTATTAACAAAACAAAAAGTAAAGGAGTATTTATTGGAACCAATGACATAGCTGAGGTAATAGTACAAGGTCTTCAGATTTCCTGTGATCCAATTAAAATATTGGGTTTATTTTATGGACCAAATAATATACCAGAATTTAATTGGATGACAGTATTAAAGTCTATTGATCTTAAAATTAGTATTTGGAAACATTGGAAACTGGATAAAATTAAAGGGTTGCGATTATTAAAAAGTTTATTGTTCCAAAGTTACTATACACAGCATTAATTTTCCTTTGCCCTCATTCTTGGAAACCAGATTATATAGTTTATTTTTCAGATGTTGTGGGGTAGTAAGCTTCGATTAGAGACAATTTACATACTTGGAAAAACAGAAAGGCGGACTAGGAATGATAGATCCGTTGTTTTTTGCCACTCTATTTATTTCAACCAATAGCAAATTAGGATGAAGCGAACCTTGGAAACATTGATTGTTACATAGACAAGTCATGGGGAGATATTATACTCTTTGGAACAATAGACCACCAAACCGATACCGACACTGTTACTTCCAGTATATTACATTCCAATTGCAAAAAATTGTTTAAATGGGGTTAGAAGCACAGGTAGTCAAAGTTAGTTCAGGTTCGCAGCTGTATAAATCTGTCTTACTTCAATTATATCCAAGTGAACCAGAGTTTAAGAACTGTCATAAGGACTATAGGAAGGAGGTTTTAAGTAAATTAAATAACACAAGATTACCTACTTATATGTGGGACACCTTATGGCTTACGGTATATGGTCGAATTGAGTTAGAGGAATGCCAAGCATAAACCTTTACAGGAACGAAACTGTCCATTTTAGAGTGTATAGCACAAGAAGAAACAGTTCAACATTTTCTTTTTGAATGTTCCTATACTACTAACCTATGGAAGTTTTTAGCAGCCGATGGGATATGAAATGGCTAGCATGTATGGATTATGAGATATTAGTATTGGGTCATGTTCCTCAATTTGGTTATTATACCATAAAGATACTTTACAAATTTTTGCAGCACATTGGTATACTATTTGTGGCAAGCTAGATGCCAATGGGTACTCTATCAAAGATTAATGCCTTATGACACGGTTCAGAGACTAATACAAGGGGCTATGTACAGGATTTATAGTTATGATATTACATTTTTTCTTCCAAAAGTGAGAGAATGGTGGAAAGGTTTTTCAAAATTCATTAAATACAAATGAGAATTTTGGAAACATTATGGGATATAGAAATGTTCATTTGAGAGTTTAGTATTTTTACAGATGCTTTATATTGAGTTTATAATTTCGAGTTTAGCCTTTTGTTAAAGTATATTATGTCTCTATTAAAAAGAAGAAACTGGGAAGGGACTGTTATTAATATTATTAGGGATATAGATTAATATTAATTGCAGATTTACTTTGTAGTAATATGAGGTAATACTATGGATATTGTGGTGTTTTTCCTTTGTCTGTATGTATATATATGATTTGTGTTGTAAATTTCTCATATTATGTAACTGTGGCTTTGATATTGTTTGTTGTTACTTTAATAAAATATTCCCCTACTCTTTTCGATAAGTGCCATGGGATCTTTAACATCCACCTGAACTACCACCAATCCAGGCAGATAGGACCTCGGTTTAACATCTCATCCGAAAGACGGCACCTGAGAAGTGCAGCGCCCCTCTCATGCTGCACTACAGTGTCAGTACTGGGATATTAACCCAAGTGCCAGATGTGGGAACTTGAACCCACAGCCCTCTGATCTCCAGGCCTCAGAGGCGAGTGCGCTACCTACTGAGCCACTGACACTGCTAAATTATTATATGGTAATGATTCTAAACTATGCCTGTATTCTATTGTTATCTCAATCCTTTTGTATTTTAAGCCATGACCTATTGTGTTAGAAGGTATTCCCATTATGTAACCACAACTGTATTTATGTCTGTCTTTCAACTATGTATTTGTACCCCTTTCCCCAGGACCCATCTGGAAATGAGCAGTAGCCTGTTTAGCATACCTTCCTGCTTAAATGCTTCAATAAATAAACATCCATGACACATGTGTTGTGCTTCATGGCACACATGTCCACCACACATCTCTGGTCACTGTTGCATGCAGCACTATGACAGGTCCTGAGGACAGCACACCACACATGCATGATTGCTCATCACCACCATTGTGGGGGGGCCCAGACTATCTATGCTTACATGTTGACTCAATGGCAGGGCTGCTGGATTGAGTTATTGTTTTCCTCCCATAGGTCATGTTAAGCACCAGCCAGTGTAGACAGGGATGGTTGAATACCTGCCTGGAGACAGGTGGCCCAGGTGACTGTGACACAACTGTGGGCAATACTAATACTACACCAGAGGGCCCTATTGAGAGCTGTGCGGGCAATGGCCAGGACAGTAGAAGCCATCAGAGTGGAACTGTCCTCTTTACGCCACCTATGGGAGCCACCACCCCCTGTTGGGCAATGAGCTGAACTGATTTCCCCCTGTATTATAGTTTTCCCCATTTCCCACCCCATTCTCCAACCCCTACCCCATCCCTGCATGATACATAGCTCCACCCCTCCTGCACTTCTCCACTGTATTCCCCACCACAATACCTTTCCTGTACTTGTTTTTGGCTAGTTTGTGTGTTTGATGTTATTCTTGTTGTCTGTTTTTCTTATTGTTCACTGTTTTTGTTATATCATAATTGGTTGTTTTTTCATAAATATATATATATATTTTCCTATTTCACATGGCAGTCTGCAGTGTGTTTTTTTTCTAGGGATGCCTGACAGGTGATTGCCCATGTGCCCCCCATCCACACTTCTGGATGTTCAGCGGTGGTTTTTGGCCTTCACTTTCCCCACCACTCCCTGTGCCGGGGTGGGGTCCACTGTGTGTGTCCCTGTATTCCCCTACACATGTTGCACAGTGGGCCTGTGCCCCTTCCATCACACTCGCAAGTCTGCTGCACTGTCCATCATCCTCCCACATCACTGCTAACCATTGGTCATGGCCACTTTTGTGCTCCCTTATCTGTGGCAGTGTGTGTGTACCGTGAGCGATGTGCATAGGCAGGAACATGCCTGGGCATGTATGTATGGTACACAAGGCTGTCCCCTTGCAGTCCTTCCATCATGCCCTTTCAGCACCTGTGGTGTGCCACTAAGCCTTCCCTGTCCCCTGGGCTGCAGCACGTATGCACTAGCTGTTACCACGTGCACACATGCAGTGTGCCACAGCCACTATTTGTTCACCTGTCCCCAAGCCCTTTGTGCATGTTTCCCCATATTCAAACATGACCTGATGCACTGCACATATTTGGTTGCACATTCGCACATCTTCAGGATATTCAGTCACATTTGCATGATCACATTTGCTGGCGCAGTTTCTGAATATCCCATTATTTTGTGCCGGTGTACTGAGATGCATAGCACAACCACTTGCATTGTGCGCCCTGCCACTTTTGAATATGAGGCCCAAAAAGCAGAACAAAAAAGTGAATGCAATAAAAGCACTGCACAACTTTAAAGTGAATGCAAACTTAAAAGCACAGCACAACCAAAAAGCTAATGCAAACAAAAAGCATAGCACATCTAAATGTGAATGTAAACAAAACAAGCATTTGTCAATGCCGAACTTTTGCCACTTGCATTGCTGTTGTACTGGGTCTTGCTTGTACACATTTTTACTGTATATTTACCCAGGATAGGCCAGATGAGATAAGCTATCTCATTTTCAGTGGTGCCCTGCTTTTAAGCATTTTTAGATTATATGTACCAAGGGTAGGCCAACTAAGACATACATATCTAATTTTCAATGGGCTCCCACATTTTGACCTTAAATTTCCAACAGTCTTTTTATGACCTGATATTAGAATAAAGATAGGTGGATTTTTTTAAATCCCATCTGAAAGGTGATTTTGCAGTGTAAGTGAGAAAGCAGGTTTCAGAGAGGGTTTGAAAAATGACAGCTGCCATGTTCAGGAGGTCGGGTAACACAAGGGATATGCTGAATATTAGGGACCAAAATCTGCAAACATACTGTAGTTATGAGTAAACGTTGGAATAATTCAACATTTTATAACTTACTGTAGTTGTTTTTTTTTTACCTCAAATTTTCAACGTGGTCTTTTTATGACCACTCCTTCTGAATATGACAAGTGTCATTTATAAAATAAAGGCCAAAATGTCATTTTGCGACACAAGTGTGAAAACGCATTTTAGCCAGGATTTAAAAAATGACAGCTGTCACATTCATGAGGTGGTGTGAGACAATGACTGTTGAAAATTTGAGGTCAAAATATTATTAATGACCAAAGTTATGAGCGTGTGTTGAGAAATTTCAACATATGCCCATAAATTTATTTAACGTTATTACCCTAGATTTTCAACATAGCCTGTTAGGACCACACCTCATGAACAAGGGAGGAGAAACATTTCAAGTCCTGCTTGAAAGGTAAATTCATACAGCAACTATGAAATCCCCTTTGGGGACAGATTTGCATAACTTCATCACCCTTGTTCATGAGGTGGGATCCCAAAAAGGCCATATAGAATATCTGGGGACAAAAGGTTAAAAAATGACCAAGTTATGAGGACAAGTTCAAAACCCATTGAAATACATTGAACTGCATACCTGATTTTCTCAGTTCCTCATCCGGTACTGAAGAGTGAAGGCGTGTCTCCAGTCCAGAGAGTATTTTGGCATCGGCACACCCATAATTAAGTAAGGGGTGAGGTGCTGGGTGTTGAGCTGGAGTGCTGGGTGAGGGGATAGTAATGGCAGTGGTGGGCCGGAGGTGGAAACAAACATCGATGGACTTTTTTTTTTTACAGGGTATATAAAAAAATTACTGCAATGGATGATCTTTTTTATTTCAGGTACAAACACTGGTAGCACAAGCGGGTGGTCTTCCTGGTGTTGCACAGTGAAAACAGGTAGGGTGGAGGGGTACTAGCTAGCACCAGGAGTTGGGTACTACGATGTCAGGAAATTAAGAAGGAAGGCATGGGAGGGACTAAGGGATGTTTTTCTTTGTTTCAGGAATCAGCACTGGGGATAGGGCACCCCAGTATCTGTGTTATGTTTGGCAGCAGGGAAGGGGTGGGAGGGATTGTTTTTATATTGGGGTGGAGGATCACAGCAAGTTGATCATGATGCTGATCAGCTCAGTTTGCAGTGTGCATTATGCAGATCAATAGTAAGAGCTGCCCTATGAATCAGGCAGCTCTTTTCTTTCAACTATGTGAAATTTCCACCCAATAAGACCAGAAAAGTGTCATGATTGGTCTGGCTGATGATTGGTCTGACACTGTTGAGCCCCTTGCAGACTGCCCAGCACTGGGGTGACAGTGGCACACCTTTAAAAATCCACTATCATACCAATATGTTCACTTTGAGCAAGTGAAAGGGTGACCATAAACAGCATATTACAAGTAAAAGGTGAATGCAAACAAAAAAGAGTAGCACAGCTAAAAATGAATGCAAACAAAACAAACTATGGTCAGAGCGGCTGCTATTGCAATGGCACTGAAGTAATGTGAATGCACATGCTCATAAGCTTTGTGTTCCCTGATTCAGACTCAGCAGTTGTTTCCCAGAGTAGCTCCTGAGTGTGCTGCCACATTGTTTGCAGCTGGAGAGGCAGGCAAGTTCGACAAGACAGGGGGGGGGTGCTTCCAAATTTCCCACTGCATGGAGTACTAAGTGGGGCTAGCTGTGAAATTAGGTGGAGGTGGGCAAGTTCAGCAGCAATGGGGAGGTTGCAAGCGAGGGGGCATTACATTGTCTGCAGCTACCAGGTAGGTTTGGTAGCAAGAAGGGGTTGTTCTGTGCAGCCAGCAGGGAGATAGGTTGGGAGGCTGGCACATTAAGTAGTAGAGGAGGAGGCGTCTTTCCTGTGTATGGGCAGGCCAAGGGACAGATTGGATGGACAGTGAGTGGGTTTGGTACCTCAGTTGTTTACACTGCAGTAGATAGTATCAGGAGTTGTTCACATACTGGTCAGAAGGGTTGTTTTCAATGCCCCCTGATAAAGCTTGAGATTAGCTGTGCACTGCGGTAGGGAGAGGCAGTGATTTGTGGCTCTGACTATGGTCAGGAGATCATACAAAATTTTTTTGCATTTTAAATTGAGTTTTTGCACATTACATCATATTTTTCACTTTTCTTAATGCACAGCACTGTTGACACTTTACCTCTCTTAAGCTATGATAGCAGCATTTATGCATTTTGCAGTGGAATAAACACAGCTGTAAAATATTGTGACATTTGCAATTTTAGAAGAAATGATTTATATATGTAACTGTTATCTCTTGCTACCAGTTTAAGCACATGTGCTATTTTTATGAATAAATTTTGAGCGTAACAGTATTTGTATTTCTGTACCATCTATGTTAGTGCAGCCTACATGCAGCAATTCTGACCTAAACCTACAATAGCAGTACAAAGAACAAATCCCCCTGCTGGGTCCTAAAGCCTGACAAATATTAATGCTGGTTGGATAACAATCTGTCTTTGGCCTTCACTGCATCCACTGTATCCACTCTGTTCAATATTCAGTAGTTTAGCCTCAGCAGGTTGCAATCTATGGTTTTGCCTCCATCATGTCATTGTTTGGCATGTGTCTGCCATTCTTGTTTGTTCCCTATCATTCATTCTCAGTCTCATGCTACATTCTGTGTATCATGCCTTCTGTCAGTCAATCAGCCTTGCCTTTTGTTCATTCCTAGCCTAGCCTTTTTGTACTCTTATGTCTGTCAGGCTTTGCCATTGGCCTCCTACTATGTTCGTTTACCTGTACCAGCTCCAGACACATGCCGGCCATGACCATATCCATGACCTGAAGGGCCTCCTGTCCTCTAAGCTGATGGTTCCGGTGTGCTCCCATGAAGTCCACATCACGAGGGTGAGTCTCTCGACTCTGCCAGGGTCCTTCTCTTTCTGCCCTTAAGGTGAGAATGCACTCTGCTGGAGGGGAAACTGAAGCCATTCAGATTTGCTCGGGGCACCTCTAGATGTAGCACTTAAGGCATTGGCTATTGGAGGATTGGGCCTCTAAGTCCTCAGAGGCTCCTATGGCTGTGCAGACCACATTAGCAGCACCTTTGAAAACTATTCCTCCCCATGGATACCTAAGGATCACCTGGCCTTTGCCTACTTCCCTTCCTCTTCCCTTCAAGGGTAAAGATCATACTACTACTCACACTTTTGCACTTAAAGGGTTCAACTCTATGCCTTACCCCTCAAGGGCTAAGCTTCCTTCCTAGGCCACCCCTTGGTTGGAGGCTAGGTGAGTGCCTTTCAGAAGTCATTGCTATCCTCCTTCCTGCCTTGGTGGGGGGATGGTTCTGCTTTTGGGATCCTCCTCTAGTTACAGAGATCAGCTCGCAGCACCCTCATGGTTTTCCCATTACAGGGTAGAGGAAGAGTCTTGTCTCCCAAATACTTCCCCTGAATAGCGTAGCTGTCACAAATTCAACCTGTAGTCTGGAGCAAAGGTAACTAAGGCCTTGGATAGTCAGAGGTTTCTTCTTTTGTAGTTGTGGTTTCCTCTCCTCCATGCCAAAGGTCATCAAACGTTACAGTATGTACAGTAGTTTCCACAGGAGTTGGAGTTGGTTGGTGGCTCTGCAGGTCTGGCTCTCAATCTAGTTACATCTCTCCTTTTCTTGGGAAGAATGTGCTTGTCTGTCTTACATTGAGCGTTTGAGCTTTCTTCCATAAGGCATCCCTGTGCATCTTGAAGGTTTGGAACTCTTCATCAGGGTTCCACATCCTTGTGACACTCTGGTAGGGTGGCAGTCCCCATAGCAAGGACAGAGTACAAGCCAGAGTTTATAGTTGCACAGTCACCAAATACTATTCAGTCTCAGTCAATCCTAACCCACTCAAGAGACCAATGACCCTATGAACCATGATTGAGAATGGTCAGACAATCTTTGGCTGTGGTTATTGACCATTGTGGTAAACCATTACCAGCCTAGCTTGGTCAGAGCATGGCACATAGTGGTCATCATAGAATTACATTTAACCATGACTGAACATACTGCTGTCACTTCTAAGCTCTCAGTATCTGGCAGATAGAAATGGAGCAAACAAGCAACTGAGAAATCAAGAGATAACTAGAGCTGTTTGCTTGTGCTGGGAGTCACTACATTCAAGTAAATCTCAAGTGTGTTCCACATTATGATAAAAAATGATGTGGAGGTCTACCATCTTACAGATTAAATATGTTGTGTCCCCCTCCCATTTTAAGGGTCCACTCCACCCCATTTTATATCTACTGACCTCCCTTTTTCCATTTTAAATACCCTGTACTCCACCCCAATCCTGCCACTACATTTTAAATATAATGCCCCCATCATTTTTAATGTTTACTTGATATAGGCAAGTTGAAGCATATTGCTTTCATTACCAGGAGATTGGAATAGTGAAGAACATTAAAATGCAGTCATATAAAGCTGGCCCATTGGCGCAGCAGTAGCACTACTACATGCAATGCTGGCAACCTAGGTTTAGGAATAAACCTGAGTCAGCAGAGGCTGAGCGGGAGTAGGAGGATTGGGCAACCCAGGGGATGTTCTTCTTCCCCAGAAAAGGAAGGGCAGTCAGCTCCAGTGCAATACTGCCACCTGGGTGACCACAAGTGGCACCGCACAATGAGCAGCATACTGGATGCGGGGACACTGACTCTAATATGCTCTGCCTGTTTGTGTGCATAGAGCTTGTGCACTCCCCAGTGTCAGTGTCTCATGGGATTAGAAGAACATTGGTAAATACCCAACCATGGCTGACTGTATGACATCGAGTGGTCAGGAACCTATTCAGCACACTGGTGATCAGGGATCACAACCCAAGCACAGGACATCAGAAGTGGAGGCCAGCAGGGTGGATGGCAGTGTCCATGTGGACTCTTTCTTCCCAGGGTGTGTTGAAGCACTGTCTGCTCTTGAAGTGACTCATAGTTGTTGGTGTCAGGTAGTGCACATGATGTGGATCACCACACATTGAATGGACTCCTGCACCAGGATTCCATGGCGGACGTACCTTGGAGAGGTAGGTGGTGCCACATAAATTTGTAAAAAAAGGCTGATTCAATTACTCTAGATGATGACCTCAGCACACCTGATTCCCCACACCACTAGACCCTGCATGGCAGCAAGCACACCCTCCAGCCCCAGCTTCACAGATCTTAAGGAGCTTTTCCTGAATCTTTGGCACCACAGAGTGGTTGGAGGCTCCCTTGGAAAGGATAGACCCAGACCAGGGGTAACTACGATTCAGGTTATCTGTGCCTGTGTCAACAGTGAGTCTGGTAGGCAGAGATATGGGACAATAGAAGTCCAGAAGTAGAGGAGTACCAGGGTCATGGGAAGGATAATAATGAAGAAAGTATCAATTCTACAATATTTATTATGCCATTATATAGCTGGATGTAGCCATGCCATAGAGGGACTTCTTATGGACTGGCAGTGATGCTGGAAGTTCTCGCTACCTGATTTTGGTGAAAGGACCAAAAACAGAGGGCAGTGGTAAATGGAACCCAATCAGAGGAAAGGGAGATGACCAGTGGGGTACCTCAAGGGTCAGTTCTGGGGTCAGTCCTCTTCAATGTCTTCATCAATGGCATTGCAGATGGGCTAGAGAGAAAGGTTTGTCTGTTTGTGGATGACACCAAGATCTGCAACAAGGTGAATATCCCGGAGGGGATGGAAAGGATGAGAAAGGACCTGGAATGGTTGGAGAGATGGTCAGATGTGTGGTAACTAAGGTTTAACATAAAGAAATGTAAAATCATGCACACAGGGAGCAGGAACCCTGGATGAAGCTACTGGTTGGGGGGAGAGATGTTGGCAGTTACTAAGGAAGAGAGAAACTTGGGAGTCATAATCACAGATGACCTAAAGGCCACAAAGCAGATGGCCAAGGTGGTGGGGATGGCCACTGGGATGTTGGGGTGTATTGGAAGTGGAATCACAAGCTGAAGAAGGGAGGTGATAGTTCCACTGTACAGGACCCTGGTGAGGCCTCACCTTGAGTACTGTGTCCAGTTCTGGAGGTCACACCTTCGTAAGGACATTGACAAAATAGAGACGGTGTGGAGGAGGGTGACCAAAATGGTGAAGGGTCTACATTACAAACCTTATGAGGAAAGAGTCAGAGACCTTCATTTGTACATGCTGGAGCAAAGGAGGGAGAGAGGTGACATGATAGAAATGTTCAAATACCTCAAGAGCATGAACAAGGTGGAAGGGGAAAACATATTCCTGTTTTAAAAAAGTGCCAGCAGAACAGGTTATGGTATGGGACTGATGGGTGGTGACATAAAGTAGTGTCAGTAAGTTATTTTTTACACAGAACATGGTGTATGCATGGAATAACCTGCCCCAGGAATTGGTGGCCACCCGTAAGGTGGCAGGCTTCAAACATGCATGGAACAGGAATAAAGGAATATTAGAGATGGGACAAAAAATCTAAAGCCAGTGACTAGATAGGGTCACTGGCTGCTTCGTCAGGCAACATAAACAGGCAGACTGGATGGGCCTGGCAGCCCTTATCTGCCAACTGTATCAATGTATCTATGTCTCTCTTGAAAACTGCTTTTAGGCTGCTGTTCAAATAATTTTTCTGGTGGTCCTATGACCTTCCCAGGTAGCCCACTGCCCTTCACTCAGCATATCATAAGCATTAACTGGCATCCAGTGGAACTTCCCTTCCTGGTACCAGTTCCCTCACTGCGATGTCTGCCAAATGCATGCAGACTCCTTCTTGGTCCTTTGTCAGCTCTCACTAAACAGTTTTCAGCTCTGTGACACCATCACCTGACTAAACTGTTTGTTTTTAAACCTCTGCTGCATGCCTATTTCATGGGGTGAAGTTAACTTTTACAACACTTATTATCAGGACAAGTGGCTTGGAAAATCCACCCTGTCACATTAATCCCTGATGTATGTATTAAAATATTCCTTCCTTCAATATATGCCAGCAGGGCTAGTAAAAGGAAATGTTCACTAGCCCAATAAAACAATTCTACCAACATTTGTTTGCTGGGCTTGTGACAATTTTAATTCCTACTACCACACTGGCTTTACCTCTTCTGCCCCGGCTATGACTACCCCTTACCTGCAACACTCTTTCAGCTACACACCTTTCCTCCTCCCACCTCCTCATAGTTGGGTTTGAATGCCAAGGGTCCCTTCCAGAGCACAGACCAGTAGATGCAAGGCTGCACAGGGCCTGTATATTGGGCATCATCCTGTAAACCAGTTGTTTTCCCAATTTTTGTGTCCAACCCAAAGGACAATGTCAGCTGTGGCTCCAGTGTATGCACATGCGCACGACTACCTACCAATGAGTAGAGCTACCGGAAGTCTTCCCTCCTTAACCTCTTAACCCTCCAATACTACCTGGTTGTGATGTCAGAGTTTGGAGAGAGGAGAGAAATGCCATAGAAAATTATATATGCATCTTTTAAATAAGTTATTTTCAAATCAAATCAAATCATCTTTATTTTTATAGCGCCTTTCAAAACCAAGGTGCTGTACATAAAAACCATATACATAAAGATAAAATGTTAAAACAAAACATTAAAACAAATCATCATCCATAGCTAGGAAAAGCTAAACTAAATAAATAAGTTTTTAACTCCATTTTGAATCTATCGACAGTTGGGCATTTTCTCAACCAACGAGGTAGAGAATTCCACAGGGTTGGCACTGAAAAAGCGAAGGCACAAGATCCTGATGTCTTCAATTGTACCCTGGGAATCTCCAGCGATCCCTCATTGGTGGAATGGCGAGGACGGAGGGGACAATAGGGTACCAAGAGATCTTGCAGGTAACCGGGTCCCTGATCATGTATGGCTTTAAAGGTTAGCAAGCCAACCTTTAAGGTGATCCGCCACCAAATAGGCAGCTAGTGCAGTTCACAGAGCACAGGCATAATATGACTGGTTCTAGAAGACCCAGTCAAAAGCCTGGCCGCTGCATTCTGCACCAGCTGTAGGCAGTGGATATCAACCCCAGGTAGCCCTAGGTAAAGGGAATTGCAGTAATCAAGATGGGTAGAGACTAAGGCATGGACCAATGTTGGAAGATCACCTGGAGGAACCAGGTGTTTCACCCAGGTGATATTCCTCAGATGGTAAAAAGAGGATTTGACGACAGCTGACGCCTGAGATTTTAGGGTCAAACCATCATCAAAAATAATGATCAGGTTGCGCACCTGATCTGAGGTAGTGAGCGGCATACCACCAAGTAATAAGCCTGATGGTTGTCCAGCCCCCAAACCCGCCCCCGGATGACCTGGGTCAACTACCAGCACCTCAGTCATATCCGGATTCAGTCTTAGCCAGCTGGTACTCATCCAATGTCTGATCTCAGCAAGGCAATTATTTAACATGGAGAGTGCATCATCTTGTTCTGGCAGAAAGGACAAATACAGCTGAGTATCATCTGCATAGCAGTGAAAACCAAGACTGTATCACCTGATGATATTTCCCAATGGCAGCATATACACTGCAAACAACATGGGGGCTAGAATGGAACCCTGCAGTACGAGACCTGTCTGTGAGTTAAGAATGGAACCATTTGAGGACTGTACCAGACAGCCCACAAAAGAACTGCAGACACTCCAACAGCACACCATGGTCTACAGTGCCAAATGCAGCAGAGCGATCGAGAGGGACCAGAATGGTACGTGCCTTTCGATCTCTAGCCATTAGGAGGTCATTCAATACCTGGACAAGGGCAATCTCCGTGCTATGCTTCTTCATAAAACCAGACTGGAGAGTATTATAGACATTGTGAGTTGTAAGGTGATCATTCAATTGCAATGCAACTGCCTTTTCAATAACCTTACCAACAGATGGCAGGTTAGAGATAGGCCAATAGTTGGGTAGACAATCTGGATCCAAGGAGGGGTTTTTTAAGGAGTGCTCAAACGACCGCCTCCTTGAGGAGGGGGTCAAGAAAGACCCCCCTCTCCAAAGACATCCAGACAATGTCAGCAAGGATCAGGCAGATAACTTCTACACATTCCACTAAAAGGGGTGTAGGACCCAGATCCAAACTACAACTGGTTGGTCGCAATGTTTGGATGTTCTTCACAATGTCAGTGAACTCCAGCTGGTGAAAATCTGACCAGACAGACCGAGTGCATGCCACTTCCTGTTGACCATTGTAATCCCTCATAAGAGAGGTCGGACTGACGCCAGACCTGATGTTGGCAACCTTATCTGCAAAAAATCAAGCAAACTCCTCCATCTCAGCTGAGAAAAAGCTTCTCTGGGCTGGAGACAGATTGGATTGCACAATCTGTCAACAGCCCGGAAAAGCTGAGCCGGTCGATTCTGTGCAGCAGAAATCTCCCTGGACAGGAATTCTGCCTTCTTACGGGTGATTTCTGATTGATAGCCACCATAATGTGCCATCAACCTAAGCCTGTCAGCATCATGGCCGGACTTCTGCCAGGCTCTCTCCAACCTTCGGCCAACTCGCCTTAACTCCTTCAAGGAGCCATCAAACTAAAGGCTCCTTGAACGAAGGGTGAGAGGCTGAACGTGAACAGGAGGAATCTTGTCCAGAGCATCTCCCACAGCCTTATTATAGGCTAGTACGAGATCATCTGGACTCATGCATTCACCCAACAAGCCCGGTAGATCCAATACCGCCATTGGGTCACTGGGGTTAATACCCCTTAAAGGGCAGTACTGAACCATCTCCGTAGGGGCAGACCTATTAGGGGAGCCCTGAAGCTGAACCTTATGATGTGATGGTCAGACCAGCTGACTGGTTCCACCCCCAAATCAGCAGTCTCCATACCCAAAAAAAAGATCAGGTCCAATGAATGACCCCCTACATGGGTCGAGGAGGTAACCACCTGTGCTAAATATTTTAGTAGTAGGTTTCAGGAAAGTTAAATACAACACCTGACTAACAAAGGGCCTGTTAGTGGAACTGTTATTTAGTGCCTGATTTTCAAAGGTTGACGCAGGGCTTACATCAAGACCTATGTCAGCCCTATTGTTTGATGCAACTGCACCAAACTCCTTTGACACAACTGTGCCAAATGTTAGTACATGTGGTGCAGTTGTGACAGTTTCTACACTTTAAGGCAGCTTGTGCCAAATATTTAGGGCAACCCCCCATAAAATGGGTCCCCCAAACGGTACAAGTTAGACCGGGGGGGGAGCTAATTCAACTTGTGGCATTTGGAGCACTGAAAGAAAATCTCAACTGGCACCAAAAGAATGCCGGAAGCCCCCTGCACCTTACGTTCAGCACACCAGGTGCTTGCAGCATTCGCAACTCTTTTGAAAATTGGTCCCTTTGACTTGACAGAAACAGACGATAAAAATGTTAAAAACACATATTTAAAAGATTCACCAATCATTTTCTATGTAGCCCCCCCAGTGCTCTTCAAAATCTGACATCACAAAAAATTGGAGCATGGTGGTTGAGTGGAGTGGTCATACCATGAAGGCCAAGGGATCATGTGGCAGATTCCTTGGGTCAAATTTACAATCACTTACCTTCTGAAAAGGCAACATGAAAAATTGTTATCTTGTTTCCTATTATTTTCTTCAAGGTAACTCTACCACTGGAGTTTGGGGGATTCCTAAAGAGAGCAGGATAGGTTCTCTTTAACCACAACTATCAGTGAAATGTCTGGGGTACAGGATAATGTGTAAGGACTGGAGTTTTGTAAACAAAAACTTTATGGGAATCACTGCATGCGGAGTACAACTTCAGTAGTATTCTTTGCCAGCTCTGACCCTTATTAGCATGGCAGTGTGATCAGAGGATGATTACTCAGCCAATCAGGACTTGGAAAGGACTTCATTAATTCAGGCTCAACTTAAGCTGCCAAAAACGTTTTGAGTAGCAGACCTTCAGCCTTGTTAGTAGTGAAAAAAAGCTTCAGGAACCATCCAAGAGCTGAATTTCCCCAGTGAACAGCAGAATCTGTTCCAAGACATTTTCAATCTATGTGTGACTGCTGTGAGAGATGGGTTCGAGAGATGAAGTGGGAGTAATGAGATATATCACACATCTGCCAGAGGCAAGCAGGATTTCTGCACAATAAAACATGGAGGTAATCACATGCTTGTACAGCACTGTATGAGAGACTAAAAAGTAAGAGTCCAGGAGAGCAGTTAGCAAGTGCAGGAGTGCAGAGAGACTTTTGTTGGATTGCAGTGCAACCTTGCATCAGACAGCAGCTCTGTGTTTAGGGAGTCACACAGCCAGCACCATGGCTTGTTGTTCCAGTACACACAGGGCCTGGGCACCAAAATCATCTGTGGGAATTGTTGTCATATTATGTTGGTCCATGGGTGGGGGTGATCCTGTGGTGAGGTGGGAAAGTATTGCATTCCAGGGAATTACACCATACCTCCACCAGGCCCACTTTCATTTTCTCTGAGTGGAGGCATTGTGTAATTATTTAAATCTTGGTTATTAACCTCCCAAATAAGAGTTTAGCAACCTATGCTCCTCAACCATGTTTGAGCCAACAAGACAGGAGTATAACCATCAACATCCTTGGTGACTCAGTTACATCATTGCAATAGGAAACTTCAGGGGTGTGTAATTATGGTCAATAATCATGCTTTCTTTTGCATGTTTGAAGACACTCAGTGCAAGCACCTCACATCTAAAAACACCCCCAAGGCATGCAAATAGATGACCCTTAATTGCACTCCCTGGTGTATCCTATTGTATACATGTACAGGGCTGGCAGGTTAGCACAGAGGCTGTATTGTCATTTGCTATTCAGATGACCCGGGTTTGTGCCCAAGTCTAGGATTTCAGAAGCAGACCCTGTACTTCTTCATAACTCCTCCTATTTGCTGTTAAAGGAGAAGCATGTGTTTAAATAGCAGCTTTCATACTACTGTTATCTCATAGCATTTCACAAGCAGCAGAGAAATATATACAGTAACATTGTAATTAAAATTCAGAAGGGACTCTAGGTACATCATGCCCCTCCACAGTTCGACAAGTATTGATGAATTTAGTATGTGTACAAAATAGACCAATGTGCAGACTTGCTCAGGGTTCCTCAGTGAGTAACAGTGCTAGGAGTCTAACCCAAGTCTTCATGTTCAAATCGTTGTGCTTTTAAGCACTTCGCTAATATCCCCTACCTGTCCACCACTCCAAACAATCCACCACCACACAATCAGCCATACACTTTTACATCTTTTTTGTACATTTTTCTGACAAAGCAGGCTTCAGGTGGTACAGTCATGTGTGCCCCACATCCATCCTCTGGTAGTGGCCAGGGCTTGTCCTATTTAAATCACGTGGGGAAGAGTGGTTGTCTGTGCCATTTTATTTTTACTAAACTGGATGTCTGTGGGACCTACAAGTACATTGTGGGGATTGATTTTGGTTTTTTTTTCCCCCTATATTTTTATCTCCTTCCCCTACCCTGCCACCTCCGACTCTTCAGGGGGACAAGTGGACATCCCACAACCCTACCCAAGCAGACCTCTAGACCCCATGGAGCCACAGATTACCCCCCAGGTGGGGACGAGGAGGGGGGTCAGACACCCTGTAACTTACGTTTTGTCAGTCTACTGAGGTCTGCTGGGTGGGCACGGGCAAATCGTTGGCATGGCCTTGGTCCTTCCATCTTCCCGGCTGAGGCAGGCTTTTTTCCATTTTTCTCCCTCCCCGAGAAGCAAGTGACTTCCCCTTGATGTCATGATGAGAGCGTCGACGACCAGACTGCTCAATGGCCACAGCCCATCCTCTATTGGGGCTTGCAGTTCCCCGAACCTTCGCTCTGGGTCATGCAACTGGTGGATCTTCGGCTGATCCATCCCCGGAGAAGGAGAGCTGTCGGATACTCCAGCCTATCTCCCCCTGGCCAACCCACCGATGACTCAAGTCCGCTCCCGAACCCGGGTCGCCGGCGTGGTGCGAGGTGTGGCATCCAGTGCATCAACCCTCAGCACCAGCGGGCTGGCTGTGGGGATCAATTTTTAAGAATGTGGGGTATGGGGGGGAACCAGAAGGATGTGCTGGCCATCTCAGGGGAAGAAAACCTCTTTGTCCCACTCCCACAGTCCCAGCCTTGCCACACTCCCAAGTGTCCCAATGCCACAGATGGTAGAAAATACTTGCCAACAATTACAAACCAACATTGTTTTTGCCACCTGATTTTAATTTTTAGCTAAATAATGGGTTGGAGATAACATAGTGTCAACACTATCCTAGTCTCTCTATTTCCAATGTTACCACCTTTGAAATAATTTCTGAAGGATGTGCCGAAGTGTCTGTATGGTCAATCAATACCCAATCACATGCATCACTATCAATAGACTAGCCTGACATAAAGGAAATGTCTCGGGGCACAGGGGCACACCAGTGTACCAATACTTAGGGCAAAGAGGGACAGACTGAAGCAAGCAGCAAAATGAATTGATTCCAGGTGCACAGAGTGCTAGCAATACTAAACATGACTGATGGACCCATCTCAACTGGGCCGTGGAGAGATGGACTAATAGGCAGGAGTGAGTTACAGACATGACCCAGTTTCAGGCCTCAGTGTACAAAATCTCTGCAGCTAGGGTCAGCAGCAGAGAGGTGAGTCTAAGACTGGAATGCTAAATGCAAATGTCAGAGGGCAATATGCTGTCTGTTTTGGCATTCAGTGCAAGGACGTTCAGTCAGCATATAGTACGGTTCTAAAACTATGACAGAGAATTAGCTAAATTTGGAGTCCTTAACCTTTAAAGAAAGAATTCATGTAACTGCAGGTTTGTCAGACTGACAATCTTGCTTTCAATCTCTCCAGCGCTCCCCTTTGCCATTCTTTTACCTGGTCACCTCAGTGCAGGGGACTGCAGATGTTGCCTGACTACCTGACGTATTTGCCCCCACAGTTTCCACTTGTGTCTTTTCTTTTACTTGGTCACTTCAGGGGTTCTCTGTCTTATAACTGAAGACAAAGAAAGAGAGCTTTGTAATGGCCATAGTGAAACCATTACAGCTTACACCATCTAGAACAGTGTAGTAGAGATCATGCTTCCCTGATCCTGGGTGAGCCTAGGGTAGAGGTCTCCAGACATGCAGAAAAGGTACTTGTAAAATAAAAATAAAGATGAGATCAGTAAGGATCTGCTGTTCTTGTGAACAAAGATGGAGAAATTTAGGTAATGAATGGATCAAAAAACATCTGAGAGGAAGGGGTTGTCGACATCCAGTCAGACCTGAGGAAATAAGGGGAAAAACAGGCTAAAACATGTGATAACAGTGAAAAAAAAACCCATTAACAACCAAATCAGCGTACACAAGAAAACAAAACAAAAACAGTGAACTACATTAACAGCGAACCTCAAAATAGTGACCGGAGGAAGAAAAAAAAGGAAACTAACATACATCAAACTTATAATTTAAGATCATATGCAAGTCCCGTAGACAGTACAGAAACCACAAAGACTCCCACTAAAATCAACGCACAATCCTCAACTCAGACCCACAACACTGATCAATTCCCTTAACACCCTACCTACCTAGCCCCCTACTCTAACTGGTATGGCACAATGGAATGATGATCGCAAGGCGGCCCACACAAACAGTTAACAAAGACACTACTCTGTACCAACCACTCTCTGCTGAAAACAACTTAAGATCACTATATTTTATGCTGTGTCCCCCACACCCCTTGTGGGGGTCTTCATCCCCCAATCTCCCCTACGATTTATAATCAACTCCAGGACCACACAGATTTTCACCCTTGCTGACATTACCATTTTCGTTGACATTACCATGGTGATATAAATCCCACATCGCTCTACTGTCCTGTATGTAATGTAAAATGGAAAAGAAAGCAAACTAGAAGTGAGGAATTAGGAAGGAAAATTAGAAATAAGGTAAAATGAGGCATGTGGTGGGGGCAGTAATTGGTCTCTCCATCCAGTGATGCATGAGAATAAATATAGGTCCCTGTAGTCTAGTGGATTTTGGTGGATTAGCACTGATAGTCCACTGGACAATGGAAGAGTGTTGGTAGCCCTGTGGGGTATGGATGTGTCTTCCTAGTGACCCAGTGGGCTGCAGAAGTTTGGCCCTGGTTTTGGCATTTTTTCCAGTCTTTTATTTTTCCACTGCCATGGCTGTCTAATCAGGGATATACCTAATTATCTGGGATTTCAGGCCACTGTATGTCAGCCGTTATGGAGGCAGCACAGAGTATTTTTGCTTATTTCTTTTACATCTTATGTCCTTCTTCTTCCCCATGGTGCGAGCAGTATTGTGATGACCTTGCATGCTTGGGAAAAGAGAGCACTTTAGCCCACCTGCAGGGGTCACTATAGTGCCAGAACCCTGACACCAGCCCTCCACAGCTAAGGCATGTTTCCATTTGGCAGCTGCCCTACAGCCTCGCTTGCCCCGATGCACTGAATGATATATGCTGTGGAACACCAATCACCCACATGGCAGCATAACATGCTGTTGCTTTGCCACTGGTATGACCAGTGTATTGACTTTTTATTTTATTTTTTTTTTTACTTTTGCATTTACAGTATGCACCCTTCTTCTTTCCAGCCTCCATATCATAGGTAACATAAGTAATATCAGAGCAGAGTAGACACAGATGTCCATTAAGCTCACCATAAGTTTAAAAGTACCCTTCTATATTGTATTTGAAGCAGTATAAATCAAATGTTATCTTAAATTCATTAATTGTTGTACTCCCAACTACCTCCTCTGCCTACCGGATCATAATGTTGTATGTTTAATAGTGTACAACATAATAGCTAACTCGCAACAGCGCCGTGCATGACAGCGAATGATGCAATACCGCATATACTGCTGTACGCGATATTGCACCAATCACACATTCCCAGGCAGAGAAGAAGATCTCTGCTGGGAGTGGGTTCTGCCAAGCAGCTGCTGTGGCTCACTGGACTGAGCCACAGTAACAGGAACCCAGGTGCTGCGTCTGGGACCAGGTTTGATTCCCGGTCACAGACACTTTATTTTTCTCCACAAATTGTGTACTCCCCGAGCTGGACCCTCCCGGAGTTGAGAATCTTTAGTGGGGGAGTCCAGGGGGTGCAGCTCCCCATAATAGAGGGTGTGGGGGATATTGTGAGGGGCATAGCCCCCACAGAAAAAAGACTTATGCCGCATGGCAATATCACACTGTATCTGCTGTAACCGGCAAGGAATTCCATATAGTGACTACTCTCTGACTATACCAAAATGTCCTTCTTTTTGAGTGACACATTTCTCCTTTAAGTTGCAATACATAAGATTGTGAACTGTAGCGGGTTGGACTTAATTGTAAACCTAATTGGTCCCATAGATCATCATCAGTCAGAGCCCGAAAAAGTAGACACATGTCATCATGTAATCTTCTATATTCCAGTGAGATTACCAACTTCTTTCTCCTCTCTTCATAAGTAAAATCATTAACCTCCATGATAACCTTTGTCACTCTCCTCTGAACCCCCCCGAGAACTCTAGTTTCTCTTTTAGTACATGGTGTCCAGGGTTCCTGTGACCTACTGGATCCCCTGCACCACTTTTCTTGGCTACCAGTTCTCCATTGAGCTATGTTTTACTTCCCCAAGCAAGGATGGGGTAGGAGTATTTACCCTCAAGCTTCATGTTGCAACATGCAGCATGCCAAGGCAGGGGTACAGGCCGGGATATACTGGGGTCTTTTGTATCTGTGTCTGGGGCCATTTCCCTACAGTTTTCTTCCTTCCCTTGTGGGAATCTAATGGATACAAGGTGGCATCCACTTCAAATTGTTGGCAAACCTTTTAAAACTGTTCCTACAAAATATTTTTTTACATACAGGGTAACAAACCCATGGAATAGTTTGCTACTTGTGGTTGTCATTAGTAAAACAAAAAATGAATTTAAAAGGCACCTGGATAATTACATTCTTTCTGGAGGAAAATTACAATACTATCCATTTTAGATTTATAGGAGCACTCATGGGCAACTATGCCTCCTTGTTCCTTCTCAGCCTTAGCATGTTCCTTAGTATCATGGTGCCAGCACACAGTACATGTCAGGTGCCAAAGACTGCAATGTCTGCACCTTCAATCAGTCCTACATCTGTACGTCCACTTATGCTCTCCCAAATGACAGTATTGCATTGTACTGTAAGACAGTAACCTCCCTCCTCAGAGAAGAGTGTCCTCTGGGACTCTCAATGCTTCTTCTCCCTGGCTTGCCCCCTATCCGATAACTCAGGCTCACCTTTGAAGTCTGAAACCCAGGGTCATGAGCAGTAGTTCTACTGTTGTGCCAACAGACCCACTTAGCTTTTCAATTTTAATGTCAGTTTTCTTGATTTCCAAACAGTTCCCAAAGACAGTGATTATTTTATTTTACCTGAAAATCTTGAACATTGATCTTTTATTCCAGATATTTGCTTTTAAAACTTTGCATAACTATTAACTTGTTTGGGGGTGTTGCTTTCTGTCTGAAAGTGTCACACACACACACTGTTTGGTCTACATTCTGAAATGCCAGTTCAGTGGTGCCAGGTAAACTGGAGCATTCTGTCCAAGTATGCATACATTTTATTATTAATTGCTGTTAGTAATGGAGGGGCCTAACACCAATACATTTAATGTTAATAATACACACATAATGTGATACAAACCCAGTATTTAAAATGTACCGCCTCCACTTTTTCTGCATCTCATGATATCAGTAAGCCTAAGTGGCGTGCCAAGGTGCCAGAGATGCCAGCACGCTCCCCCCAATTCTTCAAGCATGCTGGATTGGGCTCTAAACCACTGTCTGCATTGAGAGCTAGATTAGGATTTTGGTTCCAGATCTAAATTAGGCATTTTGTACCAGGACAGTGGGGGCATTAATCCTGATATTATTAATATATTGTAATACATGGGAATATGTGTTTGACTCAATTATTTTTTCACCTCCTGATGATGTTCAGTATGAGGCTTTGCTAAACCATTCAAGCTTGCTTCCAGAGTTTGTGTTGGTATCACACACCACAGGAAAATAATGCCAAACTCCTTACACACATACCCTATAGACTATTCTATTATATTGGTGTGGTACTGCCAGTATATTAGGGTTGGCCAGGCAGTTTAATGTTAAACCTCAAATTCTGCACTTTAATAACTTTGCAGCAGTCGACAGATTCACACAAAATTTGGCATGGTTTGCTGCTAGGGGAAGGTCTCTTTACATGCTAATTTTCGTGTGAATCCCTTTTGTGGATTTTGAGATACAGTGGTGAAAAACATCAAATTTCAATGGGTTTTGTCAATTTTTTTCAACAGTCGTTTCTCAGATACAGTTTTTCTTGTGGTCTGTGTAAGAGGTTAGTGGGATTCACACACAAGGACACCAGGATGAATAACCAAAAAATAGCTTTAATTCAGCATTCAAATGACTAAATTAAGCAAACTTGTTGACAAAGTAAATAAAAGAGGAGAAAAATCCAAAATAAAAATATAATTCTGCAATAACAAGTTTATATCACTAGGAGATACTAGTGTCAGGTATGGGTCAGCTCCTTGCTGATCCCTACAATGATCTGATCTTTTGACATATAGTGCTAGCTAGTCACATGATGGGAAGTTTCCCCCCCACTTTTGTATTTTTAATAACAAAACTTTTTAATTCAGGCACATATAACCAGTTATATAATATCAGGCATATTCAATACAAGAATATAATGTTTCTGGTTAGTTCAGTTGTGATTAACATCATATAAATGAAAATAGCAAAGAATGGGTTGTCCCCGTGTCCTACTGACTCCTCCCTTTAGATCACTGCCTATAAAGATGGTGTAAAAATAGCCACCCGGCTCTACAGAGAATGAAGCAGAAGCTAAAGAGAATCAGAGGGTATTCAGAATAAGCACCAGTCTAGGTTCAATGTTCAAACACGGGGTAAATTTATTTTTATATACATAATAAAGGCTCTCTCACTAAATTCTAACAACCTAGGCTTAATGTACTTGGTCTAAAACATCTTACAACAACAACAATAACAAGATGAGGCTTCTCAAAGGAACTTGTTGTGCTAAAGCATTTTTTTGTTGCAAAGCTTATGCTACAAAGATAAAATGCCATTTTCTCATGTTGTTTCCTTTTTACTTAGACTCTTTCCAGGGACATTTAAACCCTTATTCCTAAATTAGTCTATTTCTGTGTTGTGCAGGCTTATTGGGACTTTTTGTGGGGGTTTCTGTTTATGTTTTACATAACCTCTAATGGCTGCTATCTAAAAACTACTTCTTCACTTGAGCACAGTTACAGCTGTTTACAAGGCTGTGCAAGGTTCATTTCTTTCAACAAAACAAGGCTCAAACAGCCTAAAGTCATGTATTTAAACCTCACAGTGATTTTTGGGGAAAAGGAAAAGTTTTACCGAGCCGCGATAGCGCTAATGTGCATATTCGCACATTTGCGTGGCTCTAGTGTGCACGATCGCAAGAGGTGAGTGTGCTTATGATCGTGGAGCAATATGTTCAAGGATCTGTAATTAAATTTTAGACCACAAACAGTTCAAGGATAGTTAGGACATCAGATAGGTGGCCTTCCTGTCTGATTGGGAAACCAAAGGCTTAGAGAAAAGAAAGAAAGAAGAATGTATGCTGTTGCAACAGACATTAAAGGGATTTAGGAAAAAGGCGGGGGTCTCTGTAGCATCCCATTGATCCTTTCACATACTCATCCCCACCTAAGTAAAAACCTAAAAGGCTTTTAAACAAATCCGTGTGTTTTTTTTTTTTTAACTATTCGATTACATCCTGGCATTTCAGATCTCTCATTTTGAGAGATGGAGCTTCAGCCCTCCCTTCTCTCTGAAACTCCACTTCGGGGTCACCTTTTTACTTTAATTTCATAACTCAACATCAACTATAGGTCATATTATCAATACACTCTTTACCCTGAGGTCTGATATCTTCTGTTTCAACAGAGTTAATCATGTCTGCCCCATAACAAAACATGTAGTCTGCATTTTTATTTGCAGGTCCTGATCTATGTTTAGTAGTAAAGTGATATGGCTGCAGGGCCAAGTACCATCACATGATTCAAGTTTTTTTTTCTTTCATTACCTGCAACCAGCACAATGGGTTGTGGTCTGTCCAAACTTCAAATTCTGCCCCCATAGATAAAACGTTAGGGTCTCAACAGACCACTTCAGTGCCAAGCTCTCCTTCTCAATAGTGGAGTATTTGGTTTCCCTAACATGTAACTTTCTGCTTATATAAATAATGGGATGTTCTTCTCCCTTTACTATCTGTGTTAGGACAGCCCTAAGACCAGTGTTGGTTGCATCGGTTTGGACAATAAAGGGAAGATCAAAATCTGGACTTTTGAGTATAGGCGTAGCACACAATAACTTTTTATAGTACTAAGTGCTTTTTCACACTCTGGTGTCCACTTTACAACATTAGGATGATCCTTTTTCATTAAATCTGTGAGAGGGCTGGCTATAGTTGCAAAATCAGGTACAAAACATCGATAGTAACCTGTGAGCCCTAAAAAGGATCACACGTGACGTTTCGTGAGTGGGCAGGGGCTATTGGCAACTGCATCTATTTTCCCTATATCTGGTTTTATTCATCCATAACCAATCCTAAAACCAAGGTATTTTACTTCTTTCATACCTAATACACATTTGCTAGGATTTATAGTCAATCCAGCTTGTGTGATGGCTCTTAGCACCTTTGACAAGTGTTGTACATGTTCTTCCCAACTGGGACTGAATATGACGACATCGTCCAGGTAGGCAACGCTATAATCCATATGTGAGTGTAAAATATTGTCCATCATTTGCTGAAAGGTGGCTGGTGCCCCATGTAGCCCAAAGGGCATGGTAGTAAATTGGAACTGCCCTATTGGGGTGCTAAAAGCAGTTTTTTCCTTGGCCTGAGTCTTAAGCAGGATCTGCCAGTACCCTTTAGATAAGTCAAGGGTACTGATATATTTTGCTTTGCCAAGTCGATCTATTATATCGTCGATTCTGGGCATAGGGTAGGTGTCAAATCTGGATATGGCATTTAGATGCCAGAAGTCTAGACAGATTCTGATGCCACCCTCCTTTTTATTAACTATCATCATGGGTGAACCCCATTCACTCATTGATGGCTCTAGTATACCCATGGTGTGCATTTTCTTAACCTTCTGAATAACTTCTCCCTTTAACCTTTCAGGCAGACTGTAAGGTTTTTATCTTATGGCTGTCTCCTGCGCTTCATGTATATCATGTTCTACCCCCACTGCTTTTCCTGGTTGGCAGGAAAAAGTTTCCCTGAAGGTTTGTATTACTGCTTCTAGATCCTTCTTTTGTGATTCTATAAGATCGGGGTTAACAACTAAGTCTTCAGACCGTCCCACACATTCCAATCTTGTATATGCCTGTTCTAACTCACAGTGTGATTGTTCCAGGCAGACATAACATACAGGGGTAGAATTTCTGTCATACCATTTTTTAAGGAGGTTGGCATGGTATATTTGAACTTTCTTTTGTCTGTCTGGCATTTCGATTTCATATGTTACCGGACCTGTTTGTTGACAGATAACATATGGTCCTTGCTATTTCATAGTAAGTTTACTTTTTGAAGAGGGTAACAACAGTAACACTTTTTCCCCTGTTTTTAAAGTCTTATGTTCCACTCTTTGGTCATAATAAGTTTTTTGATCTGTTTGTTTTTCTTTGTTATGCTGGTGCGCTAAAGTGATATATTTAGTCAGTTTTTGCCTCAAATGGGTAATATATTCTAATGTCAAACACTGACGTAATCCCTTCTTGCCTTCCCATTTCTCTTTCATAATATCCAAGGCTCCCCTTGGATTCTTTCTATATAGTAGTTCAAATGGGGAGAAACCAGTGGAAGCCTGCGGTACCTCCCTATATGCAAACATCACATGTGGCAAACTAAGATCCCTAGATTTTCCTTCGTCTTGCACATATTTCATGAGCAGTTTCTTCAATGATTCATTGAACCATTCCACAAACCCATCAGTTTGTGGGTGGTAAGGAGACGTATATATTGCCCCAATACCCAGTGATTGGTAGAGACGTGCTAGCAAACATGATTGAAAATTGCTGTCTCTATCAGTGAGTATTTCTTTGGGTACTGCGACTCAACTAAATATCTTTAGGAGTTCCTCTGCTATTCTAGGGGCTGTGATTGTTCACAAGGGCACTGCCTCAGGGTATTTTGTGGCGTAATCACATACCACGAGAATGAAATGCTTACCCTTGCTACTCTTTGGTAATGGCCCTACAATATCCATTGCTATGCATGAAAAAGGGGCATCTATCAATAGGAGGGGCTGTAAGGGTATCTTGTCTGATTTTGTGTCAGTGGAAACTTTCTGGCATGCTGGACAGCTTTAACAGTAGGTAGCCACTTGTTCATGAATTCCTGGCCAAAAATAGTAATACAACAAATGACTCAGGGTCTTATCCCTCCCTAAGTGGCCTGCCATAGGAATGTCATGAGCATGGGTAATTAATTGCTGTTGATATTTCAGAGGTACTACTAACTATTCTAATACCATTTCTGTTTTAGGGTTTTTACATTCTCTGTACAGCAACTGATCAAAAATCACATATCTAGGGTATTCCTCTTTTTCATCTGCCTTTACAACCTGTAAAAAACAAGGAGCCAATGTAACATAATTTGTTCAGTTTTAAACATTTCATTATCATTGGGATGGTCCATAATGATTGAAATGTCCTTTTTACAGTTCCACTGTAACTTTGCCCTTCTTCTTTCTAGTTTGGACTTTCTGTCTTTACCAGGGCAATCAAAAATGTCATCCTCAAAAGGAAACACTTGAGGCAGGATTGATATCTGCTTTTTCTGGGCCCTGGTGGTGACAGTAGTCACATTAGAATCAGTAACCATCAGAGTCTCAAAATGAGGATGGTCACGTCCAATCACTACAGGTATATGCAGGTTTGGGACCAATCCAACATCCATTTCTTGTACCTGCCCTTGAATATTTAAATTGACACTCTGCGATGGATAATCATGAATATCCCCATGAATGCAAGTAACTCTGGTCATGCCCTTATTTCTTTCTTTAGGTAATAAAGCAGCTTGTATCAAAGTCTGTTTGCTCCCAGAATCTAAGCGTGCAGGGACCTCTTTCCATTTATTTGTGCTTTAGTCAGGTATTATAGGTGCCAGTGTGGCCCAGTTGGTAGCACATCCACCTCTGGACCAGAAGGTCATGGGTTCTCATCCCACACCGGGATTGGACTTGCACCTAATAATCGCTGGCATCCGAGTGCAGTATTGGGGGGTGCTGTACTGCTGGGGTGTGCCGTCCTTCAGATGAGATGTTAAACCGTGGTCCCTTCTGCCCATCCTGGTGTTGTCCTGGTGGGTGTCCAGGTGGAAGTAAAAGAACCCAGGGCACTCTTCGCAAAGAGTAGGGAACATTCCCAGTGTCCTGGCCAACATTCCCCTTCCCATAAAACTGGTTCATGCAATTATCCAGACTGTGTGTGGGTGATGATGTGCGATATGGCCGCCACCACACATTCAGTCACTTCACTACTAGTCTAGCATTGCTTGTAAAGCACTTTGGATGTATGAAAAGTGCTATATAAATGCTAAAAATGCTGAATACTGATTGACCCCAGTTAACAAGGGCAAAATGGGTATTCTCTTTCTTTTTCCGTGGGCAATACCTAGCGATATGTCCTTTACTTTGGCACTCATGACATATGATATTAGGATTATGTCCTCTCCCCACCCTAATGGGTCCAGAAGCTGTCCCTTCAGTACTTCCCCGAACACTAGGTATAGTTCCAAAACAAGTAATAATAGAATTGGGTCTTACTGTGGGTGAGGGTCCAAGGGTTCCGGAGTATCATTTTGTTCTAGAAGGTCTTGCTTTAATGTAGTCTTCTGCTAAGGTGATAGCTTTTTGAGCTGTCTCCGGCCGATGTTCCCTCACCCACATCTGAACGTTCTGTGGGAGAATTTTAATAAATTGTTCCAGTGTAATGTCTTCCATTACTTGTTCCATTGTTCTGGAGGTAGGCTGTAGCCATTTGTGGCTTAAGCCTTTAAAGGCGGGTATAGGCCTCCTGGGGGGACATTGCAGTGTGATATTAAAAAGTTCTAAATCTCTGTCTGTAAGTTTCCACACTGATGTCATATCTTTTCAATATTGTTTGATGAACATAGTCATAGTCATTCAGATGGGCACTGTCCAGATGGCTATAGGCTAGTTGTGCCTTCCCCGATAAATAAGGGGCTAGCCACACTATCCACTGTTCCTTAGGCCAGCAGCAAGCTTCTGCCACATGTTCAAAAGTTGTTACATATGCCTTGGTGTCATCGGACTCAGTTAGTCTGGACAACTTAATATTCTTCGGCCCCTCTGGATCTGTAGGTGCAGGAGGTCTTGACATACCTAATGTCTGGATGGCCCTTAAAGTGTCTGCCCACCAGGCCTCATTCTGCAAGCGATCTGCTTCCCGTTGTCTCTCTAGGTCCATTTGGTGTATACATAACCACTTTAGTAGGTCATGTACCTCTTCAGGTGGTCTCTCCTCTGCCTCCTCTCCTTACAGGGCAGTAGCACCTTCTCCTTTTTCTTCTTCTTCCTCTCTCTTTGTCACTTTCTGCCTTACATCTGGTAATCCAGGGAATAACACCATTTGCATGATCTCAGCCATCCTGTGGGTCTGGACCCCTCCTGGACTGGGTTGACTGGTAACTGCTGCTGGTTCAGTCATGGTGACAAAACCAGGTCCGGTATTCCACCTTCAAGTAAATTCCTTGAAGGAATCCTACTTCTAACACCAGTGTAAGAGGTTAGTGGGATTCAAACACAAGGACACCAGGATGAAGAACCAAATAATAGCTTTTATAAAGCATTCAAATAAGTAAATTAAGCAAACTTGTCAACAAAGAAAATAAAAGAGGAGAAAAATCCAAAATAGAAATATAATTCTGCAATAACAAGTTTACACCACTAGGAGATACTAGTGTCAGATAAGGGTCAGTTCCTTGCTGATCCCTACGATACTCTGATCTTTCGACAGAAGATGTCCTTCTTATATAGTGCTAGCTAGTCACATGATGGGAAGTCTCCTCTCTTTTTGTATTTTTAACAACAAAACTTTTTAATTCAGGCACATATAACCAGTTATATAATATCAGGCATATTCAATACAAGAATGCAATGCTTCTTGTTAGTTCAGTTGTAATTTAACATCATATAAATGAAAATAGCAAAGAATGGGTTGTCCCAGTGTCCTACTGACTCCTCCCTTTAGCTCTCTGCCTATAAAGATGGTGTAAAAATGGCCGCCTGGCTCTATAGAGAATGAAGCATAAGCTAAACAGAATCAGAGGGCATTCAGAACAAGCACCAGTCTAGGTTCAATGTTCAAACATGGGGTAAATATATTTCTATATACATAATAAAGGCTCTCTCACTAAATTCTAACAACCTAGGCTTAATATACTTGGTCTAAAACATCTTACAACAACAACATTAACAAGATGAGGCATCTCAAAGAAACTTGTTGTGCTAAAGCATTTATTTGTTGCAAAGCTTATGCTACAAAGATAAAATGCCATTTTCTCATGTTGTTTCCTTTTAACTTAGACTCTTTCCAGGGACATTTAAACCCTTATTCCTAAATTAGTCTATTTCTGCATTGTGCAGGCTTATCAGGACTTTTTGTGGGGGGTTCTGTTTATGTTTTACATAATCTTTAATGGCTGCTATCTGAAAACTACTTCTTCACTTGAGCACAGTTACAGCTGTTTACAAGGCTGTGGAAGGTTCATTTCTTTCAACAAAACAAGGCTCAAACAGCCTAAAGTCATGTATTTAAACCTCACAGCGATTTTTGGGGAAAAGGAAAAGTTTTACTGAGCTGCGATAGTGCTAGTGTGCATATTCGGACATTCGCGTGGCTCTAGTGCACACAATCGCGCAGGCGAGTGTGCACACGATCGAGGAACAATATGTTCAAGGATCTGGAATTAAATTTTAGACCACAAACAGTTCAGGGATAGTTAGAACATCAGATAGGTGGTCTTCCTGTCTGAAGGGGAAACCAAGGGCTTGGAGAAAAGAAAGAAAGAAGAATGTATGCTGTTGCAACAGACTTTAAAGGGGTTTAGAAAAAAGGGCAGTCTCTGTAGCATCCCATTGATCCTTTCACACACTGCTTTGGGGAGGAGACACATGACTCGGGACAGTGGGAATGTCCACTATGAGGGACCATTTTCAATGGGTTTTGTCAGTTGTTTTCAACAGTCGTTTCTCAGAAACAGCTTTTTCTTGTGGTCTGAAATTTTCAGGGTTGAAAGCCTTTGCCCCACAAATGTGCCTTTTGAAGGTTTGGTGAAAACATATTAATCTGTTCAAAAGTTATTTAAGTTTTAATTTCCCATTATTTCCCATGGGGAAAAAAATAGATGTGCCGAGTGAAAACAAGCTTGTTTTCAAATGCAGATAGCTTGTTTTCACAGGCAGTAGTGTGGCAGGGAGCCTAAGGGCAAATTAAAAACTAAATAACTTTTGAATGGATTGATATTTTTTACCAAACCTTCAAAAGGCACATCTGCGGGGCAAAGGCTTTCAGTCCTGAAAATTTCAGACAACAACCAAAAGCCATTTCTGAGAAACAGCTGTCAAAAGAAGGACTCCCCACAGCTTTAAAAAAAAAAAAAGGAAATGGTCCCTCGTAGTGGACACTCCCACTCCCACTGTCCCGAGTCATGTGTCTCCTCCCCCAAGCAGTGTGGGATACTGGGGATCCCACTCCCAGTGTCCAAAAATAAACTTCTGTTAAGATCCCCCATTGGGCCGAGCACTGGGGAGCCCACCCCCAGAGTCCCAAAATAAACTTTTGTTATTCTCCGACATTGGGGTGCCCAATCCCCATGTCAGAGACCCCCCCATAGTGTTGGACATTGGGGATCCCACCCCCAGGGTCCTCAGTCATGCTTCTTCCCTTCCACCATTTTGGAATACTGGGGAGCCCACCCGTAGTGTCCCTGAAAAGTTTGTATCCCTGTAAAAGAAGTAAACTGTCCCCCAATGTCTTTTTTTTATTATTAAACCTGTAAAGAAGAAAACGGTCCCTCATCGTCTCCCCCACCCCACCCCCATACTAACCCTCTCTCTTCACATCCACCTTCCCTTACTCCCCTTACCCCACACTTATCTCCTGAAGTTGACTGATGTCATCTTCTGTGGCGCAGGACACATCTTCACTCTTCAGAGCTGAACCATGAACTGAGGAACTCTAGGTAACCACTGTATAATGGCAGTCAATGGCGTTTTGAACTTATGTTAATGTCTCAGGCATTTTATGGAATTTTTCACCAAATTTTCAACATGGGCTCTTCAACATGGGCTTTTTGGAACCCCACCTCATGAACACTGTCACTGTTATCTCAATAATGAGACTGATAAGGTGATTTCACAATCACTGTGCAGAATCACCTCTCTGGACTGATTAACAAAATGACAGTGCCAGTGTTCATGATATAATGAGCACCTGTGGCACAGAATGGCACAGTCACTCTGTGAAATCACCTTTTATGACCAATGAACAAAATGCAAGTAGCAGTGTTAATGAGGTGGAGTTCCAGAAAGCCCATGTTGAAAATCTGATGAAAAAGTTCCAAAAAATTACCGCGTTACGAGCGTGCATTGTGCAGTTTGTACACACAATCATAACTTTGTCAATTTTTAATATTTACACTCCAAATTTTCAACATTGCCATTTTTTCACACCACTTCACCTCATGAACAGTACTGCTGTCATTCTTCACATCCTCCCTGAAACATCTTTTCGCACCTGTGGTTCAGAATGGCGCCGTCACTGTGTGAAATCACCTTTTGGGACCAATGAACAAAATGACAGTAGCAGTGTTTGTGAGATGGGGTTCCAAAAAGGACATGTTGAAAATAGTTCTCCCTGCACTAATAATGATACAAATAAACTATCTAAAATTCATTGTGAAAACTTCATTAATGCACCCTTAGGGTTGACCTGTCAAAGGTAGGGAAATACGACATAAGGGTTCCCAAGCCTAAGATCCCACTCCCACTCTGCATGCAGGAACAGGTAGGAGGGGAATTTAAATTTCCCACCCCTGCACCCCACTCCCTCCCTTGGCTTCCAACCCTAATACCCCACCCCCATCCTGCATGCAGAAACAGGTGTGATGGGTGTGCTGTAGCACTTTGAACTCTAATGCTCACCCCATTCCAAGACTAAGTAAGGTAGCATAGGTACAGAATAACAGAATGGGATGAGCATTAGGATTCAAAATGCCAAGGCACACCCGTTACACCTGTTCCTGCATGCAGGGTGGGTGGTGTATTAGAGTTGGAAGCCGAAGGAGGGAGTGGGGTGTAGGGATTGTGAACTTTAAGTTCCCTCATGCCTGTTCCTGCATGAAGAGTGAGGTCTTAGGCTTGGGAACCCCAAAGTCGTATTTCCTTACTTTTGACAGGTCAACCCTAATGGTGCATTAATGAAGTTTTTGCAATGAATATACAGTATAAATATGATTTGCACATATTGTTACTATACAGAAAGGTGGAACAGGAAAAGATCACAGGCATGTGTAGGATAGAAATCAAAGGATATATGGAGATGCATTATTGGAAGCATTTTTGTTGTGTGTGACTGGAATCCAGAAAAGTGCCTGTCAGATTACAAGGTGACATACATTTTGTGCAAAGAGATGGAGAGTGAGGGTAATGACAGAGGAGACACACAGACTGAGGTACACTGTTTCATTGGAGATATGAAGGCACTATATATTATGTTCTATAAGGAGAGAAGGACTGGAAAATAAAACTACAGCATTTGTAATTCGCTTTTGAACCGAGAGAAACGATGATGAGAAACAGAAGAAATGTTTTGTACCCACTGCAAACAGGCTGACATATGACAGGAGGGAGCCACAGCAATTTTCAAACACTATGAGACACTACGGCAGCAAACAGGATTAATGCTGATGGTACATTATTATTGAGTACAACTACTGAGAGGACAAAAATAAACTATTGCAGAACTAGTCTACTGTCTGTCTCTCAGTACTGTTAGTGGTGACACTAAGTTGTGCACAGGAAGATGCTGAATTGGGACCCACTTCAAACACTGATGTAGTACATCATACCCCTAAATTCAAAATAAAAATCATGACTGAAACTAAGCCTCATTTGTCACCATATTGTATTTCTTCTTGACTTAAATGGAAAACTCCACATACATAAAATAAAAAAAAAATAAAAAATAAATAAATAAATAAACCTAACTCATATACAGGTTTTTAACACTGGAAGTGTCATTGAGCTGCAGAGTGAAGGCAGAATTACAATGCCACCCTTTCTTTCAGGGCAATCTGTGGTTGAGTGCTGGTCCCACAGAAATTTCTGTGGCTAGTCTTTTGCAGTGTCATGCAAATGCATGGAGGGGCCACATGGTGACCCCTCTAGCCTTTCATATATTCAATCTCTGCTTAGAACTTGCATTAGCAGGCAAAAATGAAAATGCTTCCCTCCCACACCCCAGCCGCTGTCCAGTCATCATGAGCAGAAACTCCAGAGATCACTGGAATCATCAGCCCACTCTCTTCAGAACCTTGAGAGACTACTGCAAGGTACAACATGCATTACCCCATGAGCGCTTGTCTGTGCTACAGTGTAACTTGGCTGGAAATATATGCCCAACCTCAAAACTGCAAGTTGGTTAAATACACCACATAGTGAAAAACATGCCTTCTGATGGTTTTCTAAGTTTATCCCCACAGCTTGGCCAATATCATACGTGGTTTGAATTAAGAGGCAGATAAGATTTACCTTGAAACTACATGGAGCAGGGCAGATGCAAACTGAAGTCTGCTGACCACTGTTGTTCCTGGCTCCCTCCCACCACTATCTGACTACATAGGTGACATCATTTCTGTTTTAAGAAACATTTCCATTTGTAGGGTTTTTTTTTCCAAGTTTTTTTTTTATTTTGGTTTTTGCCTGCTGAATTTTTTGTGTGTGCGTGCGTGTGTGCTACATTTTTGTTTTTGCTTTTGTGTTGCTGTTTTTTGTTTGTGGTTTACATTTTTGGGATTGTAGCTTTGTTATTTTTCTTACTATTTATTGCTTACATTTTTGTCTGTGCTTTCTGTTATATTGTTTTACTGCAGTATATTCAGTTTGATTTACATTTTGGTGATTGCTTTATTTTTATAGTTGGTGTGTGTTACAGTTTACTTATTTGATTGGACTACTTTTGTTGTGTTTTGCACTTCAAGGCTAGCATAATATACATCACTTAGGGGGACAAAAGAAAGAGCTTTGTTTTTGTCTTCAGATTATAGCAACACTCACTCACTCAGTTTATGCACTCTTTCAATAATAGCATGTGAATGTATTGCTCTTCTCAAAGTCGCAGGTACTGTCTCAATAACAAAATAAGCTCACAGCTACCTAGTAAAACTTTTGACATCACTGCAGGGTACAGTTTCCTTTAACTAGAAGAATCCATAATGCCCATGCCATCCTAAAGAAGGTCTTTAAAAGTATGTAGCATATGGGCACATCACAATAATACCACAGAAAAGTATACAAAAAAAAATCTCCCTGATAGTACAACACCAAAGTGATAATAGTATTGTTTCTGTGCTGTAATATTATAATTCAGAGACCGTAATACTATTGTTCAGAGCTCTGAACAATAGAATTGTCACAGAAACAGAACAGCGCAAGCGCATGACTGTCTGGTGCAGAGTGGGAGCTGGGTTTCACTGTAACTGTGGCATACAGTAAAATCTGACTTGTCGAGATAATGACCGCACTTTGGAAATATTATATTTTTGTTGTCTTAAATCCTCTCCCCAGTCTCTCACCTGGAGCCACATATCCTAACTGGCAAAGTGAAAACCGTCGTGTCCTCTTCACTGTAGCTCCTGCCTGCCTGCCAGATGACCTGACCACTCACTTTCTCGCAAAGACATGCTGACATTTTCCAGATATGTATTCAAAAAAACACCATCATAACCAATATAAATGCATGTCTAGAGCCACAGATACATACATACATACAGTACATACATACATAGTTGCCAGCAGATTAGGCCTATCGGTCTATCTTGTCTGCCTAACGCAGCTCACTGTTAGTGCACAGAAGCTGCTCTACCTCCCTCCATTGTTTACCCCTCCCACTTACTTCCCCACCTTGTACAACCCTGGTTTTCACCTTACCTCCACTCCATACCATGCCCCTGTGCCTGTCCCAACCCTTCTTGAAACCTTCCACAGTTCCCATTTTTACCAGATCATCTGGCAGTGTATTCCTGGGTGCCACCACCCTCTCTGTGAAATAATGCCTCCTCACCTCTCCCTGTACCTCCCCCCTGCTAACTTTCGACTAGGGTATCTCATAGTCCCCCTCCTCCCTCAATTTGAAAAGATGCTCATTGTTCCCTCTGTTGAACTCCTTCAGGTATTTGAAGGTCTCTATCATATCCCCCCATCCCTTCTGTCCTCCAGAGAGTACATGTTCAGCTCTTTGAGTCTATCCTCATATGACAACCCTTCAAGACCACTGATCATCCTCGTCACCCTTCTCTGGACTCTTTCCAGCAGTGTGATGCCCATTTTTAGGTGTGGGGCACCAGAACTGCCTACAGTAGTCCAGATGCGGTCTCACTTGTGAGGTGTATGGGGGAAGTATAATCTCCCTTCTCTTGGATGTTATCCCCCTGGCAATACACCCAAGCATTTTGTTTTCCTTAGCCACTGCTCTGCAATGCTGTGAGCAGTTCCCTTTGGCATCAGTTGTAACCCCCAGATCATTTGCCATCATAACAGCAGTCAACTGTAACCCTCCCCAAGTGGTAGGTATACCCAGGGTTCCTAACACCCAGCTGCAGAATACTGTATTTGTGTGCATTAAAACCCCAACTGCCAAGTATGGGCCCAGTTTTCCAGTTTCTGCAGGTCATCCTGTAATGCCCTCCTTCCATCCTGCCTATCTACCACCATCCCCAATTTAGTATAATCAGCGAATAAACTAATTTTACTACTGACCCCCTCCCCAATGTCTGCAATGAACACATTAAAAAGGATAGGGGCCAAAACTGAGCCCTGTGGGACCTTTCTGATGACCTCTGTGGGTGTCAAGACTTCACTCCTTACCATGACCCTCTTCTGTCTATTCCCAAGCCAATTTGCTACCCACCTCACCAGCTTGTCGCCCACCCCCAGTTCCCTCAATTTCCAAATTAGCCTTCTGTGCAAGACTGAATAAAAAGCCTTGCTGAGGTCCAGGTAGAGGACATCAACTGACTTTCCTTTATCAAGGGACCTTGTCACGCAGTCGAAGAATTCAACCAGGTTTGCTTGACACAATTTCCCCCAGCCAAACCTATGTTGGTTTTCATTCTGAAAAATCTTGCATGCTGCATCTGGATTTTGCAGCATCCATAACAATCACCTGCCAACCAGGAAACAAAGGAATGGCTCCAGTAGCACACACACTTCACCAACTACAGTTACAATTTTACAGCACATTTTCCTGAATACGTCCAACTCCTTGGATGCATATATTACAAACAATAATTGTATTTCTTGGGTATAATAACACCTCAGGGTTCTTGGGACAAGGGAACTTCTTGAGCTTCACTCTTGAGGTTCTAATGTCTCCAGAACCTCTCGATGGTATTATACCCTGGACCCATTGCTCTCATTCAACATTCATATCTCCATTGCAGTTAAACATATGCATCAGAAGCTTCATCTACTCTATCAGATACACCCATATCTCACCTCTGCCTCCTGTCTAAGAATTGCCTCTTCCTCTCTTACTCCCCTCCTAACCTATGGAGCCCCCTGCTACTCTCCACTAACACCTCATCTCTCTCCCTTCTCTCCCAGGCTTACCATAGGATTGGTAGGTTTGCCTTGGGGGCTAACTCATGATCACACCACTGTGACGTCCTCTCCTGTCTAGGCTGGTTGCCCTACAAAGCTAAATTGCAGTACTTCTCCATGTGTCTTATGTTTGAACTTGTCCACTTCTTTACTCCACCCTGCCTAAGAGATCTGATATGCCTCTGGCAGGCACCTTGCACCCTCCACTCCTCCTCCCTCCCCCTGCTAGTCTTTCCCAATCTATGTTTATCCCTCATGAGAAGATCCTTCTCTTTTGCTGCTGTCTTTGACTGGAATGCCCTCCCTCCACACATCCTGACTAGTCCCTCTCTTCCTCTATTCAAGTCCAAGCTGCATGCCTCTCTCACAGCATCTCCTCCTGCTCCTTCTTCCACTGAAGCTCTTAACTTCACCTTCCTCTTCTGACCTCCAACCCCCACCCCTCTCCCCCCTCCCTAATCTGTCATGAATAATTGACAGCCCTCCTCTTCCCTTTCTCTTCATGCGCAACTGTGACATCAATTGCCCATGTATAGTTTAGTCCTGATGTATACAGAATTTATAGATCTGTAGATATTGTATTCATGACTAGCCCTACATTATTGTAGCCACTGTACAATGTATGTCAAGTTTGATACTGTACTGCATTGACTCTCTGTACAATTGTTTTGCTTTACTGTATCATTTATGACCACGGGTCGACCCTGAAAAAGGGACTGTAATTGTCTCATTGGTCCTACCCAGTCACCAAAACTCAAATAAATAAATAAATACCCATGCAATACACACTCCCCTTATTCTATGTTATATAATTGCTGGGCAGTGTTTTTTCACCACAGCAATTATATATAATATACATACATCACTGTTCAGTTGGGGTATTTGTGTGAGTCTCAAAACAGCACAAGTAACAACAACTTTAAGTGACAGAAATATGTTATAATGGCTGACACTGCCAGGAACATTAGAGTACCCAAAATTTATTTTTTTTATTTGAAGCTGTTACTGTACTGACTTTACTTTTATAATGGCAGGAACCTGGGTTTCTATGGCAACAGGATTGCTTGCCAGATGATTGCGATATCTGGCCAAAGAAAGAGACAGAGCGGGATGTTTGTAAGGCATCTGGAGGAGGCGAGAGAAATTGAGACTTGATCTTTCTTGTTTATTTTGTTTGTTTTTTTAAACATGTGGCTGCTGGTTCAGTTACCATAACAGACATGTCCATGAGTTGAGCTTGAGGGGAGTGGGAGCAGTGAATGCATAGTGGGGTTGTTACAAAGCCACTGGGAAGTTAGTGTGCATGAAGCAGCTGCGGCTCGTACTTTTCTGATAGTGAAAGCCAGCGCATGTTTGCCGTTAAAACCAGCTGAGTATAATGGCAAATTATAATTGTTTTTCACTATGAGAAAGAAGCTACCCAGTAATTAGAAATAGAATATTTATCCTGGCAAGAAAACACTACCCAGCAATTATATAAAACAACACATGGGTAGGTGTGCAAAAAAAAAATTGATTAATACACCCCCTCAATGTGTGATGCTATTACAGTCCCCTCAAGCTTTTGTTTTGGGGTTTATAAAGTATGACATACCTCAAGTGTTATTTTATATATGAGAACGTGAGAGATGTGATGTATTATGCATTTCATTTACCATTCAAGGTGTGAGATGACTCAATAAACCTCAAGAGCAGACCACTAGATGTTATGTAAGTTATCACAGACCAAGGATGAGTAAATAAATATAGAATAAATAATAGGTAAGGTAAGGGTGGTATGCAAGAATGTATACCTATCGAGGGGGCTAATTTGGGCTATAAAAACACAAGCCTGTAGGGCGAGTGACATTATTGCCCTTATTAGCCCCCAAAATAGATATACTTCTGAGTTTCCCACCCTTACCCATTGTTTGTGGAATTAACATATTCACTAAAAATACCACCAACAGCTTAATCTGGTTCAAGGTCAGTTGACATTCATCTGTATCCCCCTCCTCCCCCGGGTCGTGCCTGAAAATAGGCAGGATTTGTCTAGTGCACTTACCCGGTCAACAAAAGCCAAATAAATAAATATTAGAATGGTTATTGTTATGGAGATTGCATCTGTGATCATGTTATGGCACCTGAAGGTCTCTTGCAGCAAGGGGGGAGTGGTGTGTAGTGAGTGCAGGAAGGAGTATGGGAGATTTTTGGGTTTGGTTGGGCATACCTCTCAACCTTTTGTCCCCCAAATGTGGAACATTGCCTCTCAAAATGTGGAACAAATGAGCAAAATGTGGAACACATAATCAAATCTTTACCTAAGAAGCTCAGAACACTGTTAAAATGTTTGCATTTATGTTCAGAAAGTCTGTTATTAATTGAATGATATATTTTTGCATCATTTACTATAGATTTTTCTTTAAAATGTTAACACTGAATGTGGAACAATTCCTCACAATGTGGAACAGGGAGCTTTTGTGAAGTAAAATGAGGAACGTTCCTCGTAATGTGGTACAGTTGAGAGGTATGTGGTTGGGTGTTCTGTGTCTTTTTTCCAGGTTCATTTTATAGCTTGTGAATTGGCTTGGCTAGCTTACTAATGAAGTGTTAACTGTGTATTAGTATGTAGGTATGCATTTGTTATAAGTGTAGGTGTATACTTTCAGTTGTTTGAATGGTGCAGGTATATAGTTTTAATTAGTGGAGGCATGTAGCTGTAATTGCTTCATTACTGCTAGTACATATTTTAAACTGATAGAGTAGTCACAGGTATACAGGGAAATAAATGATGGCAAAAATGATGGGGAAAAGTTCCCATCCAAGTATTATACCATAATACAGCACTTCTAAGGTTTTTTTTTTACTTACTGAGGGAATTTTTCCAAACAAACCTTGAATCTTAGTTTTCATCATTTTTTTTAATTGTGGCATTCACTTATCATTTGTGAACTGGATAGCTGGAACCAACATTAACTTGACACTTTGACTACATTTATTTACTTATCTGGTCGATCTTGCAGTTTATGTGATGCTTCTTATTTTAAAATGAACATGGACTTCATTGTCTTGTTTTTATGTTCACTTGTGCGCATGTGCAAGGAACGTCTTGGGAGAATGGGACACTTTGGAGGTGTGCCCCTCTCCTGCAATCCCCTGCTCCATTGAGCAGGCGTGGCAGTCCTGTACCAATCAGATGAGGTGCTGTGTATGACAACGGTGGTCTTCTCTTCAAAGAAAACCACCTCTGTCATACACAGCACGGCGTCACGCCGCCCACACCCCAAGTCTTTGCTGCCACGCTGGGAGCCTGCCCCAGCATGGCCAACGTCCCGCGTCATCTGCCAACGGGGGTGCCTAATCCCCCGTCGGCTCCAGGCCCCCCCCAGTCATCCTTCTGCCATGCTGGGAGCCCACCCCAGCGTGGCAAACATCCCATCCTGCGTCGTCTGCTGACGGGGGTGCCCAATCCCCCGTTGGCTCCACGGCCCCCCAGCCATCCTTCTGCCACGGTGGGAGCCCACCCCAGCGTGGAAAATGTCCCACATCATCTGTTTTTATTTTTAAACCTGTAAATTGAAAACAGTCCCATGGCTCTTCTCCCAGGCCCCCTCCCACAACCCGCACCCACCCACTGTGCACCCCGCCTCCCACACCCCTCACCCCATACTTACCTCCGGAGCTCGGCGCGACGATCTTCAGTGGACCGGGAACACGTCTGCACTCTTCAAAGCCGACCGCGAACTGAGGAAATGCCAGTAAGCGGTATAATGGGCTAGATAGGGGGTTTCAACTTTATTGCATATCTCAGGCACTTTTTGGAATTTTTGCACCAAATTTTCAACATGGGGTTTTTGGGACCCCTTCTCATGAAGGATGTCACTGTCATGGCATTATTTGGGCCCGAAGGGTGATTTCGCAGTCACTGCGTGAAATCACCCTTCAGGCCTGAATAATGCCATGACAGTGACATCATTCATAAGAAGGGTCCCAAAACCCCATGTTAAAAATTTGCAAAAGTTCCAAAAATGACTGTTTTATGAGCGCGTGTGTGCAGTTCCTATGCAGGCTCGTAGTTCGCAATTTTCAATATTTGCCTCCAGATTTTTAACATTGCCATTTTACCACACCTCCTTTTGAGCAGTACAGCTGTCATTTTCACATCCTGCCCAAAACGTGTTTCCGCCCATGTAGCGCACAATGGTGCAGCCGGTGTCACGAAATCAATGTATGGGACACATTAAGAAAATCACAGTGACACTGTTCATTAGCAGAGGTCATAAAATGGCTATGTTGAAAATTTGGTGAAAAAATTCCTAAAAATGACTGTTTTATGAGTATGCTGTGCAGTTCCTATGCACGCTTGTTAGTTTATGATTTTCAATATTTTCACTCCAGATTTTCAACATTGCCATTTCACCACACCTCCTTATGAGCAGTACAGCTGTCATTTTTCACATCCTGCCTCAAAACTTGGCTCCACCATGTAGCACAATGGCTTAGAAGTCGGTAAAAGCGAAATCAACGATGGGACACATTAAGAAAATCACAGTGACACTGTTCATGAGCAGAGGTCTTAAAATGGCTATGTTGAAAATTTGGTGAAAAAATTCCTAAAAATGACTGTTTTACAAGCATGCATTACGCAGTTCCTACACACTCTCGTAAGTTCGCGAATTTTCAATATTTGCACTCCAATGACTTCCAAATACCTAAACAGCACATAGAAGCAAGCAACATTCAGCATTGACAAATGCTTGTACTTCTTTGTCACTGATTTTTTTTTTAAGACATGTCCAAGTGCCAAATACCACTGCAAATACCTGCAAGCGAGCGTTCGGCATTGACAAATGCTTGTTACGAGCTGAGGTCAGTGGAAAATGAAGCAAGATTTGAGTTCCTTTCTAATTCTAAACATAGAAACTTAAACAATGATGGCAGAAAAAGACCAACAGTCCATCCAATCTGCTTGCGTTCCCTATTTACTGTAGCTCTGGGACCTACTGTCCCTCCAGGATCCTAGCTCTTCTCATCCTTCACCCCATTCTTCTCACAGTTTCTGCTAACCTCAGCAACCACTATACCCTTCATTTTGTCCCAACCATGTTTGAAACCATCAATGGTTTCAGCACCCACCCCGTTTATCTGGTGGACTGTTCCATGGCTCTACAACACATTCTGCAAAATAATAATTCCCCATGTCCCTCCTGAACCTTTTTCCTGTCAGTTTCCACTCACGTCCACATGACCATGAACTAGAATTCAAGTTAAAGAATTCCACACTGTTCACCTTGTTAATTCCTTTTTATAACTTGAAGGTTTCTATCATATCTCCTGTTTCCCTTCTGGTCTCCAGTGAGTACAGGTTCAATGATCTGAGATGCTCCTCATAGTCCTGTTGGCTGTGAATCATTATGTTCGCTTGCGCGCATGCGTAAGGAACGTATTGGGAAAGTAGCACACTTGGAGGTGTGCCTCTCCCACCCAATGCACTGCTCAGTTGAGCAGGCGTGGCATTCCTGCACCAATAGGTGCAGCAACTCAGTATGACAGCGGTGGTCTTCGGCTTCCAAAGAAAACCACCGCTGCCATCGCAGAGCACCTCCTCTCGCCACGCTCACCTCCCCCACGCGTCCGCCACGCCCACCTCCCCAAAGCTTCGCGACACGCTGGGAGCCCACCCAGCATGGCAAACATTGTTTGCCGGGGGTGCCCAATCCTTCATTGGCTCCATGACCCTCCTCAAAGTTATACTGCTGCCACGCTGGGAGCCCACCCCAGCGTGGCAAACCGTTGTTTGATTGCCGACGGGTGCCCAATCCCTGGCCTCGCCCGCTTGCCGGGACGGGGTGCCCAACTCGCCGGCCTCGCCCCCCACACATCTTCTGCCATGCTGGGAGCCCACCCCAGTGTGGCAAATGTCCCCATAGTCTTTTTTTCTTTTTTCACCTGTAAAACTAAAACGTCTCCCAGGGCGCTCTCCCAGCCCCCTCCCACAACCCGCACCCACCCACTGTGCACCCAGCCTGCCCACACACCCCACCCCATACTTACCTCCAGACCAGCGCTGACGATGTAGAACTGAACACGCTCTGCACTTTTCAAAGCCAGCCGCGAACTGAGGAAATGCCGTAAGCTGTATAATGGGCTAGATAGGGGGGATTCAACTTTAATGCATATCTCAGTCATTTTTTGGAATTTTTGCACCAAAAGTTTCAACATGGGGTTTTTGGGACCCCTTCTCATGAATGATGTCACTGTCATAGCGTTATTCAAGCCCGAAGGGTGATTTCGCAGGCACTGCGCACTCACTGCGCGAAATCACCCTTTGGCCTTGGATAACACCATGACAGTGACATCATTCATGAGAAGGGGTCCCAAAAACCCCATGTTGAGAATTTGGTGCAAATATTCCAAAAAATGACTGTTTTACGAGCGTGCGTTGCGCAGTTCCTACGCAGGCTCGTAAGTTCACGAATTTTCAATATTTTCACTCCAGATTTTCAACATTGCCATTTTACCATCACCTTCTTATGAGTAGTGCAGCTGTCATTTTTCACATCTCACCCAAAATGTGTTTCTGCCCATGTAGCGTGCAATGGCACAGTCGGTGTGCGAACTCAGCGTATGGGACACATTAAGAAAATCACAGTGACACTGATCATGAGCAGAGGTCTTAAAATGGCTGTGCTGAAAATTTGGTGAAAAAATTCCTAAAAATGACTGTTTTATGAGTCTGCGTTGTGCAGTTCCTACGCACGCTCGTAAGTTTGCGAATTTTCAATATTTTCACTCCAGATTTTCAACATTGCCACTTTACCACACCTCCTTATGAGCACTGCAGCTGTCATTTTTCACATCTTGCCCAAAACTTGTTTCCGCCCATGTAGCGCACAATGGCACAGTCGGTGTGCGAACTCAGTGTATGGGACACATTAAGAAAATCACAGTGTCACTGTTCATGAGCAGGGATCTTAAAATGGCAATGTTGAAAATTTGGCAAAAAAATTCCTACAAGTAACTGTTTTACAAGTGTGCGTTGTGCAGTTCCTACGCACGCTCGTAAGTTTGCGAATTTCCAATATTTTCACTCCAGATTTTCAACATTGCCATTTTACCACACCTCCTTATGAGCAGTACAGCTGTCATTTTTCACATCCTGCCCAAAACGTCTTTCCCCCCATGTAGTGCACAATGGCGCAGTCCGTGTGTAATCAATGTATGGGACACAGTAAGAAAATCACAGTGACACTGTTCATTAGCACAGGTTTTAAAATGGCAATGTTGAAAATTTGGTCAAACAATTCCTAAAAATGACTGTTTTACGAACGTGCATTGCACAGTTCCCATGCACGCTCGGAGGTTTGCCAATTTTCAATATTTCCACTCCAGATTTTCAACATTGGCATTTTACCGCACTTCCTTATGAGCAGTACAGCTGTCATTTTTCACATCCTGCCCAAAACGTGTTTCCGCCTATGTAGCGCACAATGGGGGTAACAAACAGGTCATGCTGACAATTTATTGTACAAATACCAGTAATCACACAGGGCATTAGGATAAAGCACCACACATGCCAAACACCACTGCAAATACCTGCAAGCGAACGTTCGGCATTGACAAATACTTGTTTTTGTTACCCTGCACTGCACATTCTCCAGCCTATCCCTATCCTTCCTGAGTTGAGAACGCCAGAACCGGGTGTATTATTCCAGGTGTGGCCTCACTAAGGATCTATAGAAGGAAAGTAATACGTCTTTCTGTCTGCTATCAATATCCCTCCTGATACATCCCAACATCCTACTCACTTTGCTGAATGCCTTGTTGCAGTGACATGATTGTTTGAGGGAGTCACTGATGATAACTCCAAGGTCCCATTCCTCAGCCATAGTACTAAGTCTTACCCTACCCATCCAGTACTGTGTTGGGGGTTCTTGTTCTCTAGCTGCATTAGATTGCACTTTTTGGTGTTGAATTTCAACTGCCAAATCTTATACCACTCATTTAGCTTTGTAAGTCACTCTGCATTTCCATGATTCTGTCATCACTATCCACCATCCCAGACAGCTTAGTGTCATTTGTGAAGAGGCACAGCCTGTCACAGATTCCTTGCCAATGTCGCTGATGAACATATTGAAGAAGACTGACCCAGGACAGAGCACTGTGGTACACTGCTTATGGTCTTCCTTTCCTCTGATTTGATCTCATTGAACACAATCCTCTGCTGCTCCACTTGAGCCAGTTACCTACCCAGTTTACTATCTCCTTAGATGCACCCAGGTCCTCCATCTTCTTTAGCAAGTGTTTGTGAGGCACCAAATTGAAAGCCTTGCTGAAGTCGAAGTGGAGCAGTTATACAGTGTGCCCCTATTCAATTCCCTCATCACCCAATCGAAGAAAACTGTCTTATTGATTTGGCCTTCAAGGCCTTCCTGTAATGAATCCATGCTGTTTACTATCCTGGAGAGCACTTCTCTCCAAGTAATCAACAAGGTCCTTTTTGACCAGTGAATCCAACAGGTTCCTTTCAATACAGGTATGGCAGAAAGGTCTGCAGTTCCCCACTTGTTCCTTGTCTCCCCCCCCCACACCATGAAGCAGAATGATGTCCATCACCATCAGATCCTTTGGAACTACCCTTATCCTTAGTAACTTGTTGAATACACCTTCCAGGGGATCAACAAGTACTACTGACAGCTCCCTGAATAACCTCAGATGCAACCCATCTGGTCTAATGGCATTATTCATCTTTCTGTTTGCCATCCCTTTCTGGACTCTTATACTTGTAAACATTAGCTGCCTCATCTCTGGGCCCCATTTAGTGGCCACTTTGATGCCACTCTATGGCAAGGACCACGGTTTCCTCCCTAGTGAAAACTGAGCAAAAGTAATTACTAAGGACAACAGCCTTTTGCATGATCTCCTTTAACGCCCTGCTCTCTTCAGATAGCCTTATAGTTAACCCTAATTTCTTCTTTTTTCCCTAATATAGCAGAAGAACTGTTTTCTCTGCCTTTGACCCCCTCCACAGTACCCAGCTCTGTGATTGATTCTGCCTCCCTAGCTGCCCTCTTTCCCTCCCTGTTTTTCATTAGGCATTATCTGTCTGAGCCTACCTTTTCTGTAAATGTTTAAACATCAAAACATTTACAGAAAAGGCAGGATCAAACAGATATGTAAAAAAATGAAGTGGATTTTGTTTTTGTTGTTGCTAGTGAGTTTAAAAGATGAGATGGAGAGGCTGTGCATGGCATGATTATTACATTTTTGTTAGGTTTTCGCAAAAGCCATAGCACCACTACTGCCCTCCTCAAAGTCACATCAGATACTCTAATGGCTATGGACTCCGGTCTCCTCATCGGTGCAGTTTTCATCGACATGACTAAAGCGTTTGACCTAGTTGATCACTCCATCCTTCTAGCTACCCTTGGATCATTAGGCTTCTCAACTAATGTTGTAAGATGGTTTGGGAACTACCTATCTGAAAGGTCTCAAATTGTGAAATACAATTGTACCCTCTCAGACAAAACCACCATAAACATTGGGGTGCTGCAAGGCTCCATCCTTAGGCCCCTACTTTCTCTCTTTTCATAAATAACATCTCCACCGACCTCCACAGGACAGTCTCCCTCTATGTGCTGATGACATTGTGCTGTATGCTAGTGCTAAAAGCATTTAAAACATAAATAGTCTACTCTCTCTTGACTTCCAGCTAATACAGGAGTGGTTATTTACTCACAGGCTTGTAATAAATGAGCCTAAAACCCAAGCAATGCTCTTGGATCAAATGCTGGCTCAAACATGCCTGACCCAAATTTAAAGTCACTACTTAAAAAGCTCAGTAGTTGGGGTAGTAAATTTGTTTAAATATCTGGCCACCCTTGATCCATCACTAAATTTCGACTTACATATCAATCAGACCTGCAAACTGGTAAACGCCAGACTTGGAGTAGCCAACTGAACCAGCTATGTGCTCAGTCCCTCAGCAAGGCTTGCCATTGCCTGTCGATACTCCTACCATCACTACCTATAGTGCTGCAACATATGCCTCGTGCAAATCAATCCTTTGGAAATAGGATGTCACGATAACAACATCTGTCACTATGTGTCCTCCTCACACTGGCTGAAACACCACTGTCTCCTCTATTCTGACCTGGGATGGCTTCCTCCTACTGAACTAAGGCTACTAGCTTATGGCTCTATCATTGACAATATGGGCCATTCATAAATACCTAAATCCCTGGCAGACCTCTTCCAAAACCTGACACCTTGCTATGGATTTACGTTCTACTGACCAGGCTCTTGTTTTCATCCCCAGACATAGCGCCACAAAAGGAGCTAGTGCTTTCGTCTGCCATGCCCCCAGATACTGGAACTCACTTCCACTAGCCTTGCGTCAATCACCATCTCATGCATCTTTTAAAAAAAGGGTTGTGAAATTATCTTGATACTTCCCACAAGTGCTCCTGCTTCAAACCTCCCTAGCTTTTTCCATCCCCGCCTTATCTCTCCTTTCTGATCTGCCCCTCTGTACGCATTGCAGTTCTCCTCTACCTATCTGCCCCACCTCCCACCTCACTTCTCTCTCATTCCCTTTTCATGTCTCTTACTACTATCACTTACTATTATCCCTCTCCCAAGTTAACTAGTCAATCCCTTATTAGTACTAAAATGTTTAATCTGTTATGTTTCTTCTTCCCCAAAGCAAACTGTGGTATAATTTTAGTTACTGTACAGCTCCTGTTTTTATCTTTTCCTACACCATTACTGAAACCTCCTTGTTTTTAGCTACTTTTTACAACCTGCTTAAATACGATTTTTGTACTTTTATTGGAATGTCTTCCCTGTTATGATATTGTCAATGATTTTTTTGTACTTGTATTGGAATGTCTTCACTGTATTGTTGTACTGTACCCTCCCAGGTCATGCCTGAAAATAGTCATTGTTATGGCTAGTCCACTTACCCAGTAAAAAAAACTAAATAAATAAAAAAATAAAGGGAAAGGGCAAATTGTTTATCTTGGAGAGGCACACTAAGTTGAAGCGTTTTTTTAAGTGCAACATGGGAGAACAAGGAAGTTACATGACTTGCTCAGGGTCACACGGTATGCATGTGGGAGCTATGGGATTTAAACCTAAAAAAAAAGTTCCATAATACACAGTTGTGCTGTCACAGATATGTATTACAGGATTTTGAAAGTGCTAGTTTCTGTGTATTAGCATGACTAAGCAGTAATTATAATGAAAATAAAAACATGATTTGGCTCTTGGGAAATCAAACACACGTATATGTACTGCTGCTTACTGCTCAAATCATTTTCCATGCCACATGACATGATCATCTAGATATCGAAATATGAGCTGATGACATTCCTCAAGAGTTCACAGACTTCAAAGTTGCCAAGTTTGCCTAAGAGGAACTGAAATAAATAGGTGTCTAAAACAGTTTGCACCATACCTCAGTGACGGGTGAAAGAAAGGTAGACTTTCAGTTATTTGTATTAGGTCTTTATTTCTAGCAATAGTAGCTGGGAATTTGATATGCTGCAAATCCAAGGATATATTGGTTAAATGAGCTTGAAATACAAGGCTGTTGTCCAGAGATATGCTGAATTACTCACATATAAATAGGAAAGACAGTGATCCAGATGGTTTGCTATCCTCACGGATGCAATTTGTTTCAATAAATTTAAATTGGCTACTTAGTATCCAATTCATATAAACCCCTGTAGAAAACTAGCCCATGCTGTGAGATTAACATGGAATAGGAAAGAAAAAACACCTAAGTCAACAGCACAATCTGCAATGCATTAAGTATACATATATTCCTGTAAAGGAAAGACTTGCACTATGGACTGTATTATTTAGCTCAGCTATTCTGCACTGTTTGAGTACTGGGGTTATTGCTTGCATCTTGCCATTTTGCTCTCGCTTCTGTCCTTCTGACTGTGATGTTCCTTGCATTTCTCTGCCTTCTCCATTTCCTCCTACTACTATCCCCTCCACATCCTTCCCCCCATTCAATTCTCCTACCCTCCCTTCCTCCCCATGAATAATATCCCTTCTTTCCCTATTCATCTTGCCTCCTCCCTCCTATTCACCCTGGTCTACTGCCTTCCCTTCCTTCAAACTGGAGTTTCTACACTGTGCCTCCTCTCCTTCATCACTCCTGCTCCCCTGCTCTCCAACCCACTCCAAGGAAAAGAAGCCACATTCTGGCCTCCTCCTCATTCTCTTGTGCCTTCTCCTGTCTGGCACTATAGCATCCAACTCTGGTCCCTCCCCTTTCTCCCTTCCTCCCTTCCCCCACAGCTGCCAGTGGTCTTTGTGTCTACCATCTGAATGATAGAAGCCTTCTACCTAAACTCAACCTTCTCTCTGTCTGGGTTCAACTACACTCTCCTGATGTCCTATGTATCTTTGAGTCCTGGCTCTTCTCCAGGACTCCAGACTCTAGCCCGACCCTTCCTAACATGTCTTCAGGAAGGACAGGGAAAAAGGGGGAGGGGCTGCCATCTGTGTCCGCCACAGCCTCTCATGTACTATGACTTTCAGGGAGGTCATATCCTCCTCCTCCATTTAAGATGTCTTAGTCAGGCTTTCATTGCCCTCCTTGGTACCTATATTGATTGTGGTTGTCTATGCCTCTCCAAAGATCTCATGTTCATCCTTGGTTGACTCTTTTTCCTCCATCACTTCTCATTCCTCCACATGTGAATTGATCCTCCTTGGGGATTTTTTTTAATACTTACCTTACTGAGGAGTCATACAGTTAGTACAGAACACCATATCATACAGACATCCAAGATGTATCACAGTACATATACTGGACATGTATATTATGGGGCATTCAACAAGGTGATTTGGTATGCATTGTATTCTCCTTCCATTTTATCCCTATTTTAAATTAAAAATGCTGTATTTAAGTCTAATTACTAAAACATATGAGCATTTCTTTTCAAATAAATCTATCTGTTGACTTGTGTATAACTGTTGGTCTCACGGCAATGTTGGGCTATTCATCTCACTGGGCACCCAAATTCTCTGAACCAGTATGGTCATCCGCCTGATATCATTATTCCTCACCGTCATCCTCTCCAATATCTGATGCTGTGCCTCTAGACACAGTCCATCATTTCATTTTTATGTTGCTTGCATGCATGTGCAAGAAACATAGTGCCATCATCGGAGATTTCGGAGGTGTGTCACCTCCTCCTCCAATTCAGTCAGTGTGCTGGCAGGCATGGCCCCTGTAAGCCAATGCATTTTGGAGCTGTCTATGACACGCTCCAAAATGCAGTGGCATACAGTTGAAAGGGGGAGCTATGCTTCAGTGAGCACCGATAAGAGGCTGCTCACGCGCAGCTCCCCCCCACCCGCAGGTGTGCACGCCCCCGCATGCACTGTATAGCTGACGGGGTGCCCAACCTGCCTGCTGAGCTGCATCCCCCGGTAGGTGCCACGCTGGGAGCCCACCCCAGCGTGGCAAGCAGTCCTATGGCCGATGGGGTGCCCAATCCCCGTCGGCTGAATGCCCCAACATCCTTGTGCCAAGCTGGAGCCCACCCCAGTGTGGCAAACATCCACGACATCTTTTTTTTTTTGAAACCTGTAAACGAAAAGGTCCCTGGCCTCCCAGCCTCCTCCCACAACCCGCACCCACCCACTACGCACCCAGCCTCCCACACCCCTCACCCCATACTTACCTCCGGACTCGGTGCGACGATCTTCGGTGGACCGGGAACACGTCTGCACTCTTCAAAGCCGACCGCGAACTGAGGAAATGCCGGTGAGCTGTATAATGGGCTAGATAAGGGGGTTTCAACTTTGTTGCATATCTCAGTCATTTTGGAATTTTTGCACCAAATTTTCAACATGGGGTTTTTGGGACCCCTTCTCATGAATGATGTCACTGTCAAAGGCGTTATTCGGGCCGAAGGGTGATTTTATGCAGTGACTGCGCAGTGAGTGCGAAATCACCCCTTGGGCCTGAATACTGCCATGACAGTGACATCATTCATGAGAAGGGGTCCCAAAAACCCCATGTTGAAAATTTGGTGCAAAAATTCCAAAAAATAACTGTTTTACGAGTGTGTGTTGCGCAGTTCCTACGCAGGCTCGTAAGTTCACGAAATTTCAATATTTTCACTCCAGATTTTCAGCATTGCCATTTTATCACACCTCCTAATGAGCAGTACAGTTGTCATTTTTCACATCCTGCCCAAAACATGTTTCTGCCCATGTAGCGCACAATGGTGCAGTCGGTGTGCGAACTCAGTGTATGGGACACATTAAGAAAATCACAGTGTCACTGTTCATGAGCAGAGATCTTAAAATGGCAATGTTGAAAATTTGGTGAAAGAATTCTAAAATGACTGTTTCTGGCGTGCATTAGCGGATTCCTCTGCGACTCATTAAGTTCGCAAATTTTCAATATTTGCACTCCAATGACTTCAAATACCTAAACAGCACACAGAACCAAGCAACATTCGGCATTGACAAATGCTTGTTTTATATACTTCTCCAACCTATCTAGGACCTGGTATGTTAGTCTTTTCATGATATCCCTTCTGTTATGCTCTCCCATTCTGTAAGCTGGGGGGAGGGGGTGTCATTTTGGAACCATGTTCTAGTTATTGCCTTCCCCATGGCTGCAATGCAAATATACCATATATAATGGGAGCTGGCCCCTTTTACTGTTCAGGGGGGAGAACCAGAACCAAGTTCTGCATGTGCCAAGGTGCCAGGATTTTGAATAAAGCTTGCAGTTGTGTAGTGACCCATGCTCTGAATGCATTTAAGGCCAGACACGTGTAGAATATTTATTTATTTATTTATTAATTATTTAACTTTGTTGAATGGCTGAGTGCACTGGCAGTGAGTACCTTTTTCAGGCATGACCCAGGTGCAGGAGCACAAACAAAACAGGGAGTACAATGGATACATAAGAGAAACAGTAGGATAGTCATAAACATGGACATTTGTAGCTTATTATGGAGTAAGAAACACTGGATGGAAAGAAACAAAGGTGGGTAGCAATGCTATAACATATGAGGATGGAGTTACAAAAAGTGAGTGGGAGAGGAAGTGGGAAATGGGAGAGGGGAACAGAAAGAAGGGAGGGAGGGGACAGAGGGAGTAAGGAGGAGAGGTGATAAGTGCATAGCTTGTTAGGGGAGGTGGGCACAAGGGGTTCAGGGGTTATTGTAAGCAGTTTCAGGGCTGAACTGAGGAATAATTATTTTTAATAGCTTAGTAAAGGCCAAAGGGGAGGAGGATTTTTTTTAACAGGAGGAGGTAAGGAATTCCAAATAGAAGCCACTTGGTAACTAAAGAAAGGCTGTCCCAAATTGATGTGAAACATAGGGACTACTACAGTATATTGTTATTAGATGCAGAGTGGGATGAGGGGAGATCGAAGAACGTGATTTGGTTGCTGAGGTAAGCAGGGGCCCCAGTGTGCATGTTTTTCTTGACAAGTGTGGCAAGTGTCATATTGACTTTGAGGTCAGGAGGAAGCCTGTTGAGGGATTTAAGGGCTGTACAGTGGTGGACATGGGACCTACAACCTCAGGCAAATTTGCTGATTTTATAGCAGAATATGTGAGTGTGGGTAGCCAGAGCCTTCCCACAAGCTGCCCAACATGCTACTGTGGTAATCCAGACCCATTTGACTTTATTTTTTGGGTTTATGAAGTGTCTCATTTTTCTTTTCCAGGCATATTCCTACCGTCTGGGGACAAGGAAGTTTTGAAGGAGCCCTCCCAGATCTTAGTCCATTGTTGCTCGTGAGGGTAAAATCCACATTTTCCTCCCATTTAGTACAGAAATATACTGAGGCCATTTTTGGGTGTTAATTACTGATAGAGATTGCCCCCTTATGGTCAACTGACATAAGTAAGTGTTCCAGGGCAGGGTTTCCTGAGGTTTCATTAATATCCCCCTTTGTCTTTCTGAGTTGTGTCTGAATATAGCTTCTAAGCTGGAAGTAGCAAAACTGGTCTCTGTTCAACCACCAAAGTGTTGTCCTACATTCCTAAAAAGTTTTCAAAACCAACCCCTGTATCATCTGGCCTGGATATCTACAGTCACTTCACCTGCCTGATGAACCACGTGACTGGGTGAAATGGCTCATCCCATGCAAACCATTTATATTTCAGAGTTGTTCCCTCATCTGAGAGTACTTAAGACATCTGTCCCAGGCTTTGAAGGTGAACATACGGACATATGACGTATGAAGAAGCCAGTAGAATAAGGCCATATGGTCTATCTAGTCTGCTCATATTGCAGGGTCCTCAGCTTAAGCTACTGACCCTGCCCTCCTTCCCAATCCATCTTTCCCCTCCTTCCACCTTTCCTTTGAACTCATTTCTCTCTAGCTGTAGCCCAGCTTCTCTTGAAGCTCCCCACCATCCTCAATGAAACCACATCTTCTGTTAGCACATTCCAAGTTGCCACCATCCTCTCAGTGAAGAAGTGCATTCTAGCCTCCATCCTAAACCTTCCTCCCTCCAACTTTGGGGATCGGGAGGGTCGCTCGACCACCAGGGAAGGGGACAAATAACTATATTTTCATATCAGTACAGAAGCATCAGGGATCGGAGAGGGGGGGCCACTCAACCACCAGGATATTTATATACATTTATTTCGGGGACATCAGGGATCGAGGAGGAGGCGGGACCACTAGACCACCACTGAAGGGAACAAATAAATATATTTATTTATCAGTAAGGAGACATTGGGGATCAGAAACAAATAAATATATTTATTTATCAGTAAGGAGACATTGGGGATCAGAAAGGGGGGCACTCAACCACCAGGGAAGGGAACAATCTTTTTTAACTTAATGGAGACATCGGGGATCGGGGAGGTGGGACCGTGACACATTGCCACAAACAGGCAACTCTCCCAGAGGGAATTTTCTAAGTACCTTTAGACTAGCTAAGGGTACTTGAACATTATCCCTCTGGGAGAGTTCTGAAAATCTCACATTAGGATATGTGGCAGCTTGCATCTGCCACCTGTCCCTTAGCACCAGGTCGCATCCTGTTTTTGGGTGCATGGGCAGCACAAGGGCCTGCGGTTGATGCAGGCTGCTTTTGTGAATAGCTCAGGGGTCATATTATTTTTATTTTTTTTTTATTCTTTGTTAACCAGGTAAGGTCCACTAGGCACAACTGCCTGTTTTCAGGGGCAACCTGGGAGCTTATTTTGATGCAAGGTGCCACTTGCGCCATGTATGTTTGACGCAGACACCTTGCATCAATCTATGTGCTTTGAGAATCGAGCCCAGTGTGTTATTTTATTCCTGTAACTTCTTAACCACTACCCACAATGATGTATTCAGCTGAATCAAAGATACCATGTGGACCTGCATAAAACTACCTGGAATGTCAGAGTGGGAGCTATATAAAGACTTCAATAAAGTATTTTGTCCATGGTGAAAGATCGGAAATTACCTCCATGAAGGTGTACAAATGTTGGACTTTCTCATTTTAAAGGTCTTTTCTGCATTGTGCTTTTCCATAGCAAAATGTCAATTTGGCTTAACGATGGGCACTATGCATGAAAGATACATGGTGTGTGCAGCCACGTGTAGTGCCAGTGCGTAAGCACTATGATGCAAAGAGACACACGCCGCCCAAAGGAGGCATACATGAAAGGTGCACAGTGTGCACACAGCCAAAGCATGTATTGGTATGCAAGCACCTGCATGGCATGCATTAGGGGCAGGGCTGCGTAACCCTTGTCGTATGTTGGCCAGCTCTGGCGCATGCCACGATGGCCCTTATGATGGAACTCCACATAAGTGGCGTGGAGTAAGATATGCTGTGTAAAGTGTGGCACAAGGTAGAGCAAAGCACCTGAAGGATGCCAGCACAAGTGTGCAGGTGGCAGTGAGGCTGCCAGCAGGGACTGACGCGTGCCCACACACACACGATGCAGCTGCACGTGGATGTGGCAACAGTAGTCACACGTGGCCATGTAACACTGCAGCTGCACAGCCATGCTGCATGGTGGGCACACAGCACAGTAGGCAGACGCTGCAGCCACACATGGCATGGAGTGGACACACACACACCACCACAAGACAGGATGAGCAGGGGCAATGGTACGCACACCAGTGGAATGTGCAGATGCCCCACCACTCAAGCTGCATGGCCACACCAGCATGACACTGCCCAGTGAATGGCAACACACGGGCACACAGCCATGACAACCAGGGCAAGCCACTGGTAAGACCAAGCCAAAAACATGCATTCCCCCCCCCCCAGGGAGACAGTGACCACACAGATATATGCAAAAGACATTTATTGTCTGAGGTGTACAACAGAAACACAGGTCTGTAATAACAACAACCACCCAACCTCCCCACAAACACACACCCCCATGAGCCATCCGGCATCCCCAACAATCCCCCCAGGGCCACCCACACACCCTGCAACACCCAATGCAAACACCCCTGTACACCTGCCTGCATGCTCTCCAGCAGATAACCCAATACCCGAAAGCAACAACTGTACAGCACCCCCAAAGTCCAGCAGCCCAGTGCTGCAGCAGCCCCACGATACCCACCACGCCTAACCCTAGGCAGCAGAGTCTGGCCACAGTAGAAGGCAATAAGGATGAACAAAGTGGTAAAACAGAATGTCCAGTGGATGCGGCAGCAACCACCTCATTCTGCCAGTCACCAGTGACCTCCAGCTGGCACTACAGAGGTCCAGTGATCACTGATGATGGCCCTTCCACCATCTCCTTACGTGGGCCAGGCCTGGTAGGGGTGGACCTCCCACTGACACACTCCTCATCCCCAGTGTCCTGTGTCTCCTCCTCTGGTGGGTGCTGACCTCCATCCCAGAGCATTATCTGCCTGACTGGGCCTCTGTACTGCTGCAAGAGAAAGGGGGACACATTAGTATCGGTAGCAACATGCCCACACAGGCCACACACCCCACAGGCCATGTGCCAGAGTACTCACCCGGTGAGGGGACATAAGTCTCCCACACCCGATATTCATTGTCTTCACAGAAGAGGTCCCCTCCAGCACCCTTCAAGTACAGGTACCCAGGGATTGAGGTTTAGTATCACATGCATCTCACTGGCATCAAGGAGACATAAACCTTCACCCCAGCTGGTTGCACCTGGAGTGACAGCTCCAGGTGGCTTGGCATACCATGATGGTCCTGTGGAGCACAAGGGACAGAGCTCAGTATACTATACTATACTCCCTGCACATATGCCTGAGACCCCAGACCCACTGATCAGCCAACCCACATACCCATACTCTCACACTTGAAGGCCCTGATTGCCCACAGGTTGCCATAGCCCCAGTTGTCCATGTAGTCTTCCTTTGCTACATGGAATAGGTGTCCAGGGAACTCTGCCTTGCATGTCAGCACTCCCACAAGGCACATGGCACCAAGGGAATGCCCCTTTAAAGGATCACTGACTCGTGACTGGCAGTATATTGCAGACCGCAGGTGCTGGTACACTGCTGCACAGGAAGCAGTGATTGTGCGATGGGATGTGTCCGAGATGTACTGCTTCACGTTCACCTACTTGCTGACCTCACTAAGAGGTGTCGCTGCCACAGCCCACATCTGCATGTGTATCTCACATGACTGGATGCCTCTGCATTGTGGGACACCAACTGCATTGAGTGGTTCAGGCTACTGTGGCCAGCCATCACCCAGCTGTGTGACAGCATCCACAGCGTCATTGAACCAAGAACACGGCAGTCACACACCATGTCTGCAGAGACAAAGATGCTATGCACCCTATGATACTCTGCCACTGGGTCTCTCCAGTGTGTGATGGGTGACGCCGTCAGGGTGGGGCAGTTCTCTGTGTCAAGGGTTGTGGCATAGGTGATGGATGCCCTCCTCTTGCATCTTGGGGAGCATGTTGCATTCCCAGCAATACCAGCTGACCTCAGGGTGACTAAGGAGGCATTCTACAACATGCATGGCATGCCTAATATTTGCAATGCCATCGAAGACACACACATTGCCATATTCATGCCCCCGAGCCATGAGGAGGCATACAGGAACCACAAAGGCTTTAACAGCATCAATTGACAGGTGGTATGTGATGCTAGGGGCATGATTATGGACGTGTGTGCTAAGTACCCAGGCTTGACACATGATTCATACATCCTGACAGCTCTGGACTGGGTGCAATGCTACATGCTGGACAGCTGGATGGGTGACTTCTTGATGTGTGGCACTATCATTGCAAGGTACGAGACACATGTCACAGATACGCATACATGTACTGATGCATTCTTCCCCCTACTGCAGGTGACAGCGGGTATCCACTGCTGACTAAACTCATGACACCATTCCATACCCCCGCTACACCTGCAGAGGTTGCCTACAACACAGCACACAAGCGGACCAGGGTCATCATACAGCAGACTATTGGACAGCTGAAGATGCAGTTCTATTGCCTGGACAACACCAGTGGCAGATTCATTATGAGTCCAGCAAAGGTGTGCAAGGCGTTCACGGTGTGTGCCATGCTGCACAACATCGCGAAGAGTGGGAATGTGCCAATGCCTGCCGTGGCTCTGACAACCCCAGGGGGATGGGGATGATGAAGAAGCACCTGTCCATGTGCCAGGGATGGCGGGTGTTCATATGAACCGGCAGGTGCTTGTGGAGGGCACATTCAGGCACTGACACCACAACATGCATGCACCTGGTGGGTATTGCCACAGGCGTGGCGCTGGACCCTAGCATACCTCACCACCCTGACATCGTGCAGCGGTGTGCATGGCACTGTGGCCTATTCACCACATGTAGGGGCATCACACACCAGGGTGCGGGTGGGCCTGGCAGTACACAATGATGAGAGCAGCCTGAGTGTACTGAGTATCCAGTGGGTGGGTGCGTGAGTGTGTGTGTGTGTGTGTGTGTGTGGGTGGCGGTTCTGCATCACTGTGCCATGCCCGTTTAGCGTTGTCATGCATTGGTGTGCGGTCTTTGTTGTGCGCTGTGCATGTACACACATTTGGCGTGTCCTGCCACGTGGCACTGTGTCTGTGTTCTACCCTGTTACCTCAGTATATGGTCATGCCTGTAGCCTTGCGGATGCACGGCTGCTGAGTCTGTGTGCTGGTTGCCTACTGCGGGTGCACACCTGCCTCTGCATCCCACAGTGGCACCATCCATTACAGTGCGCTCACTACTGGTGCTGTCTGCTGGAGCTATGCGCACGTCACACTCTGATGGCCCTCAGTGGCACCATATACCTGCATTGGCTGTGTGTCCACTGCCCATGGGTCCTCAGCATTGGGACTGCTGGACATGGCATCGGCACGGCATGGCAGTGTCTGGCTGCCCCACTCCATCTGCGTGTGCGGCCTGCAGGTGGCGGTACTGCATGCCCATGTCAGTTGCCACTGCCCGTGTGTGCTGTCCTGGTTGCTCACTGGTGGGGGTGCCACACTAGCTCCTGGATACCCTCCAATACTACCGCACAGTGCAGAATGGCCTCATGTATGGCCTGTTGCACCATGGTTTGTGCTCCACTGCTGCAGTGTTATGCTGCTGTGCCTCTAGCCTGTCATGCTCCAGCTGCTGCAGCTGGCGTACTGGCCCTCCATGTATGTCTGGGACTGTGCAGTCCTGGTACATGTCTGGGTGCAGTCTGAGGGGTCCTCATTGCCACTGTTGATGTGTGGCACCATGGTGTGTGGTTGCCTTGATGGCCAGGGGGCCACCTCAGCGATCAGTGTTACGGTGTTGGCAGCGGCAGCATGTGTGGCGATCATGCCACCTGTTTGCCCATGGAAGGCTGCATGTCAGTCCCTGTGGCTGTATTGCTGCCAGTCCCAGTGTTCTCTTCATGGGGATGATGGTTCTGTCTTCCTCTGTGTCCATCTCCATCAGGGACTCCATCACTGGCTCTGTACCTGTTGGTGTACATATTGTATGTTAGGTGGTTGCTGGCCGGTCGCCCTCCAATGCAGCCCTCTGGTGCATGCATACTTACCTGAACAATCCTCTCCCTGTTGCTCTGTTGCATGTGCTGCCAATGTCATGGTGGTGGCAGGCTGCTCCCTGGTGGGTACCTCTCCACTCCTGTCAGGCAATGTGACACCTGTCAGTACATATCATGGCTGTCAGTGGGCATGGTGCTGGCTGTGCTGTCACCATGTCATGTATGTGGGCTGTCCCTACCTGCAATGCTGTCCACACCTTCTGCCTCTCCGTAGATGGTGACATCCATCATTGTCTCTGCCACCAGTTGCTCTAGGGGTGTCAGCTGACTGTTGGTGCATGGCGACCCACCCCCATGTCTCTGTGTGCCCTTCTGCGGTGGCGAGTTTCCACTTGACAGTGGCCCTCAGGTCCTACCATTTATGCTTTATGGCCGCGATAGTACATGCCTCTGTCCCAGCAGCATTGACTGCAGTCTGTATGCCTAGCCACAGTCTGGTCTTGACCTCAGCTGGTGTGGTCGAGGCCTCCACATCGTACAGGTGGCTGTAGTTCTGCCATATGTCAGCTACCATTACTGTGACCTGCCCACTGGCGAAGTTGCTCACTCTGGACCTGCCACTGCCCCTTCTGCGTCCGTGTCCTCACCCACATCCACCTCATCCTTTACCCCCCACCCTCCTCTGCTTGCTGCAGCTGTTGCTCAACATCTCCTTCTTGGTCTACCATTGCATCCTGTGCATTTCCATCACGTGACATTCTCAGCCATGCTTTTGTGTGGGGTGGTACACTGCCATATATGGCGGGGTCAAGGGATGTTCCCACATATTGGTGCTCTACCCATGTTGCTTGTGCATTCTGCTGTGCGATTCTCAAGCCACACCCCCTGCACGTATGAACCTTGGTGAATGCTTTGTACCTTCATAACACTACGCACCATGTAGCTGTGTGCCTTGCCTATGCTGGTTTTTGGTATATTTTCCGCACTTTTGTGCATAGAGCCCAGTGTTAGTATTTCAGTGACATTGTATAGTGTGGGTAGAAGCACTGTTTATTCCACTAGATTGAAATGTAGCTACCTTATGTAGAAATAATGAATTATTAGTTACCAATTGCAGTTATGTAATGAACTGTAACTGTGATCTTTTATCTGTCTCTAAAGAAATTCTATGACACTGTTTCTGAACGAATCCTTGCTTTTGATATGCACAATATGTTTTTATAAAATGGGGAGAGAAAATCCTTCATCTTGATTGGTCGTTAGCCTTGCATTAGAAGTGTCTAATGCATGTCTGAAAACAAGTGCTGCCCAGGCGGACACAGGACAGTAATGAAATCTAGGAGCCACTAGAATGTTCAAAAATTGAGAGTCGCCATTTTTCCTCGCTTATTGTATTACACAACAGCTGTCTGTCAATCTGTCTGCCAAAACTCAGATCAACAAAAAGGAAAATATACTTGAAAAAATTCATATTCATTTTAATATTATGTGTGGGTCTTTGTGATCAGTGCCCCCACTGGCCAGCCCCATACAGCCACTCGCTCCCTCATGTTATTTCTTCAGCAGCCACACACCTGCCAGCAGTCCTTGCAAGCTCTGTTCACAGAGAACTGCCTTCTAAACTGAATCATACCAGCACACGTTATTAGAACACTGAGGCACTTGTTGTTTTCTTACTCTGTCACCACATACAGGGACTGTACGCATTTATTTAATTTTATTTATTTGAATTTTGTTGACTGGGTAAGCCTTCTGAGACCAACAGTCCCTTTTTCAGGGGCGACCCAGAGTTAGTTACATAAATGAAAGTACATGGCATTGATCATCGTACAGTACAGTATACCATCATACAGTACATAGGCAAACATATTAGAGAAGTCAGTACAGAATAATGGTTTGATCTACAATTAGGTCAGCTTACTTGTGGAGACACTGGAGAAAAAAAATACAGTCACACAGTGTAACGGCATGGGGCAAGCCATTAGTTACCATAGTACAATAACAGGAACAATAGGAGACTAACTACATACTTACCATTTTAGGAAGTGCTGTCGGGTTTGAGGTAATTGCTTATAATCTTTATAGCAGTATCAGTGCCTGCCTCAGGAGGGGGGGTTGACATGAGTATCCTAGTTCAGGGGGATAAATGCATTGTGGTAGTGTCACTGTTTTCCTCCCACCAGGCAGCTGGCCCACCAGCTCAATTGTTCACAACACACAGCTGTCAAAGTAATTTAACGTGTATGTACAAGAACAAAGAGTACTACACTATGGCAACACTTACCAGCATAATATGACAGTGAATGTGCACATCTGCTGTAGCTACATGGCTTTCCTCCTTCCCAGCCAGTCACTCGCTCACTCTCTCACAGCATGCAACTGTTAGGGTCATTTTTAAACATGTGCAGTTTGGAGAAAGAAGAGTACTGCACTAGGACAACACTTACCAACATAATTTGTCCACTATAAATGTTATTTTTATGACTGTGTATGTGTGTGTGGGGGTCAGGAAAGCCATAGCAACCACATCAATGCTCATCCACAGAGGCCATAATTGGTCAAAAATCATTAACTATTTGACATAAAAAAACACTTTTTAATTTTTGAAACTTATACATTTTCATCTCTGTCCCAATGTTAAGTTCAGAGTCCCATTTTATAAGCACAGTAACACATGCCAGGATGTATATTACCCTATTCTAATGAACGGCCAGGGGCTGAAGGCACTTGGCCTATGCCCCTGGTCATGCATTGGAATTGTCTAATGCACACCACGTTGTATCTTATTGCTTACTTCGCTTTAGACAGCAGGGTAGCCAACCAGATGAATTTTGCCTGGACACTGCACTTCGTAAGAGAGTGTGTTTACTCTCATAATTGTTCTTTAAACTGATTGACCACTGCTACCTTTATAAAGATCTGTACTAAACCCCCTGACAGAGCTCTGTGGAGCAAAGTGCTGGAGCGCAGGATGGTGGGTGCTCTGTGAGCAAGACTGTTCTTACTTATTTTACTTTTGAATTTGTTTTGCTGCTGCCCTGTAAGATGATGGGTTTAGGAATGCTGTTGGTCAACAGCTGCCATCTTTATGCACTAATGCACTTCAAGAATTTTTTCACATGAGAAACTGTGCCATGAAGCTTAACATAATCTTAAAAACAAACTTACAAGTCTGCTGTTTGGTGTGCTCTGAGCAGTGCAACCTGTTGCAATATTGCAATGCTAGCCAGTGCTATATGCACTAAGGATTAATAATGATTGGAGTGAGCAGCTCACTCTGAAGGTACACTAAGTCCTTCTGGAGATAGTGTTATTGTGTGATATAATGAGATTTTGAAAAAATTCTATTGGTTACATTTGAAAACAGGTTTTCCAAGCTAATAATAACACGTGATCCTGACCCTTATTTATGTAATGTACAGAACCCCAAGCTCAGATGTATTTTCATCGTGTTTCATGTTGGTCAGTAGCATCTAAACTATTGGATCTGCAATTTTAAGGTTCTAAGAATAGGTCTTCATGATGTGAACAGACATTCATTATGCAACTGTGAAGGAAAAGGGGCAGAAGATTTAAAGTATGTACTATTCAACTGTACTTGATATTCAGTTTTAAGACAAAACTATCTAGGCGCATTTCTTATTTATAACTCAATTCCAGATGATGAAATGGTATCATTCTTTTGACTACTTTTGAAAAGTATGTGACTGAAAAAGTTGTCCAGTTTCTTGAAAAGTGTTACAATTAGAAAAGACAAAAAAAGAAAGGGTTAGTTATCTTCTTTATGTGTAATACTATATAAGTAGAAGGATTTTAGACATAAAAGTCTTTTAATGACTGTTTGTTGAACCATTTTTAAAATGATTTCTGATGTTACAGTCTTCCTTTTTGTGTTTGCTAGCATGTGTAGCATGATGCTAACATCTTGTTACAATAAAGACTTTCAGAGGTGTGTCACTGTATGGTCCATTGCAACTCAAGCTTCAGTGAGCTTGACAGTGACAGCCCAACCAGGAGCAGGCTGATGGTGACACTGCTCAACCTGGCTGACAGGTGTAAACTTCTCATAGCTGAAAGGCTAGGACAATACTACTCTCTGAGCAGTTCAATATAAGATGACACCCAACAGCCAGCTAAGTGGCATAATCATCAGCCTGCTGGTCACAGGGGCATGACCAGAGGGTGCAATGGCCATAACTGAAGAAGGGTCTGGCAGCACAGGGGGGCCAGGCTGGTGGCCAGACAGCCATAAAGAAAAATCTTCCACGAGCACCCAACTTACATACCTGGCTCAGCTCGTTGTCCAACCATATCCGATATTGTCCCAATTTAAATTCAATGTGGCCAGCCTGACTGTAGTAATTCTTGAAATAGGAGGACATGCCATTATTTCCTAACAGCAACATGCCAAATGCCACCATGCTTGTTTTGTGCTGTAAAGTTTTGACAGTACTAGTCCAACACTGCACCTATTGCCCTTGGGAAAAGCAATTAGACTGCTGACATGCTCTCTGCTTAGCATTGTGGCAGTTGTTTTGTCAAACTTGACTGGGCAGGGACTGTGGTGAGAAAGACGTGGTGGGCAGATGACCTAATGGGATTGGTATCACTGCTGACTTACCTGTGAGAGAGTGCAACTGGTGAAATGACTGAATAGCTGAGCCTCACTTCAGCTGTAAGGCAAAAGAAAAGGGCAGAGAACTTGTTCACTAAACCATAGCTTGGGTCCTTCTGTGAAGTTCAGCAGTCACTGGCGACTCAAGAAATGTGCCATCTCTTGTGTTCTTAAAGTGCAGTTTGTGCCTGTCCCTCTCTGTTTGGAGACCTCAGGCTGAGCTACTGTATAATGGATTTTATTTGCAGGAATGTGGTATGGTAATGGGCAAGGCTATGTCCCCTTCCTATACCAACCTCTTTTTGAATTGGTGGGAGGGAGCCATGGTCCTGTTCTATCATTGCTTATATTGGCCCCAAAAAGTTTATTGGGGCTGATATATTAATGGACATCTTTGTTATTTGGAGAGGTGACATGGAATCAGCACAAACATTTGTGGAGCACTTAAATTCAAATAAAATTAATTTGAAATTTATAGCTGCAATGCATCAAAATGTCATTAATTTCTTAGATTTGACTTTGTTTGCAGATATGTGACAGCTCAAATTTTAGAAAGCCTGCAGCTGGCAGTAAATTTCTTTTAGTCACCAGTGCTCACCCTCATAATGCCATTCAGGCTATCCCATAGGGCCAGTTCATACGCATATGGTGGAATTGTTCCACTGTTTCATTGTTGCACTTGGTGAGGAACAAGCCAAGGAGCTAACCACACAGTTTATAAATTGGGGATATAGGGCCTGATTAACAAATGCCTGTGCACCATGTATGGGCGGAGCATTGGCATTCAGGCAGTGGTGCCCTATGCATCCCTGGTGGCATTCTCAAACAATGCGCATGCCCAGGGTCCTTGTTTCTATGTGAAAGTGGACTACATTCTGCGGCAGGTCATCATATTTTCTGCGGCAGGGCAAATGCAGATTCTGCAGCCATTCTGTGGAATTCTGCAGCTGCAGCCAAATTCTGCATCACTTACAAAGCTCCTTATGCATGCTCCTAAATGAGTATATTTCAATGAAATAAATGTGCACTCACAGTCCAGTTTTCCCTCACCAGGTAATCTGATTGTGGTACCTCCACCTGGTTGAGGGAAAGAAAGTTGGGAAAATCTATTGCCTCATGTAATCAGTTTGTGGCTTGCTCCATTCCACACTCACTACACCACCTCCTGACCAGAACCACCAATCTGATTCCTTACCTTTAGCCAAGCAGAAGCTGAAACAAACCTGGCTCATCAGAGGTCCGCCACACCTAATGACCCTCTGAACACTCATTTGGTTTGCTGTCTCCCTGGCTGAGTTACCCCCTTTTAAACCTTTCTCCCTGAAGTTTAAAATCGGCACCTTTTCTCAGTGTCCCCACCCCGATCGGCCAGCCACCACCTCCATCACAGTTGCAGTGTGTTGTATGCGGTTACATCTCCTTCCTGTGCCATCTCCTGCAAACAAAGAGAAATAAATAATCAGTCCAGTTTTCCCCTTACAAGGTAATCTGGTTGCTGTACATCCACCTGTATGAGGGAATGAAGAAAGACAGGAAAATCTATCTGCTTAAGTAGTCAGTTTGCAGCTTGCTCCATTCCCCACTCACTGCACCACCTTCTGACCAGCGCCCGATCAGATTACCTTAACTTTAACCAAGCAGAAGCTGAAACAAACCTGGCTCATCAGAGGTCTGCCTCATCTAGTGACCCTCTGAACACTTGTATGGTCTGCCATCTCCCTGGCTCAGATGCCCCCTTTTAAACCTTTCTCCCTGAAATTTAAAATCAGCACCTTTTCCCAGCTCCCCCCTCCCCCCTGATCAGCAAGCCACCAGCTCTGTCACAGTTGTGGTGTGTGGCATGCTGTTACCTCTCCTTCCTGTACCTTCTCCTATGAACAAAGAGAAACAAATAATCACTCCAGTTTTCCCCTCACCATCAATTATAGGAAAAAAGGACCCTCAAAAGTAAAATGATTTTCAGACTTCTGTGATTTTTTCAACAATTTCTGCAGTTTTCTGAGGTGGGCATCAAATTCCGTGGGTGGACACAATTTCTGCAGCAAATGCGGTGGCTGTGGAATCACGGTAAACATGGGGCATGCATACCCTTGCATGGGATCCATGCCCAGCCACATGGCTCCATGCGGGGTGAGAGGGCATGACAGGTGGCCATGCCAACAAGAATTTATGGAGACAATTATGTGCTGCATCAGCATTGGACAGCTTGGTGTGGGGAACCCTGCTGTAATTGTCCCATGTCATCTGTTTTATTTTTTAAACCTGTAAATTGAAAACAGTCCCATGGCTCTCTCCCAGGCCCCCTCCCACAACCCGCACCCACCCACTGTGCACCCGCCTCCCACACCCCTCACCCCATACTTACCTCCGGGCTCAGGCGCGACGATCTTCAGTGGATCGGGAACACGTCTGCACTCTTCAAAGCCGACCGCGAACTGAGGAAATGCCAGTAAGCGGTGTAATGGGCTAGATAGGGGTTTTCAACTTTTGCATATCTCAGGCACTTTTGGAATTTTTGCAGCAAATTTTCAACATGAGTTTTTTGGGACCCCTTCTCATGAGATGTCACTGTCATGGCATTATTTGGGCCGAAGGGTGATTTCGCAGTCACTGCGTGAAATCACCTTCAGGCCTGAATAATGCCATGACAGTGACATCATTCATAAGAAGGGGTCCCAAAACCCCATGTTAAAAATTTGCAAAAGTTCCAAAAATGACTGTTTTATGAGCGAGTGTGCTAGTTCTATGCAGGCTCGTAGTTCGCAAATTTTCAATATTTCCACTCCAGATTTTCAACATTGCCATTTTACCACACCTCCTTTGAGCAGTACAGCTGTCATTTTTCACATCCTGCCCAAAACGTGTTTCCGCCCATGTAGCGCACAATGGTGCAGCCGGTGTGCGAAATCAATGTATGGGACACATTAAGAAAATCACAGTGACACTGTTCATTAGCAGAGGTCATAAAATGGCTATGTTGAAAATTTGGTGAAAAAATTCCTAAAATGACTGTTTTATGAGTATGCTATGCAGTTCCTATGCACGCTTGTTAGTTTACATTTTTCAATATTTTCACTCCAGATTTTCAACATTGCCATTTCACCACACCTCCTTATGAGCAGTACAGCTGTCATTTTTCACATCCTGCCCAAAACTTGGCTCCGCCCATGTAGCGCACAATGGCGCAGTCGGTGTGCGAAATCAACGTATGGGACACATTAAGAAAATCACAGTGACACTGTTCATGAGCAGAGGTCTTAAAATGGCTATGTTGAAAATTTGGTGAAAAAATTCCTAAAAATGACTGTTTTACAAGCATGCATTACGCAGTTCCTACACACTCTCGTAAGTTCGCGAATTTTCAATATTTGCACTCCAATGACTTCCAAATACCTAAACAGCACATAGAAGCAAGCAACATTCAGCATTGACAAATGCTTGTACTTCTTTGTCACTGATTTTTTTAAGACATGTCCAAGTGCCAAATACCACTGCAAATACCTGCAAGCGAACGTTCGGCATTGACAAATGCTTGTTACGAGCTGAGGTCAGTGGAAAATGAAGCAAGATTTGAGTTACTTTCTAATTCTAAACATAGAAACTTAAACAATAATGGCAGAAAAAGACCAACAGTCCATCCAATCTGCTTGCGTTCCCTATTTACTGTAGCTCTGGGACCTACTGTCCCTCCAGGATCCTAGCTCTTCTCATCCTTCACCCCATTCTTCTCACAGTTTCTGCTAACCTCAGCAACCACTATACCCTTCATTTTGTCCCAACCATGTTTGAAACCATCAATGGTTTCAGCACCCACCCGTTTATCTGGTGGACTGTTCCATGGCTCTACAACACATTCTGCAAATAATAATTCCCCATGTCCCTCCTGAACCTTTTTCCTGTCAGTTTCCACTCACGTCCACATGACCATGAACTAGAATTCAAGTTAAAGAATTCCACACTGTTCACCTTGTTAATTCCTTTTTATAACTTGAAGGTTTCTATCATATCTCCTGTTTCCCTTCTGGTCTCCAGTGAGTACAGGTTCAATGATCTGAGATGCTCCTCATAGTCCTGTTGGCTGTGAATCATTATGTTCGCTTGCGCGCATGCGTAAGGAACGTATTGGGAAAGTAGCACACTTGGAGGTGTGCCTCTCCCACCCAATGCACTGCTCAGTTGAGCAGGCGTGGCATTCCTGCACCAATAGGTGCAGCAACTCCAGTATGACAGCGGTGGTCTTCGGCTTCCAAAGAAAACCACCGCTGCCATCGCAACTTTTCCCCTATAAATCACGGCATCTACTCCCCAGCACGTCCGTCCGCCGCCTCCCCAAAGCTTTAGGTCCACGCTGGGAGTCACCCCAGCATGGCAAACATTATTTGCCGGACAGGGGTGCCCAATCCTTCGTTGGCTCCATGACCCCTCCTCAAAGCTATACTGCTGCCAGCTGAAGCCCACCCAGCCGTGGCAAACCATTGTTTGGATTGCGCGGCAGGGGTGCCCAATCCCCGTTGGCTCCTCGCCCAGCGTAGTTTGCCGGCGGGGTGCCCAATCCCACGTCAGCTCCTCGCCCCCCCACACATCTTCTGCCATGCTGGGGCCCACCCCAGTGTGGCAAATGTCCTCATAGTCTTTTTTTTCTTTTTTCACCTGTAAAACTAAAAGCGGTCCTTGGCCTCTCCCAGCCCCCTCCACAAACCCGCACCCACCACTGTGCACCCAGCCTGCCCACACACCCCCACCCCATACTTACCTCCAGACTCCGGCGCGACGATCTTCGGTGAACCGGAACACGTCTGCACTCTTCAAAGCCAGCCGCGAACTGAGGAAATGCCGGTAAGCTGTATAATGGGCTAGATAGGAGGGATTCAACTTTAATGCATATCTCAGTCATTTTTTGGAATTTTTGCACCAAAAGTTTCAACATGGGGTTTTTGGGACCCCTTCTCATGAATGATGTCACTGTCATAGCGTTATTCAAGCCCGAAGGGTGATTTCGCAGGCACTGCGCACTCACTCGCGAAATCGCCCTTTGGCCTTGGATAACACCATGACAATGACATCATTCATGAAGAATCCAAAAACCCATAGAATTTGGTGCAAATATTCAAAAATGACTGTTCTGGCGTGCGTTGCGCGGTTCCTACGCGAGCTCGTAAGTTCCACAATTTTCAATATTTTCACTCCAGATTTTCAACATTGCCATTTACCACACCCTTCTTATGAGTAGTGCAGCTGTCATTTTCACATCTCACCCAAAATGTGTTTCTGCCCATGTAGCGTGCAATGGCACAGTCGGTTGTCGAACTCAGCGTATGGGACACATTAAGAAAATCACAGTGACACTGATCATGAGCAGAGGTCTTAAAATGGCTGTGCTTGAAAATTTGGTGAAAAATTCCCAAAATGACTGTTTTATGAGTCTGCGCTACAGTTCCTACGCACGCTCGTAAGTTTGCGAATTTTCAATATTTTCACTCCAGATTTTCAACATTGCCACTTTACCACACCTCCTTATGAGCACTGCAGCTGTCATTTTTCACATCTTGCCCAAAACTTGTTTCCGCCCATGTAGCGCACAATGGCACAGTCGGTGTGCGAACTCAGTGTATGGGACACATTAAGAAAATCACAGTGTCACTGTTCATGAGCAGGGATCTTAAAATGGCAATGTTGAAAATTTGGCAAAAAAATTCCTACAAGTAACTGTTTTACAAGTGTGCGTTGTGCAGTTCCTACGTACGCTCGTAAGTTTGCGAATTTCCAATATTTTCACTCCAGATTTTCAACATTGCCATTTTACCACACCTCCTTATGAGCAGTACAGCTGTCATTTTTCACATCCTGACCAAAACGTCTTTCCCCCCATGTAGTGCACAATGGCGCAGTCCGTGTGCAATCAATGTATGGGACACAGTAAGAAAATCACAGTGACACTGTTCATTAGCACAGGTTTTAAAATGGCAATGTTGAAAATTTGGTCAAACAATTCCTAAAAATGACTGTTTTACGAACGTGCATTGCACAGTTCCCATGCACGCTCGTAGGTTTGCCAATTTTCAATATTTCCACTCCAGATTTTCAACATTGGCATTTTACCGCACTTCCTTATGAGCAGTACAGCTGTCATTTTTCACATCCTGCCCAAAACGTGTTTCCGCCTATGTAGCGCACAATGGGAGTAACAAACAGGTCATGCTGACAATTTATTGTACAAATACCAGTAATCACACAGGGCATTAGGATAAAGCACCACACATGCCAAACACCACTGCAAATACCTGCAAGCGAACGTTCGGCATTGACAAATACTTGTTTTTGTTACCCTGCACTGCACATTCTCCAGCCTATCCCTATCCTTCCTGAGTTGAGAACGCCAGAACCGGGTGTATTATTCCAGGTGTGGCCTCACTAAGGATCTATAGAAGGAAAATGTCGTCTTTCTGTCTGCTATCAATACCCTCCTGATACATCCCAACATCCTACTCACTTTGCTGAATGCCTTGTTGCAGTGACATGATTGTTTGAGGGAGTCACTGATGATAACTCCAAGGTCCCATTCCTCAGCCATAGTACTAAGTCTTACCCTACCCATCCAGTACTGTGTTGGGGGTTCTTGTTCTCTAGCTGCATTAGATTGCACTTTTTGGTGTTGAATTTCAACTGCCAAATCTTATACCACTCATTTAGCTTTGTAAGTCACTCTGCATTTCCATGATTCTGTCATCACTATCCACCATCCCAGACAGCTTAGTGTCATTTGTGAAGAGGCACAGCCTGTCACAGATTCCCTTGCCAATGTCGCTGATGAACATATTGAAGAAGACTGGACCCAGGACAGAGCACTGTGGTACACTGCTTATGGTCTTCCTTTCCTCTGATTTGATCTCATTGAACACAATCCTCTGCTGCCTCCACTTGAGCCAGTTACCTACCCAGTTTACTATCTCCTTAGATGCACCCAGGTCCTCCATCTTCTTTAGCAAGTGTTTGTGAGGCACCAAATTGAAAGCCTTGCTGAAGTCGAAGTGGAGCAGTTATACAGTGTGCCCCTATTCAATTCCCTCATCACCCAATCGAAGAAAACTGTCTTATTGATTTGGCCTTCAAGGCCTTCCTGTAATGAATCCATGCTGTTTACTATCCTGGAGAGCACTTCTCTCAAGTAATCAACAAGGTCCTTTTGACCAGTGAATCCAACAGGTTCCTTTCAATACAGGTATGGCAGAAAGGTCTGCAGTTCCCCACTTGTTCCTTGTCTCCCCCACCATGAAGCAGAATGATGTCCATCACCATCAGATCCTTTGGAACTACCCTTATCCTTAGTAACTTGTTGAATACACCTTCCAGGGATCAACAAGTACTACTGACAACTCCTGAATAACCTCAGATGCAACCCATCTGGTCTAATGGCATTATTCATCTTTCTGTTTGCCATCCCTTTCTGGACTCTTATACTTGTAAACATTAGCTGCCTCATCTCTGGGCCCCATTTAGTGGCCACTTTGATGCCACTCTATGGCAAGGACCACGGTTTCCTCCCTAGTGAAAACTGAGCAAAAGTAATTACTAAGGACAACAGCCTTTTGCATGATCTCCTTTAACGCCCTGCTCTCTTCAGATAGCCTTATAGTTTCCCCTAATTTCTTCTTTTTTCCCTAATATAGCAGAAGAACTGTTTTCTCTGCCTTTGACCCCCTCCACAGTACCCAGCTCTGTGATTGATTCTGCCTCCCTAGCTGCCCTCTTTCCCTCCCTGTTTTTCATTAGGCATTATCTGTCTGAGCCTACCTTTTCTGTAAATGTTTAAACATCAAAACATTTACAGAAAAGGCAGGATCAAACAGATATGTAAAAAAATAAAGTGGATTTTGTTTTTGTTGTTGCTAGTGAGTTTAAAAGATGAGATGGAGAGGCTGTGCATGGCATGATTATTACATTTTTGTTAGGTTTTCGCAAAAGTCATAGCACCACTACTGCCCTCCTCAAAGTCACATCAGATACTCTAATGGCTATGGACTCCGGTCTCCTCATCGGTGCAGTTTTCATCGACATGACTAAAGCGTTTGACCTAGTTGATCACTCCATCCTTCTAGCTACCCTTGGATCATTAGGCTTCTCAACTAATGTTGTAAGATGGTTTGGGAACTACCTATCTGAAAGGTCTCAAATTGTGAAATACAATTGTACCCTCTCAGACAAAACCACCATAAACATTGGGGTGCTGCAAGGCTCCATCCTTAGGCCCCTACTTTTCTCTCTTTTCATAAATAACATCTCCACCGACCTCCACAGGACAGTCTCCCTGCTATGTGCTGATGACATTGTGCTGTATGCTAGTGCTAAAAGCATTTAAAACATAAATAGTCTACTCTCTCTTGACTTCCAGCTAATACAGGAGTGGTTATTTACTCACAGGCTTGTAATAAATGAGCCTAAAACCCAAGCAATGCTCTTTGGATCAAATGCGAAGCTCAAACATGCCTGACCCAAATTTAAAGTCACTACCTTAAAAAGCTCAGTAGTTGGGGTAGTAAATTTGTTTAAATATCTGGGCGTCACCCTTGATCCATCACTAAATTTCGACTTACATATCAATCAGACCTGCAAACTGGTAAACGCCAGACTTGGAGTAGCCAACTGAACCAGCTATGTGCTCAGTCCCTCAGCAAGGCTTGCCATTGCCTGTCGCATACTCCTACCATCACTTACCTATAGTGCTGCAACATATGCCTCTGCGTGCAAATCAATCCTTTGGAAATAGGATGTCACGTATAACAACATCTGTCACTATGTGTCCTCCTCACACTGGCTGAAACACCACTGTCTCCTCTATTCTGACCTGGGATGGCTTCCTCCTACTGAACTAAGGCTACTAGCTTATGGCTCTATCATTGACAATATGGGCCATTCATAAATACCTAAATCCCTGGCAGACCTCTTCCAAAACCTGACACCTTGCTATGGATTTACGTTCTACTGACCAGGCTCTTGTTTTCATCCCCAGACATAGCGCCACAAAAGGAGCTAGTGCTTTCGTCTGCCATGCCCCCAGATACTGGAACTCACTTCCACTAGCCTTGCGTCAATCACCATCTCATGCATCTTTTAAAAAAGGGTTGTGAAATTATCTTGATACTTCCCACAAGTGCTCCTGCTTCAAACCTCCTAGCTTTTCCATCCGCCTTATCTCTCCTTTCTGATCTGCCCCTCTGTACGCATTGCAGTTCTCCTCTACCTATCTGCCCCACCTCCCACCTCACTTCTCTCTCATTCCCTTTTCATGTCTCTTACTACTATCACTTACTATTATCCCTCTCCCAAGTTAACTAGTCAATCCCTTATTAGTACTAAAATGTTTAATCTGTTATGTTTCTTCTTCCCCAAAGCAAACTGTGGTATAATTTTAGTTACTGTACAGCTCCTGTTTTATCTTTTCCTACACCATTACTGAAACCTCCTTGTTTTTAGCTACTTTTACAACCTGCTTAAATCGATTTTGTACTTTTATTGGAATGTCTTCCCTGTTATGATATTGTCAATGATTTTTTGTACTTGTATTGGAATGTCTTCACTGTATTGTTGTACTGTACCCTCCCAGGTCATGCCTGAAAATAGTCATTGTTATGGCTAGTCCACTTACCCAGTAAAAAAACTAAATAAATAAAAAATAAAGGGAAAGGGCAAATTGTTTATCTTGGAGAGGCACACTAAGTTGAGCGTTTTTAATGCAACATGGGAGAACAAGGAAGTTACATGACTTGCTCAGGGTCACACGGTATGCATGTGGGAGCTATGGGATTTAAACCTAAAAAAAAAGTTCCATAATACACAGTTGTGCTGTCACAGATATGTATTACAGGATTTTGAAAGTGCTAGTTTCTGTGTATTAGCATGACTAAGCAGTAATTATAATGAAAATAAAAACATGATTTGGCTCTTGGGAAATCAAAACACACGTATATGTACTGCTGCTTACTGCTCAAATCATTTTCCATGCCACATGACATGATCATCTAGATATCGAAATATGAGCTGATGACATTCCTCAAGAGTTCACAGACTTCAAAGTTGCCAAGTTTGCCTAAGAGGAACTGAAATAAATAGGTGTCTAAAACAGTTTGCACCATACCTCAGTGACGGGTGAAAGAAAGGTAGACTTTCAGTTATTTGTATTAGGTCTTTATTTCTAGCAATAGTAGCTGGGAATTTGATATGCTGCAAATCCAAGGATATATTGGTTAAATGAGCTTGAAATACAAGGCTGTTGTCCAGAGATATGCTGAATTACTCACATATAAATAGGAAAGACAGTGATCCAGATGGTTTGCTATCCTCACGGATGCAATTTGTTTCAATAAATTTAAATTGGCTACTTAGTATCCAATTCATATAAACCCTGTGAAAACTAGCCCATGCTGTGAGATTAACATGGAATAGGAAAGAAAAACACCTAAGTCAACAGCACAATCTGCAATGCATTAAGTATACATATATTCCTGTAAAGGAAAGACTTGCACTATGGACTGTATTATTTAGCTCAGCTATTCTGCACTGTTTGAGTACTGGGGTTATTGCTTGCATCTTGCCATTTTGCTCTCGCTTCTGTCCTTCTGACTGTGATGTTCCTTGCATTTCTCTGCCTTCTCCATTTCCTCCTACTACTATCCCCTCCACATCCTTCCCCCCATTCAATTCTCCTACCCTCCCTTCCCTCCCCATGAATAATATCCCCTTCTTTCCCTATTCATCTTGCCTCCTCCCTCCTATTCACCCTGGTCTACTGCCTTCCCCTTCCTTCAAACTGGAGTTTCTACACTGTGCCTCCTCTCCCTTCATCACTCCTGCTCCCCCTGCTCTCCAACCCACTCCAAGGAAAAGAAGCCACATTCTGGCCTCCTCCTCATTCTCTTGTGCCTTCTCCTGTCTGGCACTATAGCATCCAACTCTGGTCCCTCCCCTTTCTCCCTTCCTCCCTTCCCCCACAGCTGCCAGTGGTCTTTGTGTCTACCATCTGAATGATAGAAGCCTTCTACCTAAACTCAACCTTCTCTCTGTCTGGGTTCAACTACACTCTCCTGATGTCCTATGTATCTTTGAGTCCTGGCTCTTCTCCAGGACTCCAGACTCTAGCCCGACCCTTCCTAACATGTCTTCAGGAAGGACAGGGAAAAAATGGGGGAAGGGCTGCCATCTGTGTCCGCCACAGCCTCTCATGTACTATGACTTTCAGGGAGGTCATATCCTCCTCCTCCATTTAAGATGTCTTAGTCAGGCTTTCATTGCCCTCCTTGGTACCTATATTGATTGTGGTTGTCTATGCCTCTCCAAAGATCTCATGTTCATCCTTGGTTGACTCTTTTTCCTCCATCACTTCTCATTCCTCCACATGTGAATTGATCCTCCTTGGGGATTTTTTTTAATACTTACCTTACTGAGGAGTCATACAGTTAGTACAGAACACCATATCATACAGACATCCAAGATGTATCACAGTACATATACTGGACATGTATATTATGGGGCATTCAACAAGGTGATTTGGTATGCATTGTATTCTCCTTCCATTTTATCCCTATTTTAAATTAAAAATGCTGTATTTAAGTCTAATTACTAAAAACATATGAGCCATTTCTTTTCAAATAAATCTATCTGTTGACTTGTGTATAACTGTTGGTCTCACGGCAATGTTGGGCTATTCATCTCACTGGGCACCCAAATTCTCTGAACCAGTATGGTCATCCGCCCTGATATCATTATTCCTCACCGTCATCCTCTCCAATATCTGATGCTGTGCCTCTAGACACAGTCCATCATTTCATTTTTATGTTGCTTGCATGCATGTGCAAGAAACATAGTGCCATCATCGGAGATTTCGGAGGTGTGTCACCTCCTCCTCCAATTCAGTCAGTGTGCTGGCAGGCATGGCCCCTGTAAGCCAATGCATTTTGGAGCTGTCTATGACTTACGCTCCAAAATGCAGTAACACTCTGATTGAAAGGGAGCTATGCTTCAGTGAGCACCGATAAGAGGCTGCTCACCGCCAGCTCCCCACCCGAGTGTGCACGCTCAAGATGCACTGTATAGCTGACGGGGTGCCCAATCCTGCCTGCTGAGCTGCATCCCCCGGTAGGTGCCACGCTGGGAGCCCACCCAGCGTGGCAAGCAGTCCATGGCCGATGGGTGCCCAATCCCCGTCGGCTGAATGCCCCAACATCCTTGTGCCAAGCTGGAGCCCACCCCAGTGTGGCAAACATCCACGACATCTTTTTTTTTTGAAACCTGTAAAGCAGCGGTCCCTGGCGGCGTCTCCCAGCCTCCCCTCCACAACCCGCACCCACACTCGCACCCAGCCTCCCACACCCCTCACCCCATACTTACCTCCGGACTCGGTAGCGGCGATCTTGGTGGACCGGGAACACGTCTGCACTCTTCAAAGCCGACCGCGAACTGAGGAAATGCGGTAGCTGTATAATGGGCTAGATAAGGGGATTTCAACTTTGTTGCATATCTCAGTCATTTTTGGAATTTTTGCACCAAATTTTCAACATGGGGTTTTGGGACCCCTTCTCATGAATGATGTCACTGTCAAAGGCGTTATTCGGGCGAAGGGTGATTTTATGCAGTGACTGCGCGGTAGTGCGAAATCACCCTTGGGCCTGAATACTGCCATGACAGTGACATCATTCATGAGAAGGGGTCCCAAAAACCCCATGTTGAAAATTTGGTGCAAAAATTCCAAAAAATAACTGTTTTACGAGTGTGTGTTGCGCAGTTCCTACGCAGGCTCGTAAGTTCACGAAATTTCAATATTTTCACTCCAGATTTTCAGCATTGCCATTTTATCACACCTCCTAATGAGCAGTACAGTTGTCATTTTTCACATCCTGCCCAAAACATGTTTCTGCCCATGTAGCGCACAATGGTGCAGTCGGTGTGCGAACTCAGTGTATGGGACACATTAAGAAAATCACAGTGTCACTGTTCATGAGCAGAGATCTTAAAATGGCAATGTTGAAAATTTGGTGAAAGAATTCCTTAAAATGACTGTTTTACGAGCGTGCATTGCGCAGTTCCTACGCACGCTCATAAGTTCGCAAATTTTCAATATTTGCACTCCAATGACTTCCAAATACCTAAACAGCACACAGAACCAAGCAACATTCGGCATTGACAAATGCTTGTTTTATATACTTCTCCAACCTATCTAGGACCTGGTATGTTAGTCTTTTCATGATATCCCTTCTGTTATGCTCTCCCATTCTGTAAGCTGGGGGGAGGGGGTGTCATTTTGGAACCATGTTCTAGTTATTGCCTTCCCCATGGCTGCAATGCAAATATACCATATATAATGGGAGCTGGCCCCTTTTACTGTTCAGGGGGGAGAACCAGAACCAAGTTCTGCATGTGCCAAGGTGCCAGGATTTTGAATAAAGCTTGCAGTTGTGTAGTGACCCATGCTCTGAATGCATTTAAGGCCAGACACGTGTAGAATATTTATTTATTTATTTATTAATTATTTAACTTTGTTGAATGGCTGAGTGCACTGGCAGTGAGTACCTTTTTCAGGCATGACCCAGGTGCAGGAGCACAAACAAAACAGGGAGTACAATGGATACATAAGAGAAACAGTAGGATAGTCATAAACATGGACATTTGTAGCTTATTATGGAGTAAGAAACACTGGATGGAAAGAAACAAAGGTGGGTAGCAATGCTATAACATATGAGGATGGAGTTACAAAAAGTGAGTGGGAGAGGAAGTGGGAAATGGGAGAGGGGAACAGAAAGAAGGGAGGGAGGGGACAGAGGGAGTAAGGAGGAGAGGTGATAAGTGCATAGCTTGTTAGGGGAGGTGGGCACAAGGGGTTCAGAGGTTGTGTAAGCAGTTTCAGGGCTGAATGAGGAATAATTATTTTTAATAGCTTAGTAAAGGCCAAAGGGAGGAGGATTTTTAACAGGAGGAGGTAGGAATTCCAAATAGAAGCCACTTGGTAACTAAAGAAAGGCTGTCCCAAATTGATGTGAAACATAGGGACTACTACAGTATATTGTTATTAGATGCAGAGTGGGATGAGGGGAGATCGAAGAACGTGATTTGGTTGCTGAGGTAAGCAGGGGCCCCAGTGTGCATGTTTTTCTTGACAAGTGTGGCAAGTGTCATATTGACTTTGAGGTCAGGAGGAAGCCTGTTGAGGGATTTAAGGGCTGTACAGTGGTGGACATGGGACCTACAACCTCAGGCAAATTTGCTGATTTTATAGCAGAATATGTGAGTGTGAGTAGCCAGAGCCTTCCCACAAGCTGCCCAACATGCTACTGTGGTAATCCAGACCCATTTGACTTTATTTTTTGGGTTTATGAAGTGTCTCATTTTTCTTTTCAGGCATATTCCTACCGTCTGGGGACAAGGAAGTTTTGAAGAGCCCTCCCAGATCTTAGTCCATTGTTGCTCGTGAGGTAAAATCCACATTTTCCTCCCATTTAGTACAGAAATATACTGAGGCCATTTTGGGTGTTAATTACTGATAGAGATTGCCCCCTTATGGTCAACTGACATAAGTAAGTGTTCCAGGGCAGGGTTTCCTGAGGTTTCATTAATATCCCCCTTTGTCTTTCTGAGTTGTGTCTGAATATAGCTTCTAAGCTGGAAGTAGCAAAACTGGTCTCTGTTCAACCACCAAAGTGTTGTCCTACATTCCTAAAAAGTTTTCAAAACCAACCCCTGTATCATCTGGCCTGGATATCTACAGTCACTTCTCACCTGCCTGATGAACCACGTGTGACTGGGTGAAAATGGCTCATCCCATGCAAACCATTTATATTTCAGAGTTGTTCCCTCATCTGAGAGTACTTAAGACATCTGTCCCAGGCTTTGAAGGTGAACATACGGACATATGACGTATGAAGAAGCCAGTAGAATAAGGCCATATGGTCTATCTAGTCTGCTCATATTGCAGGGTCCTCAGCTTAAGCTACTGACCCTGCCCTCCTTCCCAATCCATCTTTCCCCTCCTTCCACCTTTCCTTTGAACTCATTTCTCTCTAGCTGTAGCCCAGCTTCTCTTGAAGCTCCCCACCATCCTCAATGAAACCACATCTTCTGTTAGCACATTCCAAGTTGCCACCATCCTCTCAGTGAAGAAGTGCATTCTAGCCTCCATCCTAAACCTTCCTCCCTCCAACTTTGGGGATCGGGAGGGTCGCTCGACCACCAGGGAAGGGGACAAATAACTATATTTTCATATCAGTACAGAAGCATCAGGGATCGGAGAGGGGGGGCCACTCAACCACCAGGATATTTATATACATTTATTTCGGGGACATCAGGGATCGAGGAGGAGGCGGGACCACTAGACCACCACTGAAGGGAACAAATAAATATATTTATTTATCAGTAAGGAGACATTGGGGATCAGAAACAAATAAATATATTTATTTATCAGTAAGGAGACATTGGGGATCAGAAAGGGGGGCACTCAACCACCAGGGAAGGGAACAATCTTTTTTAACTTAATGGAGACATCGGGGATCGGGGAGGTGGGACCGTGACACATTGCCACAAACAGGCAACTCTCCCAGAGAATTTTCTAAAGTACCTTTAGACTAGCTAAGGTACTTGAACATTATCCCTCTGGGAGAGTTCTGAAAATCTCACATTAGGATATGTGGCAGCTTGCATCTGCCACCTGTCCCTTAGCACCAGGTCGCATCCTGTTTTTGGGTGCATGGGCAGCACAAGGGCCTGCGGTTGATGCAGGCTGCTTTTGTGAATAGCTCAGGGGTCATATTATTTTATTTTTTTATTCTTTGTTAACCAGGTAAGGTCCACTAGGCACAACTGCCTGTTTTCAGGGGCAACCTGGGAGCTTATTTTGATGCAAGGTGCCACTTGCGCCATGTATGTTTGACGCAGACACCTTGCATCAATCTATGTGCTTTGAGAATCGAGCCCAGTGTGTTATTTTATTCCTGTACTTCTTAACCACTACCCACAATGATGTATTCAGCTGAATCAAAGATACCATGTGGACCTGCATAAAACTACCTGGAATGTCAGAGTGGGAGCTATATAAAGACTTCAATAAAGTATTTTGTCCATGGTGAAAGATCGGAAATTACCTCCATGAAGGTGTACAAATGTTGGACTTTCTCATTTTAAAGGTCTTTTCTGCATTGTGCTTTTCCATAGCAAAATGTCAATTTGGCTTAACGATGGGCACTATGCATGAAAGATACATGGTGTGTGCAGCCACGTGTAGTGCCAGTGCGTAAGCACTATGATGCAAAGAGACACACGCCGCCCAAAGGAGGCATACATGAAAGGTGCACAGTGTGCACACAGCCAAAGCATGTATTGGTATGCAAGCACCCTGCATGGCATGTACGTGGGGGCAGGGCTGCGTAGCAGCATAGCGATGTTGGCCATACGCGCATGCACGATGGCCCTTATGATGGAACTCCACACAAGTGGCGTGGAGTAAGATATGCTGTGTAAAGTGTGGCACAAGGTAGAGCAAAGCACCTGAAGGATGCCAGCACAAGTGTGCAGGTGGCAGTAGGCTGCCAGCACGGGACTGACGTGCCCACACACACACACGATGCAGCTGCACGTGGATGTGTGGCAACAGCAGTCATACGTGGCCATGTAACACTGCAGCTGCACAGCCATGCTGCATGGTGGGCACACAGCACAGTAGGCAGACGCTGCAGCCACACATGGCATGGAGTGGACACACACACACCACCACAAGACAGGATGAGCAGGGGCAATGGTACGCACACCAGTGGAATGTGCAGATGCCCCACCACTCAAGCTGCATGGCCACACCAGCATGACACTGCCCAGTGAATGGCAACACACGGGCACACAGCCATGACAACCAGGGCAAGCCACTGGTAAGACCAAGCCAAAAACATGCATTCCCCAGGAGACAGTGACCACACAGATATATGCAAAGACATTTATTGTCTGAGGTGTACAACAGAAACACAGGTCTGTAATAACAACAACCACCCAACCTCCCCACAAACACACACCCCCATGAGCCATCCGCATCCCCAACAATCCCCCAGGGCCACCCACACACCCTGCAACACCCAATGCAAACACCCCTGTACACCTGCCTGCATGCTCTCCAGCAGATAACCCAATACCGAAAGCAACAACTGTACAGCACCCCAAAGTCCAGCAGCCCAGTGCTGCAGCAGCCCCGATACCCACCACGCCTAACCCTAGGCAGCAGAGTCTGGCCACAGTAGAAGGCAATAAGGATGAACAAAGTGGTAAAACAGAATGTCCAGTGGATGCGGCAGCAACCACCTCATTCTGCCAGTCACCAGTGACCTCCAGCTGGCACTACAGAGGTCCAGTGATCACTGATGATGGCCCTTCCACCATCTCCTTACGTGGGCCAGGCCTGGTAGGGGTGGACCTCCCACTGACACACTCCTCATCCCCAGTGTCCTGTGTCTCCTCCTCTGGTGGGTGCTGACCTCCATCCCAGAGCATTATCTGCCTGACTGGGCCTCTGTACTGCTGCAAGAAAGGGGACACATTAGTATCGGTAGCAACATGCCCACAGGCCACACACCCCACAGGCCATGTGCCAGAGTACTCACCGGTGAGGGACATAAGTCTCCCACCCCGATATTCATTGTCTTCACAGAAGAGGTCCCCTCCAGCACCCTTCAAGTACAGGTACCCAGGGATTGAGGTTTAGTATCACATGCATCTCACTGGCATCAAGGAGACATAAACCTTCACCCCATCTGGTTGCACCTGGAGTGACAGCTCCAGGTGGCTTGGCATACCATGATGGTCCTGTGGAGCACAAGGGACAGAGCTCAGTATACTATACTATACTCCCTGCACATATGCCTGAGACCCCAGACCCACTGATCAGCCAACCCACATACCCATACTCTCACACTTGAAGGCCCTGATTGCCCACAGGTTGCCATAGCCCCAGTTGTCCATGTAGTCTTCCTTTGCTACATGGAATAGGTGTCAGGAACTCTGCCTTGCATGTCAGCACTCCCACAAGGCACATGGCACCAAGGAATGCCCTTTAAGGATCACTGACTCGTGACTGGCAGTATATTGCAGACCGCAGGTGCTGGTACACTGCTGCACAGGAAGCAGTGATTGTGCGATGGGATGTGTCCGAGATGTACTGCTTCACGTTCACCTACTTGCTGACCTCACTAAGAGGTGTCGCTGCCACAGCCCACATCTGCATGTGTATCTCACATGACTGGATGCCTCTGCATTGTGGGACACCAACTGCATTGAGTGGTTCAGGCTACTGTGGCCAGCCATCACCCAGCTGTGTGACAGCATCCACAGCGTCATTGAACCAAGAACACGGCAGTCACACACCATGTCTGCAGAGACAAAGATGCTATGCACCCTATGATACTCTGCCACTGGGTCTCTCCAGTGTGTGATGGGTGGCGCCGTCAGGGTGGGGCAGTTCTCTGTGTCAAGGGTTGTGGCATAGGTGATGGATGCCCTCCTCTTGCATCTTGGGAGCATGTTGCATTCCCAGCAATACCAGCTGACCTCAGGGTGACTAAGGAGGCATTCTACAACATGCATGGCATGCCTAATATTTGCAATGCTAGAAGACACACACATTGCCATATTCATGCCCCGAGCCATGAGGAGGCAACAGGAACCACAAAGGCTTTAACAGCATCAATTGACAGGTGGTATGTGATGCTAGGGGCATGATTATGGACGTGTGTGCTAAGTACCCAGGCTTGACACATGATTCATACATCCTGGACAGCTCTGGACTGGGTGCAATGCTACATGCTGGACAGCTGGATGGGTGACTTCTTGATGTGTGGCACTATCATTGCAAGGTACGAGACACATGTCACAGATACGCATACATGTACTGATGCATTCTTCCCCCTACTGCAGGTGACAGCGGGTATCCACTGCTGACTAAACTCATGACACCATTCCATACCCCCGCTACACCTGCAGAGGTTGCCTACAACACAGCACACAAGCAGACCAGGGTCGTCATACAGCAGACTATTGGACAGCTGAAGATGCAGTTCTATTGCCTGGACAACACCAGTGGCAGATTCATTATGAGTCCAGCAAAGGTGTGCAAGGCGTTCACGGTGTGTGCCATGCTGCACAACATCGCGAAGAGTGGGAATGTGCCAATGCCTGCCGTGGCTCGACAACCCCAGGGGGATGGGGATGATGAAGAAGCACCTGTCCATGTGCCAGGGATGGCGGGTGTTCATATGAACCGGCAGGTGCTTGTGGAGGGCACATTCAGGCACTGACACCACAACATGCATGCACCTGGTGGGTATTGCCACAGGCGTGGCGCTGGACCCTAGCATACCTCACCACCCTGACATCGTGCAGCGGTGTGCATGGCACTGTGGCCTATTCACCACATGTAGGGGCATCACACACCAGGGTGCGGGTGGGCCTGGCAGTACACAATGATGAGAGCAGCCTGAGTGTACTGAGTATCCAGTGGGTGGGTGTGCGTGAGTGTGTGTGTGTGTATGTGTGTGTGGGGTGGCGGTTCTGCATCACTGTGCCATGCCCGTTTGAGCGTTGTCATGCATTCGGGTGTGCGGTCTTTGTTGTGCGCTTGTGCATGTGCCCACATTTGGCGTGTCCTGCCACGTGGCACTGTGTCTGTGTTCTACCCTGTTACCTCAGTATATGGTCATGCCTGTAGCCTTGCGGATGCACGGCTGCTGAGTCTGTGTGCTGGTTGCCTACTGCGGGGTGCACACCTGCCTCTGCATCCCACAGTGGCGCCATCCATTACAGTGCGCTCACTACTGGTGCCGTCTGCTGGAGCTATGCGCACGTCACACTCTGATGGCCCCTCAGTGGCACCATATACCTGCATTGGCTGTGTGTCCACTGCCCATGGGTCCTCAGCATTGGGACTGCTGGACATGGCATCGGCACGGCATGGCAGTGTCTGGCTGCCCCCACTCCATCTGCGGTGTGCAGCCTGCAGGTGGCGAGTACTGCATGCCCATGTCAGTTGCCACTGCCCGTGTGTGCTGTCCTGGTTGCTCACTGGTGGGGGTGTGCCACACTAGCTCCTGGATACCCTCCAATACTACCGCACAGTGCAGAATGGCCTCATGTATGGCCCGTTGCACCATGGTTTGTGCCTCCACTGCTGCAGTGTTATGCTGCTGTGCCTCTAGCCTGTCATGCTCCAGCTGCTGCAGCTGGCGGTACTGGCCCTCCATGTATGTCTGGGACTGTGCAGTCCTGGTACATGTCTGGGTGCAGTCTGAGGGGTCCTCATTGCCACTGTTGATGTGTGGCACCATGGTGTGTGGTTGCCTTGATGGCCAGGGGGGCCACCTCCAGCGATCAGTGTTACGATGTTGGCAGCGGCAGCATGTGTGTGGCGCATCATGCCACCTGTTTGCCCATGGGAAGGCTGCATGTCAGTCCCTGTGGCTGTATTGCTGCCAGTCCCAGTGTTCTCTTCATGGGGGATGATGGTTCTGTCTTCCTCTGTGTCCATCTCCATCAGGGACTCCATCACTGGCTCTGTACCTGTTGGTGTACATATTGTATGTTAGGTGGTTGCTGGCCGGTCGCCCTCCAATGCAGCCCTCTGGTGCATGCATACTTACCTGAACAATCCTCTCCCTGTTGCTCTGTTGCATGTGCTGCCAATGTCATGGTGGTGGCAGGCTGCTCCCTGGTGGGTACCTCTCCTCCTGTCAGGCAATGTGACACCTGTCAGTACATATCATGGCTGTCAGTGGGCATGGTGCTGGCTGTGCTGTCACCATGTCATGTATGTGGGCTGTCCCTACCTGCAATGCTGTCCACACCTTCTGCCTCTCCGTAGATGGTGACATCCATCATTGTCTCTGCCACCAGTTGCTCTAGGGGTGTCAGCTGACTGTTGGTGCATGGCGACCCACCCCCATGTCTCTGTGTGCCCTTCTGCCGGTGGCGAGTTTCCACTTGACAGTGGCCCTCAGGTCCTACCATTTATGCTTTATGGCCGCGATAGTACGTGCCTCTGTCCCAGCAGCATTGACTGCAGTCTGTATGCCTAGCCACAGTCTGGTCTTGACCTCAGCTGGTGTGGCTGAGGCCTCCACATCGTACAGGTGGCTGTAGTTCTGCCATATGTCAGCTACCATTACTGTGACCTGCTCACTGGCGAAGTTGCTCACTCTGGACCTGCCACTGCCCCTTCTGCGTCCGTGTCCTCACCCACATCCACCTCATCCTTTACCCCCCAACCTCCTCTGCTTGCTGCAGCTGTTGCTCAACATCTCCTTCTTGGTCTACCATTGCATCCTGTGCATTTCCATCACGTGACATTCTCAGCCATGCTTTTGTGTGGGTGGTACACTGCCATATATGGCGGGGTCAAGGGATGTTCCCATAATTAGTGCTCTACCCATGTTGCTTGTGCATTCTGCTGTCGGTTTCTCAAGCCACCCCCCTGCGACGTATGAACCTTGGTGAATGCTTTGTACCTTCATAACACTCGCACCATGTAGCTGTGTGCCTTGCCTATGCTGGTTTTGGTATATTTTCCGCACTTTTGTGCATAGAGCCCAGTGTTAGTATTTCAGTGACATTGTATAGTGTGGGTAGAAGCACTGTTTATTCCACTAGATTGAAATGTAGCTACCTTATGTAGAAATAATGAATTATTAGTTACCAATTGCAGTTATGTAATGAACTGTAACTGTGATCTTTATCTGTCTCTAAAGAAATTCTATGACACTGTTTCTGAAGCAATCCTTGCTTTTGATATGCACAATATGTTTTATAAAATGGGAGAGAAATCCTTCATCTTGATTGGTCGTTAGCCTTGCATTAGAAGTGTCTAATGCATGTCTGAAAAAAGTGCTGCCAGGCGGACACAGGACAGTAATGAAATCTAGGAGCCACTAGAATGTTCAAAATTGAGAGTCGCCATTTTCCTCGCTTATTGTATTACACAACAGCTGTCTGTCAATCTGTCTGCCAAAACTCAGATCAACAAAAAGGAAAATATACTTGAAAAATTCATATTCATTTTAATATTATGTGTGGGTCTTTGTGATCAGTGCCCCCACTGGCCAGCCCCATACAGCCACTCGCTCCCTCATGTTATTTCTTCAGCAGCCACACACCTGCCAGCAGTCCTTGCAAGCTCTGTTCACAGAGAACTGCCTTCTAAACTGAATCATACCAGCACACGTTATTAGAACACTGAGGCACTTGTTGTTTTCTTACTCTGTCACCACATACAGGGACTGTACGCATTTATTTAATTTTATTTATTTGAATTTTGTTGACTGGGTAAGCCTTCTGAGACCAACAGTCCCTTTTTCAGGGGCGACCCAGAGTTAGTTACATAAATGAAAGTACATGGCATTGATCATCGTACAGTACAGTATACCATCATACAGTACATAGGCAAACATATTAGAGAAGTCAGTACAGAATAATGGTTTGATCTACAATTAGGTCAGCTTACTTGTGGAGACACTGGAGAAAAAATACAGTCACACAGTGTAACGGCATGGGGCAAGCCATTAGTTACCATAGTACAATAACAGGAACAATAGGAGACTAACTACATACTTACCATTTTAGGAAGTGCTGTCGGGTTTGAGGTAAGAGCTTATAATCTTTATAGCAGTATCGGTGCCTGCCTCAGGAGGGGGGGTTGACATGAGTATCCTAGTTCAGGGGGATAAATGCATTGTGGTAGTGTCACTGTTTTCCTCCCACCAGGCAGCTGGCCCACCAGCTCAGTTGTTCACAACACACAGCTGTCAAAGTAATTTAACGTGTATGTACAAGAACAAAGAGTACTACACTATGGCAACACTTACCAGCATAATATGACAGTGAATGTGCACATCTGCTGTAGCTACATGGCTTTCCTCCTTCCCAGCCAGTCACTCGCTCACTCTCTCACAGCATGCAACTGTTAGGGTCATTTTTAAACATGTGCAGTTTGGAGAAAGATGAGTACTGCACTAGGACAACACTTACCAACATAATTTGTCCACTATAAATGTTATTTTTATGACTGTGTATGTGTGTGTGTGTGGGGGGGGGTCAGGAAAGCCATAGCAACCACATCAATGCTCATCCACAGAGGCCATAATTGGTCAAAAATCATTAACTATTTGACATAAAAACACTTTTAATTTTTGAAACTTATACATTTTCATCTCTGTCCCAATGTTAAGTTCAGAGTCCCATTTTATAAGCACAGTAACACATGCCAGGATGTATATTACCCTATTCTAATGAGCGGCCAGGGCTGAAGGCACTGGCCTATGCCCTGGTCATGCATTGGAATTGTCTAATGCACCACGTTGTATCTTATTGCTTACTTCGCTTTAGACAGCAGGGTAGCCAACCAGATGAATTTTGCCTGGACACTGCACTTCGTAAGAGAGTGTGTTTACTCTCATAATTGTTCTTTAAACTGATTGACCACTGCTACCTTTATAAAGATCTGTACTAAACCCCCTGACAGAGCTCTGTGGAGCAAAGTGCTGGAGCGCAGGATGGTGGGTGCTCTGTGAGCAAGACTGTTCTTACTTATTTTACTTCTTGAATTTGTTTTGCTGCTGCCCTGTAAGATGATGGGCTTAGGAATGCTGTTGGTCAACAGCTGCCATCTTTATGCACTAATGCACTTCAAGAATTTTTTCACATGAGAAACTGTGCCATGAAGCTTAACATAATCTTAAAAACAAACTTACAAGTCTGCTGTTTGGTGTGCTCTGAGCAGTGCAACCTGTTGCAATATTGCAATGCTAGCCAGTGCTATATGCACTAAGGATTAATAATGATTGGAGTGAGCAGCTCACTCTGAAGGTACACTAAGTCCTTCTGGAGATAGTGTTATTGTGTGATATAATGAGATTTTGAAAAAATTCTATTGGTTACATTTGAAAACAGGTTTTCCAAGCTAATAATAACACGTGATCCTGACCCTTATTTATGTAATGTACAGAACCCCAAGCTCAGATGTATTTTCATCGTGTTTCATGTTGGTCAGTAGCCATCTAAACTATTGGATCTGCAATTTTAAGGTTCTAAGAATAGGTCTTCATGATGTGAACAGACATTCATTATGCAACTGTGAAGGAAAAGGGGCAGAAGATTTAAAGTATGTACTATTCAACTGTACTTGATATTCAGTTTTAAGACAAAACTATCTAGGCGCATTTCTTATTTATAACTCAATTCCAGATGATGAAATGGTATCATTCTTTTGACTACTTTTGAAAAGTATGTGACTGAAAAAGTTGTCCAGTTTCTTGAAAAGTGTTACAATTAGAAAAGACAAAAAAAGAAAGGGTTAGTTATCTTCTTTTATGTGTAATACTATATAAGTAGAAGGATTTTTAGACATAAAAGTCTTTTTAATGACTGTTTGTTGAACCATTTTTAAAATGATTTCTGATGTTACAGTCTTCCTTTTTGTGTTTGCTAGCATGTGTAGCATGATGCTAACATCTTGTTACAATAAAGACTTTCAGAGGTGTGTCACTGTATGGTCCATTGCAACTCAAGCTTCAGTGAGCTTGACAGTGACAGCCCAACCAGGAGCAGGCTGATGGTGACACTGCTCAACCTGGCTGACAGGTGTAAACTTCTCATAGCTGAAAGGCTAGGACAATACTACTCTCTGAGCAGTTCAATATAAGATGACACCCAACAGCCAGCTAAGTGGCATAATCATCAGCCTGCTGGTCACAGGGGCATGACCAGAGGGTGCAATGGCCATAACTGAAGAAGGGTCTGGCAGCACATGGGGGCCTGGCTGGTGGCCAGACAGCCATAAAGAAAAATCTTCCACGAGCACCCAACTTACATACCTGGCTCAGCCGTTGCTGTCCAACCATATCCCGATATTGTCCCAATTTAAATTCAATGTGGCCAGCCTGACTGTAGTAATTCTTGAAATAGGAGGACATGCCATTATTTCCTAACAGCAACATGCCAAATGCCACCATGCTTGTTTTGTGCTGTAAAGTTTTGACAGTACTAGTCCAACACTGTACCTATTGCCCTTGGGAAAAAAGCAATTAGACTGCTGACATGCTCTCTGCTTAGCATTGTGTGGCAGTTGTTTTGTCAAACTTGACTGGGCAGGGACTGTGGTGAGAAAGACGTGGTGGGCAGATGACCTAATGGGATTGGTATCACTGCTGACTTACCTGTGAGAGAGTGCAACTGGTGAAATGACTGAATAGCTGAGCCTCACTTCAGCTGTAAGGCAAAAGAAAAGGGCAGAGAACTTGTTCACTAAACCATAGCTTGGGTCCTTCTGTGAAGTTCAGCAGTCACGGCGACTCAAGAAATGTGCCATCTCTTGTGTTCTTAAAGTGCAGTTTGTGCCTGTCCCTCTCTGTTTGGAGACCTCAGGCTGAGCTACTGTATAATGGATTTTATTTGCAGGAATGTGGTATGGTAATGGCAAGGCTATGTCCCTTCCTATACCAACCTCTTTTTGAATTGGTGGGAGGGAGCCATGGTCCTGTTCTATCATTGCTTATATTGGCCCCAAAAAGTTTATTGGGGCTGATATATTAATGGACATCTTTGTTATTTGGAGAGGTGACATGGAATCAGCACAAACATTTGTGGAGCACTTAAATTCAAATAAAATTAATTTGAAATTTATAGCTGCAATGCATCAAAATGTCATTAATTTCTTAGATTTGACTTTGTTTGCAGATATGTGACAGCTCAAATTTTAGAAAGCCTGCAGCTGGCAGTAAATTTCTTTTAGTCACCAGTGCTCACCCTCATAATGCCATTCAGGCTATCCCATAGGGCCAGTTCATAGCATATGGTGGAATTGTTCCACTGTTTCATTGTTGCACTTGGTGAGGAACAAGCCAAGGAGCTAACCACACAGTTTATAAATTGGGGATATAGGGCCTGATTAACAAATGCCTGTGCACCATGTATGGGCGGAGCATTGGCATTCAGGCAGTGGTGCCCTATGCATCCCTGGTGGCATTCTCAAACAATGCGCATGCCCAGGGTCCCGTGTTTCCTGCGGCAAAGTGGACCTACATTCTGCGGCAGGTCATCATATTTTCTGCGGCAGGGCAAATGCAGATTCTGCAGCCATTCTGTGGCAATTCTGCAGCTGCAGCCAAATTCTGCATCACTTACAAAGCTCCTTGCGCATGCTCCTAAATGAGTATATTTCAATGAAATAAATGTGCACTCACAGTCCAGTTTTCCCCTCACCAGGTAATCTGATTGTGGTACCTCCACCTGGTTGAGGGAAAGAAAGTTGGGAAAATCTATTGCCTCATGTAATCAGTTTGTGGCTTGCTCCATTCCACACTCACTACACCACCTCCTGACCAGAACCACCAATCTGATTCCCTTACCTTTAGCCAAGCAGAAGCTGAAACAAACCTGGCTCATCAGAGGTCCGCCACACCTAATGACCCTCTGAACACTCATTTGGTTTGCTGTCTCCCTGGCTGAGTTACCCCCTTTTAAACCTTTCTCCCTGAAGTTTAAAATCGGCACCTTTTCTCAGTGTCCCCACCCCGATCGGCCAGCCACCACCTCCATCACAGTTGCAGTTTGTTGTAGGTTACATCTCCTTCCTGTGCCATCTCCTGCAAACAAAGAGAAATAAATAATCAGTCCAGTTTTCCCCTTACAAGGTAATCTGGTTGCTGTACATCCACCTGTATGAGGGAATGAAGAAAGACAGGAAAATCTATCTGCTTAAGTAGTCAGTTTGCAGCTTGCTCCATTCCCCACTCACTGCACCACCTTCTGACCAGCGCCTCCGATCAGATTACCTTAACTTTAACCAAGCAGAAGCTGAAACAAACCTGGCTCATCAGAGGTCTGCCTCATCTAGTGACCCTCTGAACACTTGTATGGTCTGCCATCTCCCTGGCTCAGATGCCCCCTTTTAAACCTTTCTCCCTGAAATTTAAAATCAGCACCTTTTCCCAGCTCCCCCCTCCCCCCTGATCAGCAAGCCACCAGCTCTGTCACAGTTGTGGTGTGTGGCATGCTGTTACCTCTCCTTCCTGTACCTTCTCCTATGAACAAAGAGAAACAAATAATCACTCCAGTTTTCCCCTCACCATCAATTATAGGAAAAAAGGACCCTCAAAAGTAAAATGATTTTCAGACTTCTGTGATTTTTTTCAACAATTTCTGCAGTTTTCTGAGGTGGGCATCAAATTCCGTGGGTGGACACAATTTCTGCAGCAAATGCGGTGGCTGTGGAATCACGGTAAACATGGGGCCTTGCGCATACCCCTTGCATGGGATCCATGTGCCAGCCACATGGCTCCATGCGGGGGGTGAGAGAGGGCATGACGAGGAGGTGGCCATGCCAACAAGAATTTATGGAGACAATTATGTGCTGCATCAGCATTGGACAGCTTGGTGTGGGGGAACCCTGCTGTAATTGTCCCATGTCATCTGTTTTTAATTTTTAAACCTGTAAATTGAAAACAGTCCCATGGCTCTTCTCCCAGGCCCCCCTCCCACAACCCGCACCCACCCACTGTGCACCCCGCCTCCCACACCCCTCACCCCATACTTACCTCCGGAGCTCGGCGCGACGATCTTCAGTGGATCGGGAACACGTCTGCACTCTTCAAAGCCGACCGCGAACTGAGGAAATGCCAGTAAGCGGTGTAATGGGCTAGATAGGGGTTTTCAACTTTATTGCATATCTCAGGCACTTTTGGAATTTTTGCACCAAATTTTCAACATGAGTTTTTTGGGACCCCTTCTCATGAAGGATGTCACTGTCATGGCATTATTTGGGCCCGAAGGGTGATTTGCAGTCACTGCGTGAAATCACCTTTCAGGCCTGAATAATGCCATGACAGTGACATCATTCATAAGAAGGGGTCCCAAAACCCCATGTTAAAAATTTGCAAAAGTTCCAAAAATGACTGTTTTATGAGCGTGTATTGCGCAGTTCCTATGCAGGCTCGTAAGTTCGCAAATTTTCAATATTTCCACTCCAGATTTTCAACATTGCCATTTTACCACACCTCCTTTTGAGCAGTACAGCTGTCATTTTTCACATCCTGCCCAAAACGTGTTTCCGCCCATGTAGCGCACAATGGTGCAGCCGGTGTGCGAAATCAATGTATGGGACACATTAAGAAAATCACAGTGACACTGTTCATTAGCATTTGAATGCTGACAAATGTATGCCTGTGCAGGGGTGTGGTGATACCCAGGTGGGATACGCACATTATGCGCGTAAGTTCCACCCATACATGAATCAAGCCCATAGTGCTGAACTCCTTCATGAGGCCTATATGAAGTCAAGAAATCTGAACTGCAAGTCCCTCCTTAATCCCAGATACAGAATTTCATCTTTCCCAGAAATGGTTACTTTTGTTACAGCATACAGTGCTGTTACCCTTCTAATTTCCAGTATTATAAAAAAAAATCGATATGTTCTAGATTGTGATCAGGGTTACGCAAACTGTGGGTCCAGCCACTAAGGTCAATAATAGGAGGGACAAAAAGCTGGGAGATATTTTGACACCCAGTTTATAGTGAGCTCCCACACCAGAAAGACCTCATAACTGGTTTCCATTTCATCAGCTGGTACCCATCATTATGGCAAATGTAATGTCTGCCAGTTCTGCACTGTAGGGCCAGGGTTTGTACATCCTACAAAACCTATGGCTGTTGACAGAAAAGAGTTAATCTCGTTACACCCTGTGCATAGTTTATGTTATCTCATGCAGTTTATGTTATCACATGCAATTTAAGTCATCACATGCAGTTGTCCCAAGGTTTATGTGGGCAAACCGGTGAGACCCATTCATAGTAGGATCCAAGAACATGAGTGTCCTGTACAAGCAGTTAACCAAGTACCCCCTTTGGGGCCCATTTGCACAAATTCAGAACAAAAATCCCTGCAATTTAAAACTCATGCATTTGGAACACATACCAAGACACCTTTGGGGTGGGGATAGAGTATATACCCTTTTCCAAAAAGAAGCAAGGTGGATCTTCTCTTTAGATACCACCTGCCCCACTGGCCTCAATGATACTATTGATTTACTTTCTTTTCTGTAAATAGATCCTTTTTACCTGTGTCCAGGTTTATGGTTTTGTTTTTTTCAGTATTGTTTTGATTATTATTGTTGCACTGAGAGTCTGTTTGTACATGCAATAGTATAATTTTGTTTTGTTTTATTTTTTAGGAATGATGACAAATCATTTGAAGTGCTTTTCCTGCAGTCTCTATGCTTTAATGTCTCACATACACTTTTAACTTGGAACTCTATACTTATATTATAGACCACCTCCAGTTTCATAACATTCTCCCGTCCCCTCACTTACTTTGCACTCCATGGATTGGCATAATGAATTTCCAATAAAAAGTTTCTCTGCATTATATGTTCAGATTGCAGGTCTTTTTGTGCCTTGGATTGGCTTTCTTGTGCACAGGAATTATCCTGCAACATTATTCTGTTTAATACTATGTTTAGATATTTAGCTAACTTTGCCATCCGTTGACTCTGAACAGCACTTGATATTACCATCCTGCTTTAACTCTGATTTTATGTTGCACACATCAGTTTGGGGTAACACTGAATGATATGAAATATAATTTGTAAAGGTGCCAGCAGATGTGCTATTTCACCCTGATTGTTTCTCTCTTGTACTGTCACTTTAATGTTTTTGTATTTGGGTTGTGGGTGAGAGCAGCTATGCCCCCTAACAAAGGGTCCTTTGTCATGAAATGCTGGGGTTTTAGATGCACTATTGTGTTTTGCACTTTTCTGCAATAAACCGTGATTATATAGTAGCTTTACTAAGTATTGTCATTTTTTGCTGATTGTTTTTTTTTTTGTGTGTGTTTTGAGCTACTCTACTGCATGGACCACCTAATCTAGTTGATAACATGATACAACTTTGGTAATACTGTTGCCGGTGCTAGTCCATGATTGGAGCGGCTGGCGCATGGATGAGAATTCACTGTTGTCTAGAGGCATGCAGGTGAGAAGAATAGTGTATCATCATGCATGGGACTTACTTGGAATTGTTTCAGTTTGTGTGTGCAAACAGGTTTTCACCCAGGCAAACTGTAGAGAGAGGAACAGTGCAAGTAGAGGAGTAGGGACCTGAATATTTGTGCAGTCCAATATTCTGAGTAACTGTGCCATGAAAGGTCATTTTGCATAGTCCCCTTGCATGGAGCAAATACCACTGACAGAGACCATGACATACTCCTGCACAGCCCTAGCAGCTGGTGGACAAAATGTGGCACCCCTCTGTGCCAGCCCCAGGTCACCAAAAGAGCATCCCCAGTGTCCAGTGGTTATCCCCCACCAGCACCCATGCCCGATGTGAACACAAATGTTCCCTGGCATCTAGAAGTCCATCCTTCTTCCCGCACCCATGCCTGATGTAACACACACAATGTTTCTGGCATCTAGCAGTCCATCCCTCTTCCTGTACCCATGCCCGATGTAACACACACAATGTTTCTGGCATCTAGCAGACCCTCCCCCCACCTGCACACACATTGGATGTAATGAACACAATGTCCCTGGTGTCCAGCAGTTCCTACCTCCACCCTATCCCATGCCCAATACCAAATATCAATGTCCCTGGTGTCCTGGTCCCTCCCCCTGAGTATCCCCATCTCTAAGAAGTTGCTGTGATGGCTCTAAGGCTATTTGGGTGTTCCCCCCAAAGGTTGCCAAGGAAGGCATACTGACGTGAAGTGTCCCCTCAACCACTCTGCAACTGGTACCAGTAGCAGTGCCCCCATCTTCCAGGAACCCTCCCCTCCCATCCCACCCAACAATTCCTGTCACCGTTTCAGCAGCTGCAACCAGTCCTCTGCTACAGGGTGTGGATCAGGGACTGGTATGGTTACGCAGGGAGTATTAGTTATTAGTCATGTTGTCCCTCCCCAAAATGTACCGCAAGTCACAGTCCAGGTCCCTGGCATCTGGAGACACCTCATGGCACCAAACATTCAACCCTCTCCCCCACCCACCCCCATCCCCCAAACACTTCTGCCATGGAAAGTCGATGGTGAGTGACACAGCTCTTCACACACCATCTCGGCCGCCCACCATCTGACATAAGCAGGGAGCAGGGTGCTTATTTACAGGGCAAGGTGCATGGAGGGCTGTGTCACTTGCCATCCACTTATCCCAGCACTAGTGTTTTGAGGATTGTGACAGGTGGGGGAGATGGTTTGGATGCTTGGTGCCATGGGTCCACTAGATGCCAGGGACCTGGGCCATGACCTGCGGTAATCTGATGAGGGAGGAATTCTTGTGACTGGCAACTGAATACTCCACTGTGTGGCATCGCACCAGTTCCTGGTCTGCACCCCCCTCCCACCAGCAGGGGACTGGTTGAAGCTTCTGAAATAGGGATGTTTGGATGTTTGGTGCCGCAGGGGATTGGGTCCATTAGATGCCTAGACACCAGGGACCTGGACCATGACCTGCGGTACATTGGAGGGGATTCTTGTGACTGGTAACTGAATACTCCATTCTGTGGCACTGCAGCAGTCCCCAGTTCACACCCCCTAACAGGGACTGGTTGCGGCTTCTGAAACAGGCACGTGGACTGTTGGGTGGGGAAGGAGGGTTCCTGGAAGATGACAGTGCCATTACCAGTACCAGTTGCAGATCATTTGGGGGGTACTTTGCCTCAGTATGGCTGCCTGGCAACCTTTAGAGAGAAACACGCAAATGACCTTTCGGTCATCACAGTGACTTCTTGGGGATGGGGATACACAGGGTGTGTGACCACTGGACACCAGGGACAGGGAATTTCAGTATTAGGCATGGGATCAGGTGGTGGGAGGGACCACTGAACACCAGGGAACTTGTATGCATACACCAGGCAAGAGTGCAGGAGAAAGGGAGGGACCACTAGGCTCCAGGGAAATTGTGTGCATGTTCTGGGTGAGGGATCGAGTGGTGTGAACCACTAGCACCAGGGATACCTCCATATCTTGGACCAGACAACTGGGAGGGCAGGGCTGCACTACGTTGCCTGGCTACCCATGCAAATGAGCCCATAATGGGCATGCAAATAGCCCCTGAGCACCTTGCATGCCCAATGAGCACATTATATGGGTCCATTTGAATATCGTGAATTGCGCTTTGGCACAAGCCATCGTGGCAGTGTACTTCGGGAGCCATGTCAGGGCAGTGCTAAGTGGCTTACCACTGGGCTGGCATGGCCCTATATTCAGTTGCATAGCACCATTGCACTATTCCACTGAATATAGCAACTTCTGGCACCTGGGCTACCGCAAAGTGGAGCACACATTTTTGCACTCTGCTTTGCACATTTTTGAATATTGGGCCCCTTTTGTTTTATATCGATACACGGTAGCTGTAGTAATACATACACATCTAATTAGCTGACAAAAAGCTTTGTTCCAAAAATTAAGCCTCTAGCCCTAACAGTTCCAAAGTTATTACATTTTTTAAGAAACTGTCCTTTAAAAGGGTTAACTTTGGAACTGCTGAGGCTAGATACTTTTCTTGTTTCAAATAGAAGCTTGGGCCCAGTCATTATTATCTTGCATGGTACTGTTCTTATGTATCAATACTATTCTATATGTATCAATACTATTCAACCCTGCTTTTTCAACATATTATCAATACCTGTTTATTAGTTGTGGCACAGTCAAAAAACAGTGACTACAGTACATAGTTAGAGATGCAGTGAATTTAAAATCCGCTAGTGAAGTGAAAGCAAAGTGGCCACTTCGTGTTGGCACTTCACTATGAGGAATGCCCCATAGGAAATGCTCACTTTGCCTTGTTATTATTACTTCGCGTTGCCATTCCACCTTAAATGCGAAGTAAGGTGGAGTGATAACAATATTGTCAGCATCCTACCCACACAGTCCCCAGAATGAATGTGCATCCCCAAAGTGTTACTGTCTTGTGTCCAGAAAACTCCCCAGTGCTGATGAAGTGAAATGAGAGTGTAACAAGAAATGCAAAGTCTCTCAGAATTACAGTAATGGTGCACTCAGTCATGTGCGCAGTGGTCAGGTCACACACAGAGTCACCAGAATTAATGTGCAACCCCAGAATGCTACTGTCTTGTGTCCAGAAAATTCCCCAGTGATGACAAAGTGAAATGAGAGCGTAACAAGAAATGCAGTCTCCCAGAATGAATGGTGCCATGCAAATGCACAGACAGATTAAGATTGCACTGCACACTCAAGGGATGCATACAAAAAGGCACAATAACACCTAACCAGTGCTGACTAGTCACAAATCCAAATCTGGAAAGGAATACATTTTGCCAGTTGTGGGATTAGTGCACGGCCATAACAATCCTCTACCAGTAAAGATACCACAAAGTAGTATAAAAAATTCATGCAGGTGTGGTGGATAGCAGGTTCACACTGCTGCAATTACTCTGTAACACAATAAAAGGTGTTTGATTTAATGGCACACATTGCACACACACACTCACATGCACACTCAAGTAATTTGTAGCAAATTGAAAACCTTTAGTAATATAACCAGATGTTTTAAACAAACACATTGTACACTGCTGCACCACAACAATCAGCAAAAAAAGTCAAGAATTACTAAAAATATTACTGTGTGTACATTAACACAGTTGTACAAGAAAAATATCACCAAAACAGAAAGAACTGTCTTTTTCTCCAAGTTAATCTACCTACACCACAGATGTGCCCCTCCCCCTAAGCACACTTCCATTGTCTCTCAGTACACAGACTGAGTGTCATACATTAACATTCAAAATCCCTATACAAACAATAAATGCTCGATGATATGAGCACAGGAGGGTTTCCTACAATCAATAAACTAAAATTTCAGCAAAAAAAAAATTGCTCAAAAGGCTTTTTAATAGCTTTTAGAAGGTTTGAATCACAGAGAGCTCTCAGAACAGACTGCTACAACTTCCTACACACACTACCCCAAACTGAGGCTGTGCAGAACAATCTAGAGCTCATGTGACCTGAAATCCAATGAATCACTGCAAAATTCACCATGGGAGCTTAAAAACAAGGCGAAGTACATTGCATTCAATGTACTTCGCCTTTAAGAAGTGGTGGAGTAGTGGTTTTGGAAGGCAGAGTAATGCAAAGTCATCATTTTCAGTGGGCTTCCGTTACCCACATTATAGCGAAGAACTCCACTTCCCGTTGGTGGAGCATTCGCAAATTCATTTTCACTCTACACATTCCCACTTGGCGGGCAGAGGTAGAGACCACTTAACCCATCTGTATACATAGTATTGATACAATTTTGTAATGATAGACTGTATTGCTACTATTTTTGTACCAACACATAAAATTACATGACAGTTTTAAAAAAAAATTATAAAAAATATGTTTCAACTTTTTATGAATTTTGGTATTACTACACAGTATTAAATTAGTATCTGTGTGGTTTTAAACATAATTTTCATTCATCGTATGACCTTAATCGCATTGCTAACATTCATCACTCTCTCCCCCCCACCAGTACCAGTTCTTCCTCACTTTTGCAGATTTAGCCTGTGAAAGCACTAAGTTAATAAATTCTATGGGAGTGCCCTTTGTGGCTGGGGTGCACCATTAAGTGACATGAGATGCCCCCACCCCCGTACTGGCTGCCCAATGACTGTGGGTGGTGCTTGCAGTGACAGCGAACACATGTGACGCTGTTGTCAGATGGGGGCTTCAATCAATTACAATAGGAAATGGAGAGCCCAACAACTGTATGTAGTCCAGGTAAAGTCAGTAACTTTTTATCTCATTCCAAGCTCTGTGGAGCATGCCTGTCTTGAGCCCTCCTGGAAAAAAATAACTTATTCTAAGAATGTGCAGGCAGCAAAGAGAAAACACCCATCAATCACCTATCATGACTGTGTGTGAAAAGTTTGAGTGTGCCAGTGCCGTTGTCCCAGACTGTGCCCAAATAATTGAGCTCCCCTAATAAATTAAACAAATACTGTATAATGAAAGTGCCATACCCCCCTCTCTGCTAGCTAAATGCACCTGGGTTTATAGTTGGCTTCATTATTTTCCTCCATCCAGGGTGCTTACTATTGTTAAACTTCCTGATATCCTTGTAAAACTGTCATCTGATAATACTGCAAGGGAGCTGAGGGATTGCAACATCAACACACATATTTTCAAATAAACATTCACAGCTGTACATGCTATGCAAGTGGATCTGCACATTTCCTAACTTTTGGTTGGTACAAAAATACTTGTAAAGAATGGGGCAACATCAAACTTTACATAAACATCATTAGTTCTGGTGATAGATATGCAGACTTTTTGACAGCTACAGTACTTTTCTGCCCCCAACATCATTTGTTAGTCACCATTTACTCCAAACAGGAAACAATATTATTTCAAACTGGCTAATGTTTATAATGTTATAGTTTTCAGGAAAAAAATATTCTTACCTCCAAATGATACGGGGCAAGATTCATAAAACTTTGCCCTGGTGCAAACCAGGTTTGCACCAAGGCGGTATTCACAAAAGCCTGGTTTGTGTGCAGAAATTGGGTTTGTGCCAGGGCAAAGTGTTAAAGGGGTCATAATGCAAATGATGTGGAGGGGACCTGCATAATGATGTGGTCCCATTCACAAAGCATTTGTTCCATGTAAGGGTCTTTTGTGGGTCCCATTGAGTGAAGCAAATACTGCCGAATGAGACCTTGTTTTAATCCCCCGCAACCCTAGTGGTTGGCGGAGGTACTGTGGTGTTCCCCCCCCCCCCGGCAGACCGCCACTCCAATGTTAATAAAAGATGTATCCTGGTGGCTAGTGGTTTCTCCTCCCGTCACCAGCCTGAGAAAAAAAATTAAACCTGGTGATAGTGCCCTCCCATGATCACTGAATGCTGGCCTGAGACTAAAAACAAAAGAAGAGTTTCTGGTGCCCAATATAGCTTAACATTTTTCCTAGAATCCTGTGGTCCCTCCCACCATCTGATCACCCACCTGAGGTATGGACACTATGTCTCTGTGTCCAGTGTACCCCCATCCCAATTTCCTGTAAACGTCATATAGAAAAATAAAATATCCCATTCCCTGGCATCTAGCAGACCCCCTATGCCCCCAACCCAGCAGGTGGTGTCCACCACCTGGCCCCCCCAGTCCTGATCTCGAGCCAGCAACTGGCACAGCCATCTTCTCACCGCCATGGCCAGCCACTGACTGAGCTGTTAGTGAGTGCATACTATATACAGTATGCGCTCATTGAGTGACAGCTCAATCACTGTCTTACTGGTCTAATGTCACCACAGCTCAATCAATGTGTTACTGGTCTGATGTTACCACAGCCAGCCCCTATTATGAAAAACTTTCCATGCAATCTCATACAATTAAAGCCACAACAGGATTTTCTGTCTTCTGCATTCACAGCAAATTAAGCAACAAAAACACATGAAATACAGAAGAAACAAAGTATAAAAGAAGCAATCTGCTTCTCCAGAAAGTTATATTTGTACCACTTAGAGGAAAATACTAAAATAAAAGATCACAGGAAAATTAAATGTTGTGGAAGCCAATTTTAGAGTTCCGCTGTGCAATGCTTGGAGGGAGGAGTGATGGCTGGAGGACAGCATTTCACCCTCCATTCCACTCTTTTTGTCTGCTTTTGTCTGCCACCTGGTAGGTTATGTCCTACTCCTGCCATCACTCTGAGGCCAGCTGTGCCCTTACAAGCAGGTTTCCTACTCTGAAGATGCCGACCGTGCCGCCCAGTCTATGTAACCCAAACACTGCTCATAACAAATAATTTCATGGACTAAATATTCTATTGTTGGGAATGGATCACATTGCTTTTAAATAGTTGTTGTAGTATTCAAACCCAGGTCTCCCCATTCACCATGCCTGTACCCTAGCCCCAAGACCCCACTGCTTTCCTATGTCTTGCCTGTGGCTAAAGCAAAGATCCACTCAGATCCTAAGGCAGCTCCTCAAGACATGAAGCCTGTCCTAGTCTTGAATGAGCTACAGTGCACTGGCTGATTCTTTACCTGGCAAGCATGCTTATTGAGAACCCCATATCCTTAGACAATGTGAAAGCAATGATTTATCATTTTGCTTTTCCTTGCTTTCTGTTTTATTAAATACTGTGAAAGAAATGTATTCTTTTCCTCCTTATAGATGCTGTAATGCCATTGGACTGGCAGGAAAATGTCAGAGCCTGAATAGGCCCCCCATACTACACCAGTAAGTACATTGGCATCCTTTTTGTTCTTTGCCTTACTCAGTCTTGCCCCACCAGTTAAGAGAATTTCAAAGTTGCCACTCCATGGCTTCCATAGTACTTAGCAATGAGAACTGAACTTTAGTCTAGCCTGGATGTTGACTATAATTGCTCAGTTACAGCACCCAGGATTTTAAGGCCATGTACCATTGTTCATCTAAGTAGTAGTTTTGGCAGCCTTGACAGTGTAAACATGTTTTACTAAATGATACTTCCTACCCAAAGCTTGGCAAATGTTTAATTGTGCTTATGCAACTGGATGAAATGTATGCTTATGTGACTTTGATACGTTGTGGCTGTTCATCTCTCTATCCATGGGATATATCACCCTTTAGGAATACGACGCAAGGAACCCTAGAGGAAGGTTCCCCCCATAGGTGCTGCTTGAATTATTCCTTTGGCTAAAGGTAGTTTAGGAAGAAGCCCACAGGAAAGAGAGACAATCCGCTGAAGGAGGCGGGGTGGATGGTGGGGCAACGAGAAACAAATCCTGGACCAGTCCAGGAGGAGTGGCCTTTTAAGGCCTAATGGAGGAGTGACATTGTTGCTCCACCCATTGAACCTCAGGCTTAGAGTCTTCCCATTTAATTCTGCTTACGCAACTGAATGACATGTATGCTTGTGTGACTTTGATACATTGTGGCTGCTTGCCTCTCTATCTGTGGGATATACCACCCTGTAAGGGTACGATGCAAGGAACCCTAGAGGAGGGCTCCCCCCCATAGGTGCCACAGGAATTATTCCTTTGGCTAAAGGTAGTTTAGGAAGAAGCCCAAAAAGAATACCTGAAAAGGTGTTGAGCACTGAAGAGGCAAGAAATCAGAATATGTCAAGATCAGAAAGTAAGGAGAGAGATGTAGAGGGAAGAAAAGGAGAAGAATGAGATATGATAAGGATGTAGACTGAAATCAAAGCAGACAAGATGCAGAAGGGCAGACCTCCTAAGGAGAGAGGGAACAGCTGAGTCACCATCAGACTCCATCCACCAGTCGAACCTAACTACTGAACCTATAAAAGCACTAACCCTGACTAATATTATGACCATTGGCATGGAGGAGAGGAAAACCCCTATTTGAGGAGGAAACCTCTGGGGATCCAAGGCCTAGGTCACCTTCCCTCCAGGCTGAAGGATGGTTTAATTAGGATGGCTCAGCTACAGCAGTTTAAAGTTGAGATCAAGGAAGGAGGAAAAATCCAGTTTAGAGGAAGCTCTCGCTCTGTCCTTCTAAATGGACAGCTGTTGAGGGATGCGGGCAATGTCTCTGCAACTAGACACTCAAAAGTGTGAGAGGATGTATGATGATAGAAAGAAGCCTTGAAGGTCTGAATGGTTCTAGGTAAGGAATGACATGGATGATGTCTTATTATGAAACGAGGCCTAGAAGGCTGGTACAGTGAAGGTGAACTATGAAGAGCACAATGAATGATGATGGAGTGAAGACGTGGAAGTTAGTACAGTTAAGGTGAGGTATGAAATTAATGAGGCATGATGATGGGGAGAAGCCTGTCAGCTCCAAGCAAAGGGGCAATAGACACGAAGGCATGTCTCGAGTGGAGAGCAGGTCGAGTCGCGGTAGCATGACCTGAGAGGGTTATGCTCGAGTAGTCGATGTGAAGGAGTAGACCCACAAAGAGGTCAGACGAGTGAGGGATACCCAGATGCAGTCATTAAAATACTGATGGTGATAATAACTGCAGGAGTGCAGCAGTTTGATGGGTAGCTTAAGACCTAATGAGAGGTATGCTCAGTTAATCGATCTGAATGAGTAGATCCTGAGGTCAGACTGAGTGAAAGAGAACCAGACTTGGGCACCTGGACATCAGACAGACTACAGTAAGAGGAGGATGTGAATAGGGAAGGTGATGGCAGGATTGGGAAAACCCCAAAAGAAAGCAAAGGTCAGGGAAGGAGTGGAATGGAGGGTGGAGGTAGTTGGAGGAGGAGGAAGGCAACAAGTGGAGTCAACAGGGGTTGACACCCCAATACAGAGTATATAAGTAGAGAGAAGGACCGAAGCAATCAACTTAGTTCAATGACAGAACATGATGCGCGTCCACAAAGAGCCCTAAAAGCAGGAGGGGTGCCTAGAGAATACTGTACTACTGTTTTGGACATCACCTCCATAGCACAGCTATCCTGAGTAAGTTGAGTTAGATATGGAAATGCACTTGCAACAGGACAGGACGTGAGCAGTGGGAAGCAGCTAGTGCTGCGTCAAACAAATAGACTAAGTCAAGTACAAATGTCTCCAAATCACAGGAGACATGCACACGAGCGTAAGAGAACACAGAGGTGACAATTTTTAGGTCAGGATGACAAAATGAAGTTGCACACACCGAGGACGAGTGATGAGCAAATCAGGAAGAAGAGCCTGAGGTTTGGGATGGACATGAGGAGAACTGAAGTGGGAAGGAGAACAACAGCAGCAGAAACAGATCAGGTGGTCGGGAACAAGGAGCTGAATGCCCAAGCAGTCCAGCTGCATGGGGAGTGGTAGGACCAGAGGGTCAAGGAAGAGGAAATGGTAGAGAAAAATTTGGAATCCCAACTTGGAGCCGCAGGGGAGAGAAAAGATGTCAGAAGGCACTCCAGGGGAATGAATGCAGTGGTGGTCGATGTCACGGGAGCAGAGAAGGGGGGATAAGGAGAACCATGTAGAGTCGAGGTCAAGGGAGGAAGAAATATTGCAAGGGAGTGTGGAAGCTCTTGCTCTGCCCCTCTAAATGGACAGCCGTTGAGGGGTGTGAACGATGTCTCCATAACCAGATGCTGAAAAGCAAGGGAGAAGAGATGGCTGTTGAGATGCTCAGCAGGTCAATGCTAGCCTACGGAACAGACCAGGGGAACCAGAGTCAGTCAAGATGGAGAATAGAGTTGAGGGGGCCATTGAACCCACTCAGACAGCCAAGGGGGCCCCGAAGAAGAGATCCCTATACCTCGTGGCTTGAACTCAGAAATCAAATGTCCAGAGGTGATGCCGAAACAAGGGACAATGGAAGGTCCTACCGTAGCAAAGACAGTCTCACTGTAGGCCAGGAAGGAGGGCCCCTCCATGAGCTTCGGAATGCTCTAGATGTGGACATTGGGGGTGCAGAGCGAGACCATCGGCTACAGGCTAGCCCCAAAGCCATGGAATAATGGACACAGAGGCAAGTCACCGAGGGGAGAGCAGGTTGAAACAAGGTAGCGTAGGACCCATACAAAGGGTATGCTCAAGTAAGAGATGTGAATGAGCAGACCTTCAGAGAAGTCAGACTGAGCAAAGGAGACCTTGATGAGGGTCTGGAGGAGGCCGGATGTGATAGTAACTATAGGAGTGCATGCCAACTGGATCCAGTGAAAAGCCAAATGAGGAGTGGGTTGAACTGTATGAAGGTAGGAATGAGAAGGCCAAGTGAAGCCCACAGCTGACGGTTGAGGTACAAAGTACCAGGAGTATTGAGGAAGGAGCTATGAGGGCAGAATAGATGAGAAGAGATTTGAGATGAATATACGAGGTATGCTGACATGAACTACAGATGGGAACGAAAGAAGCAAGGGGGAGAGATAAAGACAGCCGGGTGAAGCCCGCAGCCTATGATGAGTGGAGATGTCAATACAGGAGGCACGGATAGTTGAGAATGAATGCACGAGAAATGAAGGAGGATTGCCCAGAAGGCCGGAATGGTGAAAGCAAGGTACATGATAGATGATGCATGATGGTGGAGTGAAGTCTGAAGGCCAGTACGGATGAGGTGAGATAAAAAATGTACGATGCATGATAATGGAGTGAAGCCAGAAGGCCAGTGCAGGTAAGGTGAGATAGGAAACTAATGATATACGATGATGGACTGAAAGTCTGGAAGGCCACTACGGTTAATGGTAGGTATGATGGCAAGCAGAGAATGAGAAGAATGAGGTTCGGTAATGACTGAGGGTTGACATGGAGTGAAAGGTAGATGGGTTGAGAGGATCAGGACTTAGGACTAGGGTTAAGAGGAGGATATAAAGAGGTATGGTGATGGCAGGATATGGAAGCATCCCACACGGAAGCATTGGACAAGGAAAGCTAAGAGGTGAAGGGCACGTGTCAGAGAGGAGAATGGCAGGGTGAAGCCCACAGCCAATGGATGGAGCATGAAGAACAGGAGAAGAACGAGGGGGTGACATACGGAAGGACAGATGGGTGAACCACGGAGAAAACAATGGGCAGGGGGCTGGGACGAAGGCATGGAAAGCCAAGGATGACAGCTGAATAAAGCACAAGATGTCCAACTGAAGGGAGCGAGCAGTGTCAAGCAGAGAAAGGTAAGCCAGATTGGAGGGAGGGGCTCAGGAAAGGGGCAGAGTAGAGGAAGGTGGGACAGATTCAGTCTGACAGCAGTGCAAAGCAAACGTAGGACAAGATGAGTAATGAGATCAGTGTAGAAGATAAAGAAGTCAGAGTAAGGCTCCATGGACATAAGCAAAGCAAAGAGAATAAGGAATGAGATGACACAAGGATTATGACAGTGCAAATGTGCAAGGCATGACCACCCATTCAGGAAGATGTGCTCTAGGAAAAGATGAGGCTGTGTAGGATTCCAAAGGACAAGCATCTGGGACCCTAACTCAAAGATAAAAGGTGGAGGGGAAGAAGGGACACAGCCTTCAGGACTCGTCCCAGCCCAATGTGTATCCCAAAGTGCAGTACAAGCACAGCCATACTAGTAGTAAAGTAATGGATATGCAGAGGTGGCCATAATTCACAGCAGAAGCCACGTAGCCGGGCCAAGTGTAGTACCGAACTGCAGCAACAGCAGGGACAAACGAGATAAGCAATTAAAGCCCTGGCTGCCCACATAGGGAGGCAGGGTAGTCAGGAAGGAATGAAGGAAAATGGCCCCTCCGAATGGCGAGGGAGAGATGGGGAGCGGAATGCACTGGAGGGAGTGAGGTGCAAAGTGCAGGTACAAGAGAGAAAAAGTCTGTGAGTCCAGGCAGAAACGATTCTGAAGTCCAGGAAGAGCAGGGAGAAATGGAAATATGTAGGAGGTGGAGCTGTAATCCTTGCAGTTCTCGATTTTACTGTATGTGTATTGTTTTTAACTGAACCAGCAGAAACAACATTACAAAGTCATAAGAGGCATTAGATCAGGCTACAATAAAATGCAGCATGAAGGAACACATTACATGCAGTAGACTTTGCTCCCTAATCTTTACACCAAGGAGGTAGGGGTTGTACCAAGCAAACAACAGAAATGCAGTAGAAAATGCCAGCCAGAATGATGACAGTGGTAGTACAGGTAAATGTTGCACAGAAAGAGAACCACAGCTAATATGCTGCTATTTAAACCATTAGTCCCCTGATTATGAGCAATGGTAAATCGAGGAGGGAAGTGTGCAAGCAGCCAACTCCAACATCCAAAAGAAAAACAATTGATCCATACAACAATGGAGTGCTCATTACTGGAGTCTGGTAGCAGGCGAGGTAGATTACATACTCACCCCATAGTATCTGCTACCAGGCCACAATAACAGTAGCAAGGAGGAATGATGTCCAGTGGGTGAAGGAGGAAATTGCATCCCTATAAGGTGAGCGCTACATGAAATGCATGGCAGGCAAAAGGCATGAACAGAGGAGGACCACAGCAGAAAGAGGCAACAGGTCCCCACAGCTAGGGAAGGTAGGAAAACAGGAGAACTGAGCTAAAAACTCTGAGCAGGCACCATGAGAGGTGTAACGGGGTGCCGCCAGAGTGGTCAGAGAGTCAACAGAAGCAGAGGAAGAGAGCTGCAAGAAGGGGTGGGCAGGAGGGAAGCCTGGGAAAGAAGAAAAGAAGGAATGAGGGAGAGTCAAGGAGAAGACAGGCTGCAGTGTGAGTGGCAGGAGCAGCCGAGGAGTGAGGGAGGAGCACACCACAGGCCAGCGGCAATGACTGGCGGGAGGGGCGGTGTGGTACTGGGGTGCCCGGGGAGCGAAGGATGGCCGCAGGAGCAGGCTGTCATAAAAGAACAAGACAGTGAGCAGAAACAGGGGATGGGGGGAGAGCGAGTATGACAGCAACCCAGGTGAACCAGCAAACTGCCGGCAACAGACCCACCACCCCACACGGTAGAAGCAAGCCATGCACAGCAAGAGAGAAGGAGCAAGGACAGGTACGAGACAGGGAGGAAACAAGGAATGAGGGGGCGGTACTTCTGGCTGCAAAGAGAAATGAATCTTGGAACAATCCAGGAGGAGTGGCCTTTTCAGGCCTGAAGGAGTGATGTTGTTCCTCCGCCCATTGAACCTCAAGCTTAGAGCCTCTTCTATTAAATGAAGGAGCTGCCACAGAAAGAATGTTTCAGTAATGTCACTGGGGAATGGGTGCTATATATGGTGTGTATGGTGGTCCCAACTAAGAACAAGTGCTGGTCAGGCCTAGTTGCTGTCTGTCCTCAAAAACGTTCATGCCCCCAAAGCACCCTGCAGTTCTTCTTTCTGCTAGCTGGTGATTATTTTATCTGTCTGTCTGTCTGTCTGTCTGTCTGTCTGTCTATCTGTCTATCCATCACTCTATCTCTCTATTTTTTATTATCTTTATATACACGCACCGAGCTGCATTGGCAGCATAGGGGTGTTGGGTCCAGATCAGACCAATAAGTCCTGTGTGCTGAGCCAGCAACTGGCACAGCACTCCACTCACCACCATGGCTGGCCGCTGACTGAGCTGTCAATGAGCACATACTGTATACAGTAACAGTACGCACTCATTGACAGCTCAGTCAGTGGCTGGCTGTGGTGGTGAGCAGAGGGCTGTGCCAGTTGCTGAGTCAGCACACAGGACTTACTGGTCTGATCTGGTCCCAACACCGCCAGTCCAACAGCATTACAGTATGCATTTAGGAGGAAAAGAGTACATTTCTCTGACATAATTTAATAAAACAAAAAAGAAGGAAAAGCAATATAAGTTTAACTGAAAATGTTGCTTCCACATTGTCTAAGGATACAGGGTTCTTGACAAGCATGCCTGCCAAGGTAAAGAATCAACCAATTCACTGTAGCTCACTCAAGTCTAGGACACTCTTTATGTCTCAAGGAGTCACCTTAGGATCTGAGTGGATCTTTGCTTCAGGCTTGGGCAAGACTCAGGAAGGCAAGTGGTCAAGGGACTAGGGTACAGGCATGGCAAATGGAGAGACACTACTATAACTATTTAAAAAATATATGATTCATTTCCAACAGCCGAATATTTGGTCCACAGTATTATTTGTTAGGAGCAGTATGTGGGTTACATAGACGAGGCGTGCACAGTTGGCAACTTCAGAATGGGAAACCCACTTGTAAGGGCACGTCTGGAACCCAGAGTGGTGACAGGAGTAAGACACAACATGTCAGGTAGGAGACAACAACAGAAAAAATAAATGGAACGGGATGGAATGCCGTCCTCCAGCTATCACCTCTACCCAACATTGCATAGATGAACACTAAAAACAGCTTCCACAGCATTTAATTCTGCTGTTTTTTTTTTTATTTTAGTATTGATCTCTATATGGTGCAAATATAATTTTGCGGAGGAGCAGACTGCCTTTTTTACACTTTGTTTCTCCTGTATTTCATGTGCCTTTTGTCATTTATTTAATTTGCTGTGACAACAGAAGTGAGGAGCTGGGCAATTATTGATGTTGGTGCTCCAGTTTACAGAAGTCCTTCTGTGACTTTATTTGTATGAGATTACTGTACATTGGATGATTTACATAATAGGGGCTGGCTGTGGTGACATCAGACCAGTAAGACATTGATTGAGCTGTGGTGACATCAGACCAGTAAGACGTTGATTGAGCTATAACTCAGTGAGCACATACTGTATACAGTGCATGCTCATCTACAGCTCATTTGGCTGCCAGCCATGGTGGAGAGAGGAGGTCTGTGCCAGTCACCAGCTGGGAGTTGAAATTTGGGGCGGTGTTGTGGGCACTACCTGCTGGAGTAGGGAGAAGGGGCTCCACTTGATGCCAGGGAATGGGTGTCATATAATATACAGGGGACTGGTACTCAGGAGAGAGAAGGGACCACTGGACAATCATGAAATAGTGCCATAGCAATATTTCATGAAATATTGACATAGCCTTGGGGCAAGGGATCCGGATGTGGGGAGGGACCACTGAACACCAGGGAATATTGTCATAGCTGTGGGGCATGGGTGTGGGTGGGGAGGGATCACTGGACATCAGGGAATATTGTCATAGCTGTGGGGCATGGGTGTGGGTGGGAGGGATCACTGGACACCAGGGAATATTGTCATAGCTGTGGGGCATGGGTGTGGGTGGGGGAGGGATCACTGGACATCAGGGAATATTGTCATAGCTGTGGGGCATGGGTGTGGGTGGGGAGGATCACTGGACATCAGGGAATATTGTCATAGCTGTGGGGCATGGGTGTGGGTGGGGGGAGGGATTACTGGATGCCAGGGAAATGTTATCTGTCATTCCGGGTTGGTGATCGATGGGAGGGAGGGACTGCTAGTCACCAGGGAAGTTGTATATAAATCTGTGATCAGGACGGTGATGGGGGGGATCACTAACATTAGGGACTACTGTATGTTATTGTGGGCTTTAGTCAGTGATCAGTGATCTCAGGGGGGCAGGGACCACTAGCCATCAGGGACTATTCTTTATTTTTTTGTCTCGGGCCCCCGAACAGCAATCACAGTGGGGGGATACACTAGCCACCAGGGACTACTCTTTGTTTTTCATCCAACTGTGAAATGCAATTTTGGACACCTGGGCAACCAAAGTGAAACACAAAAGCTTGTGTTGTGCTTGTCACTTGTGTGTGAATCTAACCTCAAGTGTTTTAAAATCAAACTTTATTGTCTTCTAATATCAGTCTACCTGTGTTGCAGGTCAGAATTATACCAGCAACCTGTCAGCTCTGCCTTGCTCTTCTGTGCAAGTTCACATTCACTGAAGCATACCTGTTATCTTTCATCTCTGAAAATAGGGCACTGACACTTATAATGTGGGATACATTGTCATACATGGAAATACATGCTCACAGCACTGTGGAAACCAATGTGTGTGTGCAAAGTTTCATTTTTTTAGTACCCCAGACTATTATGAACTTCTGCTTTAATGTCTGAACTTACAGCAGCTTCTGTATATGGGCAGTGCCTTTTCCATGAGGGACAGATATGTGACAGATCAATTTTGAGGGGTAAAATGAGAGACATCCCTCATAATGTGTAGCAGTTGATGGGTATGCACTTATGATTTGTACAGCCTTTATGTTTTGCTACTGATTTTGTTTCTTAGGATTTGGTTTTGCAAGTATTACTGACCTTTCTACAGCTTGATAAAAATATACCAACATACTTTCCTGTTTAGAATTTTAAAGTTTTCATGAGGCAGTTGTGAGTCTTGACACTAATGCAGTTAAAATGGATTCCCATGGAAAAACTGTATGGGGAAAATAATACTGTTGATATATGTGTGTGTGTGGGGGGGGCTGCATGTGCTGCTAGGCAGCTGCTGCAGTTTGCTTAAATCTGATTTTCAAATTTGGTTGAGAAATCTGTAGCACTTCTGTAGGAAGCAGCATCCCATCTACAAGGAATCCTAGGGATGCAACAGTGGCAGCAGTAGCAAACAGATTTAAATTCCCTTATAAAATGGGTTGGGAAATTCCTTCACTGTGATTGGTGGGATGTGACTACAGGACTATAATTTATTGGAACAAAACCCACAGTAAGGCGCTTAGAATACCCCAATCAGACCAGGAACAGCTGTGCTGGTCATGCAAAAAGCATTAAAAGGGGGAAGAATGCAACCAAGGCTGCACTGGCTAAGAACAGGCAAGTAGATTCATGCAACAAACCCGATTAGCTCATGTGGGAGCATGACGCTTGAGGAATCCCTTAAAGCAAAAGTATATTTTAGCGGCAACATTTTTTGTCATGTACTGTTCTTCTTAAGTAATAATGTACTTCTGGCAAAAACATCAATGTATACATTTTTATGTTGGCTGGCATGCAACATCTTACATTAGTAGCAGATTTGGAGGTGCGGTCACTATTGGGCGAATGCAGGGCATACATCAGTAGGTGCGCGTCCCTCATTCCCCAATAAGCCAGCAGCAGGTGCTGACATCATGCATCCCTAATGTGACCACCAAATCTAAGAAAAGATATGCTGCATTGAGATCAAAGCTCTCATGCAGCGGGACCACAACAATCCTCCCAACGTGCATGCAACATGATGGCAGTGACTGCCACCACCTCCTGTCACAGTCCTGATGGGGGAGCCCACTCCCCATCAGCATAATGACCTCCCCTGCCATTTAAAATGTATGCCAAGGGGGTGCCCAATACCCCTCAGCATCATACACCCCTGAACAGTTTCTTTGCCTGCAGGGGGCCCAATCCCCATCAGTGTTTATCCCCCGTCTTGTTGTGTGCCAAGGGGGTGCCCAATCCCCCTTGGCTCGTGTCCCCCCCTTTGGTATGTGCCGACCGGGGTGCCCAATTCCCCGTCGGCTACAGCATCCCCCCAAAACACTTAGGTGGCATGCTGGGAGCCCATCCCAGTGTGCCAAATCCCCTGCAAAAGAAAAACTGTCCCGCAATGTTTTTTTTTTTTGTAAAACCTATAAAAAAGAAAACGGTCCCTCGCAGTCTCCCTGCCCCCACCCACAACCTGTGCCCACCCTCTACGCACCCTGCCTCCCCACACCCCTCTCACCTCATACTTACCTCTGGAGTCCGGTGCGATGATCTTCAGTGGACTGGGAACATGTCTGTACTCTTCAAAGCTGACCGCGAACTGAGGAAATGCCGGTAAGCTGTATAATGGCATAAATAGGGTTTCTTCAACTTTGGTGCATATCTCAGTCATTTTTGGGAATTCTGGCACCACATTTTCAACATCAGGTTATTGGGACCCCTCCTCATGAATGCAGGCACTGTCATGACGTTATTCAGTCCCAAAAGGTGATTTCGTGGTCACTGCGTGGAATCACCTTTCGGGATTGATTAACGAAATGACAGTGCCACTGTTCATTAGGGGGATTCTCTCAAAAAGCCTATGTTGCAAATTTGGTGGGAAAAATAAAAAAAATGGCTGTTTTACAAGCATGTGTTGCGCAGTTTCCATGCACGCATGTACCTTCGTGAATTTGTAATATTTTCACTACAGATTTTCAAAATTGCCATTTTTCCACACCTCCATATGAACAGTATAGCTGTCATTTTACATATCTTGGCCGAAATGTGTTTTTGCATGTCCAGCACAGAATAGCACGGTCGCTGTATGAAATCAGGTTTCAGAACAGTTTGATGGAGACATTGTTCATGAGCAGAAGTCCTAAAATGCCTATGTTGAAAATTTGGTGATGAAATTCCATAAAATGACTGTGTTACAAGTGTGTATCACGCAGTTTCCATGCAACCTTGTAACTTCGCAAATTTGCAATATTTTCATGCCAAATTTTCAATACTGGCATTTTTTCACACCTCTTTATGAACAGTACAGCTTCCATTTTCACATCCTGCCCTAAATGTGTTTTCGTACCTGTGGCACACAATGGCATGGTCACTGAGCGAAATCAACATTTCGGGCAAATTAACAAAATCACAGTGCCACTGTTCATGCGGGGAGGTCCCAAACTGCCTATGTTAAACATGTAATTAAAAAAATCCCAAAATAATTGGGTTACAGACGTGTGTTGCACAGTTTCTATGCATGCTCATAACTTCACCAGTTTTTCATATTTTCACTCCAGATTTTTAAAATGTCATTTTTTTACATTTTCTCATGAACAATACAGTTGTCATTTTCCACATACTGCCCAAAATGTGTTTTCATCCCTGTGTAGCCAAATGGCATAGCCACTGTGCAAAACTACCTTTCAGCTAACAAACTGAAAGTGCTAATTTTCATGAGATGGGCTCACAAACAGCCCATGTTGAAAATTTGGAGTGAAAATACCAACACACACCTATGGTGTTAGGGTGTCCAACTGTAGCACCCCACCCTGTAGAGACTGACAGGCATCAGGGGTGTGACTTGGGATCATCGGCTGTAATGCTTACGCCATTCCACCCCCACCCTGCAGCCAGTGACAGGCATCGTGGTGTGCCTTGCACTGTGTTTGGCCACAAAGTTCACCCCATTCTCCTATACTGCACCCACCTCAGTGTATTTCCTTATGGAATAGGGTAAGTATAACCCCCAAAGACCCCAAAGCACACCACAACACTTGTCAGTGTCTACAGGGTAGGGTGAGGTACAATGGCATGAGCATTATAGCTGATGACCCAAAGGCACACCCCAATGCTTGTCGGTCTCTACAAGGTGGGGGTTGGGATGGCGTCATTTCAATGCTTCAGTGCCATTTCTATTATGCTTCTCTAACTCCAGCACTACCAATGCAATGCCAACGAGACAACATTCAGCAATGACAAATGCTTGTTCTTTTAATTGTATTTTATTCTAGAACAGAGATGTGGGGTGTTTGAATAAAGAATTCCTGCTTTCTGGCCACCTCCTCTGTAAATAAATTAAATATTTTGACATGGCGTTGTGCTGTTTACCATCATAAATGTGTTATAGCCCCTTTCTAATGCATCCACAGTATAAATCCAGCATATAAAGTCAAAAAGTAGCCTTGAGGGAAGAGATTTTCAAAAATTGCTTTTGGCAGAGATGTGGATATAATCTGGCTGACCACGGTCATATCTTTTGGAACTATCTGTTGCTAGCTCCATTATGGCAAGCCCTCTGGGGGGAACTGGAGGACTGCCTGGGTGTGCAAATAGACTTAATGGCATGCCTGATATTTTATCGGTTCTTCTGCAGCAACACCCTCCCTGGCATAAAACCCTACTATTAGTATATCTACTGTCTACTAAGAAGGCCATCACCCGTAGGTGGATGTCACCTAAAATCCCCACAATAACTGAATGGCGTAAGATAGTGATGGATATTTATCACATGGAAAAACTTACAGCTGGGCTGCATAATAAGCTTAATCTTTTCACTATGAAATGGCAATGATGGGTGTGGTATATAGTCCAGACATACCCGGAGTTTGTCCCTTGATGCTATCCCTCAGAGGGGAAGCAAGTTATGCTGCCACCACAGGGGAAGGGGTGCGGAACGTCTGCTCTGCATTACCTCTGTGCATGCACACTGTGAGGAATGAGTTCTGCAGAAGTGTCTTCAACTTACATGAAGTATATTATGACCCTCTGTACCTAATTATGAATATTAATTTCACATTAGAGTCTGTACTAAATATGTATACTAATTCTTAGAGACAACCGATACAAATGCTTTGAAAAAATAGATGAACTGCAAGTGCTTCACTCAACAAAAACTATAATTTAAAAAAAAAATTGCTTGTGGCAGCCATCTTGACCTGAGTTATTAATTATAAAAGAAGTAATAAAAGTTTAAAAAAAAAAATCAGAGAGAAGTGAAAATATACTGATGAAGACCCTCGTGAGGAAATATATTTCTGATAAAAAGGTATATGATTAATTTTTTTGTTGACTAACAAATGTTGCATTAGCAGCTACGCAGCAGATACAAGCTAGAAAACATTTGACATTGACAAATGCTTGTTATTTGTAGGGAAATAAATGTATTTTTTATTATATCATTTATGTATGTTATAATGTCTGTGTATTGCTTAATCAACTAATAAACTAAACTGAAACTATATGGTAGTACAGTATAGCCCACTCTGATTCTTCAGTGTTAATCCAAGCCCAGACTAACTTAAAACAAACTGTTCTTCTTTTGCTCTGCTAGTTGAACAAAGTAAAGTATTTTCACCCTCACTGTGCTTCCAGTGCCCTTCCATGCTCAGCCCAAAATATGATTGCCTGCCCTCAGTCCACACAGTGCACAGTACTTCAGCTTGCATAGCTGTACTTTTGGGCACTACCCATTCTCTCCAATGCTACCAGTATAACCAATTTGATTTTACTAGGGAGCTACTGGTGCCTCACTGTTTGCCTGCCTTGCAAGCTGTGTAGGCCTAATGGTATTGCACATGATTGGCCATTGGTGGTGTACTTAAAGAAGTTAAACAGGCTTTACATTGTTGCAATGCAAACAAAAATGCTCGAAAGCCCAAATGGGTATTTATAATCCTGGCTGGATGGCCTAGTCCATTAAAGGGTTTGCCAACAATTAAAATACAGTGATGATGCAGGGCAAGCCCTGATGTAGTCATGGTTCTCCAAGACCAAGGTATCTCCTTAAATGCACAGAAGGACAATGATGCAGTAGCAGCATCAGCAGGCACACCCTGCTGACAGCAGGCATGCAGGGAACTCTGTTCATCCACTAAAGTAAGGTAGAGTTTCTGTTTACTTGTTTCTGCCTATGTAAAGGAAGTAGTGTAAGTGAGGTTAGGGGGCAACAACTGTTGCATGGAAGGGGGGTAAAGTCCTACAAAGGCTAAGTTAAAGGTAAACAAATAGCATTGGTGTGGGAATAGTGGTAACACCCTATCTTGGGTAAGGAAATAAAGAGAGTAAAAGAAGCCTAAAACCTTAACACCCTGTCTAGGTTTGAGTTATGAAGGGGCAAGAAAAAAGGGGAATTGTAGAAGAAGCTAACCAAGAAGACTTTCATACTAGCACTAAACTCAAGGCAAACAAAAGTATGCCAAAGACAATAAACTCTGGACAGAGCCACAGTGGTTGCTAATGCATTAATGTGATAAGAGATTAATTTATTCAAAGGTTTTACAAGGAAAGACATACTGAGCTAGTAAAAGCTTGTTTTCAGATGTGTCCTGAAGGAAGGAGGAAGGAGAAAGGGGAAAATATAATGTTCATAGAACTGGAATAAGAATAACAAAGATAAAGAGGACAATTATGTCTAATTATACAATGGCAAGAGAAAATCCTGGTCCTTGATTGGTCAGACTGGGACTGGACCCGGGATGTTATCCCAGCATAACATCCCGGCTCTAGTCCCAGTACAGTCATGACCGCATGGAAACTTTAAAAAAAAATCCATCCACAGCTGTCCTTTGCTTCCTGCTCGCACTAAAAGTGAAAGCCGCATTTCCGATCAGCTTCACAGCAGGCACAGCTCTCACACGTTCCCCAAACAAGCTTTGTTTATTTCTTAAAAGGAAAAAAAAATTAAATCAAAGCCGTCTTCAGCATTAGCGAGCGTTTAGCGTCACAGCAGTCTCCCGCTCTTTCTCCGGTGCCCCCCACACCAACACCACCATCATCTGCTCGCACTGAAAGTGAAAGCCGCATTTTCGATTGGTTTCACAGTAGGCACAGCTCTCACACGTTCCCCAAACAAGCTTTGTTTATTTCTAAAAAAAGAAAGAAAAACCTGAAACCAAAGCTGTCTTCAGTATTAGCATCACAGCAGTCTCCCGCTGTTTCTCAGGTGCCCGCCTCATTCGCCCGTTGTACTAACGCTCACTCGTCGTTCAACTCATCTTTCTACTATGTATTTTTTTTCTTTAAATACATGAAGCAATAGCAGGAGAAAAACAGTAAAGAAAGGAACCCAGTATGAGAACACCTAGAGGAACGGGTTGTGGGGGGGGGGGGACACACCTATTAGAGACCTGCAACAGACACACAGAAAAACAGCTCCACCTGCTGTACAAACAGTATAAGGCACTATTTTTCAAATCCGCATCCCTCCACAATAAAAGAAACTAAAAAATACAATTAAAACACTATTTTTTAACCATTTTCTAATATAAATGTAAATGAGCCATTGTATAATAGGAATAATGCCCTCCAGGGTGGGTGTTATGCTGGGATAACATCCGCCTTGGGTGTTGGATGCCCTCGCGTTGGCCTCGGGCCCAACCATCCAAGGTGGGATGTTATCCCAGCATAACACCCACCCTGTCGGGCATTATTCCTTTAGTATAAATTGACAAAAATAAGTTACCAAACGATAAGTTGTGGAACTGACCAGAGATCAATTAAATAGTTATCAACTTATCAAAATAAAAACTAGGGGAATGACTGATACTGGAGAAAAGATATATAATTAATGTGTAACTTAGTTGTATTACTGCGATGTAAAACCCTTTGTTAGTTAGGCTGCCTTCTCTTTCCACTTTCCTAAACTTTGGAACTCTCTCCAATTAGCCATTCATTCATTCTGCCTCTTCCAAATGCTCTCTCTCCTCTCTGCTCCATGACCACACCACTGCCTCCTGTGTCTATTCTTGAGTCAGAGCTCTTCCCCACTCCTCAATTTACCCTCTTGCCCTCTTTTTCCTCCACCTTACCCCTCTACTCACCTCACCAACCCTCCTCTCTCTCTTCTTACTCCCTCACTTGTTTGTACTTTCCCCTTCTTCCCCCATCTGCGCTCCTTCCTTCAGCACCCTATCCCTGCTGCCCTCACCATTGAAAAGTACTATTGCTTATATCCATGGGACAGATTCCCACACCGTGTCCTTGTAAAAATGTTGCCTATAATTTTACTTGTCTGATAAACCATATTCATGTTCATTTAGTACTGTTTTATTGATATTTTTGTATGACATTTCATTGTATAAGTTATTGTTCCACGTTGTTCTTACACCTCCCTTCCCCTTTCCCCCAGGACTCATCTGAAAATGAGCTATTTTTCAGCTCAGTACGTCTTTCCTGGTGAAACTTTTGCAATAAATAAATACATAATGTGAAAGTCCCACAATACACCACAACAGTAGAAGACAGTCATGCAGTGAACAGTGTTTTGGATTCTGGACATACACACACCCCCTAGAAAATGCACACACACACACACACACACACACACACACACACACACACACATGTAGCTGTTACAATAGTTGTGCACACACATAGGGTGGGAGTGTCATCAGCAGGAAAGGGCAGCTACAATATTTCATTTTCAGTGGGGTCCTGTTTTTACACACTTTTCCAATGGATTTAGTAGAGTTAGCATGGTTAAAATGCAGAATCTCATTTTTACTGGGGTTCTGCTTTTATAAATTTTTAGTGTTGTTACCCAGGATAAGTCAGTTAACATGCAGTATCTCATTTTCAGTGGGGCCATGATTTTACCTGTTTTAGCACTAACAGGTCTGGGATGCCCTAAATGAGTTGACTCAGTCACAGCCTGTATGTTTTCAGTGACCAGATACTGTATCTGTTTTTGGCAAGCAGGGGGATGTGAATCATTCTGAGTGCACATTTTAGTGCCTCATTTTTGCTTTGGGGGGCTATATTCAAACTTGCTTGGGCACTCACACTTTTCTCCAAACCTGTTTGAGATTAGCAAATTTAGTGAATTGTGTTAATTTGCACTCAGGAAAGGGACTTTGCAAGGGGCAGCCTGATACCATTAAATATGGGCCCTTACTCTGTGTGGTTCTGGTTTCCAGTTCTAGGTTTGTCTACTTATTTCTGTTTCAACCGTTTAGCCACTGACTGTATTGCTTTTAGCTACTGACTGCCATGCCATCAACGAGGGTTTAAGATTTGACCTGGGTCGCTGGGTAGCTGGCCTGGGAGGGAGAATGGACCTCTGTAAGACGGGGAGAGGAATCTAGGTGACAGCACCATGGGACAGCATGGGAAGGAATATCACACCTGGATGCTTGAGTTGTCTCCAAGGAGGCTTAGTACACACATCTGGGCCCAATAGGGGAGAAAATAGGAGAAAAATCACCTGACTGTAGAACAGTGATGGCCTGCTCTCTTGCAGGCCCCACACCAATGATTAGGCACCTCCGATCCAAGGTTATGTGAAAGAACCACCAGAAAAGGTAAGTCCCAGAGAAGATTGGTGATGGGGCTGGGAAGACTGGCCCAGATGGAGGCCAGTCAGGGTGCTGAAGGAGATAAATAACTTTGTAGAAAAAAAAAGTATTGTACTCTATTATGCATTCCCAAAGCATGTAAAATGTATCCTTCTGTCTGTCTCTCTCTGTCTGTCTCTCTCTCTCTCTCTCTCTCTCTCTCTATCTATATATATATATATATATATATATATATATATGAGGCAAAAACTCAGTTTAGTGCATCAGTTAGCGTTGTTCCACAGTGACAAAAGTGAGGAAATTCGATGTTAGGGTTTAAACCCCCTTTGCACCCCTCCAGCCCACCCCCCAACTGGAATTGGGGTGCGCATTGGGGTCATCGGCCCTGTCACCCCATTTTCCAGCTTTTGTCTCTTTGACCCTAACTGAAGCATTAACAAAGTTTTTTGCAACATACAGTATTTTCTTACTTTTTGAGATAGTATAATAGTATCTTATTTTACTGTGGGAGTGCAGGGTCCTTTAGAACCTGCCCTCCCAGGCATACATAATAACACCAGGTTTTATTTTTCTGACATTTGTCAGTACCCTGGTATTCACTGCTCCAACCCATCATACATTTGTGCCTGGTCCCTATTACCATTAATCATCCTTGGTGTCTACTGGCACCCGCAACCCTCTGATCCCCATATCTGTTTCAATTTATAATATGTCCATTGGTGGTTTGTGGCACCCCCTACCCTCCCATATAATTTGTGTTTTATCCCTGATATCTAGTGGCACCACCCCACCCCCCAATCCCCATATCTTTAATTTATTCCCCCATTGTTGGTTAGTGGCACCTCCCACTCTCCCATGTTTATCCCTGGTGTGTAGTGGCACCCCCACACTCGAATCCCCATATTTTCTTTAATTAATTTCCCCATTAGTGGTTAGTGGTACCCCCACCTCCATGTCTATTCCTGGTGTGCAGTGAAACCCCCAACCCTCTGATCACCATATCTTAAATGCATTTCCCCATTGTTGGTTAGTGGCACCCTCTCACCCTCCCATGTCCCTCTCAATCTGAAAATAAGAAAACCATCCCTTGATTTGTTTTTGTTTGTTTTTTATTTTATAACCTGTAAATAAAAAAACATCCTTCACCAATCACACCTGCACCACCCACCTGATCCTCCACTGTGCACCCACCTCCCCACAATCCCCTTGACACCCCCAAATGCCCGCACTCACCCCAACTGGCAACACACTGAAAATACACTGTCTGATCACAGATGTGTCTTGCAGCTGGAACTAGAGACTGCTGTCTGACAATAGAGATCAGTCACCAGTTTCAGCAGCAAGATGCATTTTTGATCGGAGAGTGCATTTTCAGTGTGTTGCCAGTTGAGGTGAGTGTGGGGGTGTCAAAGAGGGTGTGGGGAGGTGGGTGCACAGTGAAAGGATGGGTGGTGCGGGTGTGATCGGCAATAGACTTTTTTTATTTACAGGTTGTAAAAGTAAAAAAAAAGAAAAAGACATCGAGGGACTGTTTTCTTATTTTCAGGTTGAGAGGAACATGGGATGGTGGGGGGGTGCCACTAACCACCAATGGGGAAATAAATTTCAGATATAGGGATCGAAGGTTGGGGAGTGCCACAAGACACCAGGGACAGGCATGGGATGGTGGGGGTACCACTAAGCACATAAAGGGGAAATTAATTTAATATAGCATGGAGACTAGAGTATTGGGGTGTCTGGGGTGCCACTAGACACCATGGATAGACATGGTTGGGTGGGGGTGCTACTAACACCAATGAGAAAATTTATTTAAGAAAATATGGGAATCAGAGGGTGGGGGTGTGCCACTAGACACCAGGGATAAATACTTTTTCACAAGCAGATTTCCTTTTTCATGAGCATGAATAAGGAATTGTGAAAAAGGAACTTAGTGAGCTACAATAAAGGATTTAAATAACTGAATAAAAACATTCAGAGGGCATGGGAGCTATAAAAAATTACACACTGAAGCTCACCAGCTACCAAAGAGCAAGAGGCATGTTTGGATGTCTGTAGAAGACATCCCTGGGCAGAGTTATGACAGTTTGTTTTGTGAAAAAAGAGAAAACAAGATGGTGGCTCACAAAAAAAGAATTTTTTTCTGGTGAAAAAGGATTGGCCCCTGATGGAAGAGAATCCTTTTTTGTGAGACCCAAATCTTTTTTCATTCAATTCTGCTATCCTGGAAAGTGAAATTCCCATCGAAAATAATGGGACCTTAACACTTGCTGTGCCGCGGACTGATATGTCACTCCAAAATTTCTATACATTCTAATTCTGTTTACAGCCTAAGGGGTAAAAATGCAGTAACTTTGGAACAGATTCATATTTTTTCTTTAAAGAAGCACAGGCCTGTTCTGTAACCCACACTCTTCCTACCATACAAATTTCACAGTTAAACTTCACACCATCTGCGCTCAGGGTGATGATAAAAATGTGAAAAAAGGGTGAAATTTAAGGTTTTTCCACTATCCAGATCACAGACTCCACACATCCAACTAGAAAGAAACTTTGCATGTTAAGAGACCTACCTAATGAGACAGTACATGCCAAATGTTGTGCAAGTCCATTTAATGATTGCAACATTATTAAAGTGCAAAATGTGAGGTTTAACATTAAACTGCCTAATCAACCCTACATATATATATATATATATATATATGTATGTGTACACCTTTCAATCTCTCCCTCTTTCATTCCTCTCCCCCCTGCCCCTACTAAAAGGCTATACTTGGGCCTATCCATGTAGACAAAAAAGACTTCAAACAAATTACTGAAAAATGCCACCAATTTCCCCAAAAGCTGGTGACACATCTAATCTTCATTTCCGCAAGGCATAATTACATGGGATTGCATTCTGTCTGATTACAGTCCATTAAGATCAATGGCAAATACATTTTGGTGAAATTGAGCTACAAGGATAGGTTCCAGTGGGATAAAAATCATGTGAAGAAACACTGTATTTCTCATTGTTGTCATTTTTTTACATTTAACTGTAACATTTTATTTTAAGTGTCATTAACCACACTGTAATTACTGGTTAGTGTTTTTTCCCTAAGGGAAACCCAGTTATAATTTTCCATTATAACCAGCTGTTTACAATGGCAAACACATACTTGGTTTCCCTAGGAACACCTACCACCACTCTACCTCCACTTTGCACCTTTTCCAAGGCCACTCCTCATCCCCGTAGATTTCACTACCCCTTGCAGTCGCTGGTAAGTTACTTTTTTTTTTTGAAGGTCTCTTTTTCCACTGATCTTTATACAATAAAAAAAAAAAGGCATACAAAAGGAAAAAGTTATTTTGGGGCCAGTTGCTGTGAAACTGCAGACTGGACTGCAGTGACATCTGACCGTAGTCCGAGTCTCTCTCTCTGTTTATTTTATATAATTGCTGTGGCAAAGAAACTCTCCCCATCAATTATATAAAATAAAGTCTTGATAGGTGTGTTAAACTCAAATTTAACATGCACACCCTCGGTGTGGGATGCCTTTATAAACCACTTGAGCTTTGCTCTCGGGGTTTATGTGGCATCCCACACCATGGGGGGGGGGGTAAAATTAATTCTCATTAAAACCCTCTACCCAGTCATTACTGTCTATGTAATTACTGTATAACTACACTGTAACTGCTCTGTAACTTATGAGCAGTTACATGTAACTACTATGTAGTTGTTAACTTCTGCAGTTACACACAATTTGCATGAAGTAACTACACTGTAACTGTACTGTAACTACTATGTAATTGTTAACTTGTTTCACATTTGCAAGTTGTGTATTTGCCCAATTTGAATGAAGTAATAGTTACACGTGCAACCTCTACTGTTTCCCTTTCAGAACAAATCAATTCATTCTGTCAAGTGTAACTACACATTTAATAGCTGTTGAAAAGTGTAACAGAAAATCTGTTGTGCAACTACCTCTGTATCTCTTCTGGCATTATTGTAATTTATTCTTACAAAGACAACGATACATGTAGTATCTATTGCAAATTGTAACAGCAAATCTATTGTGTAACTTCTATGTTACAACTTTTGACATTAAATTTCTTCTTACAAGTGTAACTACATATGAATGCAGGTCTTGTGCACTGTTTCAACAGTCTGTGTCTATCTGACAATAATTTAAAGGGTAGTCACACAGAAAAACTTAAATGTGGTATCACAGTGGTAACTAAAATATGATTACAATGTAACTCCAGTCTGCTACACTGAAAATGAACTGACTGGCAGCTCTGTGGGTTGTAGTAAAGTGGGATATAACAATGGTTATCCAAATATAAAATATGATGACCAGTAATTAAATACAAATAAGAAACATAAAACAATATTTTATTATTGTTTTTATTTCTTTTCACACACACACACACATATATATATATATATATATATATGTATATTATACATACATATATCTCTATCTCTCTATCTAGCTCTCTAGCTATCTATCTATCTACATACACACACACTTACATATATATTTTTATACATTTACTCTGGTGTCTAGTGGCACACCACACCCTCTGATTCATATCCACTTAAACAATTAATGCATCCCTGCTGTCTAATGGTGCCCCCACCCTCCCATGCCCGACCCCATAACACTGCACTTTATCTCTGGTGTCTAGTGGCACCACCAATGTTCTGATAGCTGTCACCCTTGGTGGTAATTCTTGCCCTGGTGTCTAGTGGCACCCTCACCATCCCCTGATGAAAAGAACATCTGTGAAGAATATTGCCGAACATCCCATTTAAATCAGTAATGACATGCATAAGGCTGAAACTAATCTAGATAGCGGGTTAATGTAGCCTTGCAATTTTTGCACTTACCCCTGGGCAACCGAACACTGATTAATACATATACACATATATACATATATATTCCAGTATAAAATAGCAGTGCACTGTCTACATACACAGAATATTGCCAGACAACATTTTTATACAGAGGCAGTAAACTCTGGAATTCCATCCCAACCCATTTCAGATCAGTAGACAATTGTATTAGTTTGCATAACATCAAAAAATGGCACTTAGAACAGTCAAATTAAAATGTTGTCTTGATGTTTACCATCAGACACTGGATGATATTGTTACTAAGCTAACTGATTAAAGTAAATTATATATTACTGTATCATTGCCAGGGATAACATCTTTTAGTGTTTGTACTGTTATAAAATGACTTATTTTCTCTATAAGTGTAACACTGTAAGAAATGTTGACAACCTTTGTCATTGTATTTATTATGTGCAAGTGTATGGGACCTCATTGAAAATAAGCTTTTGCTCAACTGAGTATTTGATTCATGTAGGGCCCTATTCACAAAGGCTACATGGCCCTATGCACGGTGCGTACATCTCATGCAGAGGCACATATGCACCAAAGTGGCATAAGCAACCACCGCACAGGATGCACAAACCATGTGTAGGGATGTGTGTAGCTGTGCTGAGCGCAGCAGCGCACCATGAAGGATACGTGTCCATGCAGGGGTTTTCCCGCATATGCCCTACACACATGTACGATGTACAATACATTGAAATGTCAGGTCATTGCCCCCACATAGGCAATATGCATCTGGAAAGCAGCTGTAAAGTGGCATATGTAGCACACACACAGCAGGAATGTCCGGCGAAGTGTGCCAGCGTGGGAGTGATCATGCCCATGAAGGCAAACACCACTGGACAGGCATGCAGTGATGCATGACATGATGAGGATCACCATGCATGTGCCCAGAACATGCCATGTGTGCCTCGTGCACATGCAACAACAACAGCCAGACAGGCCTAAGCATGGTGTGCATGCCAACCACCAGGCACCACAGATGCTGCATGCCCAGCACTGCTACCTGTGGCACACAGGCCGCACCCATATCACAGCCAACACAGGTATCAGTCACAGAATCATGACCAGTCCAACACCCATGGCACATGCACATGCCCACCCCTGCACACTGTGCCAGTGCAAAGAATGAAGTGCACACAGGGCCATATAGTCAAATGCCTTTAATGGTATACAAAAGCACAACGCCTGCACAAGGAAACACAACAGCAGGGAGGGGGGTTGGGAGACAGATCAGGAGTGCAGCGAGTCCCCCAGCTCAGTCAGATGAATCCTCCTCGGTGACCACCTTTAGGCTGGTTCACAGGGTCACCTCCTGGTGGGGGCGAATCTGTTAACTCACGTTCCTCCAGCACCAGGCACCTGATGGGCTCATAGTAGTGCTGCAACAACAAAAGCAGACACAGGGGATGTAGGTCAGTACTTGCAAGGCCACCAATGCAATGTTGACACACACACACACACACACACACACACACACACACACACACACACAGAGGGAACCAAGAGCCACCTATCTGTGAGAGGGAGCAAATGGCCCACAGATCCTCCCCATCATCCCTGTAGACCATGTCTGATGTGCTCTGCCACAGGTCCATTTGCATCGGGATGTCGTGAGGCAGCCTGCGGCTTGGGGTTGCCACCACAGCTAGGCCTAGCCCATGCATGTCTCACAGTTCCAACACCAACATGGCCTTATGTCACCATGTCCCCTGTAGAAATTCACAGGTATAACAGTGAGAAGCATGCTCAGAGCACCACACCCCCACCAACAGGCACAGGGCTGCAAAGGGCAGTGAACAGGCTGTGGTACCTACCTGTCTCCATTCCATGACCTCCCAAATGGCCCCTGTTGGTACTCCACCCTGGTACACCTCCATGGCAACACAATACAAGCACTGTGGCAGGGCTAGCCTTACCCTGTGGTGTTGGTGGAGCCACCACCACCATGACTGTCTGTGACCATGTGAGCATGCCCTGCCCTATAGGACATGTGTACCATGCCACACAGCATGCAAGGGACACACTTGTGTGTCTACAATGCCACTGTGCAGACATGGACAGCAGAACAGGCAGTGGCAGTACAATGTGCCCAGGGGCACTGCTACACATGGTCCTAATAGAGGACACCTTGGAGGAGTGCTGTACCCATGTGAGGTACCATCAATGGGTATTCAGGCCACGGCTCATGGTATGGAGCCTCCACACCATGGGCATCCTGCAGCAGTACAGGATCAGCCATGACACACTACTGTTCATCTGTGAACTCGTGAAGGATGACAACCATCCCAGCACAAGGCACTCCATGGCCATGTCAGTGGAGATGAAGTTGCTGTGTGTACTGCAATATTATGCCACCGGTACCTTCCAGAGAGTGACGGGGGACATGACAGGTGTGAGCCAGTCCTCCATGTCCACGGCCCTGCACCAGGTAACTGATGCCCTTGTGCGCCACAGGCAATGGTACATCATGTTTCCCACAACCGTGGTGGAGCTCAGGGCCATCAAGGGTGCATTCCTGGACAGGTATGGCATGCCAACACTGTAGGTGCACTAGACTGCACACATGTACCCATACTCACACTGATCACGAATGAGGAGACCTACCAGAACCGTATGGGGTACCACAGCATAAACTGCCAGATTGTATGCGATGCAACGCTCATTGTCACAAACATCCTGGCTTGGTACCCAGGGTTGTACCACAATTCCTATGTCTATGACAGGAGCACACTGCAACGGCATCTGGACCAGGAGGGGGAGAGATACGGTTGGCTGTTGGGTGAGCACCAATCACTGACTGCAGGAAAGGCTGCAGAATGTGCACTACTGTGTGCCTAACATCTGTGTATCATCCCATTCCACAGGTGACAATGGCTACCCACTGAGGATGATCTTCCTGACACCATATAGTACCTTGTGCCATAGCAACCTCCAGAGGAGTCATTCAATGCTGCACATGTGCAGGCATGCAGCATTGTGGAACACACCATCAGGATTTTGAAGATGCTACCAGTCATGTTTCAGCTGGCAGAAGTCAGGGTAATAGCTTGCCAGTGCTGAGCCACTGCCGCCCTGTCTACGACACCTTGAGAGAAGGGGGCCCTCTGAGGCACCCATCTCCTGCTCCTGGGTGTCCGGTGGTGTGGCAGGTGCTAACATCCCTGCAGTCACCATGCAGCTGTCCTTTGTTCACAGGGAGTCCTCCTCTGTGCTCCTGTCCATTTCAGGGGCATTGTTGTCACCCTCATCATGGTCCATCAGCATCTCACCATCCTCACCAGCCTGTGTGTCCATGGACATGGTTCAGCTTCCGCTTTCCTTCTGCTGCTGTTCTGGTGTTCTGCCATCATCACACCTCTGCTGGTCCTCTACTGGTGCTGTCTGCTGTGTGTCCCCCTCCTGTGTGCCTTAAGGGCTTTGCAGCATACCTGTGGGGGGAACATCATTTGGTACACATGTGTGTCTGTCCTGTGATGTGCACCACCCTGTGGCTGTGCCACTACATACCTGTATTACCTGACCACTGTGGTGCTCTACTGCCAATCCCAGAAGGTCCCTCTCCAGCACTATCATCTTGCCCTGTGGGTGGGAAGGGTGACAGGTGGTTAGGGCCCATATCAGTGGTACTGTGTGGAGTGGTCACCCTGTGCACATGCTCAATGCGATCACCTGGCATGCTGACAAGGCTGTCAGGCTCCCCATCGGTGGTGACATCGCTGATTGTGTCTGACACCATCTTTTCTATGGACATGAGAGGATGGTCTGTCAGTGGTGGGCTTCCTCCAGTGGTTCCCTGTAACTGTTGTGCATGGCTCATCTTCTTCTTAACCTGGGACCAGAGGTCATGTCACTTGTGCTTTATGGCAGCCACTATGCATGCCTCCAGTCTGGTGGCATTTATGTCTGCCCACGTTCAGCCATATTCTGGACTTTTTCAATTAATTTCAATTCAATTCAACTTTATTTATATAGCGCCTTTCAAATCCACGGCACTGTACAGAAACATATACAAGGTAATAAAATTCCAAACATTTAAAAAATGTCAGCCATGACTAGTTAGAATATGCTAAATTAAATAAATATGTTTTCAATGCAACCTTAAAACTATCGACGGTTGGACATTCTCTCAACCAACGAGGTAGAGAATTCCACAGGGTTGGTGCTGAAAAAGCAAAAGCATGAGATCCTGATGTCTTTAATTGAACCCTGGGAATCTCCAGCAATCCCTCGTTGGTGGAACGGAGTGGATGGAGGGGGCAGTAGGGAATCAGGAGATCTTTCAGGTAACCGGGTCCCTGATCATGTAGAGCTTTAAAGGTTAGTAAACCAACCTTAAAGGTGATCCGCCACCAGACAGGCAGCCAGTGCAGTTTGTGGAGCACAGGCTAATATGACTGGTCCTAGACATCCCAGTCAAAAGCCTGGCTGCCATGTTCTGCACCAGCTAGAGGTGGAGGATATCAACCCCTGGTAGCCCTAGGTAGAGGGAGTTGCAGTAGTCCAGGCGAGTAGTGACAAAGGCGTGGACCAATGTTGGAAGATCCCCCGGAAAAACCAGATGTTTCACCCGGGCGATATTCCTCAGATGGTAAAAAGAGGATTTAACAACAGCTGACACCTGAGATTTTAGGGTCAAACCAATGTCAAAAATAACGCCCAGATTTTGCACCTGATCAGAGGTAGAGAGTGGTATACCACCAAGTAACAAACCTGTTGGTTGTCCAGCTCCCAAACCCACCCCCGGATGACCTGGATCCACAACCAATACCTCAGTCTTATCCGGATTGAGTCTCAGCCTGCTGGAACTCATCCAAAGTCTGATCTCTGCAAGGCAGTTATTAACTACAGAGAGTGCATCACCCTGACTGGGGAGAAAGGGCAGATACAGCTGAGTATCATCTGCATAGCAGTGGAAACCCAGACTGTATCGCTTGATGATTTTTCCCAATGGCAGCATATACACTGCAAACAACATGGGAGCTAAAATGGAGCCCTGTGGTACCCCACAAGGTAGGGAGTGAGCGCCAGAGGAATAAATTCCAGAGACAACTCTCTGAGACCTGTCCATGAGGTAAGAGCGAAACCATTTGAGGACTGTAGCAGACAGCCCACAAAAGACCCGCAGGTGCTCCAATAGCACTCCATGGTCCACAGTGTCGAATGCAGCAGAGAGATCAAGAAGGACCAGAATGGTACATGCCTTTCAATCTCTAGCCATAAGGAGGTCACTGAATACCCAGACAAGGGCATTCTCTGTGCTATGCCTTTTCCTGAAGCCAGACTGGAGAGTATCATAGACCTTGTGAGTTATAAGATGATCATCCAATTGCAACACAACTGCCTTTTCAATAACCTTACCAACAAATGGCAGGTTAGAGATAGACCGGTAGTTAGCTAGACAATCTGGATCCAAGGAGGATTTTTTACAGAGTGGTTGAACGACCGCCTCCTTAAGGGGGTCAGGAAAGACCCCCATCTCCAAAGACTTCCAGACAATGTCAGCAAGGATTGGGCAGATAACTTATACACATCCTACTAAAAGAGGTGTAGGGCCTGAATCCAAACTACAACTAGCTGGTTGCATCGTTTGGATGATCTTCACAATATTCCCGAACTCCGGCCAGTGAAAATCTAACCAGACAGACTGAGGACATGCCACTTCTAGTCAACCACCGCAATCCCCCATAGGAGAGGTCGGACCAATGCTGGACCTGATGCTGGCAACTTTATCCGCAAAAAAACGAGCAAACTCCTTGCATCTTAGCTGAGAGAAGGCTTCTCTGGGCTGAAGACAGACTGGATTGCACAATCTGTCCAGGGTCTGGAAAAGCAGAGCCGGTCGATTTTGTGCAGCAGAAATCTCTCTAGACAGGAATTCTGCCTTCTTACGAGTGATTTCTGATTGATAGCTATCATAATGTGCCATCAACCTAAGCCTGTTAGCATCAAGGCCCGACTTCCACCAGGATCTGTCCAGCCTTCAGCCAACTTGCCTTAACTCCTTCAAGGAGCCATAAAACCAAGGGCTCCTTGGACGGAGGGCGAGAGGCCGAACACGAACAGGAGCAATTTTGTCCAGAGCATCTCCCACAGCCTTATTATAGGCTAATGCAAGATCATCTGGACTCATGCATTCACCTGACAAACTCGATAGATCCAGTACCGCCATTAGGTCACTGGGGTTAATACCCCTTAAAGGGCAGTACTGAACCATCTCTGTAGGGGCAGACCTATTGGGGGGGGCCTGAAACTGAACCTTATGGTGTGATGGTCAGACCAACTAACAGGTTCCACCCTCAAGTCAGCGATCTACATACCCAAAAGAAAGACCAGATCCAGTGAATGACCCCCTCTATGGGTCGAGGAGGTAACTACCTGTGTTAGGCCCAGCGTATTCATCAGCTGGAGGAGATTTTGACCAAAATGTGAGAGTTCATAGTTGACCCAGGCATTGAAGTCTCCCAGAACTATCAGTCTGGGGAACCTTAACACCAGGTCGACAATGAAGTCTGCTATCTCCTGCAGGAATTCTCCTCCGTCACCTGGTGGACGGTAGATGAGGAGAATCCCACAGCCTACACCCTCTCCCAGGATATATTCAAAGGATCTGGTACTTCCCAATGGCACATCCACAAGGCCCAGCTCAGTCTTAAACATAATAGCCACAGCCCCGCCCCTACAATCCAACCTTAAACAGTGTATCACCGAGAACCCGGCTGGAGTTGCCGAGGCCAATATAGGGCCTGGATTTTCATCCAGCCAGGTCTCAGTGATGCAAGCCAGATTAGTTGATTCAACAAGATCAGCTATAATAGCTGTCTTGTTCTTAATAGATCTGGCATTGCATAACACCGCCAGGGTGGGATGAGCTGTTGGGGAAGACCTCGGCACCTGTCCAATAACATTGGAACCCTTAGGTATGGGGACAAGACAAGAGTGACCTCTATCCTGACCCCATTTCACCCCAGGGCTTCTCCTGGACCCCAAAACCCCAATCTGCCCTTCCCTTTCCTGTCCCCCACCAGGCCCAGTTCTCCACCTTCGCCCAGGCTTCCTCAGGATGCCCAACGCACGACACCTAAAATAGGTGTCGGATGACAGTGGTGGACTTTGACTCAAATGGGGTGCTGAGTGCCCGGTGGCTGAACAGCACATCATAGTGCTGATGGATCTTTGTCACCAAGATAGCGACCTGTGACCCTATAAAATTGGGGAACTACAGCCTCTTGCCACCTCCAACACCTGTGCCACATCCCCCAGTACCACTTGCTTGTGCTGTGGTCTTAGCCAGTCCATGGTCCTCATTCCTGGCATCCCACTATTGCATCCTCCGCCGACATGTTCCCACATCTATCTGCACAGCAGTGTAGCATAGTGCTTCCGCATGTCCATATATGGCAGTGTCAATGGGCATTCTGGGCATCTTGCGCTGTCCCAGTCCCACCCTTGTGCATTGCTGCGCACCTCTGCATACCTCACCCTGTCCTGCTGGGGGTGTTCCCAGCTTGTTTGTGCATGTCATGTATTTCATGTGTGTTGCACGATGTGCAGCTGCACACCCACCTTTACACCACTTTTGCACATAGGGGCAGTCCTTTCATGAATAGCACCCATAGTGAATAAAATATTTTACTACTGCTACTACTACACACACACACACACACACACACACACACACACACACACACACACACACATATTAACACACATAAATTGCATTTATTTACTTATTCATCTAACCCTAACTTTTATTGTTTTTAGGATAAAAACTGTGATACACTAACACACATGCACTGCTTCATGTTCTGAACTGTGCACAGTCCTACAGTATAGCAATACAGCCATTTACAAACTGACTAGGAAAAGGTTGATGTACCAGAAAAGGGTTAACAGATTGCACAAAAGCACAGACACACACACACACACACACACACACACACACACACACACACACACACGTTCCCAAATAGGAAAACACACACAGAGACCTTTCTCTCTGGCTGCATGTAACATACCTTTCTTGGTCTTCTTGTTATACCAACTTTCACCCGTTAATTTCAAAAACATAAACAATAACCAGAATAACAATATAAAAAAAACTCATTAAGTGAGTTACATAAGTTAGTGTGTAATTTACTGCTGTCCTTTTTTTAACTCTTGCAGATCTCCTGAACTGATAGCAACACTTTACTCTATGTTCTGAAATCTGAACCTCATTCCTCAATCTCAGTTACAGTCTATGGCTAGGAAACACCGATAAATTGACATGTTTACTAAAGACCATAAGTTATGAATCTTTCATGAAAGAGAGTACTGCTGAGCTTATAGCTAGTAACCACATTATCACCCAAGTCCTGTTATGCACAAATTGAGATTGTAAAACATGTACTGTTAGTGACCATTATTTCCCATCAAAACATAATAACACTGTCAGAGTGAAAGAAAAAAAATGCTTCTTTTTTTTTCAGAGAAAAAAATAGTGTGGTGTAGGGACAAACCAGACTGCTCAAGCGGAGTAATTGTAATGCAACTCCAATTTTATGAAGTCCCTTCAGAATCTGATGAGCTCTATTTTTCTTATGTGATAGCAAGACACCTGCAGAGCTCTGTCCTGCAGCTGTAAAAAAAAGTATTTTATTATTAAAACTTACATAGTACTAAAGGTGCAGGGCATAACACCAAAGATTCAGAGGCACAAACATTTGGTAGGAGCCACAAACACTACCCGCTGGTGTTTCATACCTGAACCAGTGTTTTATCAAGGGTAAAGTGCTTTTATATGTAGGCCTTAATATTTGCAATCATGAAGAAATGTGCAAATCATGCAGGTGTTAAAAGTCACATACCAAAAATCCCTATATATTCATTCTATTCAACTCTAAACTAAATATAGGACTGTACATTACAGATTTAAAAGAGAGTAAAACAGATTGCCTCTGATGTAAGCAAAGATATTGATATGAGTATGTCAATTTTCTATATTGTGTAGCAACTGCCCACTTACAAAACTGAATGGAGTGCATATTTGAAAGATTTATGATTCAGTCATTTAAAGATAGTGTTCTTCTGCTAGCTGTGTCTGTTTTTTTCTTGTGTGAATGGTTCCATTCGTTGACTTTGTTAAACAGCCCCTGTTGTGAGCTTAATAACGCTGGGACACATATACAGACAGAATAAAGAATATGTACATGGGGTATTTTGATTTCTAGATTGGATAAAAACAGAAGATAATTAGAAACCATTTCAAAAACATCTATACATAAGATACATCAGTATACATCTCTTTTTTTTTGTTTTATTTCTGAAGGAATGGTGCTAACTCAAAATGACCATTAAGATCCAGTATTTTTTTACCTCTCCCATTATAAATCCAGATGCCTCCCTACAAAGGAGAGCATCTAGTTCTTCCCCTCTTCACCCAATTTTCACTTGTTCAATCCTCCCATATGTGTGATCTCACTGGACCTCCATACTTTACGGAGGCTGCCAATGCATTTTTAACATCACCCTCTGCTATATCCCTAATGTGCTCCCCTATTCTGACCTTGAAGGGATGCTTCACTTTACTAACATAAAATGCTCCACATGTACATTCAACATACACTACCTTAGACATATCACAAAGAATCAGGCTATTAATAGTGTAAATTATATCTGATTTCATAGATTTGAATGTTTTTGCTCATTTAACAAACTTACAAAATTTACAGTGCAGTGGCCACATGTGTTACTGCCTTTGCAGGGACCAAAAATCATAGATGCATCACCACTAGGGGAAAGCTGAAGCAAATGAGTAAGGGTACTGTATCGCCCAAGTTACATGCTCTACAATATACAAACTCTGGAGCTAAATCCCTAACTATTTTACCCAAGATAGGCTTGTTTTGAGTTATGTGCCAATAATCCATTTGATTTTAGTAGCATGAGTAATAAATGCCATGATGTTTTTGATTCTATTGTTGTCATTATTTCTAGTGAATGTCACAATACCTCTCTCTTGATGAAGCAAAACATTTCAATCTTGTTGTTCTGCTTATATCTTTGTGCTATCTATTACCCCCTAGTTGTATTCCCTATTTTCAAACCATTTACTCATCAAGTCAGCCTGATTTCTAAAATTAGGTTCTTGGCTGTGATTGCAATACAACCCAGAGAACTGATTTTTTGGTATGTTGTCTACTGTGTGTTTCAGATGCATACCTGATGCCAACAGTACTGAATTATGATCCATGCATTTTCTAAATAGATTTGTTTCTAAAGTACCCAGAGCTGACTTCATGATTTTTAAATCCATAAAGGATACTGTTTCAAAATTGTAGTTTGTTGTGAACTTGAGGTTTTTATTAGAGCTTTCCAAGTATCTATGGAATTCATTTAATTCAGCGATTTTACCATCCCAAACCAAAACCAAATCATCTATATATCTACAGTAAGTTATAGGTTTAGCATAGAATGGATTTAAGTCAGGATACTATATTATCTGTTTCTCCCATGGCCCCATATATAGATTTACAAAAACTGGATGCTAATGATGGCCCCATAGTGGTGCTATGTATCTGTAAGTAGTGTTCATTTTGAAAAATGAAAAGAAATTGTTATAGGTTAACACATACTCAGCACTCTTAATCAGAAATCAACAAAGTCAGAATCAAATTCACCACTTTGTTCCAAATAACAACATATCACTGTTAAACCTTCTGCATGAGGAACATCTATGTACAGTGGTATCCAATGTTCCCAACAGGTGCTTGGATCCAACTTTCAAGTTTTCAAAAGTTTCAAAACATCCATTGCATCTTTCAAGTAGGATGGAAGCCGACCTTACCATGGGATGTAGATATAAATCAACATATTGGGAAAGTTTTTTGTAAGACAGCTGATACACACCATGACTGGGTGACCATGGGGATTAATCAAAGTTTTGCGTATCTTAAGAAGAATATACAGGATATTGTAGTGCATATTGGACAATCCACTGTTAGGAAGCCTTTTTCTTCCCTACTACTACCTTTGACAAAAATCAGATAAAAATCCATCAATTCTTTTTTTATAGTCAGGTGTTGGGTCAGATCTCAGTTTCTGATAGGCATTTGCCATCTCCTAAATCTATATATACTGTATACAGTATATACAGCAGTGCATTTTTCTGTGGCCAAGATAACTATGGAGCTACCCATATCAGCTGACTTTATTGTAATTTGGCAGTTTTTTTCTAATGATAAAATGGCAGTCCATTCCTCATTACTGATGTTAACATAATTTGTGCAATTTTGCATTTCTAATATATTTTGTATCACCCTCTCACAAGTTTGCTCAAAAGCCACAACTGTCTCTGTTCATGAAGGGCAGAATGTATATTTCAAACATATGAGATTCTTATCAACCTGTCTGAAATTTTTAGGTATTTCCTGTTGTACAGATATCAAGGGATTCTTTGCAAAGTGACATTTCAAAATACATTTTCTGGTGAACCTCAATTGATCAATGTAACAATCAAATGGGTTTCATATTTTCAGTTGGTGTAAATGAAAGTCCCCTTTGAAATACACCAAGTTCTTTGTTAGTAGGCAAATAAGATGAAAATGTACCACTAATATTTGTAGCTCTTCCGTGGTTGTCTTCTTGTTGTCTGTTTGGTATGGGCTGTCTCTGCTGATTCCTCTGTTGCTGATTCTTCTGAGGCTGGTTCCTCAGTGGCTGGTTCCTCTGTGTTTGTCTCTGCTGTTTTCCTCACTATTGATTACAGCCTCCATCTTCCTCTTTGTTCTGTACCAGTCTTTCTTCTTCTGGGTCCCCATTGAACCATATCCATAGGCTGCTCCATAACAGATTGGTCTGAGGGGACATCTCTTAAAAACTGTGCTGCCTGTACTATTAAGGTCAATGTTCATATCAGCATTTGAACAGCAGAAGAACACTATCTAGGGTAATGGTTTGGACACATCAAAAATGTAAGCTAGGGAAAAATATAGTGATGCCTTGAGGGAGATAGAAACAGAATAGGGCTAAGGAAAGGGTAAAGGTAGGGAAGCAAGTAGTTAAGAGGATTTTAATGGGCTTACACAACTTTGTGAGGAGTTATGCATGTGAAACTTTGTTGATGTTCTGTAGGTGTTTGGATAAAGGTGTTGCTAATTGTAATAGGAATACTCTGATTGCATTCTCTGTTTCATGGGGAACTACCATCCTATAGGGGTACCGTTAGCACTCTTGAGGACTTTTCCACCCCTAGAGGTGCCACAGGAATGAATTCCTTTAAGCTAAAGGTACTTTAGGAAGGATTCCAAAAAAAGTACTGAGCAGCAAGAGAGACACAGAGCCTGCATGAGGATGGACTGACAGCAACAAGTGATGGCAGAAACAGACATACACTGAATAGAGCAATGACTGACAGATGTTGGGGCTGGTAGAGAAGAGCATGATCTCTGTAAGGAGAGAAGGAATGGCAAATGGAAGGAGGGCCACCATACAACCTCAGCTCACAGTGGAAACCTACCTGAAGTTAAGACTACCTAAATATTATGATCCTCAGCACAGAGGAGATGAAAAAACCCTATGAGGTGGAAACTCTGGGGATCTAAGGCACTGGTCACCTTCTCTACAAGCTTGGGATAAATTAGTGACAGCTCAGCTGCTGCAGTTTAGAGACCGAATTCAGGAGAAGATTTTTGAGGGAAGGTTCTCACTCTATCCCTCTAATGGAAAATCTGTGGGGGTACTGCAAGTGAACTCTGCAGCTAAAGGAGGTGCACTGTGCTGAGGCTTACCCCCACCCTCCATGACAGGAGGAGAAGAGCAACAACTGCTGAAAGGCACTCACCTGGCCTCCATACAAGAAGACCTAGAGAGGAAGCTGAACCCTTGATGGGTAAGACATTTGAGGAGCCCTTGAGGGGACAGAATTTGGAGACACATGACTTTCACCCTTGAGGGGCAGAGGAAGGGAAGGAGGTGTAGACTAGGTGAACCATAGGTGGGTGTATGGAGAATAGCTTTTGAAAGTGCTGTGATGCTGCCTGTACAGCTTAAGGATCCCCTTTGGACTTAGAGGTCCCAGCCTCTGGCAGCTGAAGTCTTAAATGCTTCATCAAGAGGTGCCACCGAGTCACTCTGCATACCTAAGCTTCCCCCTGAACATATGAAATTCTCACCTGAAGGGCAGAAAGAGAAGTACCCCACCCATAAAGGACCCAACCTCAAGATGTGGACTTCATGGGGTATAGTGAGACCATCAGCTTAAGGGAACAGCCCTGGAGACATACTATGGTTGTGGCTGGCATGCATCCAAAAGCAAGAGTAGTAGGAGGCCATGGCAATGCCTGATGGCCATGAATACATGGAAGAAATTAAACATAAGTAAGGCTGAACACTGCTTGTTATAGGAATGCAGGAGTAGTGGGAGGCCATGGTGAAGGCTGACAACCATGAGCACATGGAGAAATGGAACATGAGTAAGGCTGAACAGCTACTTTTATCTGAATGCAAAAGTATGCTATGGCTGATGGAAACATTGAATGGCAACAGGACACTGCATGAGGCTGAGTGTTACAAGCTTGGACTGGATGATGAATGCATGTCAACCAGTTACATAAGGGAGGATAGTGTTAGGTGCTGATGCATTGCAAGTCAGGTAGACTGAGGCAGTAGCAATAACAATTGAAACTGCTAGGGAAGCAGGAGTACATGAGAACTGCAAACTAGGGAGCAGAGCTGCTGCAGTGAACAACAAAGAACTCAGAAGTGAGTGGCAGCATGGCTGGAGACATGTGTAAACAGTTAACTATTGTAGGTGAACTGAGGGATTGCGAAAGGTATGGAAAACAGCAAATAAGGACCTGAGTGGCACAAGACAAGCAAAAGGGGACAGCAGAATGCTACTAAAACTAGAAACCAACCAAACAAAAAAAACTGAAAGAAACACAAGGCACAAGAGAACAGGAGTGGAGCAGAAACAGATGGCAGAGAGAAGTACAAACTGCAGCCAGTGAGGAAGAAAGCAAAATACTGACCCAGAAAGCTGGAGTAGCACAAACCAAACAGAAGTCAAAAGCACAAAAGGGGTAGGAAACAAACATGGGAGAGAAGGGGAGCAGAGCCCTGACAGAGCCTCTGGCTACAGCAAAGAAACAGTGCTTATGAATGAGACTGGAGAGAGCTGACTTCAATAACTCAGGCAGGGGGTGTGGCTGGTTGCTCCACCCATTAAACTGCAGGCATAGCCTTTGATAAACAGTCATCAGGCATAGAAGTGGTGCAGTGTGTAGTTGGTGTGGGACCACAATCTTTACAGACACGTTCTGGAGACTGGAAATGCAGCCATTCTCTGGGCTAAGAACTGAGGTAGCTGGACACAGGGCCAAACTGACACAAGTATAGGGTATCATCTGCCTCACTGAGGGACCACCACAATTGCAACCACTCCCTCAAAGGATGCCAGTAAAGATGCATTGCAGCTGGACCTTGGTGGACTCTGGCAGGAAGGTGGGCGGGAGGAAGGAAGGAGAGCACACTTCAGACCTTACTGCTGCACAATTCCCTTGCCATTCTCCTGGTGCATTAGTAAATGAGGAGGTGGGGATCCTCAAGGGAGGAGCCCCAAGAAGAGAAGGAGAGGACCCCAGCCAAGGATGAGGCAGATGTTGGTGGGGGAACTCCATACTTAGGGGAATAGACTTGGGATGGGGAAGGGAGGGATGGGGTACTAAAGTACCTACCAGGCACTTCATTGGGGAGGACTGGAGAGCAGATGGAAGAGATCATGAGTGAAGAGGGGGTAGTGAGGGAGGAGAATATAATGTTCTCCATCGGGGAAAGAAAGATCTGGCAAGGGGCAATGAAGCAGTAGTGCAGGATAAGTTAAGGGAGCTTGGTAGGGGCCTGAAGCAGGTAGCTCACATGGTGACCTTCACTGAGGTGCTACCTGTGTACAGCCAGGGGAAGGATAGGAAATTCCACACAAAGTCCTACAATGACTGGTTAGAGGCATGGTACAGGGAGGACAGTTTTGGTTATTTCAGTAACTGGAGTCCCAACTGGGGGAATGGAGGCCTGTACAAAAGAGAAGGCCTCTGACCATTTTGGAGGGGAACAACAGTCCTGGTTGGAAGGTTTAGATGCTACTTTAATAGACATTTAAACCAGCCAAGGGAGAGACAGAAAACTAAGGTAGGAAGATATTACCTCCAGGGATAGAGTAGCAGGGAAGAGAAGCTGGGGGGGGTCCACAGGGGTAGAGGGGAGTAAGGACAAGGAGCAAGGGAGGGGAAGGTGGGAAGGTCAGAAAGAGGAACTAAAGTTTGGAGATGGGATAAGGAGGGTAGTCAGAGAGATAGCCAAAAAGGGGAGGACAGGACCAGGAAAACTAAAGGGGTGAGGGATGGAAATAGGAAGGCAGGATAGGGTAAGAGGAGGGAGGGAAAATTACTTGATAGCCATGTGTGCCAATGCAAGGAACCTAGGAAACAAAATTGCTGACCTTGAAGCAATTACTGCAGAGACAGACCTGGATGTGATGGCAATAACAGTCATGGTGCACTGATAACCACAGTTGGGATGTGGCCATTCTATGATACCCCATATTCTGGAAGGACAGTACATGGTGGAAAGGTTGGGGGGTTGTGTTTTATGTGATGGAAGGTATAAAGGCCACTGAGATACAAGGACACCATGGGGATAAGGAAGGACTGGAGGTACTATGGAAGGACTGGACATATTATGAGTCAGTATAGAGACAGGGTCAGGGGGCTTTATTGTCATGAGGGTGGTGTACAGACCACCGGCACATGGGAAGAAATTAGACAAAGCTTCAGGGGAGGCCATTAGTAAAATGTCAAGCAAGGGGGAAGTATTAGAAACATAGAAGTTGATGGCAGAAGGAGCCCACCTGTTCCATCTAGTCTGCCCATTGGCCTTTAGCCTAACCTTCTAACTGCTCTTGGGTTTGAGTCCTCCCTTGTGTCTGTCCCAAGCATTCTTGAAATCTGCCAGAAGGATTTAGGAGGATAAACTTCAGGAAGATGAGTGAAGTGCTAAGGGGCCACCTGGTGGACATCAGAAATGATATGGGGGTGGAGGGAAGGTGGTTCATCATTAAGGAAGGAATATTGGTTACCACAGAGGAGTGTGTTAATTTCAGGGGGAAGAACACAAGGAGTAAAACACCCAGGTGGTTTGGTTCTGGGGTCACCCAAGCAGTAAGGGAAAGAGGTTAGCCCATAGGAAATTCAGAAAAACCAAGAGATAGAGAAGTGGATAGGGAAAATTACCTACAGTTGGTTAGTGAGGCAATTAAAGAAGTCCAGTGAGCTAAGACACAGTAAGAGCTGCAGATAGCAGAAATAATTAAGAAGGGGGAGAAAGCCTTCTTTTGCTATATAAGCAAGAAAAGGGACAAGAAGGATGGGATTCTTAGGCATAAGAAAGGGGAGGACTGGGTGGAAGATAATGGGGGAAAAGTAGAGATACTAAATGAATACTACTGTTCTGTCTTCACCACAGAGAAAAACAGACCAGTGCCTTCAGGAGGGAGGAGAAGAAGAATGGGCGAAGGGGAACACAGATGTAGTGATAGAGGAGGACAGAGTGAGGGAGGGGCTGCTAACATTGAAGGTGGACAAATCACCAAACCCGGACAGAGTACATCCAATGGCAGTAAGTGAACTGGCTGAGGAGCTGGCAGGGCCACTGGCAGGCCTATTTATTAGTTCACTGGAGTCAGGCATGGTACTGCAGGAATGGAGAACAGCACATGTTCTGTCCTACCACAAAAGCGGTCCCAAGGATGACCCAGGGAATTACAGACCAGTCAGTCTGAACTCCATTGTGTGCAAGTTCATGGAGACCATACTTAAGGAAAGGTTGGTAGAATATCTAGAGGAGCATGGTCTCCAGGATGCAAGGTAGCATGGGTTAATGGGGGGAAGATTAATGTCAAACAAGTCTGATTGACATCTTTGACTGTGTCACTAAGACAGTAGACAGGGTCCTTGTGGTAGACATCCTCTATCTGGATTTCAGCAAGGCCTTTGACTCTGTGCCCCACAAAAGGTTGATCAGGAAGCTGTCAGATCTTGGGTTTGGGAACAAGATGATCAGATGGGTGAGAAACTGGCTGAAGATGTGGTACAGAACCCAGAGGGTGGCTGTGGGAAGAGAGTTATCTGGCACCAGAGATGTCTCCAGTGGGGTTCTGCAGGACTCAGTGATGGGCCAATGTTGTTCAGTATCTTCATAAATGACATTAGGGATGGTATTAAGGGCAAAATGTGCCTATACGTGAACAACACCAAGCTCTGTGGCAGAGTGGACACAGCTGAAGGGATACAGGACCAACAGAACAATCTGAAAAAGCTGGAAAGGTGGTCAGGGATCTGGCAGCTTGGCTTCAATGCCAAGAAATGCAAACTTATGCACATTGGAGCCAAGAATCCCAGGACAGAGTACTACCTGGTTGGAGTCCAGGTATCTGCATCAGAGGAGAAGTATCTGGGATTGATGATCACTAATGACCTGAAGCACTCCACTCAGTGCAAGAAAGCAGTAGCAAGGGAAAACAAGACGCTGGGATTCATAGCTACAGGGATCAGTAGTAGAAGAGAGGAGGTTATACTGTCCTTGTGCAGGTCACTGGTGAGGCCACATCTAGAGTATGGAGCTCACTACTGGTGCCCTCACCTCAAAAAGGACATTAACCTATTGAAGAAGGTCCAGAGGAGGGCTCCAAAAATGATAGTAGGTCAGCAGGGTAAGACATACGAGGAAAGGTTGAAGGCATTGAACATGTACTCCTAGAAGAGGACGGGGGACATGATTGAGACTTTCAAGTACTTTAAAGTGATAAATATGGTGGATAAGGAGGGTCTCTTTAAGCTAAGTGGCAACCATAACACGATGGGCCACAGTCTTAAGCTGGAGGGGGGAAGTTTAGGAGGGAGGTCAGGAAGCACTTCTTCATGGAGAGAGTGGTGAACACTTGGAATGTGCTGCTGGAAGAGGTGGTCTTGATGAAAAAGATGAGCAGCTTCAAGAGAGACTGGGATAGGCATAGGAGAAGGTAAGGATCATGGGTATTGAGGATGGAAAGTATGGGAGGAGTGGCGAGGGGGGACAGGGTCGATAACTCAAGCTGTGGACCCTGCAATATGAGCAGATTAGACAGACCAAATGGCCATTCTCTGCTGGCTTCTTCATATGTTTGCATGTTCATATGTAGACTGGGACATTCTGGCTGCAGCTACAATAAGAGACAGGACTATTCTCAACTCACTACAAGGGGCATTTCTCAGGCAACTGGTTATGGAACCCACTAGAGAGGGGCAGTGCTGGACCTGGTATTTACAAACAGGACAGTATTGCTGACATCACAGTGGCTAGTCTGCTAGGTTCAAGTGATCACCATACTGTGTGGTTTTGTATATGGATTGGGCAACAGAAAAAAAACACACTAAGATGTGGGTCATAGACTTCAGGAGGGCATATTTTAAAGAAATGGGAAACAGCCTCAGTAAATACCATGGTGGGGGAGATGTTCAGGTGGAGTAGAGACCCAGTAGAAAAAGAGTAAGGAAGGAATAGCCAAGGCAACAGTATGCTGTTCAAAGAAAGTGAGCAAGGGAAGGAGGAGGAAGAGGCCACTATGGTTCTCTATGGATGGAGAAAAAGCAGAGAAGGAAAATAAAACATTTAGAAAGGACAAGGAGACCCAGATAGAAGAAGACAGGGAGGTATATCTGGGAAATCAAATGGCGGTGGGAAGGAGAATGAGGGCAGCTATAGCACAAACAGAGGAGAGGATAGCTAAGGAGGTTAAACAAGGAGATAAGACATTCTTCATGTACATGACTGAAAAAAGGAAGATAAAGTGAGGAATGGTGAGAATCAGGAGGGCAGGGGAAAGACTGTGAAAATGAAGATCAATAAAAAACTGACATTTTAAATAGTTAGTTCTGCTTAGTGTAACCCCTAGGCAGTGCGACTCCTAGAGTTACTACCCCTGCCTTGCCTGGCCAGACCAGGGTTGAGGGGCCTGGATTCTGAAACTTATTTTAAACTGGATCTTTCATGCTTTTAACTTTGCACAGTGCCTACACCCAGAGCATAGTTTTAAGTGGGCTGGATGTAACGTGGTACAACCCCCTGGGATGTTATACTACCCACTTTAACCATTTGCCACCGCAACACATGACCCAGTAACATTTCCCCACATTTCAGACATTTTATTAAAGACGCTATCCAATAATATGCTCACGACAACACATTTGCAAAACAACAATGGCAATATTTATTTAGGGGGCATAGGAATCAGGAATGGGGAAACACAAGGAATAGAGGTTTTGCAGTATGATTATTTATATTTACATATTTACATTTAATTGGGTTCATTTGGACTTGGTGCTGGTGAAAACCCTCCAGCTGGGTAGATACCTGTTACAATCTGAAAAACAATTGCTTTGTACCAACGTGGACATTCAGAGCCCTGGCTACCTAAACTGCATAAAATCAGATGGGACATGTTATATTTTTTTTACCCACCACTGATACCAGTTCCCCTCAGGTTAGTACACATTTGACCCTGGGTACCCAGTTACCAAAGTCCCTTGATGGTTGCAATCCTGGAGGATGGTGCAGCTGTTTGTTGGCTGCTTGATTTAAAGAAGAAATAATACTCAGATTGAAAGCAATTAAACAAACAAACAACTTCAGATCCTAAGGGGTCTGCAGGGATTGCCCTGCATGTTACAGTTAGAACATTGGCTAGATACAACCAGTCGGTCACACCGAGTTTGGAAGTTTATTTCTTTCTGGCTGTGTATCACATTTATATGATTTGGAAAACTCAACACATTTTTAGAAGAGAAAGCACCTCCCACCAGGGGCCAGGATGGCCACCCTGGTCAGATTATGTAGGAAAACAGTCATTTCCCGGTTACTGAAGTTAAATTCAACTTTTGGGGTCTCAGTCCGCTTAGTGGTACATGGCTGTAGCTTGCAGCTCCACTGGACGTCTTGACCAGAACTAATTAGCAGGTACTGGACCTCCCAGGCAAAGTCAGGATGAGCCCTTTTACTGAGTGCTCCCCTTCCAGTCCTGTAGGCTACATAGCAGACATTACATATTAGTACGTTTATACTATGTTCTTGCCTTGCATGAGTCCCCCAGAACAGTTACATCCAGCAAAAGTTTCAACAGAAGGGTCCACCCCTGCTGGGCTATGGCTAGGAAAAGCTGATGCAGGGTGCAGACCAAAGAATGATCTTATTTAGCACAGTCACTTGGGCTTAGGCAGCCCCAATTAAGCAAGCTTTCTTTTGTTCTTGCACTGGGGGGTACAAAAGTACTCACTCAGGCTCCTCACAATAGAATCACCTCTTTCAAGGTTCCTGCATTCTTCAGTCCTTTCACAATTGAGGTACGATCAGCTCTCTCAGAGCTGGCTTGATGTCATCAGATTGCAGGTCCACATCTTTCCCTGACGTGGAAGGGAGGGCTAGCACCGGGGGGACATTCTGGCAACCCCCAGGGTAGCAGGCACTACAAAATCTAAACAACTTTAACTGTTACTGCCAAGAAGGCAAACACCCCCTCCTGGATGGAGAGGATGAACTGGATTTCCAGGCTTGGATGCATGGCTGGGGGCTGGAACCCCCACCACCATAGGGGTTTCCGAGCAAATCTGTAAAAATTGCTGAAAACACAGTCTCTTATAGGGCTCTCCTGAGGCTCCTGATTGGCTGAAACTATTGGGTGGTTGGCCTCCGATTGGCTGGAGGGAGTGTCAATCAAGAAAATGAATTATGTTTATGTTTATTTCAGAGATCAGATATACCTTTGAGTCATAGACTCCTTCACAAAGGTTCCATGTCACATGTAATAGATACAGGAACACAATACAGAATGCAGAATATACAGGACAATAAATGTTACAGAGTAAAGACTTTTTTTTTTCCCACAAAAAATAAGCCTGAATGAACCTCACTCATTGCATAGTTGGTTTGCTGTTTTGGCACCTGAAATTAGATCCCTGCAGTTCCCACTGAGTACCTGGAAGTTTCCCATGAGCTTTGGCTAATATCCCACAAGTCCTGGCATTGACTGTGCTGCTTTGTAATGGCTGCTTAACACCCAGTCCCTTAAGCAGATAAGTTACAGTCCCAAATCAAAGTCCTGGAGCAGCCAGAATGAATTAATTATTTGCCCAAATGCCCCACAGTTTAGTAGCCCTGGATATGTACGTGCTATTGCTGCACAGATCAAATAGATTGCTCAGTCTGTTTTCCCTTTGCTACAACCTCTCCTATTGCAGCAGGCAGGCTGTCTCTCTGAGTTCCAACATTAGTTTGGTGCAGCCAGGAGTAGAGCATTTATTTTATTTAAACACTTTACCCCTTCTTAATATTTGTTTTCAAACATACAGGCAGTTACCTTTGTTTGTTTTGCATAAACATTTCTTTTTCTTCTTGGCTGTAGCTGAAATACAGCTTCCCTGAGGGCAGAAGCACCCTCGTGAATATTAATATGGATTTGGGCACTGGCTCATTAATATTCATGAGCCCAAATATCTTACATTTTTCTGGGAAGCAGGATCTCTCTGCCCGGTCTGTGGTCACCGGGTCCCACTGATCAGGTGGGAACACCGGGACCTCTAAACTACTCTTCCAATCGACTGCAAGTTGAGTGGTCAGGAGATCAAAAGTGCTGCCAGTGCATGTGTGATCCCCACTGCACTGGACTGCTTTTTCAGTGCGTATGATCGTGGTTTAAGTTTTTGGAGCCCCGAGGGCTGAATTGTACCTGGGGCTAAGAAGGGGTATAGAAAGGACACAAAGGACTGGGGGGACAGAGAAAATCAAAATGCAGGCATTCCTACAGGTGCTGCAGGAAGAGCAGAAACAAGAGCTATGGGCTGAAGGTAAGCCCTCAATTTGGTAGGGGGGTTGCATCAGTCTTCACAGTAGATGGAGGGGAGGACTTGTGAGCATGTAACACCAATCACCAGGATGAGGGGTGAGTGGGCGCAAGTCCATTTTCATTAGAGAGAGTCCAGAAAGGACTGGAAGTCCTAAAGGAGAATAAGACAATGAGGCTGGGTGGAATTCACTCAAGAGTTCTAAAAGAACTTAGCACAGTGCTTGCTGCCCCCGTGGCAACACTATTCAGCACCTTATTGGAGATGGGGGTAGTTCCAGAGGACTGGAGGATGGCAGATGGTGGTTCCTCTACACAAAACATACAGAAGGGAGGGAGCTAGGAACTATATGCCAGTCAGTCTCACATAGTGGTGGGGAAATTAGAGACCCTACTGAAGGAGAGTTCATGGAGTACCTGGAGGCTAATAGGCTGCAGAACCACCAGCAACATGGTTTCACAGTGGAGAGATCATGTCAAACAAATCTCATAGATTTCTTTGACTGCATTACTAGGGAGATGGATCAAGGGAGAGCAGTAGATCTGGCCTATCTGGATTTCAGTATGGCCTTAACTCATTTGGGCCTAGATACGCCTGTAGGTGGCATCTGAAAGCATAGCCACTCAGGCCAATAACACCGTAGAAGTACTCACCTGACTTTCACTCAGACCTGGAAATGTCTGAGGAAGTCAGCAGTTTTTATCTAAATATTAAACAAATCAAATTGTTTAGAACTGATTGCATAGCACCGTTAGAAAGGTAATTTCGTGCTGAACAATTTTGCTGCTGATACTTTGTGTCTATCACGTATACTTTAGGAGTCATTTGCATTTGTTTAAGGTATGGTCTGCATGGCTGACATCTGTCTCTCAAGCCTCACCTAAGCACCTTGAATAAATCTGAAAAAAAAAACAGTTTGGTATTTCAGCTAGTATGAAATAGAAACTAAATGGATTACAGTTGATTGCATAGCACTGTTAGAAAGGTAATTTTTTTCTGAACAATTTTGCTGCTAATACTTTGTGTCTACTACATATACTTTAGAAGTTATTCATGTTTGTTTAAGGTATGGTGTGTGTGGCTGACATTGGTCTCTCAAGCCACACCTAAGCACCTTGAAAAAATCTGAAAAAAACACAACTTGTTTGGTATTTCAGCTAGTATAAAATAAAAAAAAAATTGATTACAATTGATTGCATAGCACAACTGGAAAGGTAATGTGCTGAACAACTTTGCCACTCGTACTTTAGGAGTAGCTTTTATGGTTCAAAAGGTATTCACATGTGTTTGTGGCATGCTGATTATGGCTTTCTTTTGCTTAGAAATGCCCAGGATGCAGTGCTAAGAGTATACAGGGAACAAGTGGTGGAAGTCTCAAAGAGCTCTTGTGGTGTGAATGAGTTAAACACTGTGCCACACAAGAGGTTAGTTAATAAACTAAGCAGCCTGAGGGCGGGGGAGAACATGATAATCTAGGTATCAAACTGGTTGAAGGACAGGCAATAAAGGATGGTGGTAAATGACAGACACTAAGGGGACAGTACAGTGACTAGCAGGGTGCCAGAGGGATCAGTGCTGGGAATGGTCCTTTTCAATGTCTTCATAAGTGACATTGCTGAGGAGCTGGAGGGAAAGATGTGTCTCTTTGTGGATGGTACAAAAATCTGCAACAGGGTGGACCATCAGGAAAGGATGGACAGAATACAAATGGATCTGGGGAAACTAGAGGAGTGATCTATGGTGTGGCAGCTGAGTTTCCATGCCAAAAAGTGCAAGATCATGCACCTGGTATGGAGAAACTCAGGAGCTGTGTATAAGATGGGGGAGAGGTACATACAGTTATCAAGCAAGAAAGAAACCTTGGGGTCATCGCATCTGATGACTTCAGGGTAGCTGGTAGTGTGACATGTCAGTAAGAAAGGCTAGTAGGATGTTGTGATGCATTGGGAGGGAGATTTCTAGTAGGAGGAGGGATTTGGTGCTGTCCCTGTATTGCTCACTAGGAGAACCCACCTGGTGTACTGTGTACAGTTCTGGAGGCTGCACATCTGCAAGGACATTAACAGGATGGAAGCAGTACAGAAGATGGCAACCAAAATGGTATGAGGGTTGCATGAAAAGCCATATGAAGAAAGGCTGAGGGATCTCAACATATACTCTCTGGAGGAGAGGAGAGGAGATGAGAGCAAGAGAGGACTTGATTGAAACCTACAAGTATCTCACAGGGGTGAACAATGTGCAGGTAGCGTGCCTCTTTCAGAGGAAGGAAGGCACTAGAACATGGGGGAATGCAATGAAGCTAGAGGGTGTTAGTTTATGAGACATACAAGGAAACACTTCTTCATGGAAAGGATGGTGGATGGCTGGAACAGCCTGCCAGAAGAGGTAATGGGGAACAATATTGTGGGGAGCTTCAAGCATGTGTGGGATAGGCACAGGGGCATATTAGGCAGAGGAAAAGGAAGCAGGGGAAAGTCAGTGACCAAATAGAGTTAGAGGTGTTTGAACAGCAGGGGAAAGGGACAGATGAGGTGGGCATACTCGTCCTTGTCTTCTGATAAAGTCTATGTTTCTGTTTCAGTGAGTCCTTCTTTGATTTTGATTACTGTTTCTGAACGACTTTAGTCTCAGCTGGTGAAACTAACTACTTCCTTGGGACCGGTCAGGCCTCTCCTGACTTCTGCATTCAGAAGATTATCATGACACAGGGCAGTTCAGTTTCTGAAGCCTGAGGTGCATCTGACCAACACACCACATCCTCAGCATCCAATCCCTGCTGTGTTGCAGTCACTAGCACCAAGCAGTAGTACTGGCCAAGCAGCTTCTCAGACTCAGAGTGGCAGTTATAGTTACAGTCTCAAGCTGCAGTTATTTCAGTTTGTAGCTGCAGACTTCAGCTTTAGTTCTTGAGGTGCTAGCAAGTGATTACCTTCAGTTCTGTAGCAGGAAAAATTGCACAGGTGCTAAAAAAAAACTTACGTATGTGAGGGTTTCCTTGCGCAACTGAATTTTTTCTTCATGTGCTCAGTTTTCAAAAAGGTTGCCTTTTTGTAACTGTTTCCACAATTTATGGCAGTTTGTTATTGTTGTTTTTTGCAAAACTATGTAACAATCCTATGCCTGGTATTACCAGGCATACCAGTTTTCCAGAACTGTGGAAAAAGAAAAATGCCGCTCACATGCACCAAATACTGAAAATAGCAATTTTGTCAGGTGTGAGAAGTTTTCCCTACACCAGAGAGTTGCACACAGGGACTTAGTCTCTGGGCCATGTCAGGCCTTTTGAAAACCGGGCCCCTGATCTGTCTGTTTCAGCAACATGTTAGTCCTGATCACATCACAGTCTTCCTCCCACCACAGTCACATACAGACTGAGCTCTGGCACAGCCACTGCTGTTCACTGAGGAATACAAACTCTTGGTCAATCTACTGAGCCCTCAGTCACTCTGGAACAATAATGAAAATCTGCCCCTCGAGGATTGATAGGCCAGACACTCATGCCAGGATTCAGTAAGTCATACGGTGTCTTTGGACCTCTTTATTTCTCCGCTTTTAGGCTCTGCTGTGTGGTTGACTGGAGTGCAGTCCTAATCCTGAGGTAGTATGGGTTAAGGTACACAAAGACTGTGGCACCAATTTCTGAAGTGTGGCTCTGGCCTCAAACAGCTTCATTCCACAAGGCCCCTACCCTTGTATAATTATGCTGTGTCCTGCCCTATTTCTGTACAATCATGCTTGCCAGTCTAGTTCCGTTCAGACATTCAATGGTGAATTCTGCAGTTGTCATAAATGCAATCACTCTTTCCACTGGCAACAGGTGCCTGCTTTCGATGTGTGGTGGGAGTTGCCTTTGTTTTGGTGCAGGAGGCACCCAAAACTCCTCCAGTCATCTTTCCTCTTGTTTAGTCCCAGTACCATAGAAATATAGAATTTGACAGCAGATAAGGACCGCTTGGCTCACCCAGTCTGCCAATTTCCCTACCTAATGGATAAGCTGCAGATCCTAGTTAACCAGCAGCCTACTTCTTCCTACCGACCCCCCCAGAATTGCCTTATGACTGTCCCATGCATGCTTGAATTCCACCACTGTTTTTGACTCCACAACCTCCTCCTGAAGTCCGTTCCATGCATCCACAACCCTCTCTGTGAAAAAATACTTCCTTAAATTACCTCTGAGCCATCTTTCCTCTATCTTCAAATTGTGCCCCCTTGTTCTTGCACATATCTTTTTTTGAAAGACGCTACCCTCTTGGCCTTTGTTGATTCCTTTGAGGTACTTGAAAGTTTCTATCATGTCCCCCCTCTCCCTCCTTTCCTCGAGGCTATACATATTAAGCTCCTTAAGTCTCTCTTCATATGTCTTCCGGTGCAGACCCTGCACCATTTTAGTTGCCCTCCTCTGGACAGCTTCCATCCTGTCTATGTCTTTGCGGAGATTGGGTCTCCAGAACTGCACGCAGTACTCCAGATGGGGTCTCACCAGTTGTCTGTACAGAGGGATAATAACTTCCTGTTTTCTACTGGTGATGCCTCTCCTTATGCATCCCAGTGTCCCCCCAACCCTCCTTGCTGTCCTCTCACATTGCTTGCCCACCTTTAGGTCATCTGATATGACTACCCCCAGGTCCCTTTCCATTTTTGTTGTTGTTAGTATCTCACCCCCATTGTGTACTCTTCCCTGGGTTTTTGTTTCCCAGGTGCATTACCTGCACCCTTAGCACTGAATCTAAGCTGACATACATTTGACCATTCCTCTAACCTTACCAAGTCCCTTCTCATCCTTTCCACCCCACCTTGTGCATCAACTCTGTTGCAGATCTTTGTGTCATCTGCAAAGAGACATACTCTTCCTTCCAGTCCTCTGCAATGTCGCTTATAAAGACATTGAAGAGGACCAGTCTTATTACCAAACCCCACGGTACCCCACTAGTAAACCCCCTTTCTTCAGAGTGAACTCCATTTACTATTACTCTCTGTGTCCTATTCTCCAGCCAATTCTTTACCCAGGCTGTCATCTTGGGACCCACTCCCAGGCTGGCTAACTTGTATATTAATCTTTTGTGTGGGACTGTGTCAAATGCCTTGCTAAAGTCTAGGTAGGCCATGTCCACAGCTCCTTCCTGATCTACTACTTTGGTCACCCAGTCAAAGAAATCTATCAGATTTGTCTGGCATGACCTTCCCACTGTGAATCCATGCTGCCTTGGGTCCTGTGCCCCTCTGGTCTCTAGATACTCGACAATTCTTTCCTTCAGAAGTGATTCCATCATTTTCCCTACCACTGAGGTTAAACTAACAGGTCTGTAGTTTCCTGCTTCCTGCTCCTACTTTTGTGAAGGGGAATCCATCTGCCTTCCTCCAGTCCTCGGTACCAACCCACCTCCCATGATTTGTTAAATAGGGTAGTCAGTGGTGTCACTAGTTCTACCCTTAGTTCTTTTAGAATTCTGGGATGAATCCCATCAGGCCCCATTGCTTTGTCCACCTTCAGTTTTAAGAGTTCTTTCAGAACCTTTCTTCTGTAAATGGCTGCTATCAACGTCTGTATCCAGAGTGTTTCTACTGTTTGTTTTAGGTACCTCCCCCTCTTCATTTGTAAATACTGAGCAAAAATATTTGTTTAGTATCTCTGCCTTTTCACAGTCACCCTCTGCCCACCATCCCTCCCCTTTATTAAGCCTCACTATCCCTCCCTTGGTCTTCCTTTGCTCCCTGATGTACCTATAAAAGGTTTTATCCCCCTTCTTAAATGAGTTGGCTATCTTTTCCTCGGTTTGGGCCTTTGCTGTTCTGACTGCCTTCCCAGCTTCCTTTTGCTTTAACTGATACAGTTCTCTGTCCTGCTCCTTCTGTGATTCCTTGTACTTCCTGAATGCTTTCTTTTTCTCTTGAACCTTCACTGCCACTTCCTTTGAGGACCATAGTGGTTTCTTACATCGTTTCGTTTTGTTTATTTGCTTCACACAAAGGCTTGTTACCTCTGTGATGGCAGTTTTTATTATTCTCACTATAAATACCCACTATAAAAGCCCCTTGGAGGCGAGGAAGCAGCAATGCTATGAGTTGTGTGAGCTGTTTTCAACTGAGCCAGGTAATCCCTCAAACTATTGGGGGGCGGGTTACACTAGAAATGTTAGAAAGAAATCAAGAGGATGAATTCTATAGCTCCTTATTGGAACATTGTTTTGTCTAAACTGAAATGTATTTAGTAAAATAAAAATAATCTTCAGCCTGAAAAAAACAACTGCTTGACTAGTGGTATAAAAAAGGAAGCTCATCATAAAGGATAATCTTGCTGTAGTGAAACTGCATGTGCAATGATGTACTTTGTTGTTGCCACAGAAACAGCAGAGGAAGTGCTTTGATGGATTTGAAGAAGATTGTTAAACATTATTTTAAATTATCCTTAATAAATGAAGACAATTGCCTTCATCTTTTAGCCTTTAGTGCAGCCTAAACTAATGACTCACATTGGCAGAGTTAATGAGTTACATATCCCCTATAATTTCCCTGTGTCTACATGACAGAAGGTTACTTTGGAAAGGAATGATTGATCATTTCCTTTCAAAGCAATGAGGTAGTTTATATGTATGGTAGTTACAGTAACTCCATTTTTATTCTACACCACTCTGCATTACAGCGTTTATATGTAACTGATATGTGTCAGAAAACTTCAGTCAGTACTACAGTGAGAAGCTTTAAACACTGACTTAATTTCTCACTTTTGTTTTGTTTTTTCTTTTTTTCCCCTATTTATACAGGTTTATGAGCAGTCATATTAAATGCTTTTTAAGTACTTTTTTTACTGTTCTGTATAAAAATATAAATTCCAGTAATCACTCAAATGATTGTGAGAGCAGGGAGACTAAGCTATAAAGAGTGTTTACATTATAAACTAGTATAACAACTCTTCTATATTCTTTTACTTTCTTGCATATATTTTGAAAAACATCATGCATTTTATTGTACCTACTGTTATGCAGTCACCTCTGTATTCTTGTTGCATTTTCTCTACTTCCCCCTCCCTGGGTCGCAGTGTGCTTTCATGGTTACCAAAATTTTAAATTAATAAATAAAAGGTCAGAGACAAATGTAGATTTATCAGCCCCCCCACACACACACACACTTCATAAGAAGAGTCTTGCCTATGTAGTTCATACCCCACGCATTGTACTACCCAAGGTACCCTGTGATTCCATTGGCAATTAAAAATTTGCCTAGGGATATCTTGCAGGTTTTTACTGTCTTCATATCCATGTCTCCACTGGTAGGTTGTTCTATTGGTTCACTACCCTCTGAAAGAACAGTGTATCCTATTGTTACCACCAAATTGTCAGCTGCTGAACTTCAGAGCATGACCTGCTGTAGCACACCAGATCAAACGTCTCCATCTGTTCAGTCTCATTGATACCTTTGAGTATTCAGAAGGCTGAGATCAGGCCCTTAATCTTCTTTTGTATTTGGGGTATAGTCTGACAGAGGGACAGGGAGGCAGACAACCATTTGGATTGGAGACCAACTGTGGACACCTGGACAGGACCCTTTCCAAAAGGTAAAGCTTGCTGTTTCAGTAGTAAGTACATTTCTAGGATATTTTGTGTGCAATAAGTGGCACATATTGACCAAGCATGCAAGGGAAAGGGGTTGCCCTGCAAGTGGCCCATTAAGCCATTTACAAAGCATGGTGACCTTCCCAAAAACAGTCACTCAAGTTTAGTCACACCACAGACTTTGAAATGATTACAGGCTGGCAGTGAGGGTGTCAAAGCTCTGCAACTATATGCAGAGGAGCTGGTGAGGGATAGTGATTGATGGTGGACCTAGCAGGCAGTGGGTGGAATGGGCTAAGGTGGGCATGCCACTGGATGTTAGGAAGTGCATTGGACATGGGGAATGGGTGGGGGGCATTAGATCACTAGGCACAGTTGTGAACCAGTGAATAAAACCACTTTCCACTGACTCTGAGGTGGGTTTCCAATCATGGGTGACATGGATCAAGATGGGCAAAGTGGCCACAATTCGCAAAGCAAAGTGAATCACAAAGCGAAAGTGAATCCGCAGAGTTCTCCACAATGTGAAGCGGAGTACTTCGCGTTATAATGGGTAACGCGAAGTCCATTGAAAACAATGACTTTGCGTTACTCCGCCCTCCCAGACCACTACTCCATCAATTCTTAAGGTGAAGTACATTGAAAACAACCTTGTTTTAAGCTCCAAAGGCAAATTATGCAGTGATTCATGGGATTTCAGGTAACATGGGCTCTAGATTGTTCTGCACAGCCTCGGTTTAGGGTAGTGTGTGTAGGAAGCTGTGGGAGACAGTCTGCTTTGAGAGCCCTCTGTGATTCAAACCTTCTAAAAGCTATTAAAAAAGCCTTTCTGAGTAATTTTTTTTGCTGAAACTTTAGTTCATCAATTGTAGGAAACCTTCCTGTGCTCATATCATCAAGCGTTTATTGTTTGTGTATGGATTTTGAATGTTAATGTACAACATTCAATCTGTGTACTTTGAGGCAGTGGAAGTGTGCTTTGGGGGAGGGGCGTATATGTGGTGTAGGTAGATTAACTTGGAGAAAAAGACAGTTCTTTCTGTTTTGGTGATATTCTTCTTCTATAACTGTGTTAATGTATACACAGTAATATTTTCAATAATTCTTGCCATTTTTTTGCTGTTTGTTGTGGTGCAGCGGTGCATAATTTTAGTTTGTTTAAAATATGTGGTTATATTACTGAAGTTTTCAATTTGCTATGCATTTCTTAGTGTGTGTGTGTGAGTATGTGTGTGTCGGATGTCATCAAATCAGACACTTGTTATTGTGCCACATAGTAATTTCAGCAATGTGAACCTGCTATACACTGCAACTGTGTGATTTTTGTACTTCTTTGTGGTATCTTTACTGGTACTAGTACCAGTGACTGTTACTGCAGCAGTGCAGTACACTGCTCCCCCCCCGACACGGCCCACCCCAACCGGCAAAGGTATTCTTTTCCAGATTTTAATTTCTGATGGTGAGCACTGGTTAGGTGTTGTGCCTTTGCATCTGCATCTCTTCAGTGCACAGCACAATCTTAATCTGTCTGTGCATTTGCATCTCTTTAGGGCCCAATCTCCATCCGTAACTTAAGTCACAACTGTTTCTTTGGCTTCCCGTTAGAGTAGTGGACTGGTGTGGTGCATAATTCTGCATGAACATTGTACTCATTAATATGCATTTTTAAGTCAGGACCATCATCACATTCATGAGTCACTCGTGATACAAACCACGTTCTTCATCATCACAGTCACAAATCATGATTCACAATCACGTCACGGATCACAACATTAATTTTTTTACTAGTTACTTGGATGTATTGTAAGCCTGTTTTGTAGTATCTCTCCGGGCTTCACCACTCCACCATTGTACTCATTAATAAGTGTTTTTAAGTCAGGGAGTTTTGAGCTACAGCTCATTGGGGAAGTACAGCCTTAGGCATTCGCATTCCCAATACAGTTCCATATTGGTCATCTCACACCGTCGACACTGAATCACATTCTTCATCATCACAGTTACAAATGCAGTCTCAAATCACGATTCACGACCACATCACGAATCACAACATTAATTTTTTTACTAGTTACTTGGATGTATTGTAAGCCTGTTTTGTAGTATCTCTCCTGGCTTCACCACCCCACCATTGTACTCATTCATAAGTGCTTTTAAGTCAGGGAGTTTTGTGCTACAGCTCATCGGGGAAGTACAGCCATAGGCATTCGTGTTCCCTCCTGCACAGCATGTGAGTTACAGTAATGTAAGTAGTGGTGGGCGAAGTGGCCCCAATTCGCTCCGTGAAGTGATTCATGGAGTAACACGGAATCCGCAGAGTACTCCACAATGTTAAGTGGAGTACTTCACTTCATAATGGGGAACACAAAGTCCATTGAAACCAATGACTTTATGTTATTTCGCCTTACCCAAACCACTTCTCCATCAATTTTAAGGTGAAGTACATTGAAATCAATGTAATTCACCTCACTTCGCCTTGTAATTGAGCTCCAAATGAAATTCTGCAGTGATTCATGAGATTGCAGGTCACATGGGCTCTAGATTGTTCTACACAGCCTCAGTTCTGGCCTGGGCAATGTGCATGTAGTGGTAGCTGGAGACAGTTTGCTCTCAGAGCTCTGCTATTCAAAACCTCTAAAAGCTGTTTAAAAATGCCCTTTTGAGTCATTTTTTTTACTCAAAATTTAGTACATCAATTGTAGGAAATCCTTCTGTGCTTATATCATCGAGTGTTTATTGTTGTGTGTGGATTTATTTTATTTATTTGAATATCGGTTTACAACCTTTGAGCCAGAGGCTCATTTCCAAAGGTACCTCATCACATTGAGGACAAATAATGTGAATGTTAATTTAGAACAGTCAGTCTGTGTACTGTGAACCATGCTTTGGAGGAGGGGCATATTTGTGGTGTAGGTACATTAACTGAGAGAAAAAGACAGTCTTTCTGTTTTGGTTATATTTTTCTTGTATAACTGTGTTAATGTTCACACAGTAATATTTTCAGTAATTCTTGAAATTGTTTTGAAGATTGTTGTGGTGCAGCAGAGTATATTTTGTCTGTTTAAAACATTTGGTTACATTACTAAAGGTTTTCAATTTGTGACACATTACTTGTGGTGTGTGTGTGAGTGTGTGTGCAATGTGTGCCATTAAATCAGACACCTTTTATTGTGCCACAGAGTAATTGCAGCAGTGTGAACCTGCTATCCACTGCACCTATATGAAATTTTTAGACTGCTTTGTGGTATCTTTACCGGTAGTGGATTGTTTCTGCCGCTCACTAATCCCCCAACTGGCAAAATGTATTCCTTTCCAGATTTGGATTTGTGACTTGTGAGCACTGGTTAGGTTTTGTTGTGCCTTTTTGTATGCATCCCTTAATTGTGCAGCACAATCTTAAACTGTCTGTGCATTTGCAGTGTACCATTAATTCTGCGAGACTGCATTTCTTGTTACGCTCTCATTTCACTTCATCAACACTGGGGAATTTTCTGGACACAAGATAGTAGCATTTCGTCAGCACTGGGGAATTTTCTCAACACAAGACAGTAGCATTTTGGGGATGCACATTAATTCTGGGGACTGTGTGTGACCACTGCGCGCATGAATGAGTGTGCCATTAATTCTGGGACACTTTGCATTTCATGTTATGCTCACATTTCACTTTGTCAGCACGTGTGAATTTTTGGACTCAAGACAGCTGCATTGTGGGGATGCACAATAATTCAGGGGACTGTGTGTGAGTACTGCTCGCATGACTGAGTACGCCATTTATTCTGGGGGACTTTGCATTTCATGTTATGCACTCATTTCACTTTGTCAGCATGTGTGAATTTTCTGGACACAAGACAGCTGCATTGTGGGGATGCAGAAAAAATCTGGGGACTCTGTGTGACCACTGCGCACATGAGTGAGTGCGCCATTAATTCTGGGACACTTTGCATTTCATGTTACGCTCTCATTTCACTTTGTCAGCATGTGTGAATTATCTGAACACAAGACAGTTGCATTTTGGGATTGGGAATTCTGGTGAGTCTGGTAAATATTTTTGGAGCCTCAGTAATGTTTACTTTCTGTCATGCTATCGTGAAGTATTTGTCAAAAAGCAGGACTGAGCACTGCAATTATACTGTGCTAAACTACATGTGTGCAGTCCATCTTTCCTGTGTGTGCAGTCACTGTCCAGCATCAAGTTGCAAACATATATATATCTATATATATGCTGATGCCAATTTGTTGCACTGTTCATGGTGATGGTATAAAGAATAAAGATAAGAATATATATTGTATATTTTATTTGTACCATCAACGGCAGCAGACAAACTCATATGATATGTTTTCAGAGGTCTTGGGCCAGTGTGCACCTCCATCACTTTTCACATAGACACAGTGCACACATGACTTTGAAGAGATAATAGCACAAAAAAATCATGCTTTTAAACAAACCATACCCAACAGACATAAAATATTGCTGAGGCACCCAAAATATTTTATGGTATACAGACATGTTGAAGTCAGAATATATAACAGGTCCTGCACTACACTGCTACCACACTGTGCTACCACTGGCGCCATGTCATGTTATGGTGTACATCAACTTGCTGAAAAACTGACATTGCCAGTGTAAACTAAAAAGACATATTCCAGAACAAATAATAAAAAGAAGAAATGTGATAGTACAGTGTGGTGGCAGCGAACTGGACCTTATATATTTTCTCACTTTATAAGGTCTGTACACCATGAAATATTTTGGGTGCATCAGCAATACTTTATGTCTGTTAGATACGGTTTGTTGAAAAGCAGGATTTTTGGTTGCTATGATCTCCTAACAAAATATACGTTACATATTCTTATCTTTATTCTTTATACCATAAACACAGCAACAAGTCAGACAGCAATCAGCATATATATGTTTTCAACAAGCTGGACAGTGTCTGCAGTACATAGACACAGGAAAGAAGACTGACTGCACACATTCAGTTTAACATAGTATATTTACTCTGCTCAGTCTGCTTTTCCACGAACACTCCGTGACAGAAAGTAAACATTAATGAAGCACCAAAACAGTGCACATACACACACACATACACACACACACACACACACACACACACACACACACACTTAACAGAAGGAAGGGGGGCCAGAATACAAAGTGTCACACATACGGAAGACAACAAAAAAAGGGCATAATTACATACAAGGGTCGGGGATGGTGGAGGAATACATTTTATAACACAGCAAGTAAGGTGTGGAGGGGCACGTGGTGGGAGGAAAAAAAACTAATGTGGGATCCTATGGTGATCTAGCAGCAGTTCCAGCATGGACATAACTTGCAACTGATGTCCCTCTGTGCCATCCAGCCACTGCTTGTCAGCACTCACCATCTCATTGTTCTCCTTGACAGCACTCCAGAGAACTGCCAGGTCATCCTGCATTACACGCAGTTCTCTGGGGTCCACACATTCTACAGGCTGACTTGCTGGTGGTGGTGGAGGTGCTGGTGGAGCAGCAGGTGCTGTTCTGGCCCTCCTTTTCTTAGGGCTGCTGCCACACACAACGGCACCCTCTGCCACAGAAGGGCCAGCAGGTGCAGGCATGGCCCATTCTGTGGCAGCCTGCTACTCCAACTAGTGGTGATTGAGCATATGGGTGCGCTGGCCCCCAGTCCCCAGGTGAGTCCACCGGGAGCCACAGTGCACCTCCACCTCACATAGGCAGCATCTGGCCATGCTGCTGTTCCCTCTGACACAGTCAAAATACTGCCAAACAACAGAGGTGCTGGGAGGACCAGGCACAGGCAGGGGAGGGCCAGATGAACTGGCAGCTGGCTGGTCATGGTGCTCAGCAGGGATGGGATCCACACCTGGGCCCGGGGGCACAGGCACATCCTGCTCCAGAGGACCTGGTGCTGGATGTGGCAGTGGTTCAACTGCCTCAGAGTCAGGAGGCGGTGCTGGTCCTACTTCCCGGGGCGGGACTCAGAATTTTTGATCAGTCCAATAGAAATCAGTGGCCATACCCCCCACGCATGCACACGGTATGATGCCTACCAGTACCATGGTCTCCCAGAGCTGCCCCCACCCCAGAAATTCCCTCACCCTGGTCCATCTCTCCTACTGCGCTCTCACAGTGTGAGCAATAACTACTCACACTGTCACACAACACACACACACAGTTACACAGACACAAGACAAACAACTAACTACTTATAAAGATAAGAAAAATAAATTTACAGAAATATCAAATTAAGTAAAAAAGAGTACAGAAAAGACAAAAAATGTAGCTTTTAAAAAAGGTGTTGGGTCTAAGTCAAAGTTTAAATCTCCTTCTCGCTCTGATCTCCAGGTCTCAGCAGTGACAAAACAACAAACTCCTCTCTCTCCGTCTCCGTCTACACAGGAGAAAGTGAAAGTGTCTGCTTGTATGACTCACTTCCTTCCTTTTCCTGCCTGGCTATGGCTAAAGAACATGGTGAAGTCCATTGAAAACAATGACTTTGCCTTACTTCACGGTGTCATTCTGCCTTATCGTGAAGTGGTAATGACAAGGCGGAGTGAGCACTCTGCATTGCCCAGTCCGTGTAGTGGAGTGACAACATGAAGTGCCCACTTTGCAGTCACTTCGCTGGTGGAATTTAAATTCACTGCATCTCTAGACATGGGTGAAGGGAAAATATCAGGTGGCATTACAGGTTCAAATGAACTCACAGCATGTCATACTGGGACTCCATTGGAGTCACTGTCCAGCATGTTAGTGGATGTAGATCCCGTTTGCATTCCATAACCCTCATTTGAATTGCAGCATAATCACAGAGTGGACTTTTGTGCCAGTTCACAGAGATACAGTGTGTTGTATGCACTGTATACACACAGAAAAGAAAACAATATAGTGATACTTGAAAAGAAAAGCTGATTTTATTTTGGCATGGACTGGTGCTGTCCCTGGCACCAGGCAGTGCAGCTGAATCTCCTCGTCTCCCTGGCCCCAACTCCTTAAGAAAAGTGCCTTTCACTTTTGGAACATATTGGCATCAATCCAAGATAATGAAATGCTTTCTTGAGGTCCAAGGGTGGGATGGTGGAGATATTCATCCCAGTTGAGATATCACATATCTGAGCAAAAGGAAAATCAACATTCCTTTGTTAATATCACTTTTATTTATTCTGTATTGATATTACGTACACTGTGTTTAACCTATAACGTATAATCAATCTTTGAGAGTTAGCCAAAGTGCCTTTCTACTGTTGTATTGATATGTAACAGGATGTTCAATGTCATCATCTGTGTCTTTGTCCCCTGAAAAATGTAGGCCATAATGCCATATTTAATATTATTAAATGGAGTTGAGAAATCCTAGAAGCTGTTTGGCTGAAACAGTCTTTGACCCATGAAGATATCTCAGAATATTGTCATTGTCCAAAACTGATTACCAAGATCAACCATTTCCTAATACTTCAGGGCCATTTTATAAGCACAATAATACACTTCAGGCTATGGTATATAATGGGATATTATCAGTTACTGGGTGGTTGAAGGCACTTGGTATTGCCTCATACCTTACAACGCACCCAAGACATGACAGTAACTCCTGATATACCACACCCTGTTGTATTTTATTACTTAATTATAAAATGGTGTTTAGTCAGAGAACAAATTTAGAAACTTCATTAGTTAAAAAGCATCAACTGACCCTGCATTAAATAACTAGATATGCATACTTCTTTATCAACCTAAACTAATCATCCTAGCAACACAAAACTAAATAAAAATAAAACCTTTTTTCATTAAAATACAAACTTTTTTCAGTTTTGCAAACACAATATCCTTGACAGGGAATAGGTTTCACCAGAATTAATGCACTTCCTGGTTGCATACAATGGCACACAGCCTTAATTTCCATACTCACGTATTCTATGTAGTAACAGACTAACTACACAAAAATAAAACCTTTTTCTATAAACAAAAAACCTTTTCCCATTTTGAAGAACAATACCCACTCCAGTGCATGCATTTCTTGAGAACTAATGCACCTCCTAGGTGCACTGAAGTCACTCGGCTGTTGGCCTTGTGCATTCCAATTTACCTGGGGCATGCAATAAGTCTCTAGAAATGCATGCCCTGTCATGAGTTATTGCTTACTTAATGACTAGTGTACTTATTACAAATGCAGTCTACCAGCATGCAACAGATGCCATAGCTGTTTTCATCTAATTTACTTAAGATAGTCCCAATGAAATGTAACACCTTTCTTTCTGTGGGGTCCTGTTTTTACCCAGTTTTACAGGTTTGTGGACTGAAGTACCCAGAGATCAAGTAACTTTCTTATGGTCATGTAGTGAGTTAGTGGCTCTGTTGGTATTTGAACCTGGGTCGTCTTGCCTTTAAGCCTGTGCACTAACCACTACACCACTCCCCACCTCCTAGAATCTGCTGGTATGGGATTTGGGGCCAAAATGGTTAATTTCCAGGTGTGTCCAAGGAAAGGGTATTAGGATAAAACACACGATGATGGTACAAAAGGAAACTACACATATAGCATATGCAATAGACTGACTCAAGATATGTAATGTATCTTCATGTACGAGGGAGCAGGATCATAACTCAAGAGTGAAAGAGCTATGAATGAATGTCCTGTCCTTCACATGTGATGATAAAGTGCATATTTTGAGTCAGACCATTACTGGATATAGCTCTAAGTCTGCTGTTTGTATAAACATATTACTTTTTTCTTTGATTTCAACTGATGGCTTCACTGCTGCATGTCATCAGCAATGTGAAAGACAATCTCCAATTTGTTTAGTATGCATTGTGATATAATTGCAAGATAATATTATCTTGCTATGTTGGGCCAAGATAACACTTTAGATCTTGTTTTTTTACAATACATCCTTCTTGTATAAAAAAATGTTTGCAACACAATATGGAAGAATGCTTTATAAATGCTTTTTAAAGTGAATGCTAAAGAGGAAACATGATGGATGAGAGGAGCATTATCCTAAGTAACCAGCAGTAAAATCATGGGAGGGAGAATTAGGCACAAGAACAGACACACGCATGTACCTAATCCTCCACTCCCCCCCCACCTACACATATACCCATTTTAGATTCTCCTTTGTATGTGTTTTTTTAATTAAATAAACGTTATTATATTTCCAACAGTAAACAATAACAACATGAAACAAACAGGAAACACACTACAGAACACTAATAACTAACAAACAATAAATAAAAAACTAATCCAAACCAGCAAACCCTCCCACCCTCAGCCACCCACAACCCCCACACATATGCAGGACTCCTGGAAACACTCCTAGCTGGGGAGGAAACCATGAGACAATAAAAAAATATTATTAAGACACTATAATACTTTCCATGGATAAATGCTTAGATACAACTTAATGCTTAAGAAGTAAGAACAGTGCAAATTCTCCCAGCGTGATTTATAAATGTGCAAAGTATGATAGAAACTGGCTATAAACTTTTCCACATTGAGGGCAGTCAACATCTCCTTTAGCCATTCAGCCCATGTTGGAGTTGTTGTATCCAACCAGTGAAGAAGAATGATTAATTTTGTGACCGTGGCAGTTAAAACTATGTGAACTTTCTGGGTCCCAAGAGTTGACTACTGTAATCCCCAAGCATATATACTGGAATGAAGGCATCTTGGGGACCCAGAGAGATAGTCCAAGTTGGTCCGAACAGATTCCCATAAGGTTGTATTTTCAAGCATTGCCAAAGCACATGGTAAAAGGTACCATCTTCCCAGGCACATCTTGTAAACACTGGAGTTAGTTTTTCACCCATTTGGTAAAGTTTCATCAGTGAAAAATATCAATCAATCAATCAATCAAAATCTTCATTTTACCAGGCAAACATCATTGAGCAATGCTCATTTTCAAGATGGACCTGGGCAGAACATAAAGACATAATATACATTGGCTACAGGCAATGAATAAAATAGTATAGAATTTCAGAGACTAAATGATACAGTCATCAAGAATAGACAAGATATTTACAGAGTATGAACATTTCATTGGTCAATGCCAGGCTGAATGGTGCAATCAGCAGGAGTAGCCATAAGATTTACAGTGCATAAACATTACATTGGTCGGTGATAGACTAGGTGATACATTCAACAGGACTGGACATAATATTTACTGTGTATAAGCATTATAATGGTCGATGCTAGACTAGACAAAACATTCAGCGGGGCTAGACATAACGTTTACAGTGTATGGACATTTCAGAGTCAGTGTGCTGGTTTAGATAGCTATGCACCAGCATATGCATGCAACCCTAAAGCTAACAGAGGAGGGAGGAGGGAAGCTGGTTCAACACTGGATGATGGAATAGTGAATGGTGGAGGTGGGTACTAGGACTTTTTTTAGAGAAAGAGCAGGAAGGAGTACCTGATGGGAGAGGAATATGTGAAGCCTAACATGCTTGTTCAGAAGATCAGGTTTACTGAGCAAATAACTGATAAGTAATCAGGGTGAGGAGCCAGATAGTACTATGGTTGTGGGGAGAGATTCGGTGCTAGTACATAGGCCAAGTTAGGATCAGGATCAAACACTGGGTGGATAGAGAATACTGGTAAGTGCTATGGGGTGTGGGATAGGAAGATAAAAAGAACGTATAACAAGCATTTTGACCCTAGTTCATCATAGCAGGAGCAGGAATATAGGTTCAGTGATAACAATTACAGGATTCAATGAAGAAGAAATCATAACTAGTTTTGAAAGCAGCCACTGACAGAGGACAGACCAGTTTCAAGGATTTTTGTATCATATTCCATAGTAGGGGGAGTATATAACTTATTGAAGCCCTACCGAAATGAGATCTCACTTTGGGTACAAATAATGAAATATAGGAAGTGCTTCTTAATGAGTACTTGCCTACCGCGCAAAAAGGCACAAACAATCTGATATATATTGGGGCAGCCTGCTGGAAATGGCTCTGAATGCCCAAATGGCTGCATTTCTCTGCCGTCTGTACTTAAGCGAATACCATCCCACTGTTGTAAACAAAGAACAGTGATGGGTTGAGTAGGGTAGACCAGTGATAAATCTTAGAGCTCTGTGGTAAAGGGTATCTAGTTTTGTGAGTATAGCAGTCTGTCCCTGACTGTACAAACAGGCAGCATAATCAAGAAGGGAAAGAAAAGTGGACTGAACCAGTCTCATCTTGGCTTCTCTTGTCAGGAACTGTTTAATTCTATAAAAGAGACCGAGTCTCTGCCTGAGTTATTTTAGCAGTTCATCTATGTGGTCATTAAAGGACAGCCTTTGATCAATCCAGACACCCAGGTATTTGAACTTAGTTACGTATTCCAAGGGTTCTCCCAGAAGTGTAGTGATGTGAGGGGATGATATAGGTGTGGCATCATATGCACGAGGTGAGAATCGCATTGCTTTGGTCTTTTTTGCATTTAGTAATAGTTTCTGGTTTAACAGTTGCAATTGCAGCAGGTTAAAGTCATGTTACAGGTCATCACATGCGGCAGTAGGAGAGGGTCCTTCGGAGTACAGCACTGTGTCATCAGCAAAGAGGTGAATGTTGGCAGCTTTGATGTTGTCATTGATTCTATTAATATAAATTGTGAATAGTAGAGGACCCAAAATGGAGCCCTGGGGAACTTCTCTCAATAGAGGTTTTAGGGAAGAAAATTCCCCTTCCACCTTGACCTGCTGGTACCGGCCTGTAAGGTAATAAGAGAACCACTTTTGGGAGTGTTGGTCCAGACCAATGTTTCTGAGTGAAGTGAGAAGAAGACTGTGGTCTACAGTATCAAAGGCCTTGCTCAGGTCCAAAAATACAGCACATGTGAAGTTTTTAGTATCCAGACTATGTAACCAGTCATTGGTCACTTTAGCGAGAGCAGTGACAGTACTATGTCATGCCCTAAAACTGGATTGTACAGGGTTAATTAGATTTTCAGCTTCTATATATTTTTTGAGCTGGTTGCTCACAATCTTTTCCAGTAGTTTGAATAAAATCGGAAGTAAGGAAATGGGCCTGTAATTATTAAGGTCTGCAGGATCTCCAGATTTATATAGGGGATGACATGAGCTGTCTTCCTTATTGGTGGCACGGCAGCCTGGGAGAGTGATAGGTTAAAGAGGTGAGTAAGTGGGACAGCTAGGACCTGGTAACCAATTTTCAGGTAGTAGGGGTCAAAAAAATCGGCTCCAGCGCTTTTCTTGACATCCAATTATAACAAAAGTTCTTCAACCTCCTTCAACGAGACTGGCTGCAGGGACAATGAGGAGTTAGAGACTGGAATTACTTGTTCCTGGACACCAAGTTGAGATCATAGGTTATTGGCAGAAGAGGTGTCGAAGACTAGTCCTGCAGTGGCAAAATGGTCATTGAGGTGTTCAAGGATGGAAGGCTTATCAGAGATAGAGGTGCCACCAACTAGGATTTTAGTGGGTAGGGAGTTACCAGGAGTGTGTCCTTCTAAGTCTTTTAGGGTTTTCCAGAATTTGTTGGAGCAGTTCAAAGATGTTTTGAGTTCCTTACGATAAAAAATGGCCTTTAATTTCCTGACCAGTTTGGTGCAGAGATTTCTTGCCATCCTAAACAAAGTCCAATCAGTTGGGAGCTTAGATTTCTGCGCCATTTTCCAAAGCACATCTCTTTTTTGTAGGGCAGACTTTAGCTCTGGAGTAAACCAATGGCAGGATTTCACCCTATTATGGACTTTAATCAATGGAGCAAGGTTATCCCAGGCTCCTGTTACTATTTCATGAAAGATGTCATAAGCTGCGTCCACGGATTTTGCATGGTAAAAGTCTGCCAGCGTAGGGGGCTATTGTTTGGGTTCTTTCAATTTGGCCTTGTGGGTTCATTGATAAGTTGTGTCAGCCCAAGGGAGTCACAAATGGCTTTGAGGGGTGCAGAGGCAGTGGCAAGCCAATTCAAGTTGAAATCTCCTAAGGTTATGACTTCTAAGGATAATGATCCCAGAGTCTTGTTTAGGTGATGCAGCAACTGCAATCCAGCAGACGGAGGCCTGTAGCCAGGGCCCCTACTTTTCTGCAGCACAGTGGGACCAAGTTCTGCGGCAAGACTACCATTTGCTGCAGAACTTCTACGGCGGTGGTTTGTAATTTCTACGGAAGTTCTGCAGCACTAACAAACTACCGCATCACAGTGACAGCTTGTCATCCTGACTTCACTTTCATTGCAGTTTTAATAGCAATCAGGATGGTGGAAAGCACAGTGACACTAGTTCAAAAAATAACAGAATTATAAAAATAATTTTATGCCTAAAAAAACAAAACAGATGTCTCTCCCTTAAGGTCCTAGCCTGTTAAATAAATGACATGTGCAGAGGGCATCTTATGTGATAAATAAGGTATTTCTATACACATGCTATCTATCCCACTAATGAGGTCTCCACTGTCTATCACTTATATATTTGTATGTGCTTTCTACACCATTCATGAGGTTCCCACTGTGTATCACTTAAATATTTCTATGCAATCTGTAACATACATACAAATGTGTGTGTGTGTGTGTGTGAGTTGAGAGAGACATAGCTACTGTATGTATCTGTGTGTGTGTGTGTGTGTGTGTGTGTGTGTGTGTATATATGCATATATATATATATATATATATATATATTTTTTTTTATTTCCATGAACTTGCATCCTCATTCATATAGGTCCCATTAGAAATGGAATAGAGGAGTTATTGCAAAACTCATTTTTGATGTCAACCTGCTTTCCCTGACACCATCAGGCCATGACATGCATGTGAACCGACTGTGAGATAGAGCTCTCCAGACCAGCACAATGTGTCCCCCATGTGACAGAACACTGCACCATACCTTCCCAGGCTCCGAGCAATGATGTGTTCCACCAATCCTTGTGCTGCCCAGCCAGCTCCCAGAGCTAATCTCTGAACCTGAGTTGCCAGCACGGAAACACAGCATGCTACCCTCTGGCCCAACAGCTGTCCCTGCACACAACATTTCTCCATAACTTTTAGGTGATTCTATCAACTATTGACAAAATGTAATCAATAACCCTGGCAAAAATGTGTACAGTGCAACTATTTATTTAACAGGTCTTTCAACAGGTCTACACATTATTATATTCCACTTTTCTGGGAATAATTACTTTATTTTTCTGAAAAATGACAGTTAAATTAATTTTACCAGTTATTCATTTCAGATGGCATCTCTATACCTTAAAGGCACAAATAGGTTTGTACAAAGTGAGGTATGGACTTAACAGGTCTGTGCTATTGACAAGGTTTTGTTTAAGTTGTCCCTAGTGCAATAATGTAAGACAGAAAATTGTATCAGGCTGTAGTGCAGGTTGAGCAAATATCACCATGCCTGATGTGCTGTGCCACCATCTCTGGCAGTGGGAGCTGTGGTAGATAAGTGACTGTTTATTTCTGTTGCAGATTAGAGCCATTTCATTAGCTAATGTATAATGTTACAGCAATGATAACATCACATTCTGAGCATATAGGGGGGTTTAGGATATAAAAAGAGGGGAAGGGAACCAGATTCTATGGAAAAACAGAAATATTAATAAAAAATCTACAAGAAGAGTGAATTCTGTGGCGTCGCAGAAGTTCTGCGGTAGATTGTAAGTTCTGCGCAAAATTCTGCGGCCGCAGAATTCTAGGGGCCTTGCCTGTAGCATCCAGCTATACATAATGAGACCATAGGTGAAATCATAACCTTCAGGGATAGGCATTCAAATTCATTTTGATTGGAGGTCGAGTCAATAACGGAGGCTTGGAATTTATCTTTGACGTATATGGCTACTCCACCTCCTCTAGTCTGTCTATCAGTCCTATAGAGAAGGTACGATGGAATATTCACCTCATGGTCCGCTGTTCCAGGTCTCAGCCATGTTTCAGTGATCACTAAAATGTCAGGAGCAGTATGGTATACCCAAGCCTGGATGGAGGTAAGCTTCTTTAGAAGGCTACACTCATTTACATGCACAAAACTTATCCCTTTGAGACTGGGTAGGTCAGAAGGGGAAGAAATAGTATCTGGAGGTCCTAGGTTGAGCTCCACATTACCCGAGCAGAGCAACAAAAGGAGTAGTAACTTTCTAACAGCCCCCAAGAGAAATCGAGATGCCTTTACTCTTTCTCATTTAGATGGGTATTTAGTGGTCACAGCTGGCATACTAAAGCTATTACTCAGCTGTCCTAGTACAGCAAAGATCAATGTTTTAACTGTAAGGTACTTGGGATAATGCAGTGCATCCATAGTGGGTGGGGGACCCGCCATGACTATAGCTACAACTGTTCCCCCATTCCGGAGTAGCAGCCGGGCCTGTTCCAGTTTGAGGAACAGAAGGGGGAAAGAGTAAGAATTCAGGTGCTCAGCTGGGTATTGGGACACCACAGCATGCCTAATTGTAGAGGCATTACTGGGTGGCATATCAGTAATCCTAAGCAGAAGACAAAAGCAGTTCAGGAGAAGGGGCATTCAGTGGAATGGCAGTATAGCCTGCATTGTGACCTACCCTACTAACCCCTATAGTTTAGATATATTTGAGTCTGAAAATCAGAACAATAAGAATTTTCTTCTAGGGTTTAACAGTTGTCCTAAAGACAGAGAGCTTGATTTAAATCCAGCCTAAATATGCCAGGCTAGTGTCTCACCTAATTACTTTTAAGGAGACAGGCAGGGTCTGAAAGAGTTATGCCAGTTATATGAATGGTATCTCTTTAAGACTGAGCTGTGGGATGCTTGTGGGCTTAATTGCTGACTGAGGTCCAAACTTGAGAAACAGTGGAAGAGCACACAGGTACACAAGGCCAGACTATCTCTCCCTAAATTCCTCAGTCCCTCCTCTAGTATCTTTGAGAGACAAGCAATGCCTACAGTAAATTGCCACAGATAAGAGTGCAATATCCCTTTAAGGACTGAGCAACAAGATAGTTTCAGTCCCATCTGCCAATGGAAATGCTGAAAGATGGTGGGCAGAGTCAGAGCACATTTAAGGTTGGCTCTGAGGGGCTGGGGTGGGCGAAAAAATCAGTTCCAGCACTTGCACTTGCTAGTGAGGGGAGCACTCCGAGTTGGCAGATCAGCTGTTTCTGCACACAGGAAGCTGACTGCTTAAGGGAGCTGTAACACAGCAACCCCAGCACAGCACCAGAATCCCCGTTGTGCCAAGTGTATGTTGCTTCAATTTGAACTTGGCTCCGAAATGCAGGGTTCTGTATCTGTAAGTGGATTGTGTGGAGGACGGGTGACTGCAGGCTCCTCACGCCGAGAAGGTGCTGGCTTCCTTAGATAGCCCATGGGCTGAGGCACCTGAGGGGAGAGGAACAAAAGGGTCACTAGATATACTCTGCAAAGAAGGGAGGGTACGAATTTAGTTACAAAGGCTAATGTCACGGAGGTTGCGATCAAACAAAGGGGGCAGGTCCCAGACTTTCAGCAAGGTGCCAGCTGTGTCTATGATCCGAGGAGAAAGGACAAAGGAGGGGAACAATGTGGGAATGGGGCAGGGTAGTCTACACCATCTGGAAAAGGAAAGAGAGAAAAAACAAACAAAAAAAAATTCAGTTCCAGCACTTGCACTCGCTAGTGAGGGGAGTACTCAGAGTTGGCAGATCAGCTGTTTCTGCACTCAGGAAGCTGTCCGCTTAAGGGAGATGTAACGCAGCAACCCCAGCACAGCACCAGAATCCCCATTGTGCCAAGTGTAGGTTGCTTCAATTTGAACTTGGCGCCGAAATGCAGGGTTCTGTATCCGTACCTGGACTGTGTGGAAGGCGGGTGGCCGCAGGCTCCTTGCGCCAAGGAGGCGCTGGCTTCCTTAGATAGCCAACGGGCTAGGGGCACCTGTATTGTGTGGAGGGTGGGTGGTTGCAGGCTCCTCGTGCCAAGGAGGCACTGGCTTCCTTAGATAGCCCATGGGCTAGGGGCACCCAAATATGAGCTATGAAGAATAATAAAGACAGTCCTGTTAGATATATTTATACATGTCTGCCCATATTCTTTTCCAACTCTCATTAGAATGGTCTATTTCAAGAATAGCCACCAAGTAAAAGGCCTTGGGAGAGCTAGTGACCGCCAAAAACTGGCCTATTGTTTTATAGAGATTCAGAATTGAATGATGCTGATGGGCTAGTTGAAAAATTCTCGAAAAACAACCCTGTCTGACTGGACCATGGGGGAGGGCCTAAGAATTGTGACACACAATACATTATTTGAAACATTTTGAAACAGTACTTATTATGGATCCTGTACTTTTGTTGAAAGGAGAAAAGGAGATGTTAGATTGATTTATGAGTAACTCTTCCAGAGAAGAAATAGAAAGTCCTTGCCAGAAACTAAGTCTGAGCAGTCTTTTATCAATTATGATATTGAGATTGTTAAATAAGGCTGTCAGATGTCTTTGTTGTGAGAAAGATTCAAATGCTAACATAGCTGGGAATGAGCTCGTACCAACCGGGCAATAGGGGTGTGACAGAGTGGAGGAGGTAATGGTGCTGGAGAGATATACTGTATAGCAAAGAATGGGGAGAAAACTGAAATTTATCCAGCAAGTCCCTCTCAATCATAAGTCATAAAGGAATATTTATTTATTTAAACATTTAACCAGGAAGGCTCACTGAGCAGGGATTGCTCATTTCCAGGAGTGCCCTAGGGGAAGGGGCATAGGGATATGCAATACAAGTAATAACAGTACAAATAAATAAGAACAGTACATTATAAGACCACCCCAAGCTAGTGTGATAGTACATATGACATTGCTATAACATTAGCGAGTATATTAATATACATGTAGTATACATAGAGATGCAGCAAAATTTAATTTTGCAGGCGAAATGCTGGAGAAAACACCAGTTTTGCTCTGTGAAACATTTTGCAAAACTACGGCCTTGGGGCGGAATTTTGCCCGTATGGTTGTGCGAAATTTCGCCCATATTATACAGCGAAATTCCACCTGTAAATTTCGCTTCTGCTGTTAAGTTTCGCCTTACCATTTAACTAAGGTGAAATTAGGAAGAAAGACATGTCACATGACTTGCTCTCTGAAGCAGACTGCATGTCACATGTGTGCCTGTAATTAGACAGGAAGCTACTGAATCTACATCCTCTTCCTGCAGTTTGTAGTAGGAGAGAGAGTGACTGTGTGAGAGAGAAAATATATATAGTTTGGTGAATTGTGAGTTAGAAAGTGAGAGTTTGTGTTGTGTGTGTACAGTGAGTGTGCGTGTTTTGACAACTTGAGTTTGAACTTCTGTTTATACCCTATTTCATTATTTAGCAAAAGTTTATCTTTCTGTTGTGTTCTATTTTCTCTGTTTATCTTGTGAGTTTGTGAGTGTGTGTGTTTCACTTCCCCCCTTTTTTTCATTTTTAATTTAGTAGTTTAGTAAAACCTTTTTTTTCACAATGATGGAAGGGACTGGGACTGGGAGTAGTAGTCCTGACAGTGGAAGAGGACGTGTTCACCTGTTCACCTCAACAGGTGCATATTTGGAATTGAGACCCCCCCCCCCAAGCAGCAGGAGCAGTTGGCCCCCTGGCCTGTGCTCCCCAGCAGCAGCAGGTCATTGTGGAGTTGGACACTGACCCAGCAGCAGCAGCATTCAGACTGTGATCCCATTGCCCCCCCCAGGATGGTGATGTGGCTTCTGTTGTGTCTGCCAGCCCCCGGCCACAGCAGGATATTGTTGTACAGGGAGAGCCCCCCTGGGACATCAGCGTGAGTCCCGCCAAATCAAAGATTACCAGTTTGGTCCTTTTTTAGAACTAAGGCAGATGATGCAAGAACTGTGGTCTGCACTCTGTGTGAGAAGAATTTTAAAAGGGTGAAACCAGAGTCCCACTTTGGGACTTCTGGCCAGAGGAACCACCTGCAACACCACCATGCTGCAGAGTGGCTTGCAAAACAGAGAGAGGCAGCAGCAGCAGGAGGCAGCAGTGAGTCTCGGGGGCACCATACCAGGGCGGGGAGGAGGAGAGGTCTACCAGCAGGACGCAACCTCCCAAGCAGCCAGATGCATCCCCCCACCCGTGACCGTGATGCAGCACCATGGAGGAGGACCTGTAGGAGAAGCCACTGCCCTGATCATCCTGCAGCTCTCCCAAGTCAGGTGGTGGTCACCAGGGCAGACGTTGAGGCTGTGTGCACTGAGGTGTAGGGTGTGCATCATGACCTCAACCAGCTTTGCCAAGAGGTCAGGGGGGAACTCCAAAAAATGATGGAGGACCAGAAGAAGGTCTTGGACCCCCTGGTGGAGCTTCGTGGTGGTGGTAGTGCACAGCCACAGTGAATGGCCTGTGGCTGTGGTGGTGGGCCAATGTTGTTTTTTCCTTCTCCTTTATTTGTTGTTTTCACTGTTCTTGTTCTACATCCCCTCCCTTAAATAAGACCCCCCCCAAAAAACAACAACAAAATATTTTCTGTCCTCTTTGTCTTCCGTTATGTTACTCCTTTTGTCTTTATATGTTTCCGCCTTGCTCCTTCTATTCTATAAACAAATGTCAAGTATAAGCACTTTACTCTGAACAAACATATTTTCCAGAGCTATGTGACAGTGAATGTTGGCTTTGCTCTTGAAAAACAGGTCCTTGAGGTAATGAAATGCTTCCCAAAAAATGTGACATCAAATTGAGACTGAAATGCGCTGTCAGTCCTGATGTTTAATGGTGCCCCACCAGCAACCAGACATTAAAATGCTGTTTCAGACTCTGTTTAAAAGTGTCTTTAGGCCCAATCTTTTTTCTGCCACTGTAGCACAGTCAGGAAATGTCCAGAAATGTTGCCCCAAAAATTTCACAGTACATAGAGAGTGAATTCAGGTGTGAGACACGCAGTTACAGCCTCACACCCACCCTGCAGAACCAAATGTGCTGTTTCCTGCATGTTTTAAATGCTTTTTGGGCCTAAGTGTGTGGTTGCACTTTCAAATCATGTCCCACATGTCCAGAAATGTTGTCCAAAAATTGCACAATATATAGAGAGTAAAATCAGGTCTCAGCCATGATGTTTTATGGCGCTCCATCACCACCCGAACCAAACAATGGTCTTTGGTCCACTTTTACAAGTGTCTTTAGGCCCGATCTTGTTTCTGCCACTGCAGCACAGGCAGTAAATGTCCAGAAATGTTGCAGAAAAAATGGTACATTAAATTGGAAGTGGAATCTGGTCTCAGCCATTATGTTTTAGGGTGCTCGCCCAACCACCCAGATATCAAGTAGCTGTTTTAGGGCCTGTTTACACAATATTTCTGCCTGAAACTCACTGCTGCTGGTGTCAAATAGGGCCTACAAGTCCAGAAACATTTACCCAAAAATGTGACATCAAATTGAGACTGAAATGTGATGTCAGTCTTGATGTTTTATGGTGCCACACCACCTTATGGACTTTCAATTATTTCCTGCTGCTGCTGCTACTGCTGTGTTTCAATTGATTGGCATAGAAATGCAGAAGTATAATTTTCATATCCCTGTGCTGCTGTACTGATTGTCTAGTTGTGTTGACTGACTGTCTCTGTAGTAGTACCTTACCTGGCGGTGGGGTAGTGAATGAAATTTTGAGCACAGTAGCTTGCTGCCTGCTGCTGTCTATGACTACTACTTTCCAAGGTGCCACAAGAAGAACTACTGTTCTGGATGGTTGACGCCTGGTGGATTATCCTCACACAGTCCATACTGCTGCTGATGAACACGTAAGTATCTGTCTTCATTGTTTTTCCTGTGCAAGGTTAGGGTGTTGGTGGGTTGGTATTATGGCATCTTGAGTTCTAATATGCTTGTACTGCTCTTATATTATTTTTCAGTGTGCTGTAGATGACATCATCATGCCGGGCTGTGAGAGAGGGAGATGTCAGATCATGTATGAATCTTCCCAATTTGCCAACGCAGACGGTAAGTATTGTAATTTTCATACAAGTGTGGTATGTCTGTTACTGTCACATGGTTGTCTGAGCTTGATAATTGTGTTATTTTTTGTGTTTTTCAACATTAGGAATTCAGGTGAAATTAATTATTTTTCCATCCTGCTGCTGGTGCTGGCTGCCCAACCAGGTCTGGGGGATTTGTTTAATTGTGCCTTTGACGCAATAGTTCCACTTTTACAGTCCTTGAGGTAAGTATGTCTTCTTTTTTTATGGTTCTCTGGGGCGGGGGGGGTGGATGGTCAGACTCATGGGTAGTGGTGGGGACTTTCCAACAATCACCAAAATTTGTTCTTAATTTCTTTCTTATGTCAAGGTACTCAGTGATGATAGAGGAAGGGGAATGCTTGCTAATGCTACTGTGGTTCATCGGACCTTGTCTGGATTGGAATCATGTGCACCACACAGCATGTTCCTATGGGGAATGTCCTCAGTTGAATGGCATCACATCACGGGGTATGGTAAGTATACATTTTTTTCTCTGCTTCTTCAGGCAGAGATACTAAACAAATATTTTTGCTCAGTATTTACAAAGGAAGAGGGGGAGGTACATAAAACAAACAGTAGTAACACTCTGGATACAGAAGTTGATACCAGCCCATTTACAGAAGAAAGGGTTCTGAAAGAACTCTTAAAACTGAAGGTGGACAAAGCAATGGGGCCTGATGGGATTCATCCCAGAATTCTAAAAGAACTAAGGGTAGAACTAGTGACACCACTGACTACCCTCTTAAACAAATCATTGGAGGATGGGGTGGTACCCGAGGACTGGAGAAGGGCAGATGTGATTCCCCTTCACAAAAGTGGGAGCAAGGCAGAAGCAGGAAACTATAGACCTGTTAGTTTAACCTCAGTGATAGGGAAAATGATGGAATCACTTCTAAAGGAAAGAATTGTCAAGTATCTAGAGGCCAGAGGGGCACAAGACCCTAGGCAGCATGGATTCACAGCGGAAGGTCATGCCAGACGAATCTGATAGATTTCTTTGACTGGGTGACCAAAGTAGTAGATCAGGAAGGGCTGTGGACATGGCCTACCTAGACTTTAGCAAGGCATTTGACACAGTCCCACACAAAGATTAATATATAAGTTAGCCAGCCTGGGAGTGGGTCCCAAGGTGACAGCCTGGTAAAGAATTGGCTGGAGAATAGGACACAGAGAGTAATAGTAAATGGAGTCCACTCAGAAGAAAGGAGGGTTACTAGCAGGGTACCGCAGGGTTCAGTATTAGGACCAGTCCTCTTCAATGTCTTTATAATTACATTGCAGAAGGACTGGAAGGAAAGTATGTCTCTTTGCAGATGACACTAAGATCTGCAACAGAGTTGATGCACAGGGTGGGGTGGAAAGGATGAAGGGACTTGGCAAGGTTAGAGGAATGGTCAAATGTATGGCAGCTTAGATTCAATGCTAAGAAGTGCAAGGTAATGCACCTGGGAAACAAAACCCAGGGAAGAGTACACAATGGGGGGTGAGATACTAACAACAACAAAAATGGAAAGGGACCTGGGGTAGTCATATCAGATGACCTAAAGGTGGGCAAGCAATGTGATAAGGCAGCAAGGAGGGCTAGGGGGATACTGGGATGCATAGGGAGAGGCATCACCAGTAGAAAACAGGAAGTTGTTATCCCTCTGTACAGACAGCTGGTGAGACCCCATCTGGAGTACTGCATGCAGTTCTGGAGACCCAATCTCTCGCAAAGACATAGACAGGATGGAAGCTGTCCAGAGGAGGGAACTAAAATGGTGCAGGGTCTGCACCGGAGGACATATGAAGAGAGACTTAAGAGCTTAATATGTATAGCCTCGAGGAAAGGAGGAGAGGGGGACATGATAGAAACTTTCAAGTACCTCAAGGGAATCAACAAAGTCCAAGAGGGTAGCATCTTTCAAAAAAGAGGTGTGCAAGAACAAGAGGGCACAATTTGAAGATAGAGGGGCGTTCAGAGGTAATTTAGGAAGTATTTTTTCAGAGAGGGTTGTGGATGCATGGAATGGCCTTCCGGAGGAGGTTGTGGAGTCAAAATCAGTGGTGGAATTCAAGCATGCATGGGATAGTCATAAGGCAATTCTGGGGGGTTGGGGTAGAAAGAAGTAGGCTGCTGGTTAACTAGGATCTGCAGCTTATCCAGTAGGTAGGGAAATGGGCAGACTGGGTGGGCCAAGCGGTCCTTATCTGCCATCAAATTCTATGTTTCTATGTTTCTATGTTTCTTCCAACTTATTACAAAAAAGCAGGTATGCAGACTGATTAGTATCCAATATTTTGTCTTATCTTTGCTCTTACTTAGGTCATTTTCCTCTGTTGAGGTTTCAGTATGTCGTATCTTGATAACACATGATAAATCTAGGCCATGCAGGAGCAGGAGCTGCATTGTGTTGTTGGAAGACAGGGGTGTTGCTTGAACTGCGATATTGGCCACTGGACTGGTGTCCATTCCATTACCATTAATGAGTAATCACCACTGCCACCCACGTACAGGGAGGAACTATATGCGATAATGTGAACACAGATGGTTGGTATAGTGTTTCATAAATAATTAGGTGGAGGGGTTAATGTCTTGTCTACTCAATGGGGATTGCATAGCTGCAGTAATCATGAACATTTTGAGTCCATTCAAAAGTGAGGACAGCAGGACATTCACCCTGCCCTGAGTTGACCCTCCCCCCCAGGAACCATTGCGATTTTGGTGCACCTTAACCTGGTACTGTAGAAGTAACCTTTTTGAGGGGGGGATTTCATGAAAGGTGTTAAGCCTCTTCATGATAACTTTTGTAATTATTGACTTACATATTAAAGATGGCCACCATTCACCATTTTTCAAAATGTGTTCAACCTGGTGTTAACTGTTGAATTAGCATGTTACATTCATATGCTACTTGTACACTTTTCTAGGAGCCAGGGTTCTTGTACATGCCACCACCAATACTAAATGGCAGAAACATTTTTTTCAGTCGCATGGAGTGCATGGGTGTGTCAGGTCAGATCAGGTGATGAGAGACAGTGGTGGGGCAGTGGGGAATTTGCCATCCTGGGTACTGTTTTAAGGACATCAAGACAACATATCTTGCTGTAAGATGATGATGTGTTGATATAGTCAACATGAAAAGTAACATATTTTTGAAGAAAAACATTATAACTGTAATCATGCAATTACAAAATATTTATGGTTATGGTAATTGCATTGCTGCTGCTTTACATAGGCTTGTGGCCTTGGGGGATGGGTGGAGGTGGTGAGGTGACCAATCAGCGGGTTAGGGCAAAGGGTGATGACAATGAAACTTATACACACTGCAGGCTGCAGCACATAACAACATATTTCCATAACCAATCCAGTGGTACATACCTAGAAATAAGGTGTAAAATACACACCCCAGCAAACATACTGAGTTAAAAGTTGTTGCTGGGGGAGGAGGGCTTGAATTAACTCAGCCTTTTTCAACTTCCAATTCCACAACATCCAAGAAGCACCCCTCACAGTCTTCAAGACTGGAGTTCTCATCAGATGGGAATTCTCTCAACATTGCTGCCTCATCCACCTTGCTACCAGTGGCTGCCTTACTCAAGAGATTGTCATCATCCTCGTCACCAAGACACAGCTCCCGTGGCAACACCACTGACATCACTGTGTTATGTGGAATGTGCCTTTCATTTATTTTGATGAATGTTAGCATGGACACATTCTTGGGTGACAAATTGGTCATACGGTCACTCACAATTGCCCCAGCTGCACTAAACACTCTTTCCACAGTGACACTGGATGGTGGGCAGCTCAGGTATTTCACAGCAACTAATGTTAGTACTGGCCATTCAGTCATTTTACTGCTCCAGTACAGCAGTGGCTCGTCAGTAATGGCAAGGTGCTTTGGGTCCCCCATGTAGGTCGCCACCATTCGTTCTGCTGCTCGGAGTTCAGCTGCCTCATCTGTCTCCTCCCTTTCCTCCATATATTCCACTCACACCTGAAAGAGAATGTCCCAAATGAGATTGCTTGCTGTTTTCTGCTCTGCTTTGCTCATTTTCTCTGATTATGTTCCCTGTGAGCCGCTGATGGTGGTAGCAAGACCCGTTTTTGATGCAGTACCCATTGGCACAGCAGTAGTGATTAGGAGATACTAGGCCGCTGCCTCTGCTGCACTGCTGCCACCTAGGTAACCATGGATGGCAGCACAAGAGACATAAGCAAGTTAGGGTCTGGGTGTGGCTGTTCAGGGACAGCCCATTGGCACAGCAGTATTGCTTGGGGAAGAGTGGGTTGCTGCCCCTTGGCACTGTTGCCACTTAGGTAACAATGGGTGGCAGCACAAATGAGCAGGTTAAGGTCTGGGTGATGGGTGGCTCAAAGCCAGCCCATTGGCACAGCAGTAGTGCTTGAAGGAGGTTGCATGCCTGCCTGCATGGCACTGCTGCCACCTGGTAACCATGAGTGGCAGCACAAAATAGATTAGCAGGTTATGGTCTGTATTATGGCTGGCTCAGGGCCAGCCTGTTTGCACAGCAGTAGTGCTCAGGGGAGGTTGAGTCCCTGACTTGACTGCACTGTTGCCACCTAGGTAACCATGGGTGGTAGCACAAAAGAGATAAGCAGATTAGGGTCTGGATGATTGCTGACTCAGGGCCAGCCCATTGGCACAGCAGTAATGATCAGGGGAGGATGAGTCACTGCCCCATGGCACTGCTGCCACTTAGGTGACCATGTGTGGCAGCACAATGGAGATAAGCAGGTTAAGGAAATGTTTGGAAGATGACTGGCTCAGGGCCAGCCCATTGGCACAGCAGTAGTGTTCAGGGGAGGGTGGATCACTGCCTCTGTTGCACTGCTGCCACCTAAGTAACCATTGGAGGCAGCACAAGAGAGATAAGCAGGTTAGGGTCTGGATGATTGCTGCCTCACGGCCAGGCCATTGACACAGCAGTAGTGTTCAGGGGATGGTAGGTTGCTGCCTCCGCTGCACTGCTGCCACCTAGGTAACCATGTGGTGGCAACACAAGAGAGAAAAGCAGGTTAGGGTCTGGGTGTGGCTGGCTCAGGGCCAGCCCATTGGCACAGCAGTAGTGTTCGGGGAGGGTGGGTTGCTGCCCCTGTGGCTCTGCTGCCACTTAGGTGACCATGGTAGCAGCACAAAAGAGATAAGCAGGTTAGGGTCTGGATGATTGCTGACTCAGAGCCAGCCCATTGGCACAACAGTAGTGCTCAGGGGAGGATTGGCCACTGCCCCTTGGCACTGATGCCACTTAGGTGACCATGGGTGGCAACACAATGGAGATAAGCAGGTTAAGGAAAGGTCTGGATGATGGCTGGCTCAGGTTCAGCCCATTGGCATAGCGGTAGTGCTCAGGGGAAGGTGGGTCACTGCCTCTGTTGCACTGTTGCCACCTAGGTAACCATTGGAGGCAGCACAAGAGCGATAAGCAGGTTAGGGTCTGGATGATGGATGGCTCTGGGCCAGCATGTTGGCAAAGTAGTAGTGCTCAGGGGATGGTAGATTGCTGCCCCAGTGGCACTGTTGCCTTATAGGGGACCATGTGTGGCAGCACAATGGAAATAAGTAGGTTAAGGTGTGGAGGATGGCTGTCTTATGGTCAGCCCTTTGGCACAGCAGTAACACTATGGGGAGGATGAGTCACTGCCTCTGTTACACTGTTGCCACCTAGATAACCACTGGAGGTAGCACAACAGATATAACCAGGTAAGGGTCTGGACGATGGGTGGCTCAGGGCCAGCCTTTTGGCACAACAGTAGTGTTCAGGGGATGGTAGGTCGCTGCTTCCGCTGCATTGCTGCCACCTAGGTAACCATGGGTGGCAGCATAAGAGAGATAAGCAAATTAGGACCTGGGAGTGGCTAGCTTAGGACCAGCCCATTGGCAGAGCAGTAGTGCTCAGGGGAGGTTGGATTGTTGCCCCTGTGGCACTGCTGCCACTTAGGTGACCATAGATGGCAGCACAATGGAGATAAGCAGGTTAGGGTTTGGATGATGGCTGGTTCAAAGCCAGCCCATTGGCACAGCAGTAGTGATCAGAGGAGGTTGCATCCCAGCCTCCATGGCACTGCTGCCACCTGGTAACCATGGGTGGCAGCACAACAGAGATATGCAGGTTAGGGCTAGGGTGATGGCTGGCCTAGGGCCAGTCCATTGGCACAGCAGTGGTGCTGGGGGAGGATAGGTCACTGCCCTGTGACACTGTTGCTACTTAGGTGACCATGAGTGGCAGCACAACAGAGATATGCAGGTTACAGTCTGGATGATTCCTGGCTCAGGGCCAGCCCATTGACACAGAAGAAGTTCTCAGGGGAGTGGAAGTTGCTGCCTCCACTGCACTGCTGCCACTAGATAACCATGGGTAGCAGCACAACAGAGAAGCAGGATGGGTTTGGGATGATGGCTGGCTCTGGGCCACCCCTCTGGCACAGCAGCTGTGCTCAAGGGAGTGTGGATCACTGTCTCTGCTGCATCGCTGCCACCTAGATAGCCATGGGTGGCAGCACAACAGAGATAAGCAGGTTAGGGGCTGGATGATGGCTGGCTCAGTCAGTTCATTGGCATAGCAATAGTACTCTTGGGAGGGCGTTTTACTGTCCCTGTGGTATTGCTGCCATCTAGGTAACCATGGGTGGCAGCACAACAGAGATAAGCAGGTTAGGGGTATGGATGAAGGCCAGTTCATGCACCACATGCCATTGTGCATGAGTACATATGGCTAAGGTACAAGGGCACTACTATCCCCCCCCCCACACCTTTTGCTGCATCAAAGCCTACACTTTTTTCAAATTAACTCCAGTGTTCTTACTTTTCATACTTTTCGGAGGCGCTCTTGGTTATCCAGCTGAACCATGATTAAGCCTGATCACTTTGGCAAATTGACCACCTCCATCGGTGAGGTAAAAAGCATCACATTTTAACTTGCCTTGTCAGAGCTGAGGTCTCCTTGCTTTCTCTTTTTTTTTTTTTGAAGAGACCACTCTCCTGGCTTCATTACTTATAGTGTGCTCTGGCCAATGAAAGGCTCACAGGTGTTTAATAGGGAGCTTAACAATTAGAAGAAGGCCACAATTCTCCTACATTCAAATCAGTACAAAAGGTTTGCAAGCTCAACCCGTGTATTTACAATACAATTTAGTAATATTAGTTGGATGGCTCCTGGTGTGTGACCAAACAGAAACATATGGTTAATGTACCGGGGCACTACTCCCCCCCTTTTGCTGCATCAAAGCCTGCACTTTTTTCAAATTAACGCCAATGTTCTTACTTTTCATTCTTTTCAGAGGGGCTCTTGGTTCTCATGATCCAGTTGAACCATGATTAAGCCTGACCACTTCGGCAAAGTGACCACATCCATTGGTCAGGCAAAAAGCATCACATTTTAACTTGCCTTATCAGAGCTGAGGTTCTAGCTTCCTCTACATTTTTGAAGAGACCACTATCCTGGCTTCATTACTAATAGTGTGCTGTGGCCAATGAAAAACTCTCAGGTGTTTAATAGGGAGCTTAGCAATTAGAAGGCCACAATTCTCATACATTCAAATCAGTATAAAAGGTTTGAAAGCTCAACCCCTGTATTTATAATGCAATTTAGTACAATTAGTGGAGTGGATCCTGGTGTGTGACCATACAGAAACATATGATTAAAGGTACCAGTGCACTCATCCCCCCCCCCATTGCTGCATCAAAGCCTGCACTTTTTTCAAATTAACTCCAATGTTTCTTACTTTTAATACTTTTTGGAGGGGCTCATGGTTCTCATCACCCAGCTGAACCATGATTAAGCCTGACCACTTTGGCAAAGTGAGCACCTCCATCGGTCAGGTAAAAAAGCATCACATTTTAACTTACCTTATCAGTTCTGAGGTCTCCTTGGTTTCTCCATTTGGTCACACACTAGGAGCCACCTCACTAATTTTACTAAATTGTATTGTAAATACAGGTGTTGAGCTTGCAAACCTTTTGTACTGATTGTGCATGAGTACACTTGAGCCTTTGCATGCCATCATCCAGTGGGGTGGCAACAAGGAAAAAGAACAGCCCTGGAACCCACAGGTGACAGAATCATGGTAATCCATGTGCTCGTGGCATTCATGATAGCCATATAAAGAACCTGTGAGAATTCAGGGGTATATCCCCCTGCCCCTAACCCCACAATGGGGGCAAAACATGGCTCAATGGAGGGGCATGCGAGAGCTGGCATCATGATGGAGGTTACAGGGGGCATAAATGATACATAAATACAAAAGTAAAAAAAAAGCTCTTGGAAACTCTACTTTCTGATTGGCTGTTAGCATTCCAATAATCAACATTAATCTCTATTAAACTGTCATGAGCCTGATCACAGTGCTTGAATTCTTCCTGCCAGTTTTTCATGTTCTAGTACTGCAATAACTGGAAGGATCCATTCAAATTTTGAACTGCCATTTAAAGAGAATAAACTACTGTATTACATTATATGCACACACATTTTTTAATTTTTATTTTGGTAATGTATGTCTCAATGTTTTACAATAAAGCATTTCATAATGTATATACAGTATGCGATATACATATGTGATGCATATTATAAATTTTTGTGCTAACAAAGGCACACTAAACATTTTTTACAATGTTCATATTTGTATAAATAATTGATATACAGTTTTCCTAAATTTCAAATAAGCACTGTTGTTAATATATATTGATATTTGTTGTATGCATACCTTCACTATATTCCCCATCTCTTTGTTCTCTTTTAATTTTTTCTTTCTTTCCTGGGCCCCTCCCCAGCTTTCCTTTCCCTCCTGTCTAATCCTCTGAGTCTCCTCCCATCTCCTTGTTCAAACTATACCCATTCCTGTCCTTTTCTTGTGGTTGTTAATCCTCTAAGTGCCCTCCCTCTCTGCCCACTATTAATACCCCTGTTTTTCTCCTTCTCTTAGGGGAACCTTCCATCCACCCTGAACGTGTCAGCTCCTCCACATTCCTCCAGACATCACCCTCCTGCCTATTCCCCACTACCTAAGGCATGGTGCAGTTTGGATCTGAAGTTGCTTTACTAGACCTTGAGACAGCTTAATGGACTACTTTTCAAATTGAGCAGTGTGCTTGGACTGTCCCTATTTTTATTTCATTACCTTGGGGAAGGTCCTTCAGCAGGGTGAAGAGCTGCGATCACTGTAACTCTTTCTCTGTGTAGCTGTCTGGGTGATTTTTTGCCCACCCCCTCCCCACCTCCTTCCTTTATTTAAATACACTTTTTTTCTCCCAGTGACCTGCCCCTACTTCTCTCAGGTTTCACTTTCTCTCTCCCTCTCTCTCTCTTAAAAGGGTAGTACCACATTTCTGAAGCATGTGCATCACAATGTAGATTAGAACTTCTTTGACACTATTATGGATCATCATACTCACTCTGTTATCCCCAATGGGATCTCCATGCACCAGGTTGCCTCCTTTCTCCCATCTAAACCACCATGAGGTAGTCCTTAATGTGTATGTCTCAATCACTTCCCCCCCTACAAGTGGTCCAAAAATTACACTGAGCATGGGCATCCCAGGACCTGGTCACAGTGCTGTCACCCAGAAGATCCCTCCTTGGTACCGCTCATCACTGGATTATTTGCCCTCTTTAGCACCACTTAAGTACTAGCATCCAGTAAAAGGTAGCGGTCAAGAAAATTTAAGCCCTTACTGGACCACATTCCTCGCTTGTTGCTACTGCTACTACTACTACCTTCAGGCAATATTCACAAAATGAAAACACAGGCGCCCAGCAAACGAGTAAGGCAGTGACAAGAAAACTAATACTGGAACAGCTCCTAAGACTGTTCTTGCTTCTCCTACTTATGATGTCTGGCAATGTGATCCCAACCCTGGCTCTCCAATGACTCTCAATGCTAGGCAGTGTAAAACTACGTCTCATGTTCTCATCCCTAAACATCTGCAGCCTCCTCCCATAAATGGATAGTTTCAAGGCCTGGGTCTCTCAACCCCACCCTGATGTCATATCTATTGTGGAAACATGGCTTTCCCTGAAAATACCAGATACTGCCATATTCTACCTGGCTACACCCTATACCGATAGGACTAGTGCTCAAAAAGAGGTGGAGGATGTGTCATTTACATCAGAAATACACTCTAGGGATATGTCATACCCCCACCACCCAGCAATGGCAATTCCAGGTACTAGCCATCAAACTAATGCTATGAGCAAACAACAGAGTGCTCACCCTACTGCCCATATGCATCTCACCTTAGCAGACCACACCTGGCATCAACAACCTACTGGACTACATCAGCACGCTGAGCCTAAATTCTGAAACAATGCTGTTGGGAGACTTCAGTATCAACTGGGTCTCACCTGCTGCTAACAGCATCAAAGTTACCCTTGCCACAATCCACTTCTCCCAACTGGTGGATGTACTGACTTGAACCAATTACAAGACTGGCACCAGCACATTTCTGGACTGGATTCTCTTCAACCACCCTTCCCACATCACAGGTCTCACCATCCTCCTTGACTCATTGAGTGGCCACTCCCTGACAGTTTCCTCTGGAACAACTACCACAAACCCCCTGCCAGAACAATAAAAAAACACCTAAGGGCCACCTTCCACAACTAAAGGACAACCTAAAGTAGCAGGACTGGTTGGACCTGAATGGAACAATGGATGTGGACACTGTACTAAATCTCTTTATCTCAATATTCAGTGTGGTCTGTGACAAACACGGTCCCATCACAGAGAGAAAAACCAGAGGACCTATAAATCCCTGGATTACCCCAGAACTACTGGTGCAACTAAACACAAAAGACCAACTCTGGCAAACATCATGGGCACATGTCACGCCAACTAATATCCAAAGGTATTAAAAGGCCCACAGTGAGTGTACAACAGCAGTCCATAAGGCAAAAAGCAAATTCTTCAAGGAAGTACTCACTAACACCTGAAATAGCAACAAATTGTTCTAGGCAAATCTAAATAATATCACTGGGAAGGACCCTAAAATATCCCCCGTCATGCTAAATGTTGAGAACATCCCTACTTTGAACCCTCTGCTCATCGCTAACTCTCTGAACCTTGCCTTCTCAGATCTCGTAGAGTGCTTCCAATTAAATTCTTCAAAACCCCTGCTCCAGGGGTCAGTGAGAACACCACAGCATGACCAAACTGGCCACTCTTCTATTTCAAACTGGTCTCTAAAGCCACTGCTAGAAAATATCTTGAAAAATCCCTAAGCAAATCAAGAAACAGATGGGACTCTCTGGAATTAAAATTTGTTCAACTAACCCTAGACAAAGTACTTGGTCCACTGACAAAGATAATTAATCTATCCCTCTGCCATTCCAAATTCCCCCAAATCTGGAAAGATGCCACAATCAGCCTGGTACACAAAGGTGGTGACCAGTCTCTTCAAAACAACTACAGGCCAATCTCTATACTCCTTCCGCTTTCCAAGGCCCTTGAAAGGATTGTGGCTGACCAGCTGGTGGAGTATTCCAATCAATATCAGCTCCTATACCCAGAACAGCATGGTTTCCAAGCAAGCCATTTCACCATCATGGCTTTTCTGGAATTTACCGGATTCATACATAGCGCTCTTGACAAAGGGCACATTGTAGAGTTGGCCTTTCTTGACCTATCTAAGGCATTTGAAATGGTCCATCATGCCCCTCCTCCTTGAACAGCGCTCGGACATAGGGCTAGCCTAGAAACCGTAGCATGATTTCATAGCTACCTTAGCCTACGATCACAGCAAGTAAAGTTTGGGGACGTCCTATCAGGAAGTCGACCGGTCAGATCAGGGGTACCACAAGTAACCATACTTGGCCCGTTACTCTTCAGTGTCTTACTAAACAACCTCCTGGCTGCTTGCAAGGGCCACATGCTCCTCTATGCAGATTCTGCAGTGATCTTTACTAGCAACCTCTACCACACACACTGCTGGAATATGATCTCCAGAGCAGCTTCACAGTTGCTGATAAATGGTTCTAAGAGCAAAAAACTGATCACGAATTATAAAAATACCAAGACCGTGCTCTTCACCATAGTCCAAAACAAGCTAAAAGGATATTTCCTGACAATTCAGAATTACTCTGGTAACACCCTGGAACTAGTTCCCCATTTCAAGTACCTGGGAATCACACTGGATACTGCCCTGTCTTACACACAGGACATTAACATCATGGCCAAAGCCTTTAACATCAGGATCAGTTTCCTCTACAGGTACAGACATTGCTTGACCTATGAAGCTCTGAACTTGGCAATTAACAGTTCACTCATCACCTTGATTGACTATGGCCTAGCTGTCTATCACTCTGCTACTGACACAGTACTCCAATGCCTCTCATCAGCATTAAACAAAGCCCGCCACCTGCTCACTAATACCCCAAAACTTACCCACTCCTGTGAGCTTTATGTGCAAGTAAGCTGGCTTCAATTGAAGGAAAATTAATTAAAATTAAGGAGCAAGACATTTTCCTAGGGAATTTTAATTCAGCAGATTTTTTATTCGTAATCTTCTGATTAATTTAAATTAAGCACACATAGACTTCATTAAGTTGTACCTCAATTTTAATTAAGAATATTCTGTTAAAGTAATTAAGTGTAATAAAGGGGTTTGGGATTTTACCAACTTATTTAAGGCACCCTTATTGTAAATTTAGAGCATGTTATTAATTCAGGAGTCAATTAATGGAACAGTAAGGCAATCTGAAGCACTTTTTGTCCCATAGGGAGGTACCTTAATACAAAACAGTCATAACTTTCCCAGATCTGAGAACTCTACAGGTACTGGGCAGGTACTGGTTTTCTGGAGATTGGACAGCATGGGAGAGTTATGGGTAAGTGCAGGATGGAGAGGCATACATGCATAGTGATGGGGAGATTAAAGCTTGGGAGGTGGTGTTTTTGATGGTAGGAGTTAGGTTGTTCACAGTTTAGGGCATCAGTATGAAAATGTGGCTTGATCTGCAGAGGAGGACCTGTGTGGGATGGCAAGGGATTTATTCCCATGGTTATGGAGAAAGTAATTTGTGAGGGTTAGGGTAGAAATAATGTTAGTCAGCTAAGATGGGAGTGACCCAAAACAGAATTTGGCTATAAAGCAAACAGAGTGTTGGAGGCATCTGGATGAAAGGGAGGGGAGAGAGGACTTGGAATAGATCACAGTGATGGGTCCGTGGGGGACAATATAGAGCATAGCGACAGAAGGAGTTGAATAGTGAGTCCAGTCTGGCAAAAGTAGTCTTGGGAGCAATACTGTAGACTATGTCTGCATAGTCAAAAGTGAGGAAGATGATTTTCTGTACTATTGCATGACATGCAGATAGTGGAATGCATTATTTGTTTCTGTATAGGGCACCTAGCTTGGGGTGCAATTTCTCTTGAATCGCATTCACATGTACTGAAAAGTCCAGGTGCTGGTTTAACCAGAGCCCAAGATGTCTAAAGGAGGTAACATTATCTAAAGCCATCCCATCCAGGGTGTGGAAAATGGGGGAGAGTGGGTTCTAGCTAGTCTCTTCTTTGTGCCAAAAGTCATGGAGACATTCTTTTTGGCATTTAGGTTGGTTGGTGTTGAACCAGAGCTGAAACTTATCAAAATCAAGCTGGAGTCTTGCTGCCACTTTAGCTGAGGAGACACCAGAGGTGAAAAGGATGGTATCATCTGCACACATGTGGATGGCTGTTGTTGAGCTGGCAATTGGTAGATTGTTCAGGAAAATTGAAACTAAGATTGGACCAAGTACTGAGCCCTGAGGGACTCCAGTGTTGATGGGAAGGGGAGGGGAAGGGGAGTAGAAAATCTTGAGAGATTGCAATCTGCATCCAGGTAGGAGTGGAACCAGGAAGTGGTAGAGTTTGATAGTCTAGCAGCCTTCAACTTTTGTAGGAGGGAGTGAGATATTGTGTCGAAAGCTTCAGCTAAGTCGACAAATATTGCAGATGGTATTTGCTCATGGTACATACTAGTGAGTATGGAAGCTGTGAGCTGCAGGAGGGAGATATTGGTTGAGTGGGACTTGCAGAAGCCAGATTGGTAAGGGATGAAAAAGGAGGAGGAGGATTTTAGGAAGGGAGAGAGTTGGGATAGCACAATGTCTTCTTGAAATTTAGCCAGAAAAGGGAGATGTAAAATTGGTCAACAGTTACCAGGGATAGTGGGACTGCCTACTTTAGGTAGAGGGATGACTGTGGAATGCTTCCATAAAGAAGGAACAGAACCCAGAGAGAATGAAAGACTTAGGAGAGCTGTGAGTGGGGAGGAGATAGCAGTGGCAGAGAGGTAGAGAAGTTTGGAGTTTAGTCCATTGGGGCATCTTCCCTTAGTAGGATTAATGGCCAGGAGTGCCTTAAGAGTATTAGTTGGGGAGAGAGGTGTGAATGAGAAGGGGAAGGATGTGGTGTGGTTTTTGGGGAGGAGTTAGGTTGAGATAGTATGTTGATGGGAGGGGAGGGGAGTGGAAGTGGTGGAGAGTGTGGAAAGGAGTCATGATGCACAAGAGGTGAAGAAGGAATTGAAGGTTTCAGCCACCAAGGGGAGGGGGGTCAGCTTGGGTCAAGTTACCTATCATGAGAAGAGGTACTGGGGGTTGTATATGAGTTGAGAAAAGTGATTGTACTACTTTCCAGAATTTGGAAGGGTGGTTTAGGTTGGTGGTAAAAGAAGAGGGAAATGTTCAGCTTTGACATATCTAGTCGCATTTGTGCATGCGTTCCTCAGGTAACATTAGGAAGTCAGTGTTTTACTTTCACTTTCTCTAGTAAAAAGAGTTTGCAGTCTAGGCAGTTCTGCATTGTGCAGTCTGACTCTGTTCTGTGTGTTTCAGAGCTCAAAAAAAAGCTATAGTTCTATTTTTGCATGTTAAATCTTTGGATATTTAGTTGTAGTAGTCCTTCAGGAAAGTTTTATTTAATTAGAAAAGCTTTTTTTTTTTGTTAAAACAGTATTTGTTTGTGTTCTTATTTTTAGGTACTGTACTTTATTTTACTAGTACTTCTACTAGTGTTTTTATTTTTGTTTATTTATTTCTTGATGGAGCGTGGATGTGGTGAGCCAATTGGTGGCCATCATGAGCCATGAATGCAGGGTGGATGCCCAGTTAGAATAAATTGGCAAGCTTTGTGGACACCACCTGTAGCCACAGTGAGCCTGATAGCTGTGGTTGTCGTCCAGGAGCAGCAGCAGGAGCAGATAGAGCAGCAGCCCCTGCAGGATCAGCAGGAGGAGCTGCAGCAACAGTAGCAGGAACTGTAGTAAATTGTCATCCCTCAACCAACAGCAGCACAGCAGCAGGTGTGTCCTGGTGCCCCCCCCACCACCTGCCCACAGCTCCCCTGTGTGGGCTTTTTTTCTTCCTTCCCTGGTGACTTCAGCATGGTGCATTGCAATTTTTGTAATATTGTGGTCTGCTGGAGGCCCAACGGTGGCAGCATGGTAAAGCCACTAGACAGGTACAGTATTAAATGAGGAGGGCTTTGAGTCCCTGCCCTGCAGTTCAAAAACAGCTTCCAGATAGACTGTGGATAGTGGTGCTGCAAACTGAAAATCAGAGGGGAGAGGATAGTTTTAACTGCTCAGGTAGGTTAGTGATTAAGAGCAGGTGAAACATAAGTGTTACGAGCAGATTCCTAAACAGTCTGACAGCTACTAGACAGCAGCACACTCAAGTACTCCACCCAGATGGAACCTGGATTACTCTGTATATAGTTTTATAAGTACATAACAATAGAGTAACAATTCCCAAGCATGCTACTGTACTCCATTTTCTTGTAAAATAGAAGACTCCGAGTAGATAATACATCTCTAGACTGTGCCCAAGTGCTTTTTACATTTTGGAGGTTTTAAACAACTTCATTTGCAATACAGATTTTAACAGAGCTCACCAGCCCATCCCATCCTCTCTTTTACATTAATCTTTCTTGTTGAGTTGGGAGGGGGGGACATAAAAATATGTTGCAGCTGATTCCATTTATTGGATTGACAAGCATTTTTTTTTTTGGATTAGCTTTTGAGAATTAGATGACCTTAATGAATAGATTACAAAGCCTTTCTTTTTATTCATTTGACTGATTTGAACTAGTGGCACATTGCAGCTGCACATGAATACAATTTGTAATGCAGAGTTCTTCATGTGCAACAGCATCAGAAAGTAGTACCGCTGAAAATTCTTAATTCTAGCACTATTTCAAAGTATGAACTCGGTCTCCAAAGACTCTTCAGTATGCCAAAACACAAACAGGACCAGTGGCTTAATAATGAATGAGATTAAATTCTCAAGCTCAGGGTGGACTTTTCCATGGCGAGGTAGCTATGTAGACACAAAACCAAAAAAGTGGCAGGGTAGGTCAGCACTCCAGTATAGCCCAAGTAATCCAAGTAATCCAAAATTCAAAGGTTATGCATCACAGATGGGCAGGTAAAGTGTTATATTATTAAATCAACAATGCTTCTATTTATAATCCAGATGGCAGCTAGACAGGTACCAAGTCTCAGGTGAAGCAGTTGCAGATTTTAAACATAAACCACAAGTATGTTGTTGAAAAAACGTTTCTGTAAATCCACCATTCCTTCTTCGCTACATGTAGCTAACTGTGCACACCTGAGAGAACACCTGACCCAAGTTCTTGTCATTTCAACGACACTATGACATCTTCATCAGAGTGTGGGTGCTAGGGTTCAGGTCCTGCTTATGGTAAATACAATTAAATGTGTAGTATGCAGTTCAGAAGTGAAGCTATAGAAACTGAACCAGTTCGTACTCAAATAAAGTGCTAGATATTATAACACTTATAAGAAAGACATGAACACCATATAACAAAAATAGTAAAGCTTCTAAAAATCCCCTATTAACTCCTTCACCCTTATTCCAATAAATAATTAAGAGACATTCTAAATAAGATAAATCTGAATGATTCCAGATATCAAGTAGAAGTATCAAATACATGTAAATTCCCTTCACCAATATTTAAAAATTCCATACATAAAAAATGATTAGCTGAAAATGTACAGTGGCTTTATAAAACAGTATTATTAAAAGGCACAATATATCTACAAATAGTGCAATGGCACTTTGTCATTTAGTCCAAGAGACTGTAGCATTTCTAAGGTGATAATCCAATATGCTTTTCTCCTCAAAAGTTTATTTCGCAAACTGCCTGCCACCCTTACAATCCAGCTACACTTTTTCAATCCCAATGTGTCTCAGAGCTGCAGCTGAACAATGATGCGCTTCTCTGAAGTGTTTCACAATAAAGTAACTTTCATTCCCAGTCCTTATAGCCATTTTAGGTTCTGCTATCCTTAGCTTTAACGCACGTTTCATCTGGCCAATGTGCATAATTCCATATGGACAGAGTAAGGCATAGATCACCCCATCAGTATTGCAATTGATAAATTGGTTTATTTGAAATCTTCTTATACTCTTAGGGTGTGAAAAGGAGTTTGAAGTGCTCGTACTATTAGAATGAATGCAGTGATCACACTTGTAGTTGTCAGTCAGTGGCTTTGGTAGCCACTGATTGGGGTTCACTTGTTTGAGTAATAGTGTGTGTGTCCCAAAGAGTCATGCAAATTTGTACCTCTGTGGTAGCTAATTCTCAGAGGTGTATTGCTTACATTATCATACTTGCTGTCTCCCTTTAGTATATCCTGATGTCTTTTAACTATGTTTTTCCAATATTTCAGCCTGCAGAAAATATTGTGTGCAGAATGTAGGGGGTGCCTCTTCAGTCAAGTCCATTTTGCCTGTCAGTAAATAATCTCTATTAATATGTCATGTAAATTCATATGCATTATTAATGTCATTTCTGTGATATTTTCTTGCTTCAAATCCTTTTGCCAAATCTTTACTTTTTGTTTCACAATCTGAGTCTTTTATGCAGGTTTGTCTCATTCTAAGAAATTGGCCCTTTGGTATATTTCGTATCAAGGGTCCCAGGTGGCAGCTGTCAACTTGGAATACAGTACTGCGAAATATTTTTCTGTATAGCTTTGTGCTCAGTCTATTATTTTCTTTAAAAATGGTAAGGTCCTGAAAATTGATTTTTCTTTATTACTTTCGACTGTAAAATGAAGATGGGCATTAAAATTATTTATAAATTCCACAAAACTGTCAAGTTGTTCTTGAATGCCTTTCCATATCATAAAACAGTCATTGATGTACTGTTTCCAGGAGCCAGAGTGTTGAAAGAATAGATTAAATTGTGGATCAAAAATAAATTAATTTTGCCACTCTCTCCCATATATAAATTAGCGAGGTTGGGAGCAAATGTTGAACCCATGCTGGTACCTTTCAGTTATGTGTAGTATTTCCCATCAAAGATAAAGTAATTAGACTCCAGTACACAGCGGGCACAATTTCCAATAAATTCAGATGGTGGGGTCACTTCACATGACCTCCCAGATAAATCTTTCATAATAGCATTAAGACCGCCTTCATGCAGTATATTTGTATAAAGACTCTCCACATCAGTGCAGACTATAGAATTGTTTTCTGAAATAGTCATGCCTCTAACCAGTCTGCACATGTGGTTCATGTCTAGGATGTGAGATCTTAATTCTGGGACAAATTTATTTATATGATAGTCCATAAATTTTGAAATGGGTTGAGTGACTGATCTGATAGATGACACAATCGGTCTCCCAGGGACCAATGTATGATTTTTGTGAATCTTTGGTAGTAGGTATTGAGCAGGGCTGTGAGGCTCTTTTACTGTTAAAAATTCTGCCTCTTGTGGGGTAATCCAATTTTGGTTAGCAACATCTGAAATTAGTTCAAAAATACACTGTTGAATATGGGAGGTGGGATCACCTTCCATTATTATTATGTCTGGCATATTCTGTAGTTCTTTTATTGCACTTCACTCATCACTACTTATATTTTGTTCTAAGTTCCTGTAATAGGTTATATACCCCTTCCCTCACCTCTGGACAATTCCTGTATACTTTTCTCCACTTTCTAAGCCACCAAAAAAGCTACTGCAGTAGTACCCCTCTATTTCTATGCTGGTCTCTTGAATAAATTTCACCTTTCTACCATCATAGGGTTGGCCTCCTACCATGGTATCCTCTCCTATTCTTCCCTGCTAAATTTTTCTCTGAGTCCAGGAGGTATGGGTGTTCCATGAATGCAGCAGCAGTAGGAAGCATAAATAATATAAATTACGCTTTGAAAGGCTCTTAAATGCCACTATGTTTTTGTATCAGGCATAAAGAGATGCCCTGATTTCCTTCCCTGAGCCATCCTCCGTATGTAGGACCACAACACTAGTGCAAAATGGTCTTCTGTTCAGATTTTAAAAACATTAACTCACCCCCCCCATTGTTAGTACGCACAATATGTCATTTTTACATATGCCCATCCCTCTGTTAATGTATTCCGCTTACTGGAAAGCTGGAAGCCCTTCTGTGGGAGAAAGTATTGGTTCCTTTCAGGTAGAACCTCCGTAGTGGCAAGTCCTGGGGACAAGAAAAGAGTGTTGTAGCTGTCTGTTTCACACAGCAAGTATGTTGTGTGCCTAGCAAAATTCCCATGGCAGTTATCATTCTCAGCATTCTTTAAGTGCAGCTACAAGTCTTCTCGAGCCTGCCACAAGGAAATACATCTTGATCTCACCTCAAGTGTTCACATAAAGTAAAGAACAATAAAGGACACATAAGGGTTTCAAAACTAGCTAAGTGCTAGAAAAAGAAAAGAAAGCAATACGTGCTATGTGGTATTTTCAGGTTTCAAAGCATTTCTGCAAGTCTACAAGTACAGTGTGTTTGCTGAGCACCCCATAATATGTTTTCTAGCCCATAATTTCTAAAATACCCGAATTTAAGTCCAGGTACTAGAAAAAGCAACGCAGTGTATTCCATTTTGGCAAAATGAAAACAGGTATCCTGCTGAATGTTTTAAAATAGTCTCATCGTTAGTTTTTCCAAGTTAAGTTAAGTTTAGGAGCTCCTGTTGGTCTAGTTACCTGATATGCTGTGTGTAGACCGCATTATCTCCCCTTAGGGACCAGCAGCCCTCTAGTGTACTGCTTATATGGTCCTTGGGGTGGAAATGAGGTTGGAATCTCTAGGAGGGGCTAGAATTAAGTGATCTTTACCTGTTCAGATGTAAAATGTTCTGTTTTCTCTTGCATTTTACTCTGTTTATTTTGATGCCTTATGCAGTATTGCTAAATTATAATTTGTATTGCTGGTGATTCCCTACTTCTTTGTATTAGAACAGGTTAATTTCTTTGTATTAGCCTTAGGGGGTGGATACATTGATCTATGTCAGCATCTTCTGGCTATAAGAATGGGTCAGCATGAAATGCTGGCAGATAGGCGTAGTGCACAGATGATAGTGGTCATGTTGTTCAGCTGGTACCATTCTGTGGCAGTACTCCAGTTTGGAGCACTGAAGTTCAGAACAAGAACTGTTTATTTGAATTATTTTCTTTTATTGTTGACAGTAAGAAGTATTTGATTTCCTTTTTATTTAGTGTTTTTGTTTAAAAATAAAAACTCAGCAACGCAAAGTTTGTGTGTGCAAACATACCTTCTGAGTTTCGTGTTGTCACTACCCACACACCCTCTCACAGTTCCTGTAAGGTTGTTTAAGTAACTTGTCTACTTCTCTCTCGACTACCTTCATGTATGTCTGTAATGTTGCAATGTTTGTAGCTGAAAAAAAGGTGGATCTGTTCCTAGGATTTTGTTACTATTTTATACGTTATGATGGTGAGTTGGAGAATAATGAAGGCCACTGTTCTACTAACAAGACCCTTGTTAGTCAAGTGGTGGCCTTCATTAATCTCCAACTCTGCATAAATAATGTATAAAATAATATTAAAAAAATACCCCATTCATTTCAATGGTGTACGTCCCTGCAGTCTCTTTGGCCCTTTGTCATAATGTGCCTGAGTGTGGGGATATGGAGGTCAGCTTCACGGGGGAAGGGGCATAAGCCTGGATATAGTGGGCTCCAATAGTCTGTGCATGCCATGCTGCTCAACTGTCCGTGAATGCAAGGGACAACTCTAGAATGTCTGTAACATCTCTTAGAGGTACAATTTATTTGTTTTGACTGAAAAGTGACATGCAAATCAGGAAAAATTAAAATGCATAAGGTTCATCTGTATTTACCACTGGGCAGTGCATCAGATTCGGGCTTGAACCCACCCAGTTACTAAGCAATTTGTTTTCCTGGCTGAAGTTCTGCCCCCCAAAAAAGAACTTTGTCCCAATTTTTCTCTCTGACTCCATTTCATTCAATACCCATCCCCTATGGTTCATAAAGTCACCCAAAGGTAAAGAAACATGAAAAAAACATCAATTTTTCAGTCCATCCTCCTTCCCCAACCCCCTGTCAAAAAAAAAAAATTACTTTTATTTACCCAGCCATTTGGCCAGAACCTGCAGCCTAGCACATTGTGCCACCAACCCAGTTTTTAGTCCACTCCCCTCTCTCATTCCACAAGAATCTGGATGCTAGAACTGACCATCACAGGTCCCCAACGTGCTCTACAACCAAATCACCTCACCAACTGAACCTACTCAACCTGGGTTGCTTGCTTCTTGCTTGGTTGCTGCTGTGGTTTCTGCTGCACCACACTGATCAAGGCCTATGAAGGCCACCCACAGTACTGTCACCACTGCTGCTAAGCCTAGCTTGCTGCTGTGGGGGTCTGTGCTGGGTTTTTTCGCAAGGCAAGCTTAGTAGAGTAAGTAGGTAGCCTAGTCTTGAGTTAGCTTCTAGCTCACCCTCTGTTCTTTCAGCCACCAGGGAAGATAGAGACATACTTAGAGTAAACCAACAAAAATATGCTGCCACAACACTGCTATTAAAAGTTCAGTGCTCACTGACTCCTACAAGCTGTAGTGTGCAGTCTTTCTACTATGTGGTGGGAAAGACAGTGTCGCACTTGCAAGACTCATGCGTTCTTTCTTGGCTGGAGCTCATCTACATCACATGTGATTGTGCTGCCGCTAATAGGTGGAGAGAGTGGACAAAACAATACAAACACAGTCGAGTCTGGAGAGTACATGCAGTGTGAGCACACACAGGACAGATGGGCATTTATTGTGCAAAAGATTAAATCCAAATTTAATGCCGTAATTGCCACACCATAAGAACAGCCTGTGCACAAATATCGGGGGGGGGGATGGGCAACTGCCACCTTCTGCCCTACCTAAATGGCACCCCTGCTTAATGATAGAAATTCATTCTCAGGTGCTAATACAATGGTTTCCACTGTGTTCTGAGGTACTGTGTCTCCATGTTTCATGATATGTCCTGATCATCATGTGGGTTAGTGTCCTTCATTGTCCCTCATTTTGAGTGTCCATGTCCTTCATTTTAGTGACAAAAATGTGAGGTATGGTGCATGCTTCCAAGACCCTACTCTGCACAGAGTGCTGAGCATGGTCATAGCATATATGCTCAAAACAGAATGACAAAGGGAAAGTAAGTGAGATGAAATAGTCATGGAGAAACACATTTGTGGCACTAAATATGCATAAGGGATTTGCATGGTCCAAAACAAGAAAGACAGGCTTCACAACACAGAGGCCCCTCTTCGTACATCTGGAATGGGGGATGTTGACTGGCTTTATCCTAGGCATTTAATACAGTAAGCAACAATACTTTACAAATGAATGGTAATTTAATGACAAAATTCACAAGCCATTAAACAACGTTCAAAAGGATCAGAATTAATGAGTTTACCTAATTTTTATGAGAATTCAAATAAAAATGTATTTTAATGACTCTAATTACTAGTAATGGTATAAGAAATAGAAACTGATGTGTTTTTTTAGATGAGATTTGCACCAGCTTAGCTGCTGCACACATGGCAAGCATGCAACATGTGAACCTGATGTGATGCTTAAATGATGTTCACACCAGCTTAACTGCTGCACTCATGTCAAGCATGCAACACATGAAACTGATGTAATTTTTAGAAGATGTTCACATCAGCTTACCTGCCTCACACATGTCAAGCTTGCAGCATGTGAACCTGATTTATGTATTAGATCTGGTTTGCTTAGTATCACTTTGTGTATGAGAACTGCATGCGAACATTGCACAATTAAGCATGTGACGTGTATTCTGCATGTACACAGCACACCTATATTTCTGTAAGGGAGGGGTATGGCCTACCTGAAGTCCATATTACATGAGAGGGTTGTGATTGACATAGATGGCTACACCACCTCCATGTTTCCCCCTGTCTCTCTGAAAAGATGGTAATCAAGAAGGGATAGGCAAGAGTCAGGATTACTGGATGAAAACCAAGACTAAGAGATGCAGAGGACAGTGGGAGAGTGTAACTGAACCCAGACAGAGAGAAGGTCCAGTCAGTCAGTCAATCAATCAATCAATTAATCAATCTTTATTTTTATAGCACCTTTCAAAACCAAGGTGCTGTACAAATTATAAAATATAATATAAAAACAGAGAATGTAATAACTTTTTTAAATCACTTCAATTAATCTGGGAAGGCCAAAGAGTATAAATATGTTTTCAGCATAGATTTAAAATTGCTGAAGGTCAGGCATTCTCTTAACCAACAAGGCAGAGAATTCCACAGGGTCGGTGCTGCAAATGAAAATGCATGAGCTCCAGATGTTTTAAGATGAACCCTGGGAATCTCTAGCAATCCCTCATTGGCAGATCAGAGAGGGCGATTGGGGGAGTAGGGAGTCAGGAGATTTTTAAGATAGTCAGGTCCCTGTTCATGTAGGACTTTGAAGGTAAGCAAGCCTACCTTATAGGTGATCTGCCACTGAACTGGCAACCAGTGCAGTTTGCGCAGGACAGGCATAATGTGACTGGACCTCGAGGTGCCAGTCAACAGCCTGGTCACAGTATTCTACACCAGCTGCAAGCAGTGGATATCAACCCCAGACAGCCCTAGGTAGAAGGCATTTCAGTAGTCAAGACGGTAGTAATGAAGGCGTGGACCAATGTTGGAAGTTCACCTGGGGGAATCCGGTGTTTCACCTGGGCAATATTCCTCAGATGGTAAAATGAGGATTTGACCACAGCTGACACCTGAGGCTTCAAGGCCAAGCCATCATCAAAAACAATGCCCAAGTTACACACCCGATCTGAGGTAATGAGCTGGACACCATCAAGCTAAAGGCCCGACATGTGCCCAGCATCAAAACCCACCCCAGGTACCCCAGATCCACGACCAACACCTCAGTCTTATCCAGATTTAGTCTCAATCAACTTGAGCTCATCCAGTCTTTGATCTCAGAGAGGCAGCTATTTAGCATGGAGATTGCATCAACCTGTCCAGGCCAAAGGACATATACAGCTAAGCATCAGCTGCATAGCAGCGAACACCCAAGCCGTATCGCCTGATGATGTCTCCTAACGGCAGCATATACACTGAGAACAACATAGGTGCAAATATGAATCCGTGCGGCATCCCACAGGACAGGGGGAGGGCGTCAGAGGAATAAATTCCAGTGACCACCCTCTGAGACCTGCCTACAAGGAAGGATTCAAACCATTCGAGAACTGTTACCGACAGTCCACAAAGGAACCGCAGGGTTTCCAAAAGCACCTCATGGTCCACAGTGTCAAAAGCTACTGAGAGATCGGGAAGGACCAAGGTGGCACAAGCCTTTTGATCTCTCACCATTAAGAAGTCATTTAATACCCAAACAAGGGCGGTCTCCATGCTATGCCTCTTCTTGAAACCAGACTGGAGAGCTTCATAGACATTGTGAGTTACCAAGTGATTGTCCAGTTGCAACACAACCACCTTCTCAATAACCTTCCCCAAAAAGGGAAGGTTAGAGACAGGTTGGTAGTTAACTGGAACAACGTGCTCCAAGGATGTTTTTTTAAGGAGTGGTCGAATAACTGCCTCCTTTAAGGGATCCAGAAACATTCCCCTCTCCAGGGATCTCCATACAGCTAGGAGTGGGCAGATAACATCTACATATCCCACCAAAAGGGAGGCAGTGTTTAGATCCAAACAACAACAGGTTGGGAGCAAAGTCTTGACAATCTTCACAGTGTCAGTGAATTCTGGTTGGCTGAAATCCATCTAGACAGACTGGGCACTCACCACCTCTCATCGACCTCCACAACCCCTCATGGAGTGAGCCGGGCCGATTCCAGACTTGATGCTGGCAATCTTATCCGCAAAAAACTGAGCTACAGTAGCTCGTCACTGTTAATTCATGAAAAAGCTCTTCCAGACTGGAGACAGACTGGATTGTACAATATGTCAACAGTACAAAAGAGTTGAGCCGGTCAGTTCTGCGCAGCAAAAATCTCCCTGGACAGGAACTCTGCCTTCTTATGGGTGATTTCTGATTAATAGCTGTTATAATGTTCCATCAATCTAAGCTTGTCAGCATCCAGGCCGGACTTCTGCCATGCTCTCTACAGCCTTTGACCAGTCAGCCTCAACTCCTTAAAGGACCCATCATACCGAGGGGACCTTGGGTGAAGAGTGAGAGGTTGAACATGAACAGGAGCAATCACATCCAGGGCATCTCCCACTGCCTTATTATAGGCTAGTACGAGGTCCTCTGGACTTGTGCTTTCACCCAGCAATCCCGATAGTTCCAGCACTGCTGATAAACCATCTAGGGTAAGTCCCCTCAAAGTGTGGTACTGGACCATTTCCAAAGGGGTAGGTCCATTTGGGGGGCCCCAAAACTGAACCCTATGGTATGACGGTCAGACCAACTGACTGGTTCCACCCCCAAATCAGTGATCTCCATCCCCAGGAGGACTAGCAGATCCAAAGAGTGACCTCCTATATGGGTAGAGGAGGTAACTACCTGTGTAAGGCCAAGCATTGTCATTAGCTGGAGGAGATTTTGACCAAACTGTGAGAGTTCATCGTCAATCCAGGCATTGAAGTTCCCCAGAATTATCCATCTGGGGTACTCCAGCACCATGTCGATGACAAAGTCTGCAATCTCCTGCAGGAATAAACACCCATCACCTAGTGGACAGTAGATTAGGAGTATCCTACAGCCTACACCCTCACCCATAACACTCTCAAAGAATCGGGTAGTCCCCACTGGAACATCCACAAGGCCCAGTTCAATCTTACAAAAGATGACTACACCCCCACCCCTACGATCCAACCTCGGGTGGTGAATCACCAAGAACCCAGCTGGAACTGCAGAGACCAATACTGGGCCTGCATTTTCATCCAGCCAGGTCTCGGTGATGCATGCCAGGTCCACCATTTCAACAAGATCAGCTATAATGGCTGACTTGTTTTTGATGGACCTAGCATTGCATAAAACTGCACGGGTTGGATGAGATGCTGGGGAAGACCTCAACTCCTGTCCAACATCAATTTCTGGGCCTTTGGGTATGGGAACAAGATAGGGATTAGCCCTATCCTGACACCATTTCGTCCCAGGGCATTGCCTGGTCCCCACCACCCCAATACATCCCCCCTTTCCATTCCCCAACCAGGCCAAGCCCTGCCCCTCTTCCTATGCCTCCTAGCAATCCCAAGGAATTGACAAAATTTGTACATCTCTGTTTGTAAAAAGGAGCAATCAAAGGGGTGCAGCTCCCTGAGCCTGGTGGGGGAATACTGCCTGACCATCCTTGGACCCTCCCTACACATTTTTAAAACACAGTCTATCTACACACACCCAAAAGCATAAAACAAACCCAAAAACAAACCCCACCCCACAACTCTCACTTGTGGGAGCTATAACACAAATAATACAAATTAAACAGTCTGACACTAACAATTAAATTAAACCCCTTATATAAAACTGTCCCAACCTCTCTCACAGAGGGAAATAAATAAAACTAAATACCCACTCCAAATAAATTATAACAATAATAAAATACCCACCCTATGACAATAATCAATAAAGCAATAAACAAGTTAAATCAAATAATAAAATCCACTTCTTAAACTACTCTCATGTTCCAGTCCAGAACATAGTCTCAAATGGAAAAGTCAGTCTGAGTGAATGATGCAGAACCAGGAGAAAAATATGTGTCCCAATCAACAGAAGATTGCCATTTGAAAACTGCAAATGATAACCAGAAGCAAACTGTTGAACTAACTAAAACCATCAGTTATGAGAAATAAAATACACAACTCGAGTAATCCCTTCTCATTGGATACAAGAGTCAATAGGTAAAATCTGATAAAGTTCAGAATCTCAGGCCCTCTCACTATCCGGGGGTACTGATAAAAACCACAGTACTCTCACTGCCGAAATAAAAGTTAACAGAAAAAAGGTTCAAAATCTGACTGTAAGTTCTTCAGTTGGTTCAGCTCCAAAGTAAGGACCTCCTGCAGGTGTTCAGATCCAACATGAGCTATATCCAAGTCCTGAGAACCCTGCCTGTGAGGGCCACCACCGGAGATGTCTGGGTCCCACAACCACAGCACCTTGTTTGGGCCAACCCACCAGCTGGCTCAACAAAGGGCCTTGACAAACCACACACCCACTGGCTGGCTTCAAGACTAGACCAGGCCCAATCTACCTGGGCAGGGCAGATTCCAATGGACAGGCCGAACACAATTGCAGGGTCCAAGTGGCAAGCCGGTGAAAGTCAAATTATTCCATCAGGAGCCACTCAAATAAAATCATATCCAGTTGAAAACCCCTTCAGAACAACAAGGATCCTTGTCTGATCAGTTGGACAAGCTGAAACTCAGTGTATAATCACCTGCAAACTCTAGACCATGATGCAGGGTCCACTCAGGTCACTCAGCTAGGAACTCTTTTCCCTGATAGTCGGTCTTCCTTCTTTATTTTTAACCAGGCATGATCATCGCCTCAGCTTCCCATCAGCTCCACACTACAGGCTTCTCTGTATCCCTACCGCAAAGGGTAGAACATGGCACAGCAATGATCCCTTTCCATTTAGTATTAATTCTCAGGGAGTCCCTCTAGCAGATGGAGTGGTAGCGGGGGCAATCGGGAATCCCCAGTGCACACTTCAGAGTTGAACAACAATGACCCTGATAATGCTTCAGAAGCCAGGGAACCTAACTAACTCACTGCATGTCCCTTTTTAACTAAAAATCTAAATTAAGTCGATTCGGCAGGGAAAATGAACAAAATAATTTAAGACAGTAAATAAACAGTAAAATGAATGGGGGATAGGCTAAAACAACTCAAAAGAGCCAACAAACAAAGAAAAATGGCTCATAGCACTTTGTAGTATTTCATAGCACACCTAGGGGAGTGGCCATGTTCTTTCTTCTTCATTCTTTCTAGTTTAGGTATAAAACTCCTAGCATTCAGATGGAAGATGCTAAGGCCCTGGACAGTAGCAGAGGAAGAGAGGGAGAAAATGAAGGGATGAAGGTTGGACTCCATGTCAGCAGACAGGTGGAGGAGCAGGACAGTAAGGAGAAAGATGGAGTGGGGCTTCCTACCATTGGAGTGGGTCAGCTAGCAGGAAGAAAAGGGGCAGTGAGGGGAGAGGTGGGCACGGTGGAGAAACTCCAGGTTGAAAGAAGATGATGGTAGGAGGCTAGGGAAGATAGTTGGGGGAAGGGTATGGTGAGAGCACAAAGGATTGACAGTTGGAGGGAAGGGAGGGCATGAAAGTAGGATCAGGGAGGGAGGTGGAGAGGGAAGAAGGAGGAGGGTTAAATGGAGCAGGTAGAGTAGTCCGAAAAGCATTGCACAGGAGGAGGGAGGCAGAGCAAAATGGCAAGCTGCACACAGAGAAGTGAAACAGTGCACAGTAGCAGGCAGTAACAAGCAGGCAGATTATATATAAGTTGTGGTAGGCAAGTAAACAGTAGCTCGTCTGCTTATCCTTAGGTGCAGCTGCAGGTCAGCCGGTTTAGTCATAAATATTGTCATATCATATCACTATTTGTATCCATGCTGTAGCTGTCCATTGGAGTGTCTGTTCCTAGTTGTTTACTCTGCCATACTATAAAATGGCTTCTCACTCTAATAACACCATTTTGATATCAACTGGGGAAGTGGGTTTACAATGTTTCGAATGTAATGTGTACATGATAATTGCCGCAGATGCCCCTAGGCTAGCTTTTCGTTGCAATGAGTGTTTACAGAACTCTGAATTGCTCCTGTAAATTTCTATGCTCAGTTCCAGACTTACTGCCTTAGAGAAAAGTCAGCAGGCTATAGCAAGATGGTTTGGGACTTTGAATGCTTCTTCTAACACAGACAACAGACAATTCTCCCCTCCTTAGGAGACTCATCTGTATAATTAACAGTCAACATTACTGAACAGTAATCTAGCCCCTATTAAATCTGACACAGCATCTAAATTAGCCAACTCAATTCATGAATTAGTCAATAAAAAAAGGCAGAGGGAGGATGAGTCCCGTGGTTATGACTGTTCGGATGATGCATGGTATCAAATTCAAAGCAATAAGGTGTGCAAGAAGGGGCACAAAGCTGACCATTTCAATATTACTCTTTATAATAAATTTAACCCCCTAGTCTCTCTTCCTTGTGAAGACTCTGGAAGTGAGATCTGAGACTCCCTACCCTGCACTTCAACCAGGGGTTAATAAATGCTCCAAATACACCCCTGTCTAGCATTGTTTCCACCCTTTTAAGTTCATCTGAACCTGAGATCACTACTCCATCATTAGTTGATACACATATGGCTGTGTTTAATTTTATCACCCTCTAAATACCCTTCAGTTACAAGTGTTGAAATTGTCTCTGACTCTACCACATCCTTCCCTCATTTAAACCCTAGACAAGTCATACTACTGGGTGATTCAGTAATTAAACATGTTGATAGGGTTGTTTGTAACCCAGATAAAACCTATTAAACAGGGCATAATAGCACTGACAAACAAGTTAGTGGAACTTGAGTGTGATATCTGTATATCAGAAATTTTGTCCATTCCGCATTTCTCTGACCTCTTGAATCAGAAAATCAAATGTATAAATGAATGGCTCTGCAAATGGTGCTTAAACAGGAATTTAAATGCCTTACACATTGGGAAGAGTTTTATGATAGGAAAGAACCTTTTTGCAGGGATGGACTCCATCTTAGCAGATGAGACAACACCGTACTGGGTAAACATTTCCTTTCTACCATTGAACAAAGTTTAAACTAGGCACTTTGGGGGAGAGGAGGGGATTGCCCTCATCTCTTAACAATAATCATTATAAAAATAGATTACATTCCAGCAATAAGCTACGTTTCTTGAACTTAAATGCTAGGGGTCTAATTCCAGGATGACTTACACATGGCGCAAGGTGACTTACACCAAACTCCATTGCATAAATTGCAACTTGCGGCATGCGATACGCAGGTCGCGATTCCAAGTTGTGACCTGTGCCATGTCGTATGCGGGTTGCGCCATGGGTGGGTTATACTACCCACTATGCCTGCAACCCGCCACAGCATGGTGTAAGGGTGGGTTACAGAAGAACTATGCCCTTTTCCAACAGGGTGGCTGCCATAACCCACATATGGCATTACAGAAGCCGCATTGGTGAAGCAGAGATAGACCACCAGGGAGCTGGTCTAAGGGGTATCTGTCCATGCCAATCGATAGATGCCCACTTCACAGCATGACAGAAATGTTACGGCAGTGCTCCCCATGCTCACAACACATATATGTTCCCCCAACCCCTGAATGTTGCAGACCCTGGGGGTCCATATTTTGAAGTGCCCCTGAATGCCAGTGCCACCTGTCCAGACCCCCCCCATGCCCCCTGGTGCTTGCAGTGGTGTTCTGGGGTGGTGGGGCTCCAGGGGAGCAGTTGTCAGTGGGCTGTGACTTGCAGCATGCAGGGCCATTGTGCCATGCCTGTGGCACTAGCCTGCATCTGCCGCAAGTCGCAGGATGTAGGTGCTAGGGACCCTGTCTGTCTTTAAATATGGCACTGGTTCCCTGGCGTAGTGCCACATGGTGCAACTCGCGTACACCGATGAGTTGTCGCTATGCATCTTGGAATCGGGCCCCAGGTGTTTAAGCCAAAAATATGATGTGTTAAAAATAAGGGCCTGCATCAACAACCTGGATATCATTGCTGTGTCAGAAACATGGGGTGACAATAAGGCAGCCTGGAACATTAATCTATCAGGCTTAAACTCGTATAAATTAGATAGGCAGAACAGAAAAGGAGGAGGGGTTGCAATTTTCATTAGTAATAAATTAACCTCATTAGATATTACAAATAAAATTAAAACACATAGGGCTGGATATTCAAACTGCGCCATTCTGAGGTGCAAGCCCTTGCGCTGCGCAAAATAGTTGCACAGGGGTGTGGCCGGGGCGATATTCAAAGGAGTTGCGCTATTGAGCAACCCTTTGAATATCACCCCAGCCAGGCTGAGCTGTGCATGGCGCAGGAATCCTCTGGCGCCACCGCAAGTTGTCAGAGTGGAGCATTCAACTTGCGGTGGCGCAAGTACCATTGCGCCATGCGCAAAATCACGATATTCAAAAGGTGACATGCAAATGGGGCCATAATTCATGCAAGGGGGGGGGCCATTTGCATCTGATTATGGCCCCATTTGCATGCCATTAGCATGTAGGTGCTCCGATCCCCGAGGACTTGCACCTGGCGCCCTGCCAGGCAGCAGCCGTCGGGGACCGACACACCCTGCAGCCCGATCACAGGCAGAAATGTGGCTCCCCCACCTCCTCCTGCACATATCCCTGGTGGTCCAGTGGACCGAAATGCCCGATCGCGGGCAGAAAGTAAATGGAACCCCCCCGAACATCTCCTTTGTGCCCGATCGCAGGCAGAAAGTAAACGAACTGAACATCTCTTGTCCCGATCGCAGTAACATCCTCACCGGTCATCTTCCCGGTGGTCCAGAAATGCCGATTGCGGTGAAATTCTTTCTGGTGGTTTTCACCACCATTATGGTGTCACCACCTCCTTCGCAGCGGCGGCGGTAGTCCACTCTCGCCAGCGCCGCCGCTGATTGTTCGAGGGTACCATTGGTGCAGAGCAAGAGCTGGCTGGCATGCAGCCCATAGTCGTAATGACAGTCCAGATTTGTGAATAAATCATTCACAAATCTGGACTGTCATCGTACGGTATAGCTGCGTGCCCATTGGCTTATGCTGTGCACCAATGGGCGGCAGGCTCTACCGGCAGTCACGGTCGGCGGGCGCGGGCGGCAGGCGGGTGGATGTTGCCATCACCGCTGCCGGGGCAGCGGGTGGTGGGGCTTTGTGGTGGGTGGGTGGGGACACTAGCCACCAGGAGATGTTTTGGGGGTTTCAATTTACTTACTGCCCGCGATCGCCATTTCGGTCCACTGACCACCAGGAGATGTTCGGTGGGGGTTCAATTTACTTACTGCCCGCGATCGGCATTTCGTCCACTGGACCACCAGGAGATGTTCGGTGGGAGGTTCAATTTACTTACTGCCCACGATCGGGCACAAGGGAGATGTTCGGGGGTTCAGTTTACTTCTTCCCGCGATCGGCACAAGGAGATGTTCGGGGTCCTGCATCTTCTGCCCGTGATCGGGCACAAGGGAGATGTTCGGGAGGGTTCCGCTTACTTTCTGCCTGCGAATTGGGCATTTCAGTCCACTGGACCACCAGGGATGTGAACAGGAGGGGGAGTTATTAAACATACCACCCGCATTGGGCATTTTGGTCCACTGGACCACCAGGGATGTGAACGGGAGGAGGGGGAGCCACATTGATGCCCGCGATTGGGCTGGTGGGGGAGTACACTATGCCCGCAATCGGGCTGCGGGGGGCACAGGGACTGAGTTGGGGGCCAGCCACAGGTGGCAGCTGCTGTGTTGCGCCCTGCAATACAGCAGCTCACCTGTGGGTGGCCCTCGACTTAAGCCTTTTTTTGGCTCAAAGTCCTGCAGGCGCAGGTTGGGGGTTGCGCCTGCACAACTCTGCACAGCCCGGCTGAATATCGGGCTGTGCAGTTTATGCATGGTTCCTCCCCCTCCAGTTGAGCATGCATTCATTTGCATTGCGCTGTTGCTTAGCCTGTTTTCAGTGGCGCAACTGCCTCCTGCTGAACATCGCAGAATGGCGCAATTTAGGACTTGAGCATGCGTAACCCTTTTGAATATCTGGCCCATAATCTATTAACAGAAACAATATGGGTCATTTCCTAATATTGTGTTCTTGTTATCATCCCCCACATTCACCACCTGAGATTCTTGATGCTATAATCCTAGAAATGGAACAAGCAAGTGAGCTAGGTGACCTCATAGTCATGGGTGATTTTAATTTAGGGCATATCGATTGGAATAACTTTAGTACCACCTTCGGACAAAGGCAGGAAATTACTGGGAACGTGCACAAAGCCTTATTTAAAACAATGTGTCCTGTCACCAACAAGAGGCAACAGAATCCTAGACCTTCTTATTTGTAGCGATTAACTGGTACTTGATAACCTCACTGTTGGGGCCACAGTTGGTAGCAGCGACCATAACACTTTAATTCTCCCTGGAAAAACACTATTCTTATAACTCCAGTTTCATCATCACCAATCTTTATGATAAAGCAAATGTGCAAGTTATGAAATCAGTGCTTAATGATATCAATTGGAATTCTATTTTTGCTACCTCTAATGCTCAGGAATGTTGGATACCCTTAAAAGTATCATAACCTTCTTAAGGGATTAATTCAGCCCATCTCTCAAAGGCATGTGAGCGCATTATCTCCGACCAACTGACAGGATATCTATACAAATACAAACTGCAATGCCGGCAACAACACTGCTTTCACAAACAACACAGTACCACAACTGCTCTAGTCAAGTACACCAGCTTTATTCACAATGCCCTGGACAGAGGGCTCTTGGTGGGGACTACATACATTGACATCACCAAGGCCTTTGACACCATAAACCATAATCTGCTCCTGGGTCAAGTCTCCTTTTCTGGCCTCTCCTCTGAATCTGCAGACTGGTTCAGAAGCTACCTCTCTGGAAGGGTCCAACAAATGAAAATACAAGACACCTTCTCCAAAAACCATAGTGTCACCACAGGGGTTCCCCAAGGCTCTATCCTTGGCTCCCTATTGTTCAGCTTATTTCTAAACAACCTCCCACAATCTGTAAATGACCACGTTCTGCTTTACACAGATGATGCAGTCCTATATTCATGCAATGCCAACCCCTCTATACTTGCAAAGCAAATGCAGGCTAATTTCTACTCTCTAGAGCATTGGTTCCTTCAATCCAAATGATTCCTTAATTGTAAAACAACCAAGACCATGTTATTCTCATCATCACGTAACAAACACTGTACTCACCAACTTCACATTCTTAACAGTCAGAACTCTCCTCTTGAAATGGTCCAAACTTTTAAATACCTGGGAGTGACACTAGACAGCACCTTATAATTCAGCCAACATATTGACTCAGTTGCAAAATCATCCAATGCAAAACTGTGAATACTGTACAGACATCATCAATGTCTCACTGCTGAAGAACTAAAAATTGCAGTTAACAGCTCAGTGCTGTCAGTGATCGACTATGGGCTATACGACTATAGCAGTCTATGGGGCTGCCTCCCAATCTTCACTAAAACATATCAGAACAGTGCTTAACAAAGCATGTTATCTAGTCCTAGGCAAACCCCAACTCACCCACACCTGTGAGCTATACTTTCAGAAGGGATAGCTCAACCTTGATTGCTACATTCAGTATCAAGTTTGTCTTTTCGCCAATAAATCTACCCTTGGACTTAGTACTCCAGGACTGCAAAGCCTCCTTAACTAGCCTAACACTACAAGATGCATCAGGGGTGTAAACAATTCGACCCTAAGCATCCCCTTCCACCAAACCATGCAAGGTCAATGGTCCTGTGAGTACCGGGCACTGCTATGGCTCAATGCACTTGACATAGGTATTACAAAAGTAAAGTTAGGACCTTTTAAATCTAAACTCTGCATGGCCCTAGCCTTAAACAGCAACTGCAATTGTGGGATCTGATCACCCTACCATCTACTCTCCGCTCATCAGTCTTCCACCTTCCTACTTGGCCTCTAATCTTGCTCCTCTCCCATCCTTACTTTCTGTTCTACCCCCTGGGTATCCCATTCCTTTGCCTCTCATTTCCCACCTTTCTCCCCTCCACCCCCACTGTCCTGCATCCCAGTGACACTCCTAATTCCCTCATCCCCTCTCCTCTCCCTCCCCTGTGTAACTCCTCCCTGTTTCTTTCCCTTTGTTTTCTCCCTTCCTCAAACCCCCACCCGCTCTCTGTCCCTGGATTTCCACATGCTCTCTTATCCTCCCACCCCCTCTCTGCTCATAGTCATTCCTTTGCCCCCCCTCTGCCCTCTTCACCCCACTCTCTGCCCTCTCCCATTTTCTCATTTCCCCGACCCCTTCCCATTTCCCTCAATTTTCTATTGTTCACCTTCTCCCTCATTTTTACTTTTGTTCACCTCCCCCTCCCACCATTTTAAGTCACTCCCCCTTATAGGCTTCAGGGTCTCTGCCTTGTCACTTCTCACCGTAGTAACATGGGTCTCCCTGCTGTCTATTCTGATTAGCACTTTAGACAATAGAACTGAAGCTTTAACATGTTCTGGCAACCTAGATAAGTGTTTTCATAGCTTTCATAATTTTAGTTCTGATGCACACTGTGTTTCCTGAAACATTCTATATTGTTAACTGCCTTATTTTCTTAACTGGGCCAAGTGACCTTGTCCTGGTTCTACTACTGTGTGAACCCTGGCCCTAAAGCAACTGTCTATATCTGCAAAAGAACATAACTGTACCAACTGAACCTGTTCTAGCATTTTCTGCTCAGTATTTTGTACTTCTCATTTGATACTTTTACTGGTTGTAACATTGCTTTACTGTAAACTGAACATTTGATAGTTGTGTATATGTAACCTCTGTATTTTCCTAGGATGTAGAACCTCTGTAAAAGAGCCTTTGGCTCAAAAGTACTTTCCTTGATAATAAATAAAAAAAATAAAAAAAAATAATAAATCTAAATCTAAAAATCATAACCATAAACATGCACCTAAGTGGCTGGATAGATCAAATAAAATACTTATCAAACAAAAGAATACAAAATATAGCACTTATCTAAAGTCTAAAACCAATAATAACTAGGACTCTTTTTTTAAACAGTCAAAAAAATGCAAATCAAAATTAAAAAGGCTAAGCAGAGATGGGAATATAACCATGCTACTTCTGCTAATAAGTTAAATAGTTAATAGTTCTATTCATATATTAATTATTTAAAAAAAAAACTGTTTCTCAGGTAGGACCACTGCTACTAAACAATCAATTAGTTCAGAATCCCATAATTATGGATGAAGAGTTTAATAAAAATGTCTGCAAAATTTTTAATGCCACTCAACAAAACTGCCTTTCTTTAATAAATAACACTGATCCACATATTAGCTTCCCCGAACACCTTATATTATCCAAACTACAGGCACAGAAAGGTAAGTACTGTTCTGGGCATGATAGTATTGCTGGTCATCTTCTTTATCTATTGGCTGATAGCTTGACCCACCCATTTAGACTCCTTTCTGAAAACTGTATATCCTCAAACGTTGTCCCCCAGGAATGGAAAGTTGCCAATGTTGTTCCAATTCATAACAAACTCTCGCCAGAGCCTATATGGCTGTGGAAAGCTTTTGGGATGCTTTTGCACATTAGTTCTAATTAATTTGCACAATGCAGACCTGCTGAAAGGCAGTTTCACTGTGATCTTCCTTTTCCACATTTTTACAATGTATTTTCCTAGAATATGCCTTTGGATTGCTATCCATTTAGCCTGAATTGTTCACAGAAGAATTGGCATCTTATTTTCTGGTGGTGAAGCACTAGAAGTAGGATGCTAGAATGTGTCATACATAGGTACAAGATTTGTGCGGGTGATAATGCCCAGTGGCCATACACCTCAGGCACTTATCGGTGGATCCATCATCCTGGTGCCGTTGCACTACTCAGTGTGGGTGAAAGCCGATGCTGTACTCACTCACACAGGTCCCAGAACAGGCATGGTACAGCCAACCTCCCATTTGTTTGTACAATTGGGGAACCACAAATGCACTATCCAGAGCCCAAAGCATACACTACAAATGCCATTCAGGATACCGCACCCCATGGCACCCAGAATACCTCAGCTGTCCGGAGAGTGGCATGTTGCACAGGGGAACAGGGAAGAGTGTATGACAGCAGGAAGATACAGCATCAACAAGGCATGCATTGGAGGTATGTCAATTCCCTCTTACAGTTTGCCAGGGACATACACACAGCTGCATACACTGGTGGCTCCACAGCTTGTGTAATGCCCCAATGTATCATATAGCCACTTGGGTTATTCTAGAGTGAAGGTCCCCAGCCCGGGTCCAGTGCAGTTGGTGGCTAGCTGTGGCAGGGTGTGGATGGCAGTGCCAGTCTCTGCAACAACTAGGGTATGGGGGAAGCAGGGTTGTCTATGTTCCAAGTCAGTGGGTGGGTGTCCTCTATCATATGGATATAGACCATGGTTTTCTCGGGTGTAATTGGGTCCAGAGGGGCCCTACACTATGGAGCTCTTCTGGGATGGAGTTGGATCAATCGGGGATTGGAGGGGGTTCCTTTAGTCCACCAGGGCTGCCAGTCTGCTGTGCTTCTGGGTGCACTTCCACAGCCCACCTGTGGGTTGCTGGCTTAGGCCAGCTATTCATGGTGTAACTGTGGGCCATGCTTCTTTGAACTGTGAGGGATGAATTTCTCACTGAGTGGGCCACAGTGTGGCATATGCATGGGAACACACCCTTGACTTGCATGGCATACTATTTGTGTGCATGCTGGCCTATTCCCTTTTGGCAGGTGCATCCCACAAGTTTGGATATCATGCTGTGGTGCATTGTTGTAGTTGTATGGCACATCTCACATCTCCACCTTTTGAGCGCTGCTCATGTCCTTCGAATATGGGGGTCCTGGACTAGGCTACCCTGAAGAAATACATTATCAAAATGGAAAAATCATGACTCCACTAAAAACAAGATATTGCATCTAATCTTGGACAGCCTGAGTAAATACAGTGCATAAATATGTAAATGAAGATCACTATGACAATGAGATATAGCATCTTCCCTGCACTATCCAGGATACAAAATATAGGATAAGAAATATTGAGAGGAAATCTACTCTAAACTGAACTTCACTGTGATCACTGACATAAACAAACAGTTTCTTTATTGTAACAGTCACATAGGAGTCTGGTGTGCATATTTTATGGGACACATACAAACAGAGGTGAGAAAGAATACGTGCCTCAGCTGGGACTTGAACCCAGGCTGCCCAGAATACCATTCTGATTGTGCTAACCAGCTGTGCCACTGAGACAACTGGAACCTGGGCCATCCCTGCCCACATTACTCTTTCTTAAATGCACAACCAAATGGCAACACAAATATTTATTTGAAACAATCATGCAGGAGTGTGGTGTGCATATTTCATGGAACACATACAGAGGTGAGAAAGAATACATGCCTCAGCTGGGACGTGAATCCAGGGTGCCCAGAATATCATTCTGATTGCACTAACCAGCAGCCCCACTGAGACAACTGGAACTGGGCATCCTCAAGCACATTACTCTTTCTTAAATGCACAACCAAATGGCAAAACACATATTTACTTGAAACAATCACACAGGAGTGTGGTGTGCATATTTTATGGAACACATACAAACAGAGATGAGAAAGAATAAGTGCCTCAGCTGGAACTTGAACCCAGGCTTCCCAGAATACCATTCTAAGTGCTCTAACCAGCTGTGCCACTGAGACAACTGGAACCTGGGCATTGTGAATCACATTACTCTTTCTTAAATGCACAACCAAATTTCACCACAAATATTTACTTGTAACAATCACACAGGAGTGTGGTGTGCATATTTTATGGAACTCATACAAACAGAGGTGAGAAAGAATAAGTGCCTCAGCTGGGACTTGAACCCAGGCCACCTGGCAGTATTGTGGCCATGAGGCTGGTGTGCAGTGTGTGTGTGTGTGTGTGTGTGTGTGTGTGTGTGTGTGTGTGTGTGTGCACAATGTAAGATAAGACATATTTAAAGGAAATCTACTCTAAATTGAACTTCACTGTGTTCACTGACATAAACAGTTTTTTTTTTATAACATATTACAATGCAATAATTATGTTGAATGTTGTGGCCATGAGGATGGTGTGTATAGTGTGTGTGTGTGTGTGTGTGTGTGTGTGTGTGTGTGTGTTGCTGTAGCTCAATATATTTTTTCACAAAAAGATAGTAAAAAATGTCTTCTTATTGATACATATTTAGTGTAAGCAGTTCACTGAAGACCTGGCATATGTCTGAGTCTGCTCATCAAATAGTGTCTGTAGAGATTAAAAAAAAAACAGTGTAAATCATTGATTTGCTGGGGAGAGGTGACATTTATGAGGTATGAATCTTTCTTGAAAGACAATACATTCCCAAGTTAAACTAGTAACAAGAAGCTGTTTCAATGATTAGTATTTAAATGTGCAATTCTCCAGTTTCATAGGCAACCAATATTTAACAAATATTTAACAAGCTGTTTCAGTTTTCTAATGACATCTGATAAGCAGCCTGGAGTTATGTCTCCAACATTCTTAACAGAAAGAAGAGAATATTTTATTTTAGTTGGCTGGAAGGATACATTGAAAAGTTTAAAACCTGTGTTCCATGATACTCCATTTTCCAGCTACTGATAGCAAGAGGGCTGTAGGCTCCAGAGGTTAAGAAATAGTGTAAATCATAGATTTGCTGGGGGAAAGGGTGACATTTATGAGGTATGATTCTTTCTTGAAAGACAATACATTCGCAAGTTAAACTAGTATCAAGAAACTGTTTAAATGTTTAGTATTTAAAAGTGCAAATCTCCAGTTTCATAGGCAACCAATATTTAACAAATATTTAGCAAACTGCTTCAGTTTTCTAATGGTATCTGATAAGCAACGTAAAGTTATGTTTCCAACATTCTTAGCATTCTTAACAGAAAGAAGGGAATATTTTATTTCTGTTGGCATGGAAGGATACATTGAAATGTTCAAAACGTGTTCCACTAAACTCCATTTTCAAGCTACAGATAGCAAAATACCTGTAGGCTCTGCCCACAGCCATAAAAAGGGCCGAACAAATAATTGGGAAAACAGCTGACTGATAAGTCTGACATCCTCTGTATGCAAGATCCTAGAAGGTCATAATAAGGACATCATCTCATCAACCTTTAATGAACATGACCCTGAACAACATGGTTTTAGAAGTGGCAGAGGTTGTCTTGCAAACCTAATGTGTTTTTATGAACAAATCAGTGCTTTGCTTGACAACAAAACATCCTGTGATATTATATTTATCAACTTTAGTAAAGCATTTGATGTCATGCCACATTGGGCACTTATCACTAAACTTCATCAACTCAATATTAACAAACACCTAATTAACTGGATAAACAGCTGGCTACACAATGAAACACAGAGAGTCCAAATCAATGGTTCCCTATCCAAATCAGGGAATGTTTCTAGTGGTGTGCCACAGGTGTCTGTTTTAGGCTGTTGTCTTTTTCAAGCCTTTATTGCTGACATGACTACCAGCTGCTACTCATCTACCATTAAATACACAGATGATATTAAAATCAGGGGCCCATGTACTAATCCAACACAGGCATCACTTATACAATAAAGACTTGGGTCAACACTTGGGGGATGAAGCTTAATACATCAAAATGTAAAGTTATGCACTTAGGGTCATGCAACCCATTACACACATACACACATTCACACTTGCTGGCACTTTATTAAATTACACAACAGATGAAAATGATCTGGGCATTGTTATATCCCATGATTTATCACATTCTAAACATATACATGAAGTAGTTAATAAGTCAAACTGGGTTTTATGGTCTATTCTATGCAATATTAAGTCCAAAGACCCTAAGGTTAGGATGCCTCTTTTCAGGGCATATGCTAGGCCACATTTAGAATATGCATTGCAGCTTTGGTGCCCTTATAAAAAAAATGACTGTAAATTATTAGAAAAGGTGCAAAGAAAATTTACAAAACATCTACATGGCTTACAAAATGAATTTTATGAAAATAGACTTTGCTTGCTCAATCTCATGACCCTTGCCACCCGTCGTATTGGAGGGGACCTCTTGTTCTTGTTTTTCTAATTCAAGATCCATATCTTATGACAGAGCTTGAACTTGAATTTATGAACAATATTCATAACACTAGGGGCATCCCTTACAGTTTGTAGACAAACCATTTCATCATATAAGTCAGAAAGTTTTCTTTACTCTCAGAGCCTTTTGACCCTGGAATAGGTTGCCCATTAAGATTGTCATAAGCAAAACTAAAAACATATTTAAAGCCTGTCTTCACAATTTAATTAATTAAGGGCATGTTCTCTCTTATTACAATTTATATTAGCGTAAGAGCTAGACGGGCCATTGGTATCCTAGCTCTTCAAAAACCTCAGTATGAAATAGGTAACACCTGGAAACAGATTTGACTGTAGCAAAACCAATCAGCTATAGATAGGCAATAGATCCACAATTAACTAGGCAGATTAGTTTAAAGTTATGGTAGCCAAGTGAACAGAAGAAAAAGGTAACACCTGGAGGAGATCTGGCTGAATCAAAAACAACAAACTCTGGTCAGAGCCAATATGGCTGCTATGCTGTTTTAAAGAGACTCTTGTCCACTTCTGTCTGACTTTTGTCTCTCATATTAAGCTAGAAACAAATATTAAAAATGTACAGTTCAGTACAAATTTGTTTGAACTATCTATACATGACAAATGTGTGTAGCTCTACAAATGAGCATTGCCAATTGCTGTGGGGGAAATAGTAATTATAAAATATGAACTAGTTATTTGTGAGGAATAGATTTCCAGAATAGCAGCAACATACTGCACTCAGTAGGAGTCATTTGCAACATGTTGTTTACTCTCTGTATAGTAATGCTGATGAATAGTATTAGCTAGATTGACAGCAGTAAAGACCACAATTCTGTATCCATCGAAATGACAAATACAACATAGTTCACTTCATGCTTCTCCAGAATATACTCTGCTAGTGTCTCAACCCTGACATGAAGGGATTCGGACCCCATTTATAGTCAGTATGCATCCTCTCAAGTCAAGTAAGACTGCCAGCAATGGTGCCAGTTAGGACACAGTTTTGTGTTGCAAACACATGATTACAGTAGGAACTGGGCTGAGGTTACGTCAAACTCATTCCACACAGTCCCCCCCGAACAGCCTTCCTATGATACTTTACTTCCACAAGTCACAACTGAATTTGATCCAGTGTTGTAAAGCAGAAAGGCTCCAACTAACTGAGCCACTCAGCCCCCTCCAACAAGACTCATTATACAGCTTAGCGCATTATAGGATTTGAAACATAACAAAACAAACTGCTCTCAGATAAGATGTGCTTGTAACTGAAAAACAGCAGCAGGAACAGCACTCGGGTATGAAAGTCAGCAATCAGCATCGGGAGGGAAGGAGGGACTAGGATGGGCAGAAGACTAGGGGATTCTGAAGGGCATTTAAATTCTACAGCAGAGGATCTTTTGGTGCACATTCAATAAAAAGAAGTGCCTGCAGAGTTCAGTTTTTGAACTTTTTTAAAATTTAAATGGTATCTGTATTTTTCTCCCAGCAGCAAGAACAGCACTTGGGGTGAAATTCAATAATCAGCACTGGGTGGGAAGGACCACTTGCACAATTTGGTTCTGGTGAAAAAATCAGCTTCCTTCATTTATACCCAAATGTGACATAAACATTTTAGCTGGAACCACTATAAAAAAAACACTTTAGAAGTCTGGAATAAACTTTCCCTAAAAATGACAGACCGGAGTTCAGTTGCCCCCACTAATGTTTTGCATTATGCGTATCCTAAGAGTGGTGCTTACTAATTGGATAGCTGACAATTTAAAGCATATGTAGCATACTGTTGCCAAGTCAAAATACACATTACTAGAGCAAACTTAAAAATCAAGACTGCAAACTTCCTCGCACTGTGACCAGTCATTTTTTAAAAGATATCTCAGGAGAATGTCTCAAAGTATTTTTTTCAAACCATGAAGCCTGCATTCCTAATTGTGCTATGACTGTTAGCCAACAGTAACCCTCCATCTGCAAACTTATAAAAAGATACCATTATTGAAGCAACCAAGAAATTCAAAATTTTCATTTAGCTGAACATTAAAGAAATAAGCTTAATGAAAACAACTGCAACTAGATATTCAGTACTTTTATTAAAACTGGAGCTACCACTCAAAAAAGTCTGCTGCTTGCAAGTTAGTGTATTGTTACTATGTAACCGTGAGGAGAAAACAGCTCAAAACATAAAACTCTGGGGTTAAACATAAAAATACTCCGATTTGTGAGATCATATGAGTCCAAATAAATCTATGCAGAAGACTGTATTAAAAAAAATATTCTTAGACTTGCTATGGCTACCAGTCGAGAAAGTCCTCCAGTCTGTTAAACTTGTAAGAATTATGTTTTTGTTAGAACTGCCAGAAAACAAAAAGCTAATTTCTGTGTGCATAGAGGTGCTACATTTACAAAATGAAAACATGTCTAAAAGCTATACACTTTTACAAAAGCTGGAACTGTCATTACAAAAAATTCTCACTTGTTACTGTACCCAAAGACTGGAGGACAGCAGATGTAGTCCCCTTATACAAAAGTGGGAACAAAGAGGAAGCGGGGAACTACAGACCAGTCAGCCTCACCTCAGTAGTGGGGAAGATCACAGAAGCACTATTGAAGAAGAGATTGGTGGAACATCTGGTTGTCAATGGATTACAGGACCCAAGGCAGCATGGTTTCACCTGGGGGAGGTCATGTCAGTCCAACCTCGTTGAATGTTTCGACTGGGTGACTAGGGAGGTGGGTCGGGGGAGGGCAGTGTACATGGCCTATCTGGACTTCAGCAAGGCCTTTGACACTGTACCACATAGAAGACTATTACACAAACTGGGGAAAATGGGTGTGGGCAGGACAGTTGTGCAGTGAGTAGGTAACTGGCTGGGTGGCAGGACACAGAGGGTGGTGGTAAATGGCTGTCACTCCACAGAGGGAAAAGTGACCAGTGGGGTACCATAGGGATCAGTGCTGGGACCGGTCCTATTCAGTATCTTCATCAGTGACATTGCACAGCACCTAGAAGGCAGAATTTCCCTGTTCGCTGATGACACAAAGCTCTGTAACAGAGTAGACACACCAGAGGGTGTAGACAGAATAAGAAGGAACCTGCAGAAACTTGAAGAAAGGTCAGGGGTTTGGCAGTTGAAATTCAATGCAAAGAAGTGCAAGATAATGCATATGGGGCACAAAAACCCTGGCACAATATATCAGTTCGGGAGTGAGGATATAGCATGCACCAAGCAGGAAAGGGATCTTGGGGTTATCATCTCTGATGACCTCAAGGTAGGGAAACAGTGTGACAAGGCAGAAGGTAGAGCAAATATGATGCTGGGGTGCATAGGCAGGGGTATCACCAGAAGGAAAAGGGAGGCCATAATTCCACTATACAAGACACTATTGAGGCCCCATTTGGAGTACAGTGTACAGTTCTGGAGACCTTACTTACAGTATGTAAGGACATAGACAGGGTAGAGAAGGTTCAGAGGAAGGCAACAAAGATGGTACATGGATTGCATCACAAGTCCTATGAGGACAGTTTGAAGGAATTGAATATGTACTCCCTGGAGGAGAGGAGGGAGAGAGGGGATATCATAGAGACATACAAGTATCTTACAGGGAGGAACAGGGTGCAGGCATACACTATTTTTAAGTGAAAAAGATGTTCCAGGACTAGAGGGAATGGGATGAAGTTGGAGGGAGGACGATTCAGAGGAAACATGAGGAAGAATTTCTTCACAGAACGGGTGGTGGACAAGTGGAACACCCTGTCAGAGGAAGTGGTGGGGGCTGAAACAATCACAGGATATAAGAATGCATGGGATAGACATAAAGGAATTCTGGAGGTCAGGGTTAAGGGGCAACAGATGTCTAGGAAAACAAAGTAAACTTACAAGCTCAAATGGGCAGACTGGGTGGGCCGTAGGCCCTTATCTGCCGACACTGTCTATGTATCTATGTATACTGTCGCTAGGCAATCTTATGGCAAAAAAACAGCCTGGGGTTATCTTTTATATTTAAATTAATGTGATATATTCAGCAATATTTTAAAAGATGTTCCACAATTCCATAAATCATACCGTACTTATTTGGACTTTAAATATTAAGCTGTTTTTTGCACCAAGGTTCCCTAACAACAGTATACAGTAACAAGCAGGAGTTTTTTTGTAATGGCAGTTCCAGCTTCTATAAAACTGTATAGCTTTAAACTGTTTTTTATTTTGTAGATGGATCGCCTCTATGCTCAAGGAAATTAACTTTTTCATTTCTAGCTTTTTTAACACGAACATAATTCTTACAAGTTTCAGACTGAGGTTCTTTCTCGACTGGCAGCCGTAGCAAGACTAAGAATATATGTTTTTGATACAGTGTGCATAGATTTACTTGGAGTCATTATATGAACTCACAAAAGGGAGGATTTTTATGTATAGCATCAGACCTTTAAGGTTTGAGCTCTTTTCATCTTGTGGTTGCCTGTTAACAGTACAGTAACTCGTAAGCACAAGGCTTTTTTGAATGGTAGCTCTGTTTTTTATAAAAGTACAGAATATCCAGCTGCAGTATTATTTTTTAGGTTGATCACCTTAATGTTCAGATGAATGGGTAATTTGGATTCTGTGGTTGCTTCAATAATTGTATCTCTTTATAAGTTTACAGATGGAGGGATACGTTGGTAAACAGCTGTAGAGCGATTACTAATGCAGGCTTCCTCGTTTTAAAAAAATGATTTTGTAACATTCTTCTGAGACACCATTTTAATAAGGCTATTAATAAGGGAGGCCAGCTGCATACTCTGTTGCTGGAAGCTATTGGGAGGGAGGCTAGTCCCAAACACTGGCCAGTGGAAGTGAACCGGAAATCAACAGAGCAAGAAATCTGTGCAGATGGTGGAGGGGAGTGTGAGAGACAGAACTGCACTGTGATGAATGGAGAGGACTACATGTGTTTCAACTCCAGTGGTGGAAAGAGACAGTCCAGGTATCTGGTCACATGCTTCCAGAGCACCTATTCTACTACATGATATGAATATGTCAGCATAGCTCTCACTGCACTAGCCAGCCGGTGCAGCAGTTAGATTTCTGCTTACGACGCCGATGACCTGGGTTCAGGAATGGACACGGGAGTCAGAGAGCCAGCCTGGGAAGAAGGATTGAGCATCCTAGGGACTGCTCTCCTTCTCTAGGGGGAGGGAGGGGAAGAGTGTCCGGCACTTCACAGACTCCTGGCAGAGGCTGAGGCTACCATCACGACCAGCACCGCTGTGTTTGGGGGTGGGGATAATGCTGGTCATCACTGCATGTCCCCACCCTCAGGGCATTGAGGAAAAAAGTTGGCCCCCTGGCATGATGAACTGCTCCATCGCATCGTCCACTGCCTCCAACATCTGCAGGGGGGTTCCTCTCCCATGGCTCCCACCTGCGGGGGTAAGCCAGGGCTTTACCCATGGTGTCCATGGGGGGGGGCACCTGGTGGCCCTACCCAGGGGGGCAAGCTTGGGCATGGGGTTGGTGGGCAGGGAGCATCTGAAAACAAAGAGGGGAACTGGAACAACCCCCCCCCAAAAAAAAAGCATAGCTCTCGCTATGCAGCCGTAAAAAAGAAGGCAACAAGTCAGTGAGAGATGTAACAAAGATGTGCTCCACTGATTACTGACAAGCTGGATAAGTGCAAGTGGGAGAGAGACAAACTGCAGAATGTGGATTCATCCAGATAGCATTTTCTGCCGGTAAAGTACAAACATGTGGAACGAGAAGTAACACTGCTGTAGATGAGGGATGCAGAAGGCCCACAGGCAATTGTTATTGGTACTCACAGCAAGCAAAGTAGCAGCTAGGTTATGAAGCGGCTTGTATGGGGTACAGCATGGCTGGCCCAACGTATGACTTCCAAATGACTCTAGCCAGAGTCCACAATGTCCTTTGCACTATGGTCCTTCACAGAAAAGGGCTGCAGTATGGTAAGGCCACTAGACAGATGCAGTATTAAATGAGGAGGGCTTTAAGTCCCTGCCCTGCAGTTCAAAAACAGCTTCCAGACAGACTGCTGGATAGTGGTGCTGCAAACTGAAAATCAGAGGGGAGAGGATAGTTTTAGCTGCTCAGGTAGGTCAGCGGTTAACAGCAGGTGAAATATAATGTCACAAGCAGATTCCTAAACAATCTGACACTACTAGACAGCAGCACACTCAAGTACTCCACCCAAATGGAAACTGGTTTACTCTTTATATAGTTTTATAACTATATAACAAATAGAGTAACAATTTCCAAGCAGGCTACTGTACTCCATTTTCTTGTAAAATAGAAGAATCCCAGTAGATAATAAAACTCTAGACTGTGTCCAAGTGCTTTTTACATTTTGGAGGTATTAAACAACTTCATTTACAATACAAATTTTAACAGAGCTAACCAGCCCATCCCATCCTTTCTTTTTATATTAATCTTTCTTGTTGAGTTTAGGGGGAGAAAAACATAAAAATATGTTGCAGGTGATTCATTTTATTTGATTGACATTTTTTTTCAGATTAGCTTTTGAGAAGTAGATGACCTTAATGAACAGATTACAAAGCCTTTCTTATTATTCATCTGACTGATTTGAACTAGTGGTACATTGCAGCTGTACATGAATACTATTTATAATACAGAGTTCTTCATGTGCAGCAGCATCAGAAAGTAGTACCGCTGAAAATTTCTAATTCTAGCACTATTTCAAAGTATGAGCTTGGTCTCCAAAGACTATTCAGTATGCCAAAAGACAAACAGGACCAGTGGCTTAATAAAGAGTGAGATTAAATTCACAAGCTCAGGGTGGACCTTTCCAGGGTGAGATAGGAATGTAGACACAGGACCACAAAAGTGGCAGGGTAGATCAGCACTCCAGTATAGCCCAAGTAATCCAACATTCAAAGGATATGCATCACAGATGGGCAGTCAAAGTGTTATATTATTAAATCAGCAATGCTTCTATTTATAATCCAGACAGCAGTTAGACAGGTACCAAGTCTCAGGTGAAGCAGGTGAAGTTTTTAAACATAGACCACAAGTTCATGGTTGAAAAAACCTTTTTGTAAATCCACCATTCCTTCTTCACTTATGTAGCTATCTGTGCACACCTGAGAGAACACCTGACCTAAGTTCTTGATGTTTCAACAACACTATGATGTCTTCATCACAGTGTGGGTGCTAGGGTTTAGGTTAGGGGTGGGCAAAAGTTGCAAATTCCACTTTCGTGGAACTTCCATGAAAATTTCAGAAATTTCACGGAAATTGTGGAACTTTTGCCATTGGAGAAAGTAGGATTTTCCGTGGATTTTCACCAAGTTCTGCAGACTTTTTGTGAACTGTGGAAAAATGCATAAAAACTGCAGAATTTATTCTTTCCACAGTTTAATGAACTGTCAGTGAATGAGCGTCTGCTTGTACAACCATACGTTTATTCAGTGACAATTCATTGGGCCACTGGTAGTAGAGGAGAGAGGAGTGCTGCACTGGTGGCCTGCTTAGGGGCAGGGTGGGGAGTTGAGTGGTGGCAGATGAACTGTCAGGGTGGAGTTTGTGGGGGGTCTAATAGACACCAGGGAATTGAGATTATTTTTTTTACAAGGGATCTGGGATGGGGAGGTCCATTAGACACCAGGGAATACTGGGACTAGAGGGGAATGAGTTGGTGGACTACTGGCTGGTTATGTGAACTAAGGAATCCAGGACAGGGAGGGGTCTGCTAGACATCAGGGAAATAAAATGTTTTGGGAGCCATGATCTGTGGGGGGGGGTACACTAGAAACCATGAGGGTCAAAGGAAGGGATTGGAGGTATTACTGGGACCCCTGATCAGTGGGGGGGTGGATTAATGAATTAAACTGCAGTCAAAAAAAGCCTCAGAAATTACCACTGGCAGTAATAGTTTCTGCAGATTTTTTTCCCCAGTTTAATAAATTATCCTGCAGTTTTTTATATTTTTTCCGCAGTTTTAACGTGGAATTTCAGCAAAAGTTCCAAAAATGATTCACGAACGATCGCAGAAGCCGAATTCGCACTTTCGCCAAAATTCCGCCAGCAAAAAATTAATTTTCGCACAGGCCTAGTTCAGGTCCCGCTTATGCTAAATACAATTAAAGGTGCAGTGTGCAATTCAGAAGTGAAGCTATAGAAACAGTAGCAGAATGATCCTGAACCAGTTTATACTCAAATAAAGTGGTAGATATTAGAAAACTTATAAGAAAGACATGAACAGCATATAACAAAAACAGAAACGCTTCTAAAAAAACCCTATTAACGTATTCACCCTTATTCCAATAAATAAGTAAGATGCATTCTAAATAGATAAATCTAAATGATTCCAGATATCAAGTTGAAGTATTAAATGTATATAAATTCCCTTCACCAATATTTAAAAATCTCATACATAAAAATGATTAGCTGAAAATGTACAGTGGCTTTATAAAACAGTATTATTAAAAGGCACAATATATCTACAAATAGTGCAATGGCACTTTGTCATTTAGTCCAAGAGACTGTAGCATTTCTAAGGTGATAATCCAATATGCTTTTCTCCTCAAAAGTTTATTTCGCAAACTGCCTACCACCCTTACAATCCAGCTACACTTTTTCAATCCCAATGTGTCTCAGAGCTGCAGCTGAACAATGATGTGCTTCTCTGAAGTGTTTCACAATTAAGTAACTTTCATTCCCAGTCCTTACAGCCATTTGGGTTCTGCTATCCTTAGTTGTAATGCATGTTTCATCTGGCCAATGTGCATAATTCCGTATGGACAGAGTAAGGCATCGGTCATTCCTTCAGTACTGCAATTGATAAATTGGTTTATTAGAAATCTTCTTCCACTCCTGGGGTGTGAAAATGAGTTTGAAGTGCTCATACTATTAGAATGAATGTAGTGATCACATTTGTAGTTGTCAGTCAGTGGCTTTGGTAGCCACTGATGAGGGTTCACTTGTTTGGGTAATATTTTGTGTCCCAAAGAGTCATGCAAATTTGTACCTCTGCGACAGCTAATTTTAGGAGGTGTATTGCTTATATTATACTTGCTGTCTCCCTTTAATATATCCTGATGTCTTTTAATTATGTTTTCCAGTATTTCAGCCTGCAGAAAATATTGTGTGCAGAATGTATGGGGTGCCTGTTCAGTCAAGTCCATTTTGCCTGTCAGTAAATCATCTCTATTAATATTTCATGCATATTCATATGCATTACAAATGTCATTTCTGTGATATTTTTTTGCTTCAAATCTTTTTGCCAAATCTTTACTGTTTGTTTCAAAATCTGAATCTTTTATGCAGGTTTGTCTCATTCTAAGAAGTTGGCCCTTTGGTACATTTCATATCAAGGGTCCTGGGTGACAGCTGTCAACTTGGAATACAGTATTGCAAAATATTTTTCTGTATAGCTTTGTGCTCAATTATTTTCTTTAAAAATGGTAAGGTCCTGAAAATTGATTTTTCTTTATTACTTTCTACTCTAAAATGAAGATGGCCTTTAGAATTATTTATAAATTCCATAAAACTGTTAAGCTGTTCTTGAATGCCTTTCCATATCATAAAACAATCATCAATGTACTGTCTCCAGGACCCAGTGTGTTGAAAAAATAGATTAAATTGTGGATCAAAAATAAATTGATTTTCCCACACTCTCTCCCACATATAAATCAGCAAAGTTGGGAGCAAATGTTGAACCCATGCTGGTACCTTTCAGTTGTGTGAAGTATTTCCTATTGAAGATAAAGTAATTACACTCCAGTACAAGGCGGGCACAATTTCTAATACATTCAGATGGTGGGGTCACTTCACATGACCTCCCAGATAAAGCTTTCATAGTAGCATTGAGACCACCTTCATGCAGTATATTTGTATAAAGACTCTCCACATCAGTGCAGGCTATAGAATCATTTTCAGAAATAGTCATGTCTCTAACCAGTCTGCAAATGTTGTTCATATCTAGGATGTGAGATCTTAATTCTGGGACAAATTTCTTTGTATGGTAGTCCATAAATTTTGAAATGGTTTGAGTGACTGATCTGATAGTTGACACAATCAGTCTCCAGGGACCAATGTACGATTTCTGTGAATCCTTGGTAGTAGGTATTGGGCAGGGTTGTGAGGCTGTTTTACTGTTAAAAATTCTGCCTCTTGTGGGGTAATCCAATTTTGGCTAGCAATATCTGAGACTAGTTCAAATATACATAGTTGAATATGGGAGGTGGGATCCCCTTCCATTTTAACATAGACTATCTCATTGTTTAGTTGCAAATTTGCCTCTTGTACATAATCCTTATAGTCCCAGATGACAACTGCACCTTTATCTGCTGGTCATATTACTATGTCTGGCATATTCTGTAGTTATTTTATTGCACTTCACTCATCACGAGTTATATTTTGTTCTAAGTTCCTGTAATAGGTTAGAACCCCCCTCCCACCTCTGGACAATTCCTCTATACTTTTCCCCACTTTCTAAACCACCCAAAAAGCTACTGCAGTAGTACCTCTCTATTTCAATGCTGGTCCCTTGACTAAATTTCACCTTTCTACCATGATAGGGTTGGCCTCCTACTGTGGTATCCTCTCCTATTCTTCCCTGCTAAATTTTCCTCTAAGTCCAGGATGTGTAGGTGTTCCATAAATGCAGCAGCAGTAGGAAGCTTAAATAATAACAATAATGCTTTGAAAGGCTCTTAAATGCTACTGTGTTTTTGTATCAGGCATAAACAGATGCCCTGATTTTCTTTCCTGATCTGTCCTCCATATGTAGGACCACAACACTAGTGCAGAATGGTCTTCTGTTTGGATTTTAGAAACTTTAACTCACCCTCCCACCCCACTGTTAGTGAGCATAATATGTCATTTTTATGTATGCTTATCCCTCCGTTAATGTACTCCACTTACTGGAAAGCTGGAAGCCCTTCTGTGGGAGAAACTATTGGTTCCTTTCAGGTAGACCCTCCATAGTGGCAACTTCTGGGGACAAGAAAGGAAAGTGTTGTAGCTGTCTATTTCGCACAGCAAGCACTTGTGCACCTACCGAAATTCCCATGGCAGTTATCTTTCTCAGCATTCTTTAAATGCAGCTACAAGTCTTCTCGAGCCTGCCACAAGGAAATATACCTTGCTCTCACCTCGTGCATTCACATAAATTAAAGAACAATAAAGGACACATAAGGGTTTCAAAACGAGCTAAGTGCTAGAAAAGAAAAAGAAAGCAATACGTGGTATGGGGTATTTTCAGGTTTCAAAACATGTTTCCAAGTCTACAAGTACAGCATGTTTGCTGAGCACCCCATAATATGTTTTCTAGCCCATAATTTCTACAATACCAGGATATAAGTCCAGGTAACTAGAAAAAGCAACGCGGTGCATTCCATTTTGGCAAAATAAAAACAGGTATCCTGCTGAATTTTTAAAATAGTCTCAACATGAGTTTTTCCAAGTTAAGTTATGTTTAGGAGTGCCTTTTGGTCTAGTTACTTGATATGCTGTGTGTAGACTGCATTATCTGTCCTTAGGGACCAGCGGCCCTCTAGTGTACTGCTTATATGGTCCTTGGGGTGGGAATGAGGTTGGAATCTCTAGGGGGGCTAGAATTAAGTGATCCTTACCTATTCAGATGTAAAATGTTCTGTTTTCTCTTGCATTTTTCTCTATTTATCTTGATGCCTCATGCAATATTGCTAAATTATAATTTGTATCTCTGGTGATGCCCCACTTATTTGTATTAGACCAGGTTAATTTATTTTTATTAGCCTTAGGGGTGGATATATTGATTGATGTCAGCATCTTCTGGCTATAAGAATGGGTCAACATGAAATGCTGGCAGATACGCGTAGTGCACAGAGGATAGTGGTCCTGTTGCTCAGCTGGTACCACTCTGAGGCAGTATTCCAGTCTGGAGTACTGAAGTTCAGAAAAAGAACTGTTTATTTGAATTATTTTCTTTTATTGTTGACAGTAAGAAGTATTTGATTTCCCTTTTATTTAGGATTTTTGCTTAAAAATAAAAACTTAGCCACACAAAGTTTGTGTGTGCAAACATACCTTCTGATTTTCATGTTGTCACTACCCACACACCCTCTCACAGTTCCTGTAAGGTTGTTTAAGTAATTTGTCTACTCTTCTCTCGACCACCTTCATGTATGCTTGTAAAGTTGCAATGTTTGTAGCTAAAAAAAAAAGGTGGATCTGTTCCTAAGATTTGAATGTTCATGCATATTGTTAATGTAAGGTATATCTTCAGTGGTTTCTGCAAAGCAGTCTTTTAGTTGCAAACTACAGAAAACATTTTGTTAAGTTGACTTTAACATTAAATGCATTTGGTGTGTTGATCGGAACAAAAGACAATCCACGTTTCAGTATGGCCATCTGTTTGTTAGTAAATTGTTTGTTAGTTAATTTTAGGATCTCCAGCTCATATTCCTGTTCTGAGGGGATCTCCATACTGGATAGTTGGATCCCCACTATCTGCCTCCTCTGTTCCTTCTGCCATTTCTTTCTGCCCTTGCCTCTCCTCGTCCTCTTCCTTCTCCTTGATCCTCTGTCCAATCTTGACCTCCATCTGTATTTTTGGACCTCGTCCCTTGCTCTAAAAAAGGATCCCTTTGTCTCCTAATATCTTGTTGCCAGCTATTATCATTTTCTGAAGTGTCACTTTCCATCCCTGAAGATATTTTTCCATCTCAGAGATCTTGTGAAAATGGTTTTGCAGACAATCATTTAATTTTTCCTTGCCATTTGTATACTGTGCCATCAGCATTGTCCTTGGCATCTCTCTCATGTCTTTGTTGTTTATAAATTTTCAGATAGTTTTTGAATTTCTGTATTAATTGATTAATTTTTGTTTTCATCTCTCTAAGCTATTCCACTGAGTAGGCAGGCATGCTCTAATCTTCTGGTTCTTGAATTTGAGCCAGAAGTAAGTTGCATTCCATCTTTGCCTTTTTAATTACTAATAGAGTTAAATCAGAGCTGCCTTTATTAAGAACATTCTCTTAGTCACTCATACATTCTTTATCATATAGGCCAAAGAAAGGTTCTTTTGTATCCTAAAGCCTCTCAGGATTCTTTTGTCCCTCCAATATTGAGAGAGGGATCCTACATTCATTTGAAACCTGATATACAGATGTGTCAGCCACGATGAAGTGCAGTAACTTGCAGTAATGATATGTCACAAAATCCTTCATAACAAAATGGCTTAATTACCATTGACTTACAATAGCCCCTGCAGTAAAGTGTAGTATTCTGTGACATTCTGCAGCATTTCTGCACTCCATCCTGGCTTGACACATCTGTACTTATTTCTCACATCTTCAAGATTTGCCAGATCATTAGTTTGGATATCATTCTGTCTGATATCATTAAAAAGCTCCTTAATCAGGGATACTGAGTACATCTGTGTTCATAATAATAACTGCTACTGCTGTCATGTTGCTTGGAGCACACTGTGGTGTTTCACCACTACACCAAAAAATAGTTAAATATCAAAACTCAAGCAGGACCAGTGGCTCAATAATGAATGAGATGAAATTCATAAGCTCAGGGTGCATTTACCATGGTGAGGTAGCTATATAGACACAGGACCATAAAAATGGTAGGGTATGTCAGCACTCCAGTACAGCCCAAGTAATCCAAGTAATCCAAAATTCAAAGGATATGTGTCACAGACTGGCAGTCAAAGTTTTATATTATTAAATCAGCAATTCTTTTATTTATAATACAGACAGTAGTTAGACAGGTAAGAAAGTCTCAGGTGAAGCAGGTACAGTATATGGAGATATTTCTCCATCTCAGAGATATTTATTTTCAAATTCAATATACTTTATTGAGTTTTATCAGCTTCCATCTATTAGTCACTGTAGTTGTACATGAAACGTGTAACAGATACAGCTCACATAGTCATACTAATTAGAAAAAAATGCTACCAGTTCTGAATTTTAAGAGAAGTACAAAAGTAAACATGCAACAAATTGCAGCCCCATTTCCACCGCCTCCTCCCCCACCTACCATCACAACCCCGCCCTGGTACACAGCATCAAGTTGGGTAACCAATAAAAGAGAAGAAGGAGAAAGGAGAAAGTGAAAAAAGGAAAAAAAGAAAGGGTTACACAGCTTGAGTAATGGGAAAATTATAATACCTGAAATTGTATAAAACAAGATTACACCAGAACTAGATGGTAAGTAAGGTGTGTAAGGGGGCCCATTCCCTTTGATAGTGTTGTGGCTGTCTAGATAAATGAGCAATGTGATTTTCCACCTCTAAGGCAAAAAGAACCTCATGTAACCACTCCACTAAGGAAGGAACCTCTTGATCGAGCCAATGGTGTCATACAACCATTTTAGCACATAATGACACAAGGGCCATATGCTTGCACTGATTTCCAATCAGGGAATCCCTGTAATCCCTCAAAATGCAAATTTCCAGATTAAAGGCCTCTGACAGATCCAGTAAGGGGTCCAGTTTAGACCTGATGGATGACCAGAATGGGGAAACCTTATCACACTCCCATAGAATGTGTAATAACATACACAGTTGAGTCCCACATCTGGAAAATAGATTGTAGGGAAGTTTCCCTAGTTCATTTAATTTAACAGGGGTATAATACAGATCATGAATAATAAAAAATTGTAGAAGACATTATCTATCCCACTTCACATCTCTCTATATAAACTGGACCATATTTTTGCCCATGACTGTGGTGCCAAGGAAGAGGTCAGTAACACCTGATCCCATATATAATGTGGTTGGCCCCCTAATTCCTCTAAAGCTTCCCTCAGAAGATGATAAAAAAGGAGATGAGATGTGATATAGGGAGAGATAGACTAGCTGATAATATGCAGCTTTGTAAATTATGGTCCCAGGGCCCAGGTCCAAAATGATGGAGAACCGTATGGGTAAGTTGGAGATATTTAAAACAGAAAGACATAGGAAGGTTGTGTTTGAGATGTGCTTCTTGAAATGTCAGCAATATATGTTCCTTCAACAGATCAGCAATTTTAAGTTTGGGGTTGAGTGGCCAAAAGGATTCCGTCAGAGGCTTGCCCCAATTTTAAAATTAGGATTTTTAAGTACGGGTTGTGAGACATCCTTCACTGCAGATACCTGGAGTGTAGCACATAGCTGGGCATGCACTAGAAGAGTAGTTTTTATGGGTGTGGCAAGCAGGGCTTTGGGAATGTTCTTAAGGGGAACAAATATGAGAGAGCTAAGACCAAGGCCCTGTGAGGAACAGAGAGTTTTTTCAATTTGTAACCACAGAAGGGAATATGACTGAGAGTCCAGTGGAGCCGTGTCCTTAATCCATTGTTGAAGAACTGGACATGTGACCTAAAAATAGTAAAGGAGAAATTTAGAGGTCCCTTCTAGGCTTTTTGTTACCCCATATAAAACTAGAAACTGTTCTATGAAAACCAGGATTTCGGGAGGTAGAGATTAGTCATTTGCAAGGGATATAACAGGAGAGGAAGAACATTCATTTTTATTATATTAATATACCCCCCAAAGTGACAACGGAAGTAGGGCCCAACGATTTAGATCTTTTTTGATTTGGGCGAGAGTTTTGTCAAGGTTGCTTTGTTTCATATGGGAATTGGAGGAAGAAAGGTAGATCCCTAATTATTTCAGGTTATCCCTGACCCATTGAAGACCTAGATGGGAGATATCAGAAGAAAATGTATGAATATTAAGGGGCATTATTTCTGTTTTAGCTACGTTAAGCTTGTAACTGGAGAATGTACCAAAGGCCTGAAAAATTGACAGTGCGGCTGTAATCGATGTTGAGGGATAGGACACGTGAAGAAGTATGTCGTCAGCATACACTGACAGCTTATACTGAAAGGGTCCTACAAAGATTCAGGCAATTGCAGGAGAAGCATTAACACTACAGATAAGCGGTTCCAAGTAAAGGTCTAATAAAAAGGGAGAAAGAGGGCATCCTTGTCTGGTGCCCTGTTGCAAAGCAAAGGGCTGCGAGAGTAGACCATTACACAGCACTTGGGCAGTGGGGCTCATATACAAGATCTTTATCCAATTAATAAATTGTGAAGGGAACTTGCATTTATGCAAAAGATAGAAGAGATAGTCCCAGGAAACCCTATCAAAGGCCTTCTCTGCATTCAGGGACACCAACATAGATGGAATTGTGGAGTCCCTGGATACAGAAATAAAATAAGCCAGTTTACACATATGAGCTGAGGAAAATCTCCCCACCATGAAACCAACCTGTTCCAGACTGATTAGACATTGTCACATCTTTGCAAGTCTGCAGGCCAGGTTCTTGGATACTATTTTAAAATCTACATTTATCAGGGAGATAGGACAGTAGCTAGAAACAAGGAGGGGATCCTTCCCTAGTTTGGGAAGAACTACTATTGTGGTTTCTGTAAGAGAACAATCTGTCATACCGTGTTGATAGATATAATTATATGTGTCTAATAGAATAGGGGATAACTGTGTACTAAAGGCCTTATAAAATTCTGAAGTATACCCATCAGGGCCTGGGGTTTTGTTTATCAGTAAAGTATCAATGGCTGAGTGAATTTCAGAAACCGTTAGGGGAGATTTTAGGATGGCTATCTGATGATCTTTTACGTGTGGGAGTTGAATATCTTGTTAGAAGTGGTCTACATCTGAGGGGCAAAAAGGGGTATTCGGGCATGAGTAAAGTGTATGATAGTATTTCTGAAAACAATTAAGTATTTCCAGTGGGGAGGTAACAAAATGACCCTTCGGGTCACGAATAAAAGGAATAATCCTATCAGTGGATTGGACCCATAAGCGAAGAGCCAATAGTTTACCGGATTTGTCCCCCTGGTAAAAATACTGAATCTTAGAGCACTGGAGAAGATGTTCAGCTTTTTCTGTTAGTAATAGGTTATACCATTCCCTAAGAATTTCCAGGGTAGTAAGATCAGCAGAAGAGGGAGGGGTGGAAAGAGACAATTCAGCTCTCCTTATTTCTTGAAGAAGATAGGATGTGACTTGGGTAGTAATCTTTTTCCTAATAGTGGCCAGATGAATGATCTCACCCTTCCTAGTGCATTTTAAGGCCCCCCAAAGTATATCCAATTTAGGCATAGACTGAAAGTTGTTATCCAAAAAAGTAGTGAGAATCGTACAGAGATGAGATTGAAGGGAGTCAGATTTGACTAATTGACAGTTAAGTCTACAAATCCTGTCCCGGTCAATAGGGGGACATGGGTTCCAATACAATAGAGTAGGGTGATGATCTGAAATAACCTTAGCCAGGTAAGTGCATGATAGAACAGAAGAAAAATGACCAATATCCAGTAGAAAATAATCAATCCTGGAGAATGTATTGTGAGGGATAGAGTGGAAAGTATATTCTCTCCGTGAGGGGAAAAAGAGCTCTCCATGGATCAATTAAGCCTAGTGTGTCCATCAGCTCCCTGAGGGACAACTGAGCAGGGGAAGGGCTGTTAACATGGGAGCGATCTAGAGTATTACAATAAACTAGATTCCAGTCTCCTCCCAGCAAAAGGGGACTGGAGAACCATGGGGACAATTGGGACATAAGCCTCATGAAAAACAGGGTCATCTATTGTGGGGCCGTAGGTGGACCAAAACATTATCTTGGAGTGGCCTAGTAAAGCTTTAACTAAGAGATACCTGCCCTGGACATCTATTATGGTGTCCAGTCATTGGAAAGGCAATCTACGGGCTACTAAAATAACAACGCCCCCTTTACGAGTACTAGGCCCTGGTCCTAGAGCTTGTCCTACCCATGTCCGCCACAACTGGAGGATCTTGGATGAGGGCAAGTGGATTTCTTGAAGAAAGGCAATATCAACTGCCAACTTATTAAGGTTTAACAGTATTTTGGCTTGCTTTACTGGAGATTGGGCACGCTTCACATTCCATGAGCATATTTTAAAACTTGCCATAGTTACCACTTAATAAGACTATATCCACTGTTAACAGAGTTGTGCAATAACCCTTATTTTTTTTTTAAATTCCAGTTTATTAACATACAATTGGCACACAGGTGAAGAAACCAGACTTTACATAAAATGAACCGTGACCACAATATGCCATATACCTTTAACAATAGTAACTTACCAATACATTTTCAAACTAATAATCCCCCCAACCCCCCTATCCCCTACCAATTTCCCTGCCCCCCCTACCGGGTTGCAAAGGCCGAGGCAGATCCGCCCGTGAGGACATGAGCCAGGGTCCAGGTCCACTACTCCACCACGGCTAACTATGAATGGAGCAAGTAAAAGGTTTGGAGGGGGCCCACACCCAATCAAATTTCGAAAAGTTACCCCTTCTTGTGGCCCCAAACTTCTCCATACTCAAATTGAAAAGCAGTTCCTGCAGCCATTCCACATACCCGGGTGGAGTAGTGTCCAACCAGTGTCTTAACACAATTTTCTTGATCGAAGATGAAATCAAAGCCATATAGTATCTTTGGGGCTTAACAGCAATGTCAGCATAGTCCCCTACAAGACAGATTTCAGGGGTAAAGCAAGATTCAATGCCCAGTAATGGATCTGCCTTTTGCTTGATCTGGTCCCATAGTTCTTTTACCGGCGGACAGTCCCAAAAGATATGCCTGAGTGCAATAACCCTTATAAGAACACCTTGTTACCAGATGTGCTGTGTACCAAATCCCAAGACCCTCCCCAACCCCTGGATAAGCATAATCCAGAAGTAAAGGTAACCTCAAAAAGGATTGATAGGAGGAAAAAAAAAACATCAAACCCAAATACCTCCATGATCTGACACAAGCGTACTTTACACAATTCATCATATACCCAACAAAGCAGATAAATATGTTTATAGAAACAAAATTGTGGGGGAAAAATACACTACAATTACCCCATCCTCACCTCTTACCCCCCCCCCTTCATCTAATATCCAATGACCACAGCATTACAAGTGAAACCCTCACTGGGTTGACCTATTGCACAGCCAGCTGTATACTGCAGCCCAAGGAAATAGAGGAAACAAAGAACTATTACCATAGAATGTGCACAAAGAATAGCTGTGGTGACCCCCCACCCCCTTTGTAGCACATAACACCCTGTAGAAACTGCAAAATTTCTCCTGACTTTACCCTCCCACCCCGACTTTCACATCATATATAACCATACCATTATATGGAGTATATAAATGGTGAATAAACGTAGAACAAATGCTCCAACCATAAACACAGGGAAGATTTGAGGGGAAAAAAAGGATCTGGAGCAATAACCACAAATCGTGGTGATCAATTTAATCCATTTCATCCCTGAACACCAAGAATGAGAAAGTAAAATAAACAGTCACATGGTGGGTTCTATGTTGGTTTGGATAGTAAAGGCACTCAAAAAGCCCCACCGAACTTGTCTGTGTAGATAGTAAATCAGTCTAGCTCTTTTGATCACAGCAGAGAGCAAACTAGAAAGGGAAAGCCAGACCAAAAAAAAAACCGTAAACGATCTTTATAAATCAAAGAAACTGGTTGAATCACTGACAACATTGAAATAGCAAGTCACAGAGTCTAGTGCAAGAGGAAGGAGTAGAACTTCTTGTGTTAAAGGAGAAGACCCCTGTATATTTATGATTTGGATATGGCTGATGCATTTATTATACATTACATAAATTACTGTATATATGTCAATAAGAGATCTGTCATTTCTTCTGTTGCAACAGATATCTAGAGTCTGAGGCTCTGACACAAGCTATTAAAGTGTCAAGCAAGCCTCCATTTACATGCAAATGGGTCACTTGTAATACAGCCTCTTCCATTCCCTGATGTCACTGCAGCAACAGTGCAGAAGAAAACATAAGGGTGTCAATGTTGTCTGTCCTGATTTTAGTTTAAGTTTGCAATGGCTTAAGACAGTTCTGTCATGCAACTCACACAGGGAGTAGTGCTTGTTGCCTTAATACTGTATGTGTACAGCAAATAATACTGTACATCTAATAGTATTTCATTCACAGGAAACAGAATCTGTTGCTTTGTACTGCTCATTTCTCTCTGTGAGACAGTTGCAACATGTAGAGAGCAGTAGAAAGAATCAGTCAATCAATCAATCAAGCAGTCAATCTAGCAGTCAGTCAGTCAATCTGTATTGAACCAGGTGAACACCCTTGAGAAGATTCATTTACAAGGTAGGCCTGAGCAGTTTCCCAAAGGATCACACAAGACTGAATTCCTCCTTTGCACAAATTATACACCCCCTTTCAGCAGCCGGAAAGTGGAGAGCTAGATCACTTACTTTATAAAGTGTATTGTTTTACATTTCGAATGCTCCTTAAATCTGAGTTTCTGACTGGAAATACCAAGACACAGAGTGCATATGACATGGGAGGAATGAGCTAAGTAAATACAGAGCACTACAAACACTGAGACTGATTAGTTTCTTTACCTACAACAGCTGAAGTGTGGCATCCAATTTGTAAGGGACATTCTACTTCAAATGCTGGCATTGCAAGGTGAGGGGGCACAGCTTGTCTTCAGTACCTTCAAAGTGAAGTGCTATAGCTCTCACATCACTGCTAATGATTTATAATGGGAATGGGGCCACTTTTAAACTCATGGACCTGAGGGGCCAGCACAGTTCCCAAGGAGGTTAGGGGAACTTGTTAAAGGTTAGAGGGCAAGGGACTTCAGTAGGATTTGAATCAGTGTTTCCCAGTTCTTGTGCCTGTGCTTAATCACTAGATTACCCTTCTTCTATATGCTGCAGCTGATGCTGTCCTCCAAACCTATTCCTTGTTATAGCTGAACTCTTTATTGCCTTACAGCAGCCATCCAATCACTGACTGCCTAGTTATAAAGGGAAAAGGGGCATATTTGCAAGATTGCTTCTCAATGCTGGTGTCAATCAAAACAGAGAATGCTAACACACACAGAACATAATACAACAGCTGTATAATACCACTTAAAACTCTTGTCGTACCCAGAGTCATTTATTGGGTAAACTGTTTTTGCTAACTGAAACAGTAACATAACACATATAGGTACTTCATTATATAAATACCATATACAAGTCAAATCAGTGCTGCATCACACTCATATGGTTCTAGTTCCTATTAGATCTGCACTTCAAGATGTGCACAACACTTAAAGGCTTCCTCCATTACTCAAGTTGGGGAACCAAACATTGTGGGTTTGGTTTACTAGTGGAACTGCATTTAGTTCAGCACCATTATCTGTTGCTCTGATGACATCATTCTTCAGTAGCACTGATGGTAAAATGGACGACAAACACATTGATAACTTCTGGGGGCTGTATATTTTTATTTATAATCTAGATTTGGACAGCAATAGGACTGCTGGCAACTGGAAGAGGCACACAACAGTTACACATAAGGAGTTGGGAAAATATTGGTGTGAAACTATGGGAGACTTCCCCTTCTTTAAGCAGGCCTGATGTTTATGTAATACAATTCCTTGCTGCCGTCATGTGGTTGTTCAGCACCACAGCAGACAATCACATAGAATAGTTTGCACATTTGTGCAGAGATTTACAACTGCTCCTGTAGGACTTATTTGTAGCTGAGTTTCAGTGAACAGAAAAGAAATCCAGGAGCAGGGCTTGCAGTGCTGGAAGGGCTTGCTGAACAGTAACGTAGTTATGCCAGGATCCCGAGGTAAATACTGAAAGTCGTGAGGGATATTGAACCTTGTACTTGATTCCAGTCACAATACATTTGGATACTATTTGATGATATTCCACCCGTCTTTGTCTCACAGTGGCAGGTAGATCATGGGAGAATCTGAGCTGCTGGCCTTCCCATAACACTTACTGAAGTTCTCTAACTTGCCCAGGAATGTGAGTGTTATCTAGATAATTCAGAAACTTTATAATTAAAGGACAGGGGGGCTTCCCAGACACAGGCTTTGGTCTCACAGAGTGGTGGGCCCTCTATAATACATGTGGTGTTATTGGGAGAGGGCCCCATGATCTTGGTGAGCATCTTCTGGAGAAAAAGTATTGGTGCAGGCCCCTCGGTGTCCTCTGGAAGGTCGAAGATTAAAATGTTATTTTGGTGACTTCGACTCTCCAGGTGCTCCAATTTGGTCTTGGTTTTCTGTAGTTTTTGCCACAAGCTGACAATTTCAGGATCGATTTTGTTTCTCCATCCTTCCAGGGAAGATGTACAAGCAGCAACATTGAAGATTGATCTATTTGCATCTGCGAGCTCTCCCCTCATTGTTTTCAGCTCCGCCGTAAGTTCTTGAAGGGCTTGCTTGAATGGTTGTAGCTCCTCCAAGAGTTTCTTTTCAGATAGAGGTACTGAGGCTTGGAAGGTGGTAACAGTTTTAGATGAGGTACCCAATTGATGCTTTGGTCTCTTTGGCTCCTTTTCTGGAGTCTGCATGGATGGGGTGAACCGGGAGAGCCTTGCGCATCTCAGCCTCCATGTTGAAGATAGGCCACAGAGTAGACAAGCAGTTCTCCGGTGTTAAATTGCAGTTGATATGTTGAAAGACTTCGCCTCTGAGGAATGGGAGGCTATCCAAAGTCGGTACTGCTAATTCTGGAAATGAAAGATAGAAATTAAATGTTTAAGTAAGCAGAAAAGTAAAAGTCGAGGCAGGAGCCAGTCTGTGGTGCTTCTGGCTTCACAGTAGCATCATGTGATCCCTTCATTTCGGAGATCTTGTGAAAATGGTTTTGCATAGAATCATTTAATTTTTTTTTGCCATTTGTATACTGTGCCATTGGCATATCTGGAATCATTTAAATTTATCTATTTAGAATGTCTATTAATTATTTATGGGAATAAGGGTGAATAAGTTAATAGGGGATTTTTAGAAGCTTTTCTATATTTGTTACATGCTATTTATATCTTTCTTACAAGCTTTCAAATAACTAGCTCTTTATTTGAGTATAAACTGGTTCAGGATCATTCTGCTACTGTTTCTATAGCTTCACTTCTGAATTGAGCAGTGCACCTTTAATTGCATTTAGCATGCGAGGGACCTGAACCCTAGCAGCCACACTCTGAAGAAGACATCAAAGTGATGTTGAAACATCAGGAATGTGGGTCAGGGGTTCTCTTAGGCGTGCACAGTTAGCTACATGTAGCAAAGAAGGAATGGCATATTTACAAAAAAGGTTTTTTCAACCGTGTACAGTACTTGTGTTCTATGTTTAAAAACTGTGCCTGCATCACCTGAGACTTGGTAACATAGAAACATAGAATTTGACGGCAGATAAAGACCGCTTGGCCCACCCAGTCTGCCCATTTACCTACCTACTGGATAAGCTGCAGATCCTAGTTAACCAGCAGCCTACTTCTTCCTACCCCCACCCTCTAGAATGGCCTTATGACTGTCCCATGCATGCATGAATTTCACCACTGTTTTTGACTCCACAACCTCCTCCGGAAGGCCGTTCCATGCATCCACAACCCTCTCTGTGAAAAAATACTTCCTTACATTACCTCTGAGCCACCCCCCTCTATCTTCAAATTGTGCCCCCTTGTTCTTGCACACCTCTTTTTTTGAAAGATGCTACCCTCTTGGACTTTGTTGATTCCCTTGAGGTACTTGAACATTTCTATCATGTCCTCCCTCTCCCTCCTTTCCTCAAGGCTATACATATTAAGTTCCTTTAGTCTCTCTTCATATGTCTTCTGGTGCAGACCCTGCACCATTTTAGTTGCCCTCCTCTGGACAGCTTCCATCCTGTCTATGTCTTTGCGGAGATTGGGTCTCCAGAACTGCACGCAGTACTCCAGATGGGGTCTGACCAGCTGTCTGTACAGAGGGATAATAACTTCCTGTTTTCTACTGGTGATGCCTCTCCCTATGCATCCCAGTATCCCCCCAGCCCTACTTGCTGCCCTCTCACATTGCTTGCCCACCTTTAGGTCATCTGATATGACTACCCCCAGGTCCCTTTCCATTTTTGTTGTTGTTAGTATCTCACCCCCCATTGTGTACTCTTCCCCTGGGTTTTTGTTTCCCAGGTGCATTACCTTGCACTTCTTAGCATTGAATCTAAGCTGCCATACATTTGACCATTCCTCTAACCTTGCCAAGTCCCTTCTCATCCTTTCCACCCCACCTTGTGCATCAACTCTGTTGCAGATCTTTGTGTATCATCTGCAAAGAGACATACATTCCTTCAGTCCCTCTGCAATGTCCTTATAAAGACATTGAGAGGACTGTCCATCTGAACCCTGGTACCCACTAGTAACCCCTTTCTTCTGAGTGGACTCCATTTACTATTACTCTCTGTGTCCTATTCTCCAGCCAATTCTTACCCAGGCTGTCATCTTGGGACCCACTCCCAGGCTGGCTAACTTGTATATTAATCTTTTGTGTGGGACTGTATCAAATGCCTTGCTAAAGTCTATAGGCCATGTCCACAGCCCTCCCTGATCTACTACTTTGGTCACCCAGTCAAAGAAATCTATCAGATTCGTCTGGCATGACCTTCCCACTGTGAATCCATGCTGCCTAGGGCTCTGTGCCTCTGGCCTCTAGATACTCGACAATTCTTTTCCTTGGAGTGATGCCATCATTTTTCCTATCACTGAGGTTAAACTAACAGGTCTGTAGTTTCCTGCTTCTGCTCCCACTTTTGTGAAGGGAATCACATCTGCCCTCCTCCAGTCCTCGGGTACCACCCCATCCTCCATGATTTGTTAAAGATGGTAGTCAGTGGTATCACTAGTTCTACCCTTAGTTCTTTTAAATTCTGGGATGAATCCCATCAGGCCCCATTGCTTTGTCCACCTTCAGTTTTAAGAGTTCTTTCATAACCCTTTGTTCTGTAAATGGGCTGGCATCAACTTCTGTATCAGAGTGTGTCTACTGTTTGTTTTAGGTACCTCCCCTCTTCATTTGTAAATACTGAGCAAAATATTTGTTTAGTATCTCTGCCTTCACAGTCTCCCTCTGCCCACCCTCCTCCCCTTTATTAAGCCTCACTATCCCTCTCTTGGTCTTCCTTCACTCCATGATGTACCTATAAAAGATTTTATCCTTCTTAACTGAGTTGGCTATCTTTTCCTCGGTTTGGGCCTTTGCTGTTCTGACTGCCTTCCATCTTCCTTTTGCTTTAACTGATACAATTCTCTGTCCTGCTCTTCTGTGATTCCTTGTACTTCCTGAATGCTTTCTTTTCTCTTGAATCTTCCTGCCACTTCCTTTGAGAACCATAGTGGTTTCTTCCATCATTTTGTTTTGTTTATTTGCTTCACACAAGGCTTGTTACCTCTGTGATGGCAGTTTATTATTCCCATTGTTCTTCACCCCTCCTTCCTGCCCATTTGCTAGTACATTCCTTAGGCACTCACCCATTTTGGCAAAGTCAACCCTCCTAACGTCCAGTACTTTTGCCTTTGTATGACTTGACTCTATTGCTGTGTTTATTGAGAACCATACTGTTTGATGGTCGCTAGTTCCCAGATGGCTACCCACTTCTACATCTGTGATCCTCTCTCCATCTCTATTTGAGAGAACCAGGTCTAAGAGTGCTCCCTCTAGAGTGGGCTCCAATACTAGTTGTCTAAGGCATGCCCCCTGTAGGACATCTAGAATAACTCCACTCTTCAAAGTGACTGCTGCAACTGCACTCCAGTTAACATCTGGCATATTCAGATCACCCTTCAGCAATATCTCCCCTTTTTCTGCCATTCTAAGTATACTTTCTATCATTTCCTTGTCCATTTCCTCCCCCTGAGAAGGGGGTCTGTATACAACCTCTGTGCAGATTGTGGTGCCATTGCCTGTCTCCAAATTTACCCACAGTGTTTCTTTTCCTCCCTGTTTAGCCTTTTGTTCTGTTGCTTTTATTCCTTCCCTTATGTAAAGAGCTACTCCTCCTCCTCCTCTTTTACCCTCCCTGTCCCTCCTGTAGATAGTGTATCCTGGTATGTTTACGTCCCAGTCATGGTTTTGTGTGTACTATGTTTCTGTGACTGCCACGATATCCAGATGTTCCTCCTCCATCAAAGCCACTAATTCAGGAAGCTTGTTAGCCAGACTGCGGGCATTGGTACTCGTTGCTCTCCATTTTTTGATGGCTTTACCTTCTGTTGCAGCATCCCCCACTGACCTTTCTACCTCGGTCTTTTCTCATTTAGTAACCTGTTTTGTAGGGAGGGCTGGGATTTTCCTGCTGCTTATCAGTGCCTCCCTTTGACTAGTTTAAAAGCTTGCCAATGAAGCATTTAAACTTATTGCTCAAAGACTTGTTCCTTCCTGGACAGATGCAGACCATCCTGCCAGTATAGGCTGGTGTCCCTCAGGTGGAACCCCAGTCCCCAATGAAGCCAAACCCCTGTGCTCCACACCATTTTTTCAACCATTCATTAAACTGCATGGTGCAAATTACCCTCGCCTCACCCATGCCATTGACAGGCAGCACCTCTGAGAAGGATACTGTGTGCTACTTGTCTTAGGCCCCTACCCAACTCTACAAAGTCCTCCTGCACTGCTCTAATCTCATGATGAGCCAAGTCATTTGTCCCTAGGTGAACAATGATGTCCAGCTCAGACTTCTGTGCAGCTGTTCTTGTGATACTGAGGATGTGCTTCCTGTCCCTCCAAGCCATGGCACCAGGCAGGCACCTTACTTCAGTTTTCCCTGCTCCCCAAGTTATATCCCCCTAATAATTGAGTCCCCCACCAGGAGCTGCTTTCTTTCCCTGTGTTGTCCTCTGCCTCCTTCCTGTGGGCCTCCCTTGTGACAGTTGTCATCAGTCTCCTCTGTGCGTGCATCCATAGGGGAGCTATGCTCCTCCAGAATGGTGTATGGATTGTGGAGTGGAACAATTGACTGGGTGTGCCTCTGTTCCACCATCCTCACCCTCCCTGAGCCCACTGTGGTCCAACTGCTGTGCTTTCTTCACAACCTCTGAGGTAGTGGTGGTGGATCTGGTGCTCCCTGGATGGGGGAGGTTCCCTTCCTACTGTCCAGTGTGGCCTGGGGGAAGGTTTCCTTACTACTGTCCAGTGCGGCCTGAAGATGGGCAACTTCCTCCCTCAGGGCAGAGAGTTGTCTGCAAATAGGGCAGCATCTCAGCCTCCAGAAGACTCCCGGAAGACTGCTGCCCCACAGCCATTACATTGTACTACTCCCGACATGTTTATCTACTTTTTTTGTGTGTGTGTTTGTGTGTGTGATTGGTTTGTTATATAGAAATATATATATATTATACAATGTGTATGCTTATATTGTCAGTGCAGTGTGCTAGAGAGGATATGACAGTGATATGTACCTTGAACTCTTGAGGAAATGATGTCAGAACCCCAGGTATAAGGAACTATTTCAGGGGTGGGTGGGGTGAAGGGTGGGAAGGGGTTGGTCCTAAACTGTGCCCTCACAAAACAATCAGCTAAAAGCTCTGACCCGCTGCTGCGATGAGTGCCTTCCTGTCAGCAAGATGCCCTACACAACAATTTGACAGAGAAAATACCCTGCTAATCAAACAGAGAAAAATCCAGACATCCAAGTCAGACACAGGTAAACCTCCCCATCCCCAAAACAGCCTGGTGGTTTGTTAGCCACAAAGGAAAATCAAATATGCAGTTATTTCAACCCTTCTGAAGATGCTCACAAGATAAGCAGTTTTGAAAACCCCCTTCCTGAATTAAAAACTAAAATAATTAAACACAAAGCAATACCAATGTAAAAGTAAGGAAAACTTCCCTCAGATGTAAGCAAGAGAGATTTGTTGCAGATATCTAGTCCAATATAATATATCCCATGTAGCTTCTCAGTTGCTTCAAAGCACACCCAGTTACATAACTTGGAAGAAGATGGTACCTGTCTTACTGCTGTCTGCATTATAAATAAAAGCATTGCTGATTTAATAATATAAAGAACAAAAACTATAGGGGCTCACGCCACGATAGAAAGAATTGAATAAGGCAAGTGTGCACTACCTGAGAGTAAAGCTATATCAGGAAACAACACTCACGCAAAAAGGTGAGTGAGCACCACTTGTATAAACAGGAGATAGTACAAAAATATTTTTATTGACATTTATCAAAAAATCAGCGCAGGAAACTCATCCATGCATCTCCCTCTCCTTCGATTTAAAGTGTTAATAACAGAGCAGTTTCCAACGCTGCGATAATTGCACTTGAATTAGAGTTCTAATCAATAACAAAGTCGAGAGAGAAATTGATGTAACAGTCTACAGCAGCCAAAGTAAATAGCTTTAGGCATACCAGGTAAGTAGGATCTCCCAGGGAAAAATAGATAGAACATACAGCTTACTTCACCATAGAGAAATTGAATCCAAAAACAGCTTGAACTTTCTTACTTCACAACTGGATATTCAGAAAGAACTGTGTCCCGTGTGCACTCAAAAAGAAGTTCATTCATTTTCGGTAAAGGTTTATTTGTATATTTGGGGTGGTTTAGAGAATAAAGCTTAATGCGTAAAGTATCAATACTAATCCACACCCACGAAGCTGATGGGTTTGCAGCATGTATGAGCATGGTTTTATGGCAGTGTTTTTAAACAGCAGCGTTTTGTTTTTCAAGTATTGATACTTTACGCATTAAGCTTTATTACCTATTTTCTCGCCACCCCAGGTATACCGATGGTACGCCTGTTGTTTCCTGTTAATAATATAAAGTTTTGACAGCCCATCTCTGACACATATCCTTTGAATTTTGTATTATTTGGATTACTTGGGCTATACTGGAGTGCTGACCTACCCTGCCACTTTTGTGGTCCTGTGTCTACCTAACTATTCAGTATGCATCACATAGCTCCGTTTCTCATTCTATCTATATCTCAGTCAGCATTCAGCTTCTTCTTCAACCCATCACCCTGAGAGAAATATACAGGACCAGGATGCATATTACTATAGTGTGTGGGAGAGAGAGATAGTAACTGAATTTGATGATTTCCCAGTGTTGTTGCACAATCGTTGTGACATTAACAGGCTGTTATACCCTTTTGAGTATGTCACAAGGATGGTACAATATGAAACACCCACACTCACTGCTGCTGCTGACTCCAATCACAGCACCACTGTTCAAACACTGCCGAACTTGGCTTTCGGAGCTGCACCATGAGAGCCATGGAATGGAGATACTTTTAGAGATACTGTAGATCCTGGCTTTGAAGAGCAATCACCGTAAGTTGGCTCATTCTGTTCTGTTTATTTAAAACATATGTGTGAGCGGTGGGAATGAGTGGTGCTCGACCATATGGTGGTGGTGGGGGGGGGGTTACTGTGCAGTGCTCCTAAATACAATTTCTCAACATTTACTTGGTTGTCATGACAACCTCAAGGTGAACACAGTGCTGTTGTTCACCGATGCCCATCCACTATCCTCTATGTTACATTAAATTTCACAAGGATAATTAACATTATAAAAAACTGGAAAGAATGGAAACAGCACTTGAGATGAATGCAGTAGCACTCAACAAAGGTTGAGGTTTGCCTCTCTGATCCCCCACTCCAGTTCCTTAACACTTGCATCACTTTCAAAGTGCATTTTTTTGTTAAAACAGGGGAGGGGGAACTTCCTCTTATCTCAATATATAAATAAAATCACTGACTAACCATCTTGCTGCCTCAGAACAGTGTTCTACAATTAAACTCCTTCCAGATTTCTGACTGAGACAAATCTGAAGTAGTAGAAACCCCAACAATGATTTTTGTTAGTGTGTGTCCAGAATGGGATGGCTGTCAGTACTCAGTGAGGTAGGGAGGGGGATCTGCTGCGACACTATCTAAATATATCAATGCATTCCTGCAAATAAGACTGGACAGCTGCCTGCTTCCAAGCAATGTCATCCTGCCAAATTGTTTTCAAATACCTGCATTACTCAGCCTTGTATAAAGCATACTATTAATAAAAAGAAAATGATGTTCATGAGCAGTGTCTTGGCTAATTAAAAGAAACATCTCCAGTCTCCTTAGTGTTCAAAGGGTAGTCCATGAACAAGGTGACCGAAATGAAGTGCCTAGAAAAATGGTGACTCAATTACGGCGACTGTGATCATGACTACCAAGGGAGGAGGGCGACTGAATACTGCGGTTGGCAAAAACCAGGATGGAAAGTATCAGGTATATGTGCACGTGCACCCATGGGGGGGGGGTGGAGAGGCAGGAGAGGGTTGTCATGTGGGAGGGGTTGCAGTGAACAGCTGCCGAGCTGGACTGCTGGTGTTATGGGGACAGTGGTCTGCTGGGAGGCTCAGGGTAGCGGGTTCTGGTCCGGCACAGTGCAATTTTGCTGCCTGACGCATGTATTTTAATTAAGTTATTCACCCCCCTCTGACATACCCCCCAGAGTTGAGAATCCATAAGTAGGTGGGTGCGGGGGGTTAACTGAAGTGCCTTTTTGTTCTGTGCTGTGAGTGTGCATCGCCAAAATTGATTTTCGGCGATATACACTCGCCATAATAGCAATCGCTGTTTCTTAGTCATTATTATTACATGGAACCAGTTCTAAGACCACTCAGCTTCATGTGTTGACTCTTGACCATTAAATTTTAATAATTACTGGCAACCCCCTTTATCAAACTGTTTTCAAGCATCTTAAAAATGCCGTAATAACTCAAAAATGAGTTATTACGGCATTTGCAAAACCTCCTGTCTCCTTTGTGTGTCACTCATCTGTATTCTGCCTTTTCATTGGTTCGCGCTCTGTGAGTGGGCGGGCTGAATAGCTTTAAAAAAATGGCGGCTTGTTTTCTCGCTTGCTGATGAGCCATTTTTATTTACCACCCTCCCCATCTCTATTTGATTTTTTAAATGTTTTATCTGGTTGATCCCACCTTCCAAATAGAAAAGGACTATCTGGTTGATCCCGACGTGTCTCTGGATCGGGAGATGCCGTCGCCGAAAAAAGGTCAGTCTGAAAGAGGAACGGAGAAAGAGAAGTGTGTGTGTGTGTGTGTGTGAGAGAAAGACAGTGTGTGAGAGAGAGAGAGAGACAGACAGTTTGTGTGTGTGTGTGTGTGTGTGTGTGTGTGTGTGAGAGAGAGTGTGTGTGTTTGTAAATATCAGATACTGAGACAGAATAAACTCTGCATTTTTAAGATGCTTGAAAACAGTTTGATAAAGGGGGTTGCCAGTAATTATAAAAATAAAAATAAGCAACTGTGTGTTTATGGATTTTTACACACCCTTGGTGTGTGATTACCTCTGAAACCTCTCGAGCTTGCTCTGGGAGGTTTATGGGTTATCACACCTTGGGGTGTAATCCATAACCCACAGTTGCCTATCCATTATTCTCTATTTAGATTACACTCTGGATTAGCAGACCCATTTATTTGCAGTATAATTTTCATAATTTTCATTTTCCAGTGCGGTTAGCGCTATTACTGCTAGCATTCATCGGTGCCTTAAGGGCGTAAAATGTATCTGTAACATGCACTGTATGCAGTCTGGCTCCACCAGTGCTTTAATTGTAACGTATAGTTAGTGCTAGACTGCTGTTTATCTACGGATTTCATTGGTACCTGCTATTTACAGTCTGTACCTGTTTGTTATCTTATTACTGTAGAGTCACTCTGGTGTAGCCAGTTTACACTGCCAACTGGCCATTTTGAGTTGTTCCTTCTCTCTCCTGCACTCAAGCTCATCCGTCCCACTCTCCCCTTCCCCCACCACTTCAGGCCATCCCTGTTTCCTGCCCAAACCCTTTTAGCCCTTTGTCTGCTCAAGTGTCCTGTTAATAATTTACTCTGTTCCTAGAGGCATTCTGGCTCCACTTCCAGCCCTCCCTTCCACAGTACAACACTGGAGCAGCATCTAACCTGCACAACAGCCACAGATATTACAGCCTTAATGAGCTATCAGTGGAGCCGTACTGAATGTTTTATTTACTGACATTTTCCTGTGTGGTTAGTGCTAATACTGCTAGTTTTCATTGGTGCCTTGAGGGCATATCTGTAACATGCATTGTATGCAGTCTGGCTCCACCAGTGATTTAATTGTAATGTATACAGTAGTTAGTGCTAGACTGCTGTTTACCTACATATTTCATTTCTACCTGCTATTTACAGTCTGCAGCTGTTTGATGTCTTAATACTGGAGAGTCACTCCGGAGTAAACAGTTTACACTGCCGACTGGCCATTTTGAGTTGTTCCTTCTCTCTCTCCCACGCTCAATCTCTCTCACCCCTTTCCCCCCACCACTTCAGATCATCTCTGTTTCCTCCCTGACCCTTTTAGCCCTTTGTCTGCCTAAGTGTCCTGCTAATACTTTATTTTGTTCCAACTGGCATTCCAGCTCCATTTCGAGTCCTCCCTCCCACACTGCAACACCAGATCAGCATCTAGACTGCACAACAGCTGAACATATTACACCCTTCATTGAGCTATTTGCAGAACTGTGCTGAATGTTTTATTTCCTGGCATTTTCCTGCGCGGTTAGCACTATTGTAACCTGGGTGCCACCTCCCAATGAGCTACTACCCCTGCCTGCTTCCCTAACTGCAGGTTGAGGGGTCTGGGCTCTAACAGTAATGCTTTGACATGATGCCTCCACCCAGAGTAGTATTTAAGTGGGTTAGATCTTAAGCTAGCAAAACCCTCTGAGAAGTTGTGCCTACCCACAGACCCGGCTAGCGACCCTACACATAAAGTTTCACAAAACACTGTATCTGGCATTTAAAGTATACTTATTAGTGCGTGCCAATAATATGCTCATGGACACCACACTTACCACCAAGGTTCTGGCTTTTGACAACACTCCCTGGGTACTTGCAAGGAACGATTACCAGCATTAACAGTACACCTTCTGTCTGACACAATAACTTGAATCTGAGTAATAATATGCTCATAGGCCAGAGTAACTTCAAACAACAAAACTGATTTATTCAAGGGACTCAATAAAGGAAGCGGTGTGAATTTAGATGAAAGATTAAGGCTCTATGGCTGATTCTAAAGCAGTATGCAAACATTACATACCATGTATGAGACAGCCTTTTGCTCCAGGATACCCAGTTTGGAATTTATGTGCAAGCCTGAAGCATTGCAGCGGATAGAATGGTGTTGCAGCTGGCTGGGACTCTTAGACAAATACAACTTGCTTTTGGTTAGAGTAAACCCTTTCAAACAATACAGCAATTGTAATCCACAGCCCAATGACTGGCAATCAAAGTTAAACACCAAGGTGAACTTAGAAGGCAAATCAGCTGAAAATAAACACTTTAATTTGTGTTGCAGGGTTAAGACCCTGAGGTTACTCATTGTACCAGGACCTGTGAAACTGCTGCCTGAAATCAGACTGGATTCCTTCTTGCCAGGCAGGCACATGGGGACTAGGGCTGACAAGACTCACCTCTGCTTCACGGTCTTTCCCTTCAAGGTGGCTGCAACCTGTGATTCTTCTCTCCACGGGGGCTGACTCCCCGTGCTAGTCTTTAGCCAGGATGGATGGCAACTCACAGCAGCAGTCTCTGACACCTTCTGTGACACAGGCCCAGCACATGCAGTTCACTCTCTGGCACAGTTCAAGCTGTACAATCAGCTTATCAACTCTAGTACCTGAAGTCCTTGCTGCAGAAGGCAAAAAAATGACTTAAACCAGGCTCCCCCTTTTGGAACCTGACAGGAGACACTTTCAGCATTTGCAGGCTCCAACTTCACACAGGAGTCTCTGAGGCAATCTCCTCACAGGAATTGCTAGGCTTCTGAGACAGTGCAGCAAAGGACACTTCTTCCTACAAAATGGTTTTCTTATCAGCCTTGGTAGCTGATTAGACATTTACTTTCTGATTTTGTGCAGTCCCCATCGACTCACACAGGGAGATAAAGCTGGCCTTTCCCTGCATCTGTCTGGTAAGCCACACAGGTTACTTCCTTCAATAAGAGCTCAAGATGGAATCCTCTCAAATAAGCAGTCCAACTGAAGAATGGGATCTCTGTATTCCAGTTGGCTGTCCAACTGTCAGTCACAGTTCTGGAGTTCCGATTGGTTAAATTGGGCACCAAGAGAAAAGTGCATGGTTTCTCCCAGAAATCACTGTAATAGGGACCCCTTAAGACCCCAGAATTTCTGATTAGTCCAAATGCAAAGTCCAGAACCAATATGGTGGCTCCATTACTGAGGAAGTAAACAGTCCACATTCATACAGTAGTTCATTTTAAACATTACAGTTAGGATTGAACAATAGATAGTCATAGCATTCAATAGAGAGCACTCACACAAGTAATCGACTGTATAATGGGACTTATCAGGACATTGCTCAGCCTGTAACAGACTTTGGAATTCCCAGACCCAGCACAGGCTGTTCACTGCAGTGGCAGGATAGGCCTCTTAAAGTGGCAGTGCAGTGGCATTCATTCACATACCCATGCAGGAACCAGTATTACATCAATACTTTACACTGGAGCATATTTATAGTACTGGGCATGCCAGACTCTTAGCAGCAGATCACTAACTGGGGCCCTCACTGGCAAAAGAAGACCCCAGAAGGTCCAGGGATAATTTTTATGTAAGCCCACAATTTGGGGGGTAGGTTACACTGTTTCTGTAGTTTCCATTGGTGCCTTAAGGGCATATCTGTAACATGCACTATATGCAGTCTGTCTCCACTGGTGCTTTAATTGTAACGTATAGTGGTTTGTACTTGCTATTTACAGTCTGTACCTGTTTGATGTCTTATTACTGCAGATTCACTCTGGTGAAGCCAGTTTACACTGCTTAACAGCCATTTAAAGTTGTCACATCTCTCTCCTGCATGTGATCTCACCCTCTCCCCTCACCACTTCAGGCCATCCCTGTTTCCTGCTTCAACCCTTTTAGCTCTTTGTCTGACTAAGTGTCCTACTAATACTTTACTTTGTTCCTACAGGCATTCTGGCTCCACTTCCAGCCCTCCCTTCCACATTGCAACACTGGAGCAGCGTCTAGCCTGCACAACAGCTGCAGGTATTACAGCCTTCACTGAGCTGTTGGCAGAGCTGTGCTGAATGTTTTATTTCCTGGCATTTCCCTGTGCAGTTAGTGCTATTACTACTAGTTTTCATTGGTGCCTTAAGGGCAAAACTGCAACATGCACTGTATACAGTCTGGCTCCACCGGTGCTGTAATTGTGATTTATAGTTAGTGCTAGACTGCAGTTTACCTTCAGATTTCATTTCTACCTGCCATTTACAGTATGTAACTCTTTGATGTCTTATTACTGCAGAGTCACTCCAGTGTAACCAGTTTACACTGCTGACCAGCCATTTTGAGTTGTTCTTTTTCTCTCCTGCACTCAATCTCACCCACCCCCTTCCCACACCATTTTAGGCCATCCCTGCTTCCTGCCTAACTCATTTAGCCCTTTGTCTGCCCAAGTGTCCTGTTAATACTTTACTTTGTTCCTATAGGCATTCCAGCTCCACTTCCAGCCCTCCTTCCCGCACGCAACAATGGAGCAGCGTTTAGCCTGCACAACAGCTGCAGGTATTACAGCCTTCATTGAGCTATTGGCAGAGCTGTGCTGCAGCCCCATGCTTCACACTGCACTACATTGTCTCTTCCCACCCAACCAGCCCCAACTACCTTCTCACCCAGAGGTGGTGCTGCCTTTAGAGGTTCGGTTAGAATCAATCAGCCCACTTTTGCACCCCTCCCTGAAAGTAAGAGTGGACCCTCCCATCTCAATTTTGGAGGCTTGTTGGTTGATTTAATTGTAAGCTTTGACTCAACCCCCTGTAGATTCTTTCCTCCCTGTCCCAATTTATCTCAGTTACAAGTGGAGACTCTGGGTTTCAAACCATGGTCCTACATTTCTCAACTCATCCCCAGCCCAATGCTCTGTCTACTAGGCTACTATTGCCAACAACTATCCAGACAGAGACCTTTCTAATATATTCTACGGCTCTCTACTTCTTGTTTTCTGCCATACTGCCACCTAGTGTCTAGATCTCCCCACCCCCTTTACTGCTATATGAGGCCGTCTCAAGCGTCTGGCACAGACTCTGTTTATTTATTTATTGCATTTTGGTAACCGGGTGAGTCCATTGAGACCAGAGGTCCCTTTTTTAGGGGCTACCCAGAGTTAATTACATACGCTGTTTATAAGGTCACATACAATCTATATAGCTCAGAAGTTCACAGTTTAAATTTGGAACAGAGATAACAGAAATAGCAGCAATAGACATAGGATTCACATACAGAGTACTGCAACAGCAATTAGTCACAAAGGAAAGAGACAGTTGGTTTTCTCCCCCTCCTCATTCTCTGTACCATGCACACACCCTTTCTAATCTTGCTCTTATTTCTCATCTTAAGACCCTCCCCCCCTTCTCCTATCCCCACCCTCCTTCCAGCTGTCTTAACACTACTTGAATCCCCTCCTGTTGCTTTCCTTTCCTTCCCTTCCCTCTACTGTCTCTGACCCCTTCCTAACATTCCCTCTCCCAGCCAGACCTGCCACCCTATTCTGCCAAGCCCCTGTCTACCCCATCCGTTAACCCCCTGACTCTCAGTGTACTTCCCTGCTGCCCACTCCACCCCACTGTCTCCCTCTCCCTCACCTGCTCACTTTAGCGTACTCTCATCCTCCTCTCTAAACCTTGAGGCCCTCCACTGCTGTGCCTGCCTCTCCTCCCCCAAGTCATGCACCACCAAAAGGTCTAAATGCCACCCCTAATTTTTCCTCTACCTACTCCTCTTGCTCCTCTCTTGGGACATTAAAATAAATCTGGGTCCCCCTTCCTCTCAATCCCCTACAACACTGCCAAAGGATCTGCATATTTTCCATCTAAATGCAACTAGCCTTCTATTCAAAATAGACACCCTAAAAGTCTGGGTCACCCAACACTCCCCCAATGTCCTGTGCATGACTGAGTCTTGGCTCTCTGCCAGGATCTCAGCTTCATCCCTCTCTATCCCAGATTTCAACCTATTCTGGCAGGACTGTGGTAAGCATGGAGATGGTGTGGCTATCTACATCAGGCAATCCCTGTCATGTTTCATTTCCCTCCGAGATGTCTGCCCCTCCTCCTATGAGCTTCTTAAAGTCCTCCCTCCCTTCCCTCCACCCTCAAAATCTATATAGCAATACTATACTGCCCACCCAAAGCATCCCACACCTCCGTTGTAGAGTGCTTCTCAACCATTACCTCTCATGCTGGCAAAGATGAGCTCATCCTGCTTGGAGATTTCAATCTGGACTGGCTCTCCTCATCCTCCAGATCTCCCTTTCTTAAAATCGAATCCTTAAAATTCTCTCAGTTGATCTCAGAGTCAACACATCTAAACACCAAATCCCTAAATCACTCTCTCCTCAAATGGCTGCTCTCCTCTCACTCTCACTGCATTTCTGGCACTGGAATACTCCCCGATGCCCTCAGCGATCACTGCATTACTTTCTGTGTAAGAAAAGCTTCAACTCACCAATCAACCCACAGATATATATGGTATTGCTAGCTCTTCACCCTGAACTCAAATTTCCTACTCCAGGATTTAACTCAAGCAAACTGGTCTCTATTATACTCAGCCCATGATGTTGACACAGCCCTCCAGCTATTCACAGAAACCTTTAGAATCTGGAATTTCCATGCCCCCCTAGAAAAGGCAAGAATGAAGCACTGCCACATCCCCTAGATAACGCCAGATATCCTCACCCTCTGCAGAACCCAAGATGAACTTTAGGCACAATTCAAGGCCTCCATTCTACCATTGTATTTTCAGCTCCTCAGGTCCATAGAAATGTCTGCACCAAGGCAATCTGAAAAGCCAAATCAACTTATTTTAAGTCTCAGCTATAGGCAAGATCCAGTTCTTCTTCTAACTTTTGGAAAGTTTTCTGCTCCCTCATAGATACTCCTTCTGCTCAAGCACTGCTAATCCTAAATCATGAAGGATCAACATTTTCTGACTCTGCTTCAATTGCCAATACCTTCAACACATTCTTTGCAACCTGCGCCCTCCCTGAACATCCTATTCCTTCCTTCTCCCACAGGTGTCAGTGTGGTTCATTTGGTAGCACATCTGCCTGTGGACCAGAAGGTTGTTGATTCTCATCCCACAACAGGATTGGACTCATACCTAAACGCTGGCACCCAAGTGCAGTATTGGGGGGGACTGTATTGTTGAGGTGTGCCGTCCTTTGGATGAAACATTAAACCAAGGCACCTTCTACCCATCCTGGTGTGGTCCTGTTGGAAATCCAGATGGAAGTAAAAGAACCCAAGGCATTCTTCACAAAGAGTAGGGGATATGCCTGGTGTCTTGGTCAATATTTCCCTTCCCATAAAACTGGTTCATGCAATTATCCAGGCTGCGTGTGGGTGTTGATGTGTGATATGGCTGCCAATACACATTCAGTCACTTCACTACCAGTCTAGCATTGCTTGTAAAGTGCTTTGGGATACATTGTATATGAAAAGTGCTATATAAATGCTGATTCTTTTTCTTCTTCTTCTTCTTCAGGTTCTCCTCCCACCCCTGCTGTTGGCCCTGCAGGGTCCAGCTTTTCCTTCCCTTCTATCTCCTCCAAAGAGGTTTTCAAGGCACTTATGTTACTCACCTCTACTAAAACAACCCCAGACAGCCTCCACCTCAAAATTCTTTGAATATCAGCACCTGTTTTTTCTGCCCCCTTGGCTCATCTCCTTAAACTTTCCCTCACTATGAGTACCATCCCCCAGGCATGGGAAGTAGCCGAAGTGCTCCCCCTTCATAAAGGAAGAGATGCCACCTTGCCTGGCAACTATAGACCCATCTCCCTCACACCTGCTCTTGCCAAACTCCAGCAGTCTCTTATCCACTCAAGGCTCCTGGAATATCTCTCTTCATCTGACAGTTTCTTTCCCTTCCAGTCTGGTTTTTGGAAGCAGCACTCCACTGTCTCCTCCTCCTTGCTCTGTGTCACTGACTCCATCCAGTCAGCTATGGACAAAGGCCTAGTCACTGCTGCCATTTTCGTGGACCTGGCTAAGACCTTTGACTCTATCTCTCACCACCTTCTAATCCAAAAACTCCATTCCTCTGGCCTTCCTGCAGCTGCTATTGATTGGTTCAGGTCTTACCTTCAACACAGACAGCAATCTGTTCAAGTAGAAAACGACCTCTCCCCCTTCCAATCCTAGCCGGCATCCCACAAGGTTCCATTCTGGGTCCCATTCTATTCTCAATATTCATAAAGAACCTTCCCTCTATCTGCTCCACCTCTAAAATCCATTTGTATGAGGACGACATCTTTATATACGTCTCTGGTCCATCTGCTGCAGACGTAGCTCCTTCCCTGCAGTGCGACTTTGACAAAGTGCAGCAATGGTTCCAGCAAAATCAGCTAAAACTAAACTCCAAAAAAACAGTATCAATGCTGTTTGGATTGAGGAAAAGGCAGTCCAATTCCCTTAACCCCTCAACATTTACCACCTTGGATGGCTTACCCTTAGAAACAGTCAATTATTTCAAATATCTCAGGGTCTATTTGGATAGCAACCTCAGTTTTTCAGCCCATATAGACTCCATTTGCACCACACTTTGCCATAAACTAGGTGCCCTCTTCCGACACAAAGAATGATTCCCTTTGTCCACTCACCATGACTTAGTCACCAAAGCCATTCTCACTGCAATAGACTATGCAGACATTGTCTATGGCTTTGCCCCCACTACTTCCCTAGCAAGACTGGACACACTACTCAACTCATTTTGCTGCTTTGCCACCTCCTCCCCCAACTCACCACTGTATCCTCTACTCCTCCCCCCTCTCTGCCTAATTTCTCTATCCATCAGGTGCCTGATTCATAGCCTCACTTTCTTCAGCAAATTCTGGTTAGGACCACTCCTCCCCCCACCCACCTCAAGTCCTGCCTATCACCAGTTAGCTCCTCCATGTACTCCCTTCATTCTAGGGATGCCTGAATGTTCTCCTCCACCCCTCACACATGAGCAGGCCAGGCAGCATTTACTTACCACTTCCCTTACCCCTGTAATCAATTTTCTTGGGACATTCGCCACTCCCCTACTTTCTGTGCCCTAAAATCCCTGCTCTGAGCTGTTCCTGCCAATACATGCTCTTGCCAGTCCTTCTCCTCCTCCTCCTCCTCCTCCTCCTCCCCCCACTCCCACCTCCTCTCCTTCTTAGGTACTGTATTTATGCCAACCCAAGGAGACCCATTTCCCTGATCTGCCCCCACTGATTTGCTTAGTTTCTCCCTGGTCTGACCTCCACTGAAATGTTTAGTTCTCCTAACTTAGAATCCCCTATAGAGATGCAGCGAAATAAAATTTTGCCGACAAAATTGCGGTGAAATCAGCAATTTTGCCAGGTGAAATGTTTCACAAAATGACGGCAAAATTTAGCAATTTTACCCACAATTTCGCCAATCGCCACCGGCCACCACAAGTCCATAAATTGAACCCCACACACACACAAATTACCCTGTACCCCCTCCCCATTTGTTTTATTAAAAAAAATTCACTGTATACTCCCTTTGGTCTAGTGGTCCCCCCCTGGCCGATCACTGGCCATAATAACGTGAAATAAGCACTCCCAACCCCCAAGTTACCCTGCTGCCTCTGTTTTATAAAAAAAAAAAAAATTTACCCTCCACTCCCTGGTATCTAGTGAACCCCCCACCCCATCAATAGATAGCAGCACCCACCCAGCTCCCCGCAGTACCCAAATCGGGCCACTGGCACAGCCCTCCATTCACCTCCATAGCTGGCAGCCTGACTGAGCACCACTGAGTGCTTGAATGAATGAATGAGTGCAGTACATACTCATTCATTCAAGCACTCAATGGTACTCAGTCAGCCTACCGCCACGTAAATGAGTGGAGGCTATTCTGCAGGCAGCCGATCAGGATTAATTGGGGGCTGGTGACGCTACTATCTGTTGATAAGGTGGGGGGTGGAGGTTCACTATACGCTCAGGAGTGGAGGGTGACTTTTGTTTTTTAATAAAACAAACGGAGGTGGCAGGGTAACTTGGGTTGGGAGTGCTATTTCATGTTATCATGGACAGTGATTGGCCGGGGAGGCCATTAGACACCAGGGAGTGCAGGGTGAATTTTATTTATTTTAAAATGAAAGAAATGGGGGTCAGGGTAACTCTGTGTGTGTGGTGCTTATTTAATGTAATTAAGACCGGTGATCAGCTGGGGGGGGCACTAGACACCAGGGAGTACTTTGGCCAGTGGCCACAGTATTTCACTACAGGAGGTGAAAATACTTCCATGGGTGTGGGTGTGAAATTTTGCCCATGAGTGAAATTTCTCCAGCTTAGGGGCGAAATTTTGCGCCCAACTGCAGGTGAAATTTTGCATTTTGCCCAGTGACATATTTCATGAAATGTGCTAAGTACATGAAATATTTCACTGGGCGAAATTTTCCAATTTCTTACATCCCTAATCCCCTACTGTCATTGTCTGGCTAAGCGCTGTTACTCTATTCCTGCAATTATTTTTGTACTTTAATGCACTATTGTATTAACACGTATTATTGTTTTACTCTGATGCATCTGTATGTACCTTGTTCTGTACCTTTTGCAAAATGAGTACTAATTTTTCTGTACTATACGATTTGTCTTTATTACCCTGTATGTTTCCTATCCCTGGGTCACATCTGGAAATGAGCCTTGGCTCAGTGTGCCTTTCCCAGTTACCAACTTTTAAATAAATAAATAAAAGCCAGTCTCAAATTAAAGGTATCACCCAGAATGTATTTCTGGCTGTTAACTGCACCCTTGACTGAACTAACATGATTACCACATTTTGTTGAGTTCAAGGATGGGGACAGTAATGTTTCAGCCTTTTCTGAACATTGAAAATTCTGATGTAAAGGGTGATATCTTATGTTTTCAAATTTGGTATGTCTAAACAATGCAGCCCTGATGTAAGCTTTCACATTCTTCAGATAAACTGTTTAAGCAAAACCAGACACTACATAACCTGTAATCAAACATTAGGTTCTCCAAATGCTACTTAAAAAGGAACGGTCACTAGATCTCAGTCCTTTTGGATGGCCATTTTTATCTGACTTAGGGTGGCAGCTGCATGCAAAACCCTTTCAAACTGAATCCAAAATGTATACATTTCAGAGGTTGTTTAAAGTGCTTGGCTATACTTTGTGCCTTAGTGGTCATGCATGGGAATGCATTGATTTGGCAGGATGCTTGTACTGTTGTTTGTTGTAACTTACTTAACTTATGAATGAGCATAATTATTGATTAGGAAGGTGGTCCCTCAGAAATATTGAACTAGGACTGCAGTGTACGTTTTGGTTCTAAAATTAACATGCATAGAATATGATTGATTGATTGATGAAACGTTATTAATATACAGGTACAAACATTTAGAGATTAAAAATCTCTGTTTTCAAAGAATGCCCTGTACAATGCAATCAGAACAAACACATCACATCACATACATATAAAATCATTAAAAATGTATACAATTCATGCAATCACTGGGACACATGCAAATAACAATTTCAACCTAACAAGTGCATTGTTTTTGTAAAGACTTCCTTAGGGCTGACTGAAACTCTTTTATGGAATTACTTAGCTGAATGCCCATCAGTACCTTACAAAACTTATAAAACACTCTGAAAACAGAAAAGAAATGCAGTGAAGAAATTTTGGTAAAGAAATGTAAAGATTTATAGAAACAATTCTACAAATGCTAGATAATTTGGAGTTTGTGTCCCCAGTCCTCAGGACCCAAACTCTGGATGTTCTGTTTAAACAATTACTGTAATAGTGCTTTTGGGATAAAAACTCCTCAGTATTATGCTGCAGGGTGAAGGGGCTACTACACAGCATGGTGCTTGTAGAAATGAACTAGCTAAGCAGAGACAGCATCCAGCACAGGGGTCTCCCGTGGCCCTCCTGCACATCTGTTTTAAAGAGGAATTGTCACCATTCCCTGGGCAAAAGCACAAGCCCTGCAGTACAGTTCCTGATTAGGTAAAACATGCCATCTAGGATGTTTAGAAATAACTTACTCATCTGTTATTTGCACTTCATGTTTTGATCCTGTGACATTCCGCCTGCCATTATTATTGCAGAGTCCCCTGTGGCAAGCCCTTTTATGACATGACTGACATGTTCAGCTGCTGGGGACTCCTATGTAACAGTATAGTTATAAAACATTAGAAAATGGGCTTTTTATTTACTGGGTTCTGATTGGCTAGTACCCCAGCCAGGGGGGTACATTAACTTTCAATAGACGCCCAGTAAATAAAAAGTGCCAGTCACCTGACCACATCACCACCTAAGCTATCCTTGTGCCCACCCTGCCTACTGCTCATTGGCCAAAACCACCCTATTCAAGTTGAAATCGACGCCATTTTTTCAATTTTGTTTAGCGAGTGAAACTGGCATCCCCATGGGTCCCTAATTCAGTGCCACTGCCAGAACATCGCAAATCAGAGAAGTGCCCCTCTCCCAACAGCATTCCCAAAATACACTACTCTGATTGTCTACTGTAATAAAGAAAGAAAAAAAACATTAATTTTAAATCACTAGCGCTAGTACGTAGCATGGTCAGCGCTACTGCAGCCAGTCTTACATGTCCTTAGTGTTTGACACCCCACGAACTGCTAACCACTTCAGGAAATTAATAGCACAAAATACCTCACTCACCACCCAACTGCCCCATCAGCCTGCTCCAGCTGTTCTGTATACTACTGGATTCCCACCTGCTCTTTCTACAGAGAGCAACTGTAAAGCTATAGAATGGCAGTGACGGGGAGACAGGGACCGTGGCCATTACACAAGTAGAAAGTCGATAACTTTCACACGGCCCTGCATTTCCACTCATCGATGAGTAAAAGAAAGACAGAAGGGGCCAGACAAATGGCTGGGGGTGAATACAGAGACAAAACTTTCACTTTTCTGTGGTCCCGACAAATGGCTGGGGGTGAATACAAGAGACACACATGGCGTCACTACAGCTTCAAAAACTTTCACTTTTCTCCGGTCCTGCATTACAGTCTGCCTCCATTGGCACTTATCATATGGTTACAGAAAATAAACGAAAAGACAGAAGGGGACAGACTGTTTGGGAAGGAGGGGTGAAGTGAGACAACACAACATGGGATAGTCATAAGGCAGTTCTTAACTATATTTAAACATATTAAAACCGGACTATTTTTTCTCAAATTTCAAAAAAATGTTAAAATAAAACTTCATTTATTCACAAAAAAATTAATACTCTGTCTCTTAATTTTTCAACAGTTAGCCTACTTTCTAAACGCAATAATGCCCTCCAGGGTGGGCGGTATGGGCAATACCGGACCGGCCAAGGGCTATACTGGGCGTCTATTGAAAGTTAATGTACTCCCCTGGCTGGGGTACTAGCCAATCAGAACCCAGTAAATAAAAAGCCCATTTTCTAAGTAAGCAATAATGCCCGACAGGGTAGGCGGTATTAAGGCAATACCGGACCGGCCAAGGACTATAAGGCCCTCCGCCTACAGCGTCGGGCCTCATTGCGCCCTGGCCGGTCCGGTATTGCCCAATACCCACCCTGTCAGGCATTATTGCATACATAACAAAAGATACACAATGCATGTCTGTGCTTCTAACTCCAGTGCTGATCGACTGAGAAAAGTACTTTCTTTGGTCAATTGGTACCAGAGTTAGAACATAAGCATGCACTGTGTATCTTTTGTTATTGTATTATAATAACTATGCTGTTATATAGGATTCCCCTGTGGCTGAGCCCATCAGTTGCATCTTCAAAGGGCCTGCCACGAGGCATTCTGCAATAATAATGGCATGTCGAGGGTTGCAGGATTAACCTAATAATGTGCAAATAACAGATGGGTAAGTTATTTCTAAACATCCAAACTGGTGCAGTTTACCTATTCGGGATCTGTAGGTCTCGTGTTGTTGCCCAGAGAATGGTGAAATTTCCCCTTTAAGTTTTTGTTTGTTCATCTGTTTCTGCTGTGGAAACATGTAAGCAATATCCCTTGACAGGGTAATGGGTTATGAAACATAGAAATATAGATTTTGACAGCAGATAAGGATCACTTGGCTCACCCAGTCTGCCCATTTCCCTACCTATTGGATAAGCTGCAGATCCTAGTTAACCAACAGCCTACTTCCTCCTACCCCCCACTAGAATTGCCTTGTGTTTGTCTCATGCATTCTTGAATTTCCACACTGTTTTTGAACCCACAACCTCCTCAGGAAAGCTGTTCCATACACCCGCTACCCTCTCCAAGAAAAAATACTTCCTCACGTTGCCCCTGAGTCATCCCGCCTCTATCTTCAAATCGTGTCCCCTTGTTCTTGCACATCTCTTTTTCTTTGTTTTTTTCCCCCCTCCTACTGCTGCTACTGGTCCCTCTCACAGAGCTCCCCTCATAGATCCCAATTAGCAGCCCCAAGGAGTCTGCCCCTAGAGTGCTAGTGCTACCCTTGTACTTCAGAGCCTCGGATTGCCCTCTGGCCAGGGCAGCGGAGATCCCCCTCATCTCCTCCTGAGCAATGTTGGGAGTGCGCATAGCAGAGTCTGCTTCCTGGTTGCTTCCCTGGAACCGATGCTGAGGCTCATCACCTAGATCAGGGCAGGGTTTTTCTGATTTCTGTTATGGACCCTCGATGCTGGCATGCAATGAGTAGCAAGGATGCCGGCATGCACAGAGATGCACATCAAATCCAGTCCTCTGCCAGCATTGACTCTTATGTTTTTGGCATCCCCCCAGCCGCATCGACATCACTGAGTTCCCCCAACAGGCGGCGGTAAAGCGGCAGAGAGTGCAACCCCTGCCACCCCAGAGAAAGAGAGCAGCCATTAGGCATTCAATCCTTCTCCCTCCCAGCCAACTCCCGGCGGCCCGAGTCTGCTCCTGAACCCAGGTCACTGGTGTGGTGCAAGGTGGCACATCTCTTTTTCTCAAAGATGCTACCCTCTTGGACTTTGTTGATTCCATTGTGGTACTTGAAAGTTTCTATCATGTTCCCCCTCTCTCTTCTTTCATTAAGGGTATACATATTACGCTCCTTTAGTCTTTTTTATAACTGTGGGCAGAGCCTACAGGAGTATTGCATGTTCAAAAGGAGTGATGTCATGTCTTCTGTCCGTGTAACTGACTGAAGGTGTAAATAGTCTCCTCCACCTTACCTCCTCCAAGAAATATTTTCCACCCTCAAATAAATATGCTTTCATGTTAGTCAATGGCTGCAGGGTACTATTTTCTTTCTTAAATGGGTGGTACAAGAACTGGAACCTGAGTAGTGGGAGGCAGCATTGTTTTTTGGGGGGAAGTAAGGTCCACCCCACCCCCACTCAAGAAGCTCCAAAAGGTCCATCCCACCTTTTTTATTCATGTGGGAGGGGCATGAGGTGGATCTATCATCCTGAAATAAGACTCACATGTTTGAGATGTGGACCGAGGAACAGAACAACAAGTCTGGAGTCCCTGCATTTTGTTAAGGACTAGAACAGAAGATACTTAAAATACCTTCAAACTGATTTAAAAACCCTTGGAACAAATGATTATCAGAGTCACCTGGTGTCTCAAAAGGAAAGACTAAGAAGTGTCTAGAAACTAAGGAAAATAGACAGCTTTCAGGTATTTCTTAAACATTTATATACCAAAAACAAAGTTCAGCTTTTGGGATTAACAGTATTTGTTTACTATATTCTATCAATCTATATATATAGTTTGTCTTTTTAGTAGTTTCAAAATCTTGAAAGCATTGCTGTTACTAATGCATTTAGAAATGCATTTTTTTAATTGTCTTTACAGATAACCTTGAAAACATTGGTGTTACTAATGCATTTAGAAATACATTTTTTTTAATTGTCTTTACAGATAAATCATGCATGTTCATGTGAGGGCACATTTTGTGATTAACTGTATTTTTCCTTTTAAAGGAGTAGTCCACCCAGAATGTGCAAAAAACATATGTTATGTAGAGTGTTTTGATATGTATGTTAAATCCTAGTGTGTCCTTCCCTTTGTCTGCTATTAGGAGTTTTTCCTAAATTAGCTTGCTAGCTGTATGCTAGTTTTACAACCCCTGGGGATCTCCATAACAAATAGTTTTATTGGCTTTCTTTCTCCTACAATGCCCCCTGTCTCATGTGGCAGTGATGTAGCCATGCCCTTAGATTTAGCATGTGTACTTCTTTAAAATTAATTTAGCAATAGCAGAGCCTTGTAACTGTTCTTATCCAAGGAGCACAAATGTAAACAGTTAGTTTAGCAGATACCTAAGAGCAAGCTAACTGGGGTTTCTGTAAGACAACAACTAAATAGCTCTAATTCACTATTTTTGTTTTCTGTGTGCATCAAGTCTAGCTAGCAGGAGTGTTTTAACATCAAAAACACAAATGAAGAATTAGAGCTATTTAGCAGCTGTTTTCTTACAGAAACCCCAGTTAGATAGCTTTATATATGTATTACTACCAGTTTTGAGTTCTCACTTCAATCCAGTGTTTTGTTTCTGCCTAGGCTATAAGAGGAGTTTTTCTAATTTTCCCTAGGTGTTTTATGACATCTGGGGGGTGTCATTCAAGTTTGTTTTATTGCATCTTCTCCAAGTTAGTCTTCACAGCGTACCCTTTGGTTTGATGTTTAATAGCCCCTACAGCAGGCCAGTGTCTTGTTACAGTGTCTTGCTTAGCCACAGCAGAGAAAAAAACACTGCAGCCAGGATTCACAGTGCTATACAATATACTATAGAAAGTCATATGTTTAAACACACACACACACACACACACACACACACACACACCAAGCAGAACACAGCTGGATAAGGTACCAGTATTTAGGAAACTTGTCATACTTACTCAGAGTCTAGCAATGTGAATCCTGGCTGTGACTATAGGTGTTTACAACTGAATGATAATAACAACATTTGCTTCACTTGTAAATAGGTAGGCATTTGTGTCTAATTTCTATTTGACTTATTGTAGGTTACACATAGAATCTGAAAAATTCATAACATGCTGTATTGTGATTTAATGAACCGATAAATGGGGATTTTGGTTTCTTTTACAAATTCATTTTTCCTGACCGTGGATATACTAAAACAAAAATTTCTCAACAAAATGTTTTGAAATAAAGATTTTAACTCACAGCAGCAGAATAAGCATGTTGGCATTAAAAGCTTAGTGGTGTGGATGTAGAGGCACTAGTATTTAAGCATGACTTTAGTAGAGGATTAATTGTGACTGGGGGTGAGGGAGGGAGTGAGTCTTGATATTTGTAGCATGATGGTTTTCTGAAACTTCAACCTGCAATGGGTTAGACTCATCAGCCATCTGTTTAGTGCAATAGTTCTCAGACATTGTCACAGTGAGCCTCCCCAAATCCATGGAAAAGATTTTGAGCCTCCCCCAAAAACTGAAATAATCTTGGGCCTCCCCAAAGAAAAATAACATACTGTACTTTGCGCAGTACACCATGAATAAATTGAAATACCTCTGAGTACTTGGCTCACATTCAATTCTTTGTCTTATACTAACCTGTAACCTTTGAAAAAGAGCTCCTGTGCTCAAAGGTGTTATCTGAATAACAAATAAATAAAATAACAAATATTATTATTCAGCTTATTGTAACCCCCCCCCCGGCCAGCCTACTTACTCCACTATTTTCATTCTTGAACCAGTGATACTCCTTGTTGCAGTACCTTCATGGGTCAGACTACCTTTTCTGTTTCCTCTCTATGAAATAAACTTCCTACCTACTTTGCCTCTCCCCCTCTGTCCCTGCTCATAAGCAACTTTTCAGGGACTACTTTGCTCCTTCCTGCTATTGCTCTTAGCACGTCTATGCTCAACTCTTGAATTTGGGCTGTTCTGCCATCAGTCTACAAATTGATTAATTACCACCACTGATTATTAGTTTATTGTTCATTGTGTATTTCTTGATTGTTTTGCAGTTACCTCTTGAAATGTATTCACTCCCTACCCTTCCCTGGGTACACCTGAAATGAGCCTTGGCTCATTCACCTTCCCTTGTCACCTATTAGTAAATAAATACATTAAATTCACCTACTATTATCCTCTTTCAGTTTGCTTCATCTCTTCACACGACATATATAAAACTCAAAATTTAAATACAGTATTTTATCAGACTTGCTTGAGCCTCCCCTGGAACAGGTTGGGGCCTCCCCAGGGAGGCTGGCCTCACCATTTGAGAACCCCTGGTTTAGTGTATCACTAAGCCATATGTAGTATGGTATGGGTAAAACCCAGATCACCAGACCAGGACCAGTGCTGTAAAATCTGCACTGGGCACAGATTGTGCAAATATTACTGATCCAGTGGATCAAATAAATTGGTGTACATACACCTGGCATGCCTTATTGCTTAAATATGCCCTTTCTCAATGTGCTATTCTTTGATTCAGTTAGTGGATGCAACAGCCTTCATGTGAACACTCTGGGCTTCTCTTTGACTCTTGATGTCTATTTGCTTTAGCTATTTTATATTGTTTTAACTGCTTTGGTCATCTTGGTGTGGTGCCTGTGTGCCTAAACTATGTAATCTGTTTATCTACTGCTACACATGTATCTCCAGTGAATGATTGTTATAACTGTCTGCTCTCCGAGCCATTGATTTTGGACTTATTAACTGTATTGTCTTTGCATTAGTTTCGATGAGGTGCCTTTGTAAATGAGTCTCTGACTCAAAGGTTTGTAAATCTGATATTTTTTAAATTAATAAATAAATGTATATGTTTAAGCCCATGAAACACCCTTATCTAGTTAATGCATTCACAGCCGTAACAGCTCTGCCAGATCTTGTTTGTATGGCTTCTGGTGCAGACCCTGCACCACTTTAGTTGTCCTCCTTTGGACTGCCTCCATTATGTCTATGTCCTTGCAGAGATGGGGTCTTCAGAACTGCACGCAGTACTCCAGTTGGGGTCTCACCAACTGTCTGTACAAAGGGATAACAACTTCTTGTTTTCTACTGGTGATGCCTCTCCCTATGCATCCCAGTATCCCCCAGCCCTCCTTACTGCCTTCTCACATTGCTTGCCTACCCTTAGATCATCTGATATGACTACCCCCAGTTTATTTTCCATTTTTTTTGTTTTTATCCTCCCCCCTCTGCCCATTGTGTATGCTTCCATTGGGTTATTGTTTCCCTTGTGCACTACCCAACCTTGCCAAGTCCCTTCTCATCCTTTCCACTCCCCCTTGTGTATTAACCCTGTTGTAGATCTTTGTGTCATCTGCAAAGAGGCATACTTTTTCTTCTGCTCACTCCACAATGTCACCTATAAAGACATTAAAGATGACCGGTCCCAGTACTGAACCCTGATGTACCCCACTAGTAACCCCCCTTTCTTCAGAGTCTACTCTGTTTATTATTACTCTATGTGTCCTGTTGTTCAGCCAATTTTTTACCCAGGCTACCTTCCTGGGACCCACTCCCAAGTTGGCTAACTTGTTTATTAATCTTTTGTGTGGGACTGTGTCAAATGCTTTGCTAAAGTCTAGGTAGGCCATGTCTGCAGCCCCTCCCTGGTGTACTACTTTGGTCACACAGTCGAAGAAATCCATTAGATCCACCTGACATGACCATCCCACTGTGAATCCATGCTGCCTTGGGTCCTGTGCCCTGCTGGCCTCTAGGTACTCAACAATTCTTTTTTCAGAAGTGATTCCATCATTTTCCCTACCACTGAAGTCAAACTAACAGGTCTGTAGTTTCCTGTCTCTACCTTGCTCCCACTTTTGTGAAGGGGAATCACATCTGCCATCCTCCAGTCATCAGATAGCACTCCATCCTCCCATGATTTGTTAAAAAGGGTAGTCAGTGGTGTCACTAGTTCTCTCCTTAGTTCTTTAAGAGTTCTGGGGTGAATCCCATCAGGTCCCATTGCTTTGTTCACCTTCAGTTTTGGGAGTTCTTTCAGGACACTTTCTTCTGTGAATAGACTTGTAGCAACCTCCCTATCCAGAGTGCTTCTATTGTTTGGTTTAGATACCTTCCTCTACTCTTCTTTTGTGAATACTGAGCAGACGTATACATTCAGTATCCCTGATTTTTCACTGTCACCCTCTGCCCATCCTCTTCCCCTCTTTATTAAGCCTCATTATCCCTTCCTTGGTCTTTCTTTGATCCCTAATGTACTGTTAAAAGGTTTTATCCCCCATCTTAACTTAGTTGGCTATCCTTTTCTTGGTTTGAGTCTTTGCTGTTCTGACTGCCTTCACCGCTTTCTTCAACTTTAACTGGTACAGTTCTCTGTCCTGCTCCTTCTGTGTTTCCTTATACTTTCTAAATGCTATCTTTTTCTCCCTAACCTTCCCTGCCACCTCTTTTGAGAACTATAGTGTTTTTTTCCCCTTTGTTTTGTTTATTTGTGTCACACAAAGACTTGTTGCCTCTGTGATGGCAGTTTTGATTTTTTCCCCATTGTTCCTCCACCCCTCTTTCTTGCCCATTTGCTAGTGCTTTTCTGAGGCAGTCCCCCATTTTGCCAAAGTCAGCCCTCCTAAAGTCCAATACCCTTACTTTTGTATGGCTTGACTCTATGGCTATATTTATCGAGAACCACACTGTTTTGTGGTCGCTTGTTCCCAGATGTCTACCAACTTCTAAATCTGAGATCCTCTCTCCTTTTCCATTTGAGAGAACCAGATCTAAGATAGCTCCCTCCTGAGTGGGTTCCAACACAAGCTCTCTAAGGCATGTCCCCTGTAGGGCATCGAGATTGACCCTGCCCTTGGATGTTGCTGCCGCAAGGGTGCTCCAGTTAACATCTAGCATACTCAGGTCCTCCATCAACAATAGTCCCCTTTTTCTGCCATTCTAAGGATGCCTTCTATCATTTCCTTGTTTATTGTCTCCCCCCCGAGACAGGGGTCTGCATACAATCCCCATTCAGATTGTGATGCTATTTCCTGTCTTCAGGGTGACCCACAGTGTCTTCTCTCCTCCCTGTTTACCCTTTAGTTCCATTGCTTTGATCCCTTCCCTTCCATGGAGAGCTACTCCTCCTCATCCTCTTTTCCCCTCCAGGTCCCTCCTGTAGATTGTGTACCCTGGTTTGTTGACATCCCAGTCATGGTTCTCTGTGTACCATGTTTCTATGTCTGCCATGATATCCAGGTGTCCCTCTTCCATCAAGGCCACTAGTTCAGGGAGCTTATTACCCAGACTACTGCCATTGGTAATCACCGCCCACCATTTTTTAATAGCCTTACCCTTTTTAGCCCCATCCCTGTCCTTACTGACTTTGCCATTTTCTCCATTTACCCCAGTCCTGCTCCCTATTGACTTCTCTACCTTGGTGTTTAAATGCTTGCCAATGAAGCATTTAAACCCATCACCTAGGATCCTGGTTCCCCTCCCAGAGAGATGCAGACCATTGCACCAGTTTAGGCCTGTATCCCTCCAGATGGACCTCCAGTCCCCAGTGATGCTAAAACCCTGAGCTTCATACCAGTTTTTCAGCCATTCATTGAATTCCATGGTGTGGAGTACCCTAGCCTCACTCATGCCATAGACATGCAGCACCTCTGAAAAGGTTACCATGCATGTTACTTATATAAGGCCCCTCCCCAAATGCACAAACTCCTCCAGCAGTGCTCTGATCCCAGTCCCAGCCAGGTCATTTGTCCTAGGTGGACAATAATGTCCAGCTCCCTCCCTCATACAGCTGCTCCCATGATCCTGAGGATTGGCTTCCTGCCCCTTAAAGCCATGGTGCTGGGCAGGCACCTTACCTCCCTCTCCCCTCCCTCCACCAGTTCTACCCCCTAACGATCGAGTCCCTCACCAGGAGTTGTTTCCTTCCCATGTGGGATCCACTGCTACCCTCCTGTGGGTCTTCTTTCTGGAGGTTCCCAGCATCCTCCTTGGTCTCCACTGTGGGTGCCTCCATAGAGGAACCACACTCTGCCAGAACAGCATATGAATTATGGAGAAGTACAACTGGAGGGATGCACCTCTGTTCCACCACCCTCACCCTCTCTGAGCCCATTGTGGTTCAACTGATCCTCTTTCCTGGCAACTTCTGAGGCAGCTGCAGCAGACCTGGTAGTCTCTGGGTGGGGTAGGAGGTTTCCCAAATCCTCACCAGGTCAGCCTGGAGATTGACAACCTCGTCCCTCAGACTATAGAGGTGCCTGCAAATAGTGCAGCATTGAAGCCTCCAGAACATCTCCCAGAAGACTGTCACCCCATAGCCAGTGCATTGCACCACTCCCCACATGTCTCTCTCCTTTCCTGTTTAAATTGTTATTTTTTTTATTATTTTTTTGTTAGTGTGCGTGAGCATCTGCATGTGTTTACCCCTACACAGTGTGCTGGGCTGTTAAAAATATGACAAATGCATGTCCTTTGCCCTTTTGGTGAAGTGATGCCAGAGCCCCTGGTATAAAGGAAATTATGCACTTGGGTGTGGCGGGGTGTGGGGCAAGATGGGTGGGTGGGACCATGCTCATGCCCTCCAGAAACAATCAGCTACAGCTCTGACCCTCCACCCTGGTGAGTGATTTCCTTCCTTTCAGCAAGACAACCTGCACAGCAATTTAACAGAAAATGTACCCTGCAAAAAACAGTTTCATTCAGAGATTCACTTACACAAATCCTTCAAGTTTGACATGAAAAAAAAATAAATCACCTCTCCTGTGTAGTTCTTTTTAGCTCTTCTTAACTGAACCCACAAACAAGATCCCCTTTTAAGTTCTTTCCCTGCAAGTTTGCTTCAGCCTCTCCTCCAAACACACACCTGCTTCACAGGTTGTAACTGTTCTGGCACAGCAACAAATTACTGGGAAATGGTCTGATAACTACAACAGCCCCCTTTCCTTGCTACTAAGAAGTATAGAACAGTAAAGAAAAAACAGAACACAAAATATCCTAATCCAAAGCCCTTCTGCTTATTCACTTACACAAACCCTGCAAGTTTGAAATGAAAAAAAAAATAAATCACCTCTGCTATGTAGTTCATTTTAGCTCTTCTAGGGTGAATTAATCCATGCCCCAGCTGTGTTGTGAGGCATGAGGCTGAAGGCTGAGTGTCCTCCTGCACCTAGGAAGTGCATTAATTCACCATAACCCAATGCCCAGGAGTGAGTTATTGCCTTTATAAAATGAATTATAGTTTAAAACTAAAATAATTAGAAAAAAGTCATTTTTATGTGAAATACATAAAGAAATTCATTGTGTGTTCACCTGCCATATCAAGTAATTTGTTTAAAGTATTGTACTGTGAACAAGAAAACTTTGTATTCAACTGCAGTATTATGCTCTGCACTCAGGATCATCCCCCCTACACATATTATGCAGCACATGAGACTTTCTTGTCTTATGTTTTTTGTTCCAGCCTCTCACATACACACACACACATACACACACGCAGTTGAGATTTCTACTCCTCCCTACATACATACGCACTTGATATGCTACACCTTGTATTTTTTTTTTATTCCACACATTCTGGGGAGTGATAGTAGAGGGAACATCCACAGCTGGGAGAGAGGTGAATATGAGTGCAAAGGTGGCAACAGCAATCCACAGGTGGGAGAGAGATGAGATGGGGAGGCATACAGAACACTTATAAAAGGGCTACAAGACTTGTTAGCTGATGGACAGAATGTGTGCCTGCACTGATTTGTCACTCTCTCCCCACACTCACTTTCAGTCTTAGATGTCTGCTTGTGCAGTATGAATGTTGGCTTTTATGCCAGTGTGTGTTGGTGAATGGTATAACCATTTATAAAATGCATTAGGAAAAACTGAATGTTTCACATTCACATTGGCTTCAACACAGGCTAGTGGGAAAAAATGGCTACCTTTGTGTTTTGAAATTCCCTCTCTAGAGGATGTAGGGATATTGTTTAGATATGTGTCTTGTAAACATATGTAGTTTGGCTGCCTATGTATGGATTAAACACTGTAGTTGATTTAATCAGTGGTCAGGTGATGCTATTAGACCAATGAGCTTCTTAGTGTTTTCCAACAAATTTTATAAATATGTTTAATAAACATATTGGAGGATTCAGCACTTTGTGTACTCAACTTTCTTCGTCTTCACCTTAGTGCTGGATCCTGCCTCTTTTTCTTTCAGTATTATACCCATCTCAACTAGCAGTGCTATGAAAACCTACTACTCTACCTTACTTAAACAGAAATGTTTTACTCACATCTCATGATGCATTATTCTTAACATATTTGCTTGATTATAATACACATTAAATAATGGTGTGATACCTGAGGACTGGAGGAAGGTGGATGTGATTGATGTGGTACCTGAGGACTGGAGGTGGGTCAATGTGATTCCCCTTCACAAACATGGGAGCAAGGCAAAGGCAGGAAACTACAGATCTGCTAGTTTGACCTCAGTGGTAGTGAAAATGATGGAATCACTTCTGAAAGAAAGAAAGAATTGTTGAGTACCTATTGACCAGTGGAGCATATGACCAAAGGTAGCATGGATTCACAGTGGGAAGGTCATGTCAGATGACTCTAATACATGTCTTTGATTGGGTGACCAAAGCAGTAGACCAGGGAGGGTCTGTGAACATGGTCTACCTAGACTTTGACACAGTCCCACACAAAAGATTAATAAACAAGTTAGCCAACCTGGGAGTGGGTCCCAGGGTGGTAACCAGGGTAAAACATTTGCAGGACAATAGGATGCAGAGGATAATAGTAAACAGAGTCCACTCTGAAGTAAGGGGGGTTACTAGTGGGGTACTGCAGGATTCAGTACTTGGACCGGTCTTCTTTAATGTCTTTATAGGTGACATTACAGAGGGACTGGAAGGAAAAGTATGCCTCTTTGCAGACAACACAAAGATCTGCAAAAGGGTTAATACACAAGGAGGGGTGCAAAGGATGAGAAGGGACTTGGCAAGGTTGGTGGAATGATCAAAGTATGGCAGCTTAGATGCAGTACAAAGAAGTGCAAAGTAATGCACCTGCGAAACAAAAACCCAAGGGAAGAGTACACAATGTGGGGTATTACCGACAACAAAAATGGAAAATGAACTGGGGGTAGTCATCTCAAATGACCTAAAGGTAGGAAAGCAATGTTAGAAGGCAGTAAGGAGGGCTGGGGGATATTGGAATGCATAGGGAGTGGCATCACCAGTAGAAAACAAGAAGTTATTATCCCTCTGTACAGGCAGTTGGCGAGACCCCACCTGGAGTACTGCATGCAGTTCTGGAGATCTCATCTCTGGAAGGACCTAGACAGGATTGAGGCAGTCTAGAGGAGGGCAACTAAAATGGTGCAGGGTCTGTATCTGAAGCCATATCAAGAGAAACTAAAAGAGCTTAATATGTATACCCTCAAGGGAAGGAGGGAGAGAGTGGACATGATAGAAACTTTCAAGTACCTCAAGGGAATCAACAAAGTCCAAAAGGGTAGCATCTTTCAGAAAAAGAGATGTGCACAAACAAGGGGGCACAATGTGAATATATAGGCTGGGAACAAGTCAGGGGCAACATGAGGAAGTATTTTTCATGGAGAGGTCAATGGACAAATGGAACGGCCTTCCTGAGGAGGTTGTGGGGTCAAAACGGGGGTATTTAAGAATGCATAGGACAGACATAAGGCAACTCTATTGGGAAGTAGGAAGAAGTACACTGTTGGTAAAACTAGGATCAGCAGCTTATCCAATAGGTAGGGAAATGAGCAGACTGGGTGGTCCAAGCGGTCCTTATTTGCTATCAAACTCTATGTTTTCTATGTTTCTATAGTAAATATCTCATAACATATAATATGTTATTTCTGAAAATGCAAAAATATTATCTTTTATAAGGAGCAAAGTGCACCCACTTGTACATTACAGTGATGTAATTTATTGAGGAGTTTGTGGAAACATATATAGGACAATACATAGGCAGATTTGTCTTATGAGTTTTTTTCACACACCCGACATATGTGATGCCACTTAAACCCTGGGTGCAATGCTCAAAAAGGGTTTAGAAAAAAATCACACACCAAGAGTGTGTGAAACAAATGAGTGGCACACACCTGTGCATGTCTTATTTTATATTATAAAATGGGTAGCAGTAAAGTGGCATCCTGATTGGTTGTTACCTACGCATCAGATCTATCAGTGGTTTAAGCTCTGAGCTGCAAACCTGGAGATGTGGGTTTGAATGCCACAGCCCCCACTTGCATACTGTGTGACCCTGAGCAAGTCACTTAACCTCATTGTGCTCCCAGGTCGCACCTGTAAACAAGCTTTCAGCTTAGAGTGTTTCTTCTGGTAAAAAACCAAAAACAGTTATTACACATTGAAATATGAGAATTCATATTTTATATCGCCTCTATACTATCCCATAGTGAGTCACGCCATTTCAGACTAGTGTCTTGCCACCCCCTCTCTTGTACAGCTGGCAGTCAGATTTCTGTTAAACTAGTCTCAGCAGCATTATTTACCCAGATGGATGGAGGTCTGGAAACAAAAATGGAGAAGAAATGTGAGAAAGCAATATAATATAATATATGCTGACAAACAGAAAATAAAACTATCTTTTCTTGATCAAAGGCATCACATCTATTTTTTCATTTAACTCCAGGGGATAATGCCCATCCAGTTGCACTATCCACATCACTTGTCTTCTAAGGATCAAGGTTTAATGTTCACCTCCCTGCCTCCCCAATTCTAAGCAACTGGGTGGCCATTATCCTCCGAGGTTAAATGAAAAAAAAAACAGATGTGACACCTTTGATCAAGAAAACATCGTTTTATTTGCTATATAGCTATTGCACTTAAAATGGGTTTCACTCCCTTATATCCAGGACCCTTGTGAAAGCCTCATAGTGAAAACGGTTGGGTTCTCAGCTGTTTGTTTTTCACCTCCACTCTGAGGTTAATGCTTTTTAATACTCTGGTGTTTATGGAACCTTACACTGTGTTTGAATAAAATGCTGAATACATTTTTGTATAACAGCTCTGGGAGCCTAGTGCCAGTGCCTTTGTTTCCAAACCAGAAAATGACATTTTGTATCAGATGTAAGGACTATTTTTAACATAAATTCATCAAATCATTGCTTTGTTTTACATAGATGAACATATCTGTCTAATTGCAAAAATGTATTTAAAAAAATGAAATCATTTTATAAGCACAATAAGACGCTCCTGGGTGTGCATTGAACAGATGTGACTGCACTTCCAGGGGCTGAAGGCATAAGGCTGCTCATTACACCCCTGGACATGCAGTCAGATATGTTCAATCTGCACCCCATCATGTCTTAATGCTTATTAATTTGCTGGCTAGCAGTGTTTATCAACACTACATGTTATTGTTTTACCTAAAAGCACACAACCCTCTGTTACAGGTGAACATCAATTTATTTAAAGAAAGGCATTTAAATTCTGACACTGTCAAAACTCATTATAGTAATAATATAATACTTATCAGGCATAAGGAGGAGCAACTCTCATTTCAACTTCTCTTTTAAAATTGGAACATCATCTCGAGGAACAACAGCATGCTCTTTTAAATGAAAGAACTGGAGCAATAACAAATAGCTTATTAACAGAACCTGAGCTGTAACGTTAAATTTAACAATCTTTGTTGGTGGACTTTCAATGCAGGTACACAATTATCGGTTCATCAAATGGGTGAGCGGTTGAAGACATGCTAATGCAGAGATGAGGCAAATTGCTGCACTATCTCAAGCATGGGGGGGATGGATCTAATCAGAGAAAGAAATAGGAGTTAGTGAAGTTGTTCCGATACTGGAACTGATGCGACTGATAGAAAGATAGTGATTTGTTTACCGTATCTTAATGTTTAAATGGCTATGCTGAAAGTGGATGTGTTCAAGTGATATCAGCCGGTTACTCAGTTATTATGGAGCTCTGTTATAACCAGGTAACCAGTTGAAATCACTAAAGCTGGTTATTATGGCTTTCCACAGACATGGTTTGCAGGTTGACAAACTCCACAACCAGTAATTATTAATAAATATTGAGTGAAGCTTGGGGGATTTATATTTGACACTGTAAACTCTGAGCTATATTACACCTTAGAATGTACAGCTTAAGTGTAGGTTATTTGTTACAATACATCATTTTTGTGAGATTGATGGTGAGGATCACTGATACAAATTTATGATTGTCGACTAGTGTTTTGTTCCTTCATAACTGGCTAGGTCTGACATCAGAACTTGCAGATTATAAAGAACACATCACTGCTCACCAATTGTTGCTATTGTAGGTGCGTACCTAAATGAAGATATACCAATTAATGGAATTCTAAATTAATCAATAAAAAAGAAGGTGTAATGTTTGGAAGTTTAAAAGGGTGTCTTTGTTGGTCATGTAATACAGTGGTGTGGTAGTGCAACAATAGTTACTGTACAGGTCATATAAAACATATTGTGAAACCAGTTAACAGTCTGTTAGGATTTAAGCCGTTAAGAACTTTTTGCTCTGGACTGGACTGCGGCTGCTGCCTGGAGCCCAATTGCATCCTTCAGTTGGGAGGAGGCTTTATGAGTGGGTATGGCTTACAGTGCATTTATATAGCTGCATACTTAGAGATCTTCCACTGTGGTCCTTTAGCTGAAGGGCTGTAGTTAAAGGGTGTCACACTGTAGACATCAGTGTGGGGCGGCAGGCAGCAGGAGATGCTGCACCCTAAGTGTGACACTCATCTTCAGAATCATCTGTATTATTACTGTGAATCTATTATAAGTATATATTTTATCCCTGCATTTGTTGTTTGTATTCATCTATTAGTGAACTCTGTTTTGTTATAATATTAATTATTTTAGTAAAGGCCTCTGCAGCAACTTGTGAGCTATTGGTAATATTTTTTTTCCACAAGCTGCTTATTTATTGCATGCTGCTACAGTTACCAGATTTTTTTTCTCTTTTGTATAACTGAACATTTGATTGCAATCATTAACATTCTTTGTGATGGTATTTGTTGTGTTATTTTCCTGTCAACTGCTTGAGATATGGAAGTCTGTTTGTATACTAGCCTCCTACTTTTTTAGCTTCCTCATTTAATGTTGATGCTTTTGTTATTTTGTCTCACTCTCATGTCTGGTGAGACTATTCCCCCTTAATCATTTGATTTATTTTATTTTTGTTTACATCCCTTTTGGGTCAGGCCTTCATCCTGTTGCAGTCCTAACTGATAAGTCCGCCTTCCTCTTGCCTACCAATCTGGGTATGGTTAACATTGCACTTACTTTCCTGTTCTAATTACAGGCCTACATTATGCTAGAATTTCTATTTAGGCTTTCATACCTGTTTATCTTCCCTATCTGGGGCAGGCTTACTCCCCTGTAAACTCACTATTTTGTTTTGACCTTTCCTCAATATTCATTATAGGGGTAAGGCCCATTTCGTTATCCTCTCCCTATCTGTTCAGCTCTTCTCTTTAGCCTTATCTGGTGTTTCTCCCTTTACTTAATACCTAGACTGTTTCAGTTTTATGCACTTTATCTCAGTGCTGCTGATAATTTCCCTGCCTTTTTTACCCTCTACACCTTCTTCTCTCTTCCACTATTTTCTGTTCTCCCCCCATTCTATCAGCCTTCCCCTTCCTCATCCCCTACACTCCCCTCCTCTTTTCTATTCTCCCTCTCCATTCTCTTTGGTGCTTTGATTGTCAAATTCGTCCTACTCCTTGGTGTCACCTTGAGGCTGTCTTGCAATTTCTGTCTCCTTTTTCACTCTTTATCCTCCTATCTACCCCTCTGCTCTCCTCCTCCTCCAGTCAGCATATTGGGTCTATAAAGTTTCTTGTTTCTTTGCTGCTTTTGGTGGCAGGTGACATTGAACTTAAAATTAAAGAAAGAGCACCTGCTGGAGATCACGTGATGTAGAGTGCTGAGTAGAAGCTCACTCAAGAAGCTCCTGCCTCCCGATCATTAATTCATCTTGTTCTGACGTCCTAACCTATTATTTTCTCTTGTTTTTGAGATTCAACGCTGTTTAATAGCTGTGGCACTCTGGACTGGGCATATTTCAGGTGGATGGAGGCTTACATAAAGAAATCCCTGCAGAAGCATACCCTCCCCCCCGCAACTCCTGATCTAGAGGGTCGGAGCCATAGAAATAACACTGTGATCCTCGGATTACTGGAGGGAGAGGAAGGCCAATATGTTGTGGCATTTGTTCAGAAGCTGGTTGAGCGAGTGGCTGGCCATCTCCATCTCCATTCGGCCCCGGCTATATTATAGAGTGAGCTCACAGGGCTTTACGGCCTAAACCATCCCCGGAGGATCCCCGCCCCATTGTTTGCCAGTTTTGAACTATTTGGAGAGACAACACTTTCTGCAAAAAGTACGAGCTTTGCAAGAGGTTCGCTGGGAAAATACAAACCTGAGAATTTCACAAGATCTGCCCGCCTCGGTTCGCTTGAAACGCAAAGCGTTCCACCCTATTGTTTCCAAGTTAATCACGGCAGGTTTGAAGTTCAGGATAGGTTACCCGACCAAGCTACAGATCTCAATTAACGGATCCTGGAAAAGCTACGATGACCCTGAAGCGGCTCTGATGAGTCTTAAGTCCACGTTGCCAGATCTTTTCAAGGACTCTTGAGTGGATGTGTTGCAGTATGGGGTGATACACGGAGTCGAGAGCTTGAACTTTCATTTTTCCTCTTGGGGAAATCTTTCAAGCGGGAAGACCTGGGGAAATTGCATCTGCTGATATGGACTGGGGGGATCATTGCGGGCCGTCCCGATTTTTCTCTTTTTTCAGTTTCACAAAGGGCCCATACTGGTCTGAAGCAGTGGACACTTGGGGTTTGGGGCCTTCTTAAGGGGGGAATTGCGTGCCAAGTTTTGGCAGTTTCATTTGTTGGGGGCAGAAAGAGTGAAGTTAGATTGGTTGTGAATCAGTTTTTCATTTTTCTCGCCTGGATTGGTACTAGGATGGTCCTGGGCTTTCTCCATTCCTGACTCTCATTTAGCTAGAACAGGAAACCAGCCACTAGAGGGCATTCCAAGCATAGGGGACTTGCGAGGAAGCACAACTCAAGGAGAATTTAATAGTGCTTTACCACTCGGTTCGTGCGCAGTACTCTCAATTTCGCAGGGAGGGCCTGTGCATTGGATGGCGGGTTGTTGTGGGTAGAGGCATTTGTTATGCCTCCCCCCCCCGGTGGAGTGATCACAATTTCCCTTTTCTCTTTTTCCACTCTCAATAAGTGCTGTAGCTATTTCCCCCTCTAGGGGTTTCTGGTCTGGCTTTGGTTTTATGTGGGTCACCTTGTGTGGCTAGCAGGATTTCTGTTTCCCTCTCAATACTGTCTTGGTTACCACGAACACTTGGGTGGTGTATGGGTCTCTTTGTGGTCCCTTTAAAACAAATTCCCTTAAGCTTACGTTCTGGTGGGATCGAGATGAAAGCCCAGGACCGTTCTCTCTCGTTGGGGATATAATTAGCAATGTTTGGTTTCTTTATACTGTTATCTTAGTGTAACAGTGTTAAATATCAGGGGTCATTATCAGGGGGTGGGAGTAAAGGGAATAGCACCAGTACTGTGCTGAACGTTGCTTGTGACAGTTTGGTGGGGGGAGTGTGGGCGGGTTTTGGGGTATGGTTGGAGGGTAGGGGGATAGAGGGGATGGGTGGGTTCTATTCTTGGAGGGGCTAGGAAGGAGGGTGGGTGCTACTGCAGTAACCCTGTGGGTATGTTTACAGGGATATACATCCCGTGTGCTGAGTGTAATTGTTCTAATCCAACTACTTTTTCTAGATGGCTAATGAGATAACATTTGCGACTTGGAATGTTAAGGGGATCAGAAAGAAACACAAGCAATATCAGGTTCTCAAACATTTAAGTTTATTCAGTTCGCAGATAACCTTTTTGCAAGAAACCCATTTACTAGAAGCAGAAGCTTTGCAGTTAAGGAGGCAGCAGGTGGGATCAATTTACAGTGCCCAGGGTGCCACAAATAGTTGAGGGGTCATGCTAATGATTAACAGGGGTATTCCGTTTGTTTCCACACAGGTTATTAAAGATGCCGAGGAAAGGTTTATCCTTGTTAAAAGTACCCTCTGGTCTGTTCCAATATTATTGGGCAGAATCTATGGCCCCAATCTGGACGATCCAGGATTCTTTATGAGGCTTATATCTATCATTCTCCTAATGCTTCCCATTAGGACTATTTTAGGGGGAGACTTCAATCAAGTTCTTGACCCTAATTCAGACAGATTGGGCAGTAGTCCAGGAGGGGCCACCCCCAGGCAGAAGGCATTCAAGGATTTATTAGACCAATGTGGGCTCTGCAATGCCTGGCATGTTTTACACCCAGATTCTAGGGAGTTTACCTTCAGTTCTATGGCACATGGCTCTCAGTCCTGCATTGACTACTTACTCATTTCTCAGTGCCTGCTGCCCGGGGTTAAGACCTCCTCGATCCAACCAGGTCCAATTTCCGATCACTCATTGGTAGTATGCAATTTGGTACTGATTAATTTACCTAATAGAGAAACCAGATGGAAACTCAATGACCAACTCCTCAAGGATGTTAAATATCGCAAACTCATAAAAGAACAAATAGAATTCTTTTTTTCATTAAATCCATTAGATAGTGCAAATCCTGATATCTTGTGGGGGGCCTTTAAGGCCTTCATGAGAGGGATACTTATTAGTATGGCGGTTGCTAGGAAAAGAGCGCGGGAGAAAGAACTAAAATCGTTATTAACCCAGATTAGATTCCTGGAAGTTAACCTTCTGGCCAATCCTCTAGATGAGGATACACAAAAACTCCTGGAGCTAAAGGATAAATACTTGGAGCTACTTCGAGACAAAGCAGAACTAGCAATTATTCGTACCAGGGCTAGCTATACTGATCAGGGGGAAAAGGCGGGATGCTTACTGGCATTGAGTATTAAACAACAGGAATCAATGAGATTCATCCCTCCTATCAGGTCAATGGCAGATGGATCTCTTAAGGTGTCTCCCACTGAGATAGCTCAAGAATTTGCTGCTTATTACACAAATTTGTATAGCGACATGGAGCACCCCCCTTGTCCTGAAGACATAGAGCGTTACTTAAAGGATTCCCATTTACCCTCTCTCTCTGATCGGTGTAGAGATGCTCTGGTTGTCCCTATTTCCCAGGAGGAAATTGCTAAGGTTATTAGTGAATTACCAGCTGACAAGGTCCCAGGTCCGGACAGATTTTCCTCTTTATTTTATAAGGTCTTTCGAGACCTCCTCTTACCAATACTTGGTTGTTTACTTCAGCAAATCCTATCTGGGGCAGAGACAGATCTGCACCTCTATGAGGCCCTGATCATCCTGCTCCCTAAACCTGACAAAGATCTCGAAATGGTTCAAAGTTACAGGCCTATCTCGCTTTTAAATCAGGATATTAAAATCCTCTCTAAAATTTTGGCTAATAGGCTGGCAGTAGTGCTTCCTGGGTTAATAGGTACAAACTAGGTAGGATTTATGAAACAGCGCTCATCCTCCGATCACTTACGCACCTTGTCGCATGTCTTCTCGGCTACCAGGGATGCAGAGTTTCCCACAGGCTTGGTTTCCCTGGATGCCGAGAAGGCATTCGACCGTGTGAACTGGAACTTCTTGTTCCCTGCTCTGGAGGCCTTCCACTTTCCCCCTCTGTTCATCTCCTGGATCGCCACCCTTTATAAAAATCCCACGGCAAGAATTTCCGTGAATGAGGCCTTCTCCCATCCCTTTTCGCTCCACTCAGGTACGAGGCAAGGGTGCCCCCTTTCTCCTCTATTATTTAACTTATATCTGGAACCTCTTATTCAAAATATTCTCAATAATGTTTCTATACAAGGTGTGAGAATTGGGCAGCACGAAATTAAAGTCACTGCATATGCAGATGACTTGTTAATACATCTGTCTCACCCAGTATCCTCCATACCCACCTTGCTAAGGGAAATAGCAAGGTTTAGTGGTTTGTCCAATTACAAATTGAATGCCAGTAAGTCTGTATTTTTCCCATTAAACCACAAAGTTTTCAAAGCGATATCAGTCCCTTTGGTTTATGCTGGACCTCTAGGTCATTCAAATATCTGGATATTAAACTTTCCCGTAACCCCCTATTATGGTTTAAGGAGAATCTGGATTCCCTATTGCAGGTGATTACTCATGACCTTGAGAGGTGGTCTAAACTTCCTATTTCTCTATGGGGCCGGATCAACATAATTAAGATGAACATATTTCCTAGGATCTTCTACCCATTGTCCCTTCTCAACACCTTTGTTCCTTTACTCTGGTTTAAAAAGACACTTGGTGTCTTTAGTAGAGTAATCTGGGCTGATAGGTATCCCCGTTTGGCTTATCATAAGTTGGCAGCCCCAAAATTGGAGGGTGGTTTGCAAATTCCCCATCTGGCTATATATCATTGGGCTAGTCACCTTGCGAAATGCTCGAGATGGGTATCTCCCGGCCCAGAAGAAGCGCAACTGATTTGGCTCAAAATAGAATTGGATGCAATTAAGAACAAAAACTTGGACCCTCTCGTATTATTTTTCCTCAGGTTATCCCAAGTAAGTGTGACTGAAGAGTGTTCCATGATAAGGACCTCTCTAAAGGTCTACTCTCAGATGTGTTCCTTTTTGCAGTATTCCCCCCACCTGGACCTGGCCCAGTCTATCTTGAACTCTCCGTCATTTACTATTAACAAGACTCAGATTTCCCATCATTGGTTGCCTCAACTGGGAGAGGGGAAGCTCATGGCCTTTAATGATGGTGGGAGCATTGGTTATCAGTGGAAGAGATGGTTATGAAATTTTTCATCCCGGCTTCTTCCTACTTTAAAGCCCTGCAACTGAAACACTTACTTGTAATTACCCTGGGCAGTACTCCCCCTTCCCAGAATATCTCTTCTCTGATATCCAAAGTATCCCCACTTTCTGGCTCTTCTGGTGCAATCTCTAAATTGTATCAGATTTTGTTTCATAAAAATTTTGGGGGTCTCTTTGGGCCGTAAAGATTTTGGAGTAACTTTCTCCCTCATCTTCAGTTGGATTGGCACACTCTCTGGAAGTCATGTCATAAATTCATTTCTCAAGATAGACTGTGCCTCATGCAATACCACATATTGCACAACCTATACTATACCCCAGCCAAACTGCACAGCTGGGGCTACCTAAACTCAAACATGTGCAATAAATGTTTACAGGAAGAGGGCACACTTTTTCACATGCTTTGGTCCTGTCCAAAAATTTCCCCCTTTTGGGTTTCATTCCAAACTTCCTTAGACCCCCTGTTGGGCCTCCATGAATATTTTACTCCTGAGATTTGCTTGTTGGGGGACCTGTCCTCTGTCAGAGTTAGGGTATGCAAATTCCACATTTCCATGGTTGCCCTATTGGCTAAGAAAATAATTCTTCATCACTGGAAAGACAGGCCCTCCCTTTCTCTCCAGGAATGGGTAAGAGGAGTACTATCCAACCTGCATACAGAAATAGCGATAGCCAGTCTTCACAATAGACTGGCAGTTTATACCAGAATTTGGGATCCCCTCCACTCACTAATCTATCTGGTTCCAAGCTAAACCTATTCTAGGTTTAATGTTTCTGCATGGCTTTTGGCTAGGTGCTCAGCATCCACAGGTATAGGGCTGGGTTACTGCAGTAAGGGGAGGTTAGGGGGGTGGGCAGCTTCTTTTCAACAATGTATCAATGAGTCTCTGTCATTTTTACTGAATGCTGCCTTTTATGGTGGAAAATGTATCAATAAACTTTAAATTATAAAAAAAAGAAAGAGCACCTGCGTATGAGGTAGGTGTGGTGTGCTTAATGTGGGTGGCTGGCCCCAAAGTAATACACAGTTCCAAGGTACCAGCACACAGCTAAAAAATAGAGGACAGAGCTCATGCCAGTAATTGTATGCAAAACTTAAACCTTTATTCCTGAGATTTCAGTAAAAAGCTCAGCCAGTTTTCACCAACCAAGAAGCCCCTAGTGCCTGGGCAAACTGCCTTCAAAGGGGGCCTTAGCCATACAGGGATCTAGTTTGCATTTAAATAGCACAAACCCCAAAGTGACATCACTAATTGAAACAAGTGAAACCAGCCATTAGCCATTACCTAATAAATTACAAAAAAAGAGAATATAACACTATTTCTACATACAAATGAATTATTATAAATCATTTCAATGCTGGTATCAAGTGAATTTCATATTATTTTAGTTAAACATTATTGCACATTTGAACAGGATTGCACATTTTATTTATTTTTTCCTATCTAAAGGATAGGGGGAACACCATTAGGAAATTTCAATGTATACAATGGGAACCTGGGTATAAATGGATTAGCATAGATGTTGAGGCTCTATATACCTCCATAAGACATCCAGATGGGATTGCAGCATCAATATTTTATTTGGAGAGAGATCAAACAATAACCAATTCCCCAGTGCAATTTTTGATTCATGCCCTAAATTTTGTACTGTATCATAGTTATTTTGAGTTTAACAGTTAATTTTTTGTACAGAAGTGACCCCTGCTTATGCTAATCTGTTCATGGGCATGTGTGAACAGAATTATTTGCTAGATGAAAACATTAACCCATTTCACAGAAATTTAATCAAGTGGGGCTGCTTTATAGATGACTGTTTATGCATCTGGGATGGAGATTTTGAAAGTGCAAAACATTTTGTGGATTGGCTTAATAATAACACCTTAAATTTAAGGTTCACATCCCAGATGCATGATAAGGAAATCAACTTTCTGGATATTACGCTTATGGGAGATGACACATCAGGGAGGATCACAACAAATGTTTGTAGGAAAAACACCTCAACAAATTCTGTATTAAAGAAAGACAGTTCCCACCCAGCTAAACTTAAAAAATCAATTCAATATGGGCAGTTAATCAGAAATCGGTGTAACTGCACAGAATATGGGGAATGTGTAAGTCAGGCAGAAGAAACAATAAATAGGTTTAACTCATTCAGGCCTAGATATGCCTGTTGGTGACATCTGAAAGCATAGCCACTCAGGCCAATAACACCTGTAGACGTACTCAGCTGACTTACACTGAGGCCTGGAAATGTCTGAGGAAGTCATCAGTTTTTACTTAAATATTAAACAAACCAAATTGCTTAGAAGTGATTGCATTGCACCATTAGAAAGGTAATATCATGCTGAACAATTTTGCTGCTGATACTTTGTGTCTATTATGTATACTTTAGGAGTTATCCTTATTTGTTTAAGGCATGGTGTGCATGGCTGATATCTATCTCCAAGCTTCACCTAAGCACCTCGAATAAATCTGAAAAAAAAACACACAGTTGTTTGGTATTTCAGCTAGTATAAAACAAAAACTAAATGGATTACAATTGATTGCATAGCACTGTTAGAAAGGTAATTTTGTGCTGAACAATTTTGCTCCTGATACTTTGTGTCTACCAAGTATACTTTTGGAGTTATTTGCAGTTGTTTAAGGTATGGTGTGCATGGCTGACATTTGTCTATCAAGCCTCACCTAAGCACCTTGAAAAGAATCCCCCCCCCAAAAAAAACAGCTGTTTGGTATTTCAACTAGTATAAAACAAAAACTAAATGGATTACAATTGATTGCATAGCACTGTTAGAAAGATAATTTTGTGCTGAACAATTTTGCCACTCTTACTTTGTCTGTAGCACTTACGATTCAAGAGGTATTCACATTTGTTTGTGGCATGCTGATTATGGCTTGATTTTGCTTAGAAAGGCCCAATATGCTGTGCTAAGACTAAGAGTATACAGGGCACAAGTGGTGGAAGTCTCAAAGAGCTCTTGTGCTGTGAATAAGTTAAGGAGAGGGGTTATAGTGAGGTAGAGTTAAGAGAAGCAATGGATAAAGTAACAAACTCTGGCACAGCCACTACGACTGTGAATGCATTAACTAGATAAGGGTGTTTCATGGGCTTAAACATAAACATTTATTTATTTATTTAAAAAATACCAGATTTACAGACCTTTGAGTCAGATACTCATTTACACAGGCACCACATCAAGAGGACCAAAGCAGTTCAAACAATATACAATAGCTAAAGCAAATAGACATCAGGAGTCAAAGAGAAGCCCAGACTGTTCACATGAAGGCTGCTGCATACACTAATTTTAAAGCAGTACACATGCTAAATCTAAGGGCATGGCTACATCACTGTCACATGAGACAGGGGGCATCGTAGGAGAAAGAAAGCCAATAAAACTATTTGTTATGGAAATCCCCAGGGGTCGTAATACTACCTTACAGCTAGCAAGCTAATTTAGGAAAAACTCCTAATAGCAGACAGAAGGAAGGATACACTAGGATTTAACATACATATCAAAACACTCTACATAACATACGTTTTTTGCACATTCTGGGTGGACTACTCCTTTAACTTTCTGTGATCTCAATTAACTCCTCAAGCTGAAAGAAAAATAATGCTCTAAAGCTTTCTATATACTACACACAGGCACAGAAACTGGAATAACAGGTTCCAAGGAGTATAAACTCAGCAGGAATGTTAGGGGGATGGCAGCTGTGATAGTTTTTTCACTGACAGAAGCTAAGCCAGGAAAAAAGTAAAATACATTTCATCACACGCTGTTTACACCAAGTAGGTGAACTTGCATGATTTATCTGTAAAGACAATTAAAAATGTATTTCTAAATGCATTACTAAAATAAACTATACATATATATATATATATATATATATATATATATATATATATATATAGAATATGGTAAACAAATGGTGTTAATCCCAAAAGCTGAACTTTGTTTAAAGTATATAAATGTTTAAGAAACACCTAAAAGGTAAGTCTTTCCTTTTAAGACACCAGGTGACTCTGATAATCATTTGTTCTAAGGGTTTTTAAGTTAGTTTGAATGCATTAAATATTATTTGTTTTCCTAGTCCTTAACAAAATGAAGGGACTGCACAGATTTGTTCTATTCCTTGGCTAGATACCAAACTAGTGACTCTTCTTTCAGCATGATAGGATCCACCTCATGCCCCTCCCACGTGAATAAAAAAAAAAAAGGTGGGCTGGATTTTTAGGAGTTTCTTGGTGGAGGTGGGTTGGCTCTTACTTCCCCCCATAAAAACAATGCTGCCCCCTACTACTCAGGTTCCAGTTCTTGTACCACCCATTTCAGAAATAAAATAGTACCCTGCAACCATTGACTAGCATGAAAGTGTATTTATTTGAGGGCAGAAAACATTTCTTGGAAGAGGGTAAGGTGGAGGAGACTATTTACACCTTTAGTCAGTTCCACGAACAGAAAACATGACATCACTCCTTTTGTACATGCAATACTCCTGTAAGCTCCACCCACAGTTGTAAAAAATACAACACAACAGGAGCTTTTGCAGTCAGAAAAATTCCCTAAGAAACAAAATGATTCAGGGAGCCCCATCTCTCTTTCATTGGAACATAATGTTGTTTCTGGACAAATAGGCAGCATTGTGTTTAACCATTGCAACATTCTAAAATGGGTTGTGAGCCTAAAAGATGTTATTTGTGACTCACCATGAACAACTTTCAGAAAAACTGCCAGCCTTCAGGATCAGCTTGTGAAAAGTCAGTTTTACAGGAAGGACAGCTCTAACAGAACTTGGTTGCTTACTAAACCAAAGGGAGTACATAGGTATAAAAAATTTAATATGTGTCAATACATGCAAACAGATAGTGAATTATTGTTACCAAATCAGACCAAAATAGTCATTCTTGACTTTTATACATGCAGTACTATGTTTGTTGTCTATATCCTGTGGTGCAGTTACAGTCTATACTACAATGGTAAGACTGTCAGGATGTTCAAAGAATGCATCCAGGAGCATGTACACTCCATTATGAATCAGAGGCTGGATACTTCTGTGGGTAGGCATTTTTTAGAGGCTCTCAATTCAGACCCTGGTTGTTTAAAATGCATGGGCTTAGAGTGGATACAGACACCAATAAGAGGTGGAGGATAGGCAGAATGTATTGCTCCAAAAGGAAAGCTTTTGTATTTATAAAGCTGACATTGTAAAGCCAAAGGGTCTCAATGAAAGATGGGATCTAAAACCATTCCTGAAAAATAAATGGTAATTACTCTCTTAGTGCCCCCTCAACCCCTCTCCAGTTTTCTTATTTGTGTATCTTAAGTTTGTATTGGGCCAAGTTAATGATATCTGATGTTAATGTATACTTATGCATTAAATTATATTTTAGTTACGTCATTAACTTTCTTTTTCAGGATAACCTCTTACTAATTTTTTTGGAATACAGGGGCCTGCAATCCTGATACTTCTTCTCCCCTCTTTTCTTTCTTTTTCACTTACATCTGGCAGTATGTATGTATGTATTTATTGATCTATTGGGAAATATTTATACTGAAAATATAATCTGCTTCACTTGGCATATGATCCCTTATTTATAGTATGTGATCCTGGTAGCATTATAAATAAAGGTTAAACTCATTTTGTATTTGGATCTGTAATTCATGCACCCAGTATGAGGTTCATTCAGTGTTTTGTATACTCAATTATTTTCAGCCCTCTTTTGCTTTGAGCTTTAGTATGCATTATGTGTAGGTTCAGAAATATAAAATGTGCAATCCTGTTCAAATGTGCAATAATGTTTAACTAAAATAATATGAAATTCAATTGATACCAGCATTTAAATGAGTTATAATAATGCATTCGTATATAGATATATTGTTATATTCTCTTTTTTTGTAATTTATTAGGTAATGGTTAATGATTGATTTCACTTGTTTCAATTAGTGATGTCAATTTGTGGTTTGTGTGATTTAAATGTAAACTAGATCCTTGTATCGCTAACGCCCCTTTGAAGGTAGTTTGCCAAGGTGTTAGGGGCTTCTTGCATGGTGACAATTGTCTCAGCCTGTTACTGAAATCTCAGAAATAAAGGCTTAAGTTTGGTATACAATTACTGGCATGAGCATGGTCCTTTATTTATTAGCTGTGCACTTGTAGCTTGGAACTGGACATTGAACTTAATCCTGGCCCCTTCACAACACCACTCTTTCAACTTCCCACAGGACTGAGGGGTGGCCATTTAAGCATCCAAAGTCTCCTCCCAAAAATTGTCTGGCTGCAACATATTGTCTTTAACCTGTGATTGGATGCACTTGTCATATCTGAACAGTGGCTCTATTCTAAGGTCTAGGACTCTGATGTGGCAATTCCAAGTTACACCCTAGCATGGCAGGATTGCACAAAGAGGAGTGGAGGTGTTGCAATTTACATACCCACTAGCATCCAATTTGTAATTTTTCATGCTGTCTTTTCCACTTCCTCCTATGAACTGCTCATCATCAAACTCTCCCTTCCCATGTCTGTTCTCATCTTTATTACAGCTGTTTACTGTTGTGTTGATAGGTCCCCTACTTTAGTTACTGATTTCCTTTCCTCAATCTGCTCCAATTCTTCCAGTGGTGATATGCTTATCCTTTGTGACTTTAATATAAATTGGTACTTCCCCACTTAAAATAAAGCTTCCCAAAATGTAAAATTACTCCAATTGATTCAGTTGATTTCTGATCCCACATGTCTAAATTTTAAACTTTTAAATCACTGTCTATTAGATTAGGTCCTCTCATCATGGCCCCACCATATCATGGATGGAGGTATCCTTTGTGATGCCCTCAGTGACCATCAAATGACTTACTGTGTTTGCAAGATACACTGTCTTATGGCACAGCCCCTGTAAATCAGCATAGTGCCTTAGACACATGAGTATTCTGAGATCACTGATTCTGAAGTCACATTTATCCATGCAGTACCTATATACACCTATGTAACTAGTAATATCCATGTCACCCAGGTCAATGAACTCTCTCATTTACCTAACACCAACAACTTAGACATGTAAATAATCATAATATTCTAAAAAGGGATACATTGATGACCTACTCTATTCTGATGAGTTGATGGATGGAATCCTGTCCACCTAGGGACTAATTACCTGGCTAGAGATGAAGCTAGGAGAGTGTAGGAGTTGTTCAGGGAGTTGGGGAGGGGTCTTAGAAAGGTAGCATGCTCAGTGGCCTTTTCTGAAGTGCTGCCAGTCTATGACGGGGGGTAGGACAGGGTACTGTGTACCAGGAGCTTCAACCAATGGTTGAAGGAAAGGTGCAGAGAGGAAGGATTCGGCTACGTTGGGGACTGGGGTCCTACCTGATGGGATAATGGCCTATACATGGGTGATGGCCTGCATCCATCCAGGAGGGGAACTTCAGTCCTCAGTGGATGGTTTACATGTTACATTGGTGAGCATTTAAACTAGCTGAGGAGGTTGCAGAAGGAAGCAGGAAGACATAAACTTTCTACCCCACAAGCTGAAGAAGTCAGTAGGGAGAACCCTATGGGAGAAAAATCCCTAAGGGTACCAAACAACAAGAACAAAAAATGGTACAAATGAACAAAGATAGGAATGAGAGCAGAGAGGCTAAGGTGAGAAGACAAATGGAAAAGTGAGGGATTGACAAGCATGGTGGTAACAGAATCTGGAAGGCTATGTCTGCAAATGCTTAGAGTCTGGGAAATAAAATCCCACACCTATAGGCCATTATAGCAGAGGCAGACCTGGACATTGTTGCCATTACCAAATCATGATGCAATGAAAACCATGACTGGGATATAGCCATTCCAGGCTATAATCTGTTCAGGAAAGGTAAGGGAGGAATGAAAGGGGGAGAGGTGGCTCTCTATTTGAGGGATACCATAATGGCAACAGGCAGAGGTACTGTGAGTCACCCTAGAAATGGAGAATGGAGCTGGAGTTTGCTCTGGTATGATCTACAGACCTCCAGCATGGGGGGCGGGGATTTGGACAAGGAGCTGGTGGAAGCCATCAAAAAGATGGCAAATAAGGGAAAGGTGCTGCTGGTAGGGGCCTTCGACCTGCCAAATGTAGTTTGGATCATCCCAGCACCAGCTTCAGCAAGGAGCAGGGACATCCTGGACTCCCTTTCCTCAGGCAACTAGTAAAAGAGCCCACTCATAAGGGGCGAATACTGGACCTTGTACTCACCAACGGGGACAGTGTTGTAGATGTCACAGTGGATGGCCACCTGGGGACCAGTGATCATTATGCAGTGTGGTTCGATATATTTTATTTTATTTATTGAAGTCTTGGAATTACAGCCCTTTGAGTCAAAAACTCTTTTGCAAAGGCTCCATGTCAGATTTACAAGCAGGTTACAAAAAAATTACAGGAGATTAATGCAGCACATTATACAAAGGATACGATTATACTAGTAACACAGTACATTATACATAAGTGCATCATAAATGAGGGTGGAGTGCATGGCAAAGAAACAAACATGGTGAGTAGATTTAAAAGATATAGGATACAAAACTTTATGGGAAATTAATACAGTACATAATACATAGGATAAGAGTATACAAGTAATGCAGTGTATTATACATAAGTGCATCATAACTGAGGGCGGAGCATATGATAATGAAACAGACATGGTGCAGGCAGTGCTAGCTAACTGAGTAAACAGATAGGAAATTAAAGAAAGAAAGGGAGAACAGAAGGAAGTCAGTTAAGGAGAGTTGTGAGACAGCTGGGGGGAGAGGTAGGGAGAAAAGCTGAGTACAGGAGTGTAAGGTGTAGATGAGAAGGAATAGGAAAGAGTGCTGGTAAAGGATGAGTAAATGGCAGGAGGGGAACAGAGTGGGGAGGGAGAAATTAGGCCAAAATAAGATGGGGAGGAGCAGGGAAAAATTGAGGAACAAGCCATGAGCAGTCCCAGATTGACCAGTAAAGGCTAGGAGCAGTCACAACTATTCACATAGTGTAGGTGCTGGAAAAGTTTAGTTTAAAAGGGGCCCAATTTAACTGTACAAGAAACCAGAGTAGGCAGGCCGTTGAGCTGCCTTAGGGATGCCTTACAGAAAGGGACTAGATAGATGGCCTTATCAGATCTCCTAGTAGAATGAGGGGTAGGGACAGGGTAGATGAGCTACTGGACCGAGGGAGGGGAGATCGAGGTGGTAAGCTTATTGGCCAACAGGCAGGTTTGATAGTCTTGCCTACCCTTAAAGTTTAGCCAGTTCACTTGACTGTAAAGATCTCAGGTATGGGTTAGCTTTGGTGCTCCTGTTATGAGGCTACATGCTTTACTGAGGAAGAGCATTATTCTTTTGAAAGCAGTGTCAGATGCAGACCAGTAGATTACTATACCATAATCCACTAGGGATAGAATGGAACTAGTGACAGCCAGGCGAAGGGCATTATTTGTCCGGCAGCTCCTATGCCTGTAGAGGAGGCTGATTCTGGTTTTTACTGCTTTTCAAACCAGATTAATATGTTCTTGGTAGGAGGGGGAAGGGTCTAAGGTGATCCTGATGTATTTAAAACTCTTAACCTGCTCAAGTGATGAGAGATGACTATTTTTGATGTTTAGTGACACTCCTTTATGTTTATTCTGGTGGTTTACAAACAGCATTACTTTGGTCTTTTTGTAATTGATGATAAGTTTTTGACTGGAGAACCAGGACTTGATTTGTGTAAAGTTATTTTGCAGGCATTGTTCAAGCATAAGGGGTTCAGGGTGACTAGAAAAAATAGCGGCATCATCTGTGTAGAGAAGTAGGTTGCCAGAGCAGGCTTGGGGAAGGGTATTTAGAAAAAGACTAAACAGGAGTGGGCCAAGAATTTAACCCTGTGGAACCCCTGAGTGAACTAGCTTACTGGAAGAGAGGTTATCAAGGATTTTAACCCTCTGGGACCTCCCAGAGAATTAACTATCAAACCCAGTGGTAGCATCAGAAAATAGGCCCAGCCCTGAGAGGGAAGCAGAGATAAGGCCATGATGGACCATGTCAAATGCTTTTGTTAGGCCTATGTTCACAGACCCAATCAAGAGAACCCAGTCTGAAGCTTTATGTATAAAGCTAGTGAACCTCAGGAGGGCTGTGGAAGTTCTGTGGTCCTTCCTGAAGCCATATTGTTGGCTACACTGCAGATTATACTTGGCAAGATATTCAGAGATTTGATCATTCACCAGTCTTTCAAGGGCTTTAGAAATAGGTAGAAGGAGAGAGATGGGGTGATAGTTACAATAGGCAGTTTTGTCACCACTCCTGTGAACAGGGGTGACTATCGGAGATTTTCACTGGGAGGGAAACTGACTGAGGCTGAGAGAAAGATTAAGAATTTTGGTGAGGGGTGGGAGTACTACATCAAATGTTAAATAAAGTAGTTTTAGATCAGGAGAGTCACCACTGAATCTGGACTTGCCCAAGACTTGTGAAAGGTAGGATCTATGCTTACTTGGAGATATTACTCTGAAGTGAAAGGGAGGGATGCCGATAGGGGCAGATGATGGAGGGGGGAATAGAGGTGTTAGTGGGGTCACTGAAGAAATCCGGTGGGAGAACAGTACTTAGATCAGTAAAAGCATTATTGAATGTAAATGCTATGAGCAGTGGGTCTTGGGTAGTAACTCCATTGATATTTATTAGGGGGGGTGTTTGATTTGGTCATTAGGGCCTTAAGATTTTGCCAGAACTTAGTCCCATTACCCCAGGAGGAAGAAAGGCAGGTTGTACAGTACTCAGCTTTAACGCGCGTCCCATTTCCTGAGACATTTCTGGCTGCCTAATAGTGCTATCTATCTGCAGGAAGTACAGACCCCAGGGCCTTGTGCCAAATGTTATCCTGGTGCACTATTGATTTTTAAAGTGCCAGGGATACCCACATGTTATGTACAGTGGCAGAATCAAGCCACACAAAGGCGTGGGTCCTGGACTTCAGGAGAGACAATTTTAAAAAGATGGGGGAATGCCTCAGGGATTCCCTGGTGGGGGGAGGACTTGGGTGGAGTGGAGGAAAAGTGGGTGAAACTGAAAGAGGGGATAGTAAAGGCAACAAACCTCAGTTCGATGTCAGAACAGCGACTGTGGAAAGGCGTACCATCACAACAATGCCGAACCCACAGTGCAAACTCTTTAGCAAAAGTCTTTTCTTGTGGGGGGCTTTGACCCTCACACCCCCCTTGTGGGGGGCTTTTCCCTCCATGCCACCTTAATATAGATTCCAACTCTGGGGGGGCATAACGAGGGGATGGGGAGAACCATGATTGTACGAAAGTGTCAGCACTGTGGTTCTGTCACTGTTGTGATGGTTCTCTGTTCTTCAGTTGCTCTCTTCATGGGCTACCACAAACCTCTGCATCAGGCTTGTAAGCAAAAGAAAGAGGAAAAAGAGACCACTATGGTTCTCAAAGGAGGTAGCCGGGAAGGTAAGGGCAAAAAAGTTAGCTTTCCAGAGGTATAAGGACACACAGAGGGAGGAGAATAGGGAGGTATATCAGGAAAAAGAGAAGGAGTCAGGAAAAACAATTAGGAGCCCTAAAGGCAGAAACAGAGGAGAAAACAGCCCAGGCAGTAAAGAAAGGTGACAATACATTTTTCAGATATGCAGTCAAAAAAAGAAAGACTAGGGGAGGGATAATAAGGCTTAGGAAGGAAGGCAGAGAGTGTGAGGAGGGGGACCAGGAAAAAGTGGACATCCTGATCAAATACTTTTGTTCAGTGTTCACAGAAGAAGGGGAAGGCAAGGGACCAAAGATGAGTGGCAATAGCATTGAAGGAAGGGAGGTAGATACTTGTCCATTTATGGAGGAGAGAGTCATGAAGGAATTCACAAATCTGAAATTGGATAAGGCAATGGGGCCAGACAGGTTGGATCCAATGATATTGAGGGAGCTCAGAGAGGTGCTGGCTGCACCTCTGACAGCCCTATTCAACCACTAACTGCAGACAGGGGTGGTTCCGGAAGACTGGAGGATGGCAGATGTGGTACCACTTCACAGAAGTAGAAGGAGGGTGGAGGCTGGCAATTACAGACCAGTCTGCCTGACTTTGGTAGTGGGGAAGTTAATGGAATCACTCCTCAAGGAAAGGCTGGTGGGATATCTTGAAGTCCTGGACTTACAAAACCAGAGGTATCATGGATTCACTGGGGAGAAATCATGTCAAACCAATCTGATAGATTTCTTTGACTGGATGACCAGGTAAGTAGATCAGGGTGGAGCCTATTGAGATTTCAGAAAGGCCTGCAACATCATTCCACACAAGAGACTCATAAACAAGCTGGGCAGCATAGGAGTAGGAACATAGGTGGTAAACTGGGTAAGAAATTGGTTAAGGGACATGCGATAGATGGGGTGGTGGTAAATTAAGTTCATTTTGAGGAAGGGAGGATGACCAGTGAGTTTCCAGAAGGATCAGTACTGAAATCGGTCCCTTTTAATGTCTTTATTGGTGATATTGCAGAGGGACTAGAAAGGAAGGTATGCCTTTTTGAGGACACTAAAATCTGCAATAGGGTAGCCATTCTGGGAGGGGTAGAAGAAATTATTAAAAATCTAAGAAAGCTAGAAGAGTGGTCAAGGGTGTGGCAGCTGAGTTTCAACATGAAGAAGTACAAGATCATGCACCTGAGGCGCAGAAACCCAGGGGTGGAGTACAAAATGGGGAGGGTGTATTAATGAACACCAAACAGGAAAAAGACCTGGTGGTAATCATATCTGATTATCTAAAGGTGGCCAGACAATGAGACAAAGCAGTGGGGAGAGCTAGTGGGATGCTTGGGTGCATAGGGAGTAGTATCACCAGTAGAAAGAGAATTGGTGCTACTGCTATATAGATCACTGGTAAGACCTCACCTAGAGTACTATGTCTAGTTCTGGAGACCACATCTGCAGAAGGACATAGAAAGAATTGAGGCAGTTCAGAGGAGGGCAACTAAAATGGAGCAGGGTGTGCATCAAAAGCCCTATGAGGAGAGACTTTAGGTCCTCAATATGTACACATCCTGGAGGAAAGAAGAGAAAGGGGGATATGATAGAAACCTTCAAATACCTCACGGGTATAAATAATATTCAAGAGGGAAGCATCTTTTAAGAAAAAATGATGCTCAAGAACAAAGGGACATGTCATGAATTTGGAGGCAGTAGACTCGGGAGATATGAGGAAGTACCTCTTCACAGAAAGAGTGGTGGATGCCTGGAATGGCCTCCCAGTGGAAGTGCTGGGTGCAAAAATAGTAGCAGGATTCAAGAAAGCATGGGATAGGCATAGGGGAAGCTAAGCAGAACCTTAGTGGTAAGGAAAGTGGGGAAACTGAAGATCAAGATGGTCTGGGGTGTTACATTAGGTAGGACAAATGGGCAGACTAGGTGGGCCAAGTCATCCTTATCTGCTGTCAGATTCTCTGTTTCTATGTTTCTATGACTGATTCTGCAGTCCTGTCTCTTAAGCATCCTGACCACTGATCCCTTGTCAGAGTTGGTATGCTGCTAATAACACTTGTAACATAAAGAAGTTTTAAGCAGCCATAACATGCAACATAACTGAAGAAAAATAAGTTAACCTCTACTGTGTAATAGTGAAGCACCGCTCATTGCTCAAAAATCGCAACCTGTTAACCTGCATGCCAGTTGTCCAATAAAATGCTCAACCTTCAGCCTACAGTATAAACATGCAATAGGCATGAACCATGGAATGGATGCCAGATACTGCATATGGAAGAATATGTGTTCTGTGAATGCCTAGCTATTCTGTCAAGTTATTTTTTGTTTCCCTTAGAACACTGTAAACTAATGAAGACAATATTAGGTCCAGATGTTCATATGATTGTTGGCAAAGCTTGTATACTAACTGCATGCCAGCAAAAAGGACAGAAATATGGATTGTCTTCATGTGCAAAATAAAGACTCGGGCATTTTTGTGCTAACCCATAATATAAAGGTTCAAGGGCAAAGCCTGCTGAAATAAATCTTTGTTTCTTTGCTCAGAGAATAAGATGCAAGGTGCACAGAACTGCTGTATACAGAGTGCAGAAAACAGATGGCAGCATTTTAATCCCTAAATAATTCCCTGCACATACTTTAAAGAGGCATGCTAATCATTGTAAGTTTTCTTTGGTACCAGAAAAACATAATAATACTAATATTTATGATATTAATAGTAACTAGATTTAAAAATAATAGTAGTTGTGTACCAAGGACAGAAGCAAAAAAACCTTTCTGTGAAAAGGCTAACAGGTTGCTGTTCCCTGTTTAATGAAATGTATTCAATCAAAGCAAAAGGCAATTCAAATACTGCATAGCTTACAAAATCTCATTTCCAGCTACAAACTATACTGGAACAGAACACCGATAATATAAATTGCAGCTTTACACATCATTACATTATGATACAATCAGGGGTAACGTGTGATAGGGCAACAGAATGGTTGCCTTCTCAGGAAAACACTCACAGACAGAAATACAGATGCAGCAGTTTAAATGAAAAAAAAAGTAGCTTTACTTCAGCTATACAAAAATATTTTATTTTAACAGAGGTCACTTGCAACACAATTCTGTTTAATTTCTGCCTGCAGTTTCACAGTCCCAAGCAGCCCCCTCTCCCATGATGGCCCCTTTTGATGGGGCTAAATTGCACCTCACTAACACCTTCCCAGGAGTACAAAGACACATCTCTTTCTGATGATATCAAATTGTGCCTACCTGTAAACAATTATTAAAATTAATATAATGCCTATCATTTTCTGTCTGCTTATATGTAGTGAGGGGTGTCTCTTATGGGATAAGAAGGTCATCTCATGCTATTTTGGGTGAGAGGACCATGAGCGAAGCTGAGCAGTTCTGGCAGCTTAAAACAGCACAAGATAACCTTCCTATCCCATAAGAGACACCCCTCACTATACGTATTAATATATTATAAAATAGTGGAACTCCCTCTAGCCCCTAAGAGTGCACATTTTTTTGGTAATCTTTGTTTTATTTCTGCACAGTTTGTTGGTTTCCTTCCTGTTTGATGTACTGGTGGCACGTTCTATGAGCAGCATCAGTTATATGTTGGCAGGACAGAGGAAGCGCGGAGTGAAGTTTTTTTTTTTAAGGTTTTCCAACATCTTTCAGGTTTGCGTTAGCAGTACTTCAGTCACATGAACAATCTGGAAGTATAGCAAAACAAAAAATAATTCTATTTAGTGAGAACATTTTGCCAAGAAAGTCTGTCAGCAGTACCTAAAGAGATCATTCCTTCAGCCACAGAACTTAAAGAGCAGCTGACAACTTCTAGAAAATTTTAACAAAACATAATATTTAGATAAAGTTCAACTTGTTTTTCATATTAGTTCTTTATTCCTCCTCCTCATTATTTATTACTGAGGTCAATTGCATAAAAACAGGATTTTTGCTTCTGAAGAGTTCATCTATTTCTGTTGCTCTCTCCCTACCTGAGGTCATAATGCACTGCTTGTAACATCACAGTTACTCTCATGGCAACAGATTGTGATGTCACAACACAGCATTATGACTTGAAGTAGGGAGTAAACTATAGAGGCAGATTAACTTTAACATAACTGTAATGGATAAAAATCATGTATTCATGCACATTTCCTCAGAAATAAACAATGGTGAGGAGAAATCTAGAATATATATGGAAAACAAGCAGAATTTTACCTAATTATGTTTTTCAAAATTTTCTTTCAGGCATCAGTAGCTCTTTAAGTGACATTGTCAGTCATTGTATGAAACTTGCAGTTTAGCCACAAAACAGCAATCACTCTACCCAGGCAACTTGAGGGAAAACTGTCAGCACATTGTATCAAAGGAGCAGCTACTTTTAGACATGGAGCCAGTAAACTTCACTATTTCACTGCAGACAGGCAACTTCTGCCCCCCTAACACAAACAAACCTGCAAGAAATAACAGAAATAGTAGGTGCTCCTTTGGTACAATGTACTGACAGTTTTTCTTTAATTTGTTTGGGCAGAGTGATTGCTATTTTTGTGGCTAAACTGTAAGGTTCATACAATGACTGACAATGTCACTTAAGTTCTGTGGCTGAAGGAGTGATCCTTTTAAGTACTGCTAGCAGACTTTCTCAGCAAGTCTTCTCACTAAATAGTTATTTTTTATTTCTTTATACTTTCCGTATCACTCGTGTGGCTGAAATACTGCTAATTTCAAACACCGTGGGTGCAGTTCATTGGAAAGATTTATGTTATAACACTGAGGCTTTTTTTTTATGGGACATTTGTCTCATAGCTGATTCCACCAGGGTGACTCTGACAGGAACAATGTGACAAGATAGAGTCACCGCAGTGGGAATCAATTGTGCAGAGCAGTGCAAGGCAGCTACTGTACCCTCATTAAGAGGTACAGTAATGCTGTACTTTAATTGGTGGAGGCAGTTCCACTACTTTATAATAGATGTAAATGTGTATATGTGTTACTTTGAATGCTGCTAACAAGATAATGATTCTAGTCAAGTGTAATCAAACAGTAACTTAATCTCTGCATGGTGGAAATTTAATGTTTGTGACTGAGGTTGATATAGCTCTTGCATGAAGGAAATTTCCAAGTAGAGTAATACAATGAACCCAAATCAGTAGCCTTCAGACTCACAGATAGCGAGACCGTCTCCTTCTTGAGCAAAATGAATTTAATTAGAGTTTACATTTACAAAAGTTAGGGAGATAGCTTCTTATTGAGTTACTTGAATATTAGGGGTGTGCACCAAATGAATATTATTTCCCAAATACCAGGTATAATGCATTACTCATTATTCGGATCCCAAATAACGAATAGTAGTGCCATTCATCCCTATTCAGGAAATACTGTCTAATAAAAAAAAAACAGCCTCCACCCTGCTCCCTAGCCCAGATCTTTTCAATACAGAAGCATCCAGTCCCCTCACCCTCGGTTAGCATCCAAATACTCCCCCCAGCAGAACCCACATTCTGATAAAATGTAAGTCAATAGCTGGCCTGCACAACCCACCTGCCCCCATGGCCAGCAGCTGACTTTCATTATGCTGCAATTATGATAGCCTCCCTCTCCCTACACCATGGTACCACCACCAATTGTAGAAGATGGTAAGCCAAGCACAGGACCCCTCATAGCAGCCCCTCTGCTGCACTAGCAGCCTTACAGAAGAATGGAAGAAGGTGACCCACATAGCCTGCCCTCCTCAGTCCACGGCCGATTGCCTTCTTCTGAATGAAGCTACTGCCACTCTTGGTTGCATAGTAAAATAAGCTGATCACATGATCCATGGAGCCAACTGTGGTCACATGAGCTTGCAGAGAGAGGAACATTTCATAAACTGCTAAAAGTAAGACTAATTATCTGATAACTAGATATCTGAAAATAACTTGTCATCTGACCTTCAGTTATTCTATTCAACACAAAAATAGATTCACTAAATGAATAATGATGAAATGAGAAAAAAAATACTACAAGATTGTATTTTGGAGGCTTGTTGTTTTATTGTTATTGATATCAGGTTCCTTCCATCCCCATCCTGTCCCTCAACATTTGAATATTGCTGAATCTGATATTATGTTCAATCTGAATAAGAAAATGGGATCTAGGATTCTCACTTTAAAAAAACATACATTTAAATATTCAAAGTCTCCTGATAAAATGGAGTCAATTTGAACTATGGGTTGAACAATATAAGTCTGATGTTATAATATAGTCTAGAGGTTAGAGTAATGAGATGTGAACGAGCTTGGTACATCCAAAAAAACAGATCTTGGTTGATTCTCACAACCTCCACTTGCATACTGTGTGACTCTGAGCAAGTCACTTAACTGCCCAGTGCTCCCAGGTCACCCCTGAAAACAGGCACTTGTGCCTAGTGGGCCTTATCCAGTTACCAAAGACTAAATAAATACATAAACTAAAAACATGGTTAAGTAGTAATATTAGTAATTGTGAAGTCTCACTGATGGGTTACAATATGCATAGACAGGATAGGATGGGGAGGAGAGGAGGGGGTACAATGAGTTATGTCAAGATGAAATTTGAAACCCTGTCATTAGATCATTCAGGAGAAATTTCAGGTTGCAATTTAATCTCCATAGATTTGCCTCTGGGTCAGGATAAACATCTAATCAGAAATTCCATCTATATTCCCCCTGGAGTTATAGGGTCAGGATAGGATTTGATATCTAGGGTTAAAAAAAGTTTGCCAGCAGAAAAGAAAATGGATATTGCTGGGAGATTTTAATGGTAATTTGACCCAGGATCAAAAAGCTGACACAAGGGAATTATTTCTTGAGTTGGGTATACAGCAGATAATAGGTGACACTACAAGATACAACCACAAAACTGGGATGGGTTCTACCTTGGACTGGATAGTGGTTATGCACCCAAACAAGATTGTTACATCTGGAATTTTGTCAGATGCGATTAGCCATCACTGTCCAGTACATTGTGAATGGACAACTAAAGCGACCAAAAACCCACCTCTATATATTGAATATAGAAATCTGAAAATAGTAAATTCTGAGATTGTGAATAAAGTGTATAGGGAGGTAGACTAGACCATAGTAGACTCAATTAAGTATATTGATGCATTACTGGAAATTATTTCCAACTTAATGAACCAGATTGCCAACAGAGTTGCCTCCAAAGGGAAAATATGGATTTGGGCAAATAAAAATAAGCTGGTAATGCAAGATTTGTCAAAATTAATGAAGCAAAGAGATAAAATGTGGAAACAGTATAAAATAAATAAGGAATTTGCAGTATTACAGAAATAGAAACTGTTAAGGAATAAATGCAAAACAGAAATTAGAAAATCTAAAATGCAATACTTTATGTCAGAACAACCAAAATCTTTTAGGAACCCCCCCAAAAACATGACAAGTGTTAAATAACTTGTTGGGAAGAGGATTTAAAGACTCCACCATATCTCTACAGGATGGGGACCAACTGGTCAGTGAATCATCATGAGTTGCTGAGATATTTAATAACTTTTTTGGAGAGTTGGAAAAGTATAGAATTGATCATAATGCAGTGCCATTAAGGAATGACCCACAGTATGTTGCCAGTGATTCATATCCCAAATTTTATTTTAAAACAGTAACACCTAAACCTGTTAAAGTCTATGTGTTAAAACATGATCCAAGACCTCATATTGGACATGATGGAATTGATTTTAGACTTATTAGATTGGGGATTGATATACTGGCCCAGTCCCTAGCAACTCTGTTTAACTTTTCACTATACTTTGGAGTCTTTCCTAATCAATGGAAACTGGCAATTATATAGCCTATTTTTAAAAGTGGTAGTTCAATATGTATCTCAAATTATCACCCAATTTCATTGTTGTCACCTCTTTCAAAGATTTCAGAAAGAATTATTTTTGATCAAACAATTGACTATTCAGAAAAATATAATTTGCTCTCCAATTCCCAGCATGGTTTTAAATCTAAACATAACACAGAGATGGCCTTGGTGGGATTCAACAGCTTCATACAGGGTGCCCTTGATAGGGGCACTCTTTTGTGGCAGTGTTTGAGGATCTCACCAAGATCTTTGACCTTGTTGATCATGGTCTGTTGCTGGGTTCTTTATTTAACTTACATTTTTCAAAAGATGTTTCAAAATGGTATTCAAACAATTTAAATAAAAGAGTACACAGAACTGAAATTGATGGTGACGTATTACAATCTAAGACTATCAAATATGGGGTACCCCAAGGTTTTATTTTGGGTCCTCTTATATTTTCTCTTTACATGAATTCTGCATGTGACATTTGTCAAAAATCTTCTCTTTATGTGGGCAATGCTGTACTTTACAGCATGGGTGTTCAACCTAAGGATGCAGTTGATATAGTACAAAATGATGTTCTTTTATATTGAGAATGGATACTTTTAAAATGCATGGTGTTAAATGTTAAGAAAACCAAATCAATGATTTTCTCTGGATTACAAAAAAGGACAGAAGCTAGTGCTCCAATTGTTGATTTGAATGGTGAGACTGTTGAATTGGTTGACAACTTTACATACAGGTATTTGGGGATAATATTGGATTCTAGTCTCACGTTTGAACCTCACATCAATAATTTAATCATAATTATTCATGAAAGACTTAGAGCACTGTATAGAGTCAAGTAATTTTTAACTCCTGAGTCAAAAAAATACTAACTCACAGTTTTCTCTTCAGTGTTTTGGATTATGGCCTTACAATTTACACTACTGCAAGCGAGAGAATCTTATCCAAATTAAAGATTACATGCAACTGCGCCCTTAGGTTTTTAACTGATTTATCTTCCAGAACACATCATTATGATCTTTTAAAAATCTCTAAATGTCCCTCATTGGATGTCAGGATTAACAGCTTTCTTCCAACTTCCATTCAGGCATTATTTCCATGATGTATAAATGCTTTAGCGACTAGATCCCAAAGCAAATTTGTTTTTCGACTACCACTTTTTAAAGAAGTTATAGGACAGAAATCATTGCAATATAGGGCCCCACTTGTCTTTAATTCATTACCAGCTACCATTTCCAATTGTTCCACTGTCCTAACTTTCAATTCAATTTTATTTTTATGCTGGAAGGTATGTGAGCAAAAATGTCCATTTTCACAAACGTTCAGTGGTATAAAAATTTGATAATACAGAGAAAAAGTTAAAAAAAAAATTTGCAAAATTTGGTGGTATTTGCAATAGGAGCAGTGTATATGACAGGATCATCTAGAATAGAAGAAAATGCAGAGCACAAAACAACAGAGCCAATATACAGATATTTATAAACTTTAAGGTAACTCACGGGTTGATGAACATTCGGGGGGGTGGGTTACCTACCAGGGCAGACACAGGTGGTGGATTGGAGGAGGTGATCCTTGAGTGAGGTGGTGAATGAGCCAATTCAATTACAGGCCTGAAGTTCAGGGGGCAGTTTATTGTAAAACTTAGGGCCCTTGTACAGTAAGTGATCAGTTCTGTGCATGCTCGGTGTGGTAAAAGGGGTGTCAAAGATATGACAGAGGGCCCCTCTAGTACTGAGCTTGGGAACCGATAAGGGTAAAAAGGAGTTAACACTGATCAGCAGTAGGTTACAGTGGACTTCATGTAGGAAACACAGCATTTTAAGTTGGAAACTGCCTTCAAGGGTGAGCCAGTTGAGGGAGGCATAGAGCGTACAGTGATGGGTCATCCAGGGGAGGCTGGTCATGAAACTTGCAATATTATTGTATGTAGTCCTGAGTCTGGAGAAAAGGGTGTATGTGCTGGGGGGAGTAGACAATTGAGTCATAATCAAGGAGGGGCAGGAGAAGGGAGATGGTGAGGTGTAGTCTGGAGATGGGGATAAGGAACTTTCTGATTCGGTATAAGAGACCTAGCCTCATATGGATTTTCTTGATGAGTTTGATAATATGGATATTGTAGGTCAGGTGAGGGTCTAAATACAGTCCAAGGTATTTCAAAAATAGATTTAAATCATGGCTTGATACCACCAATGACTGTACTTGTAATTTAACTTAAATGTAAGCTTTAATCAAGTGTGCTTTTAACTAATATATTTCATTAATTGTTGTGAAGTTGTGTGTATTGGTATGTTTATTTGTAACTTGTTCTTTATGTAAAACTTCTCACTTGTGAAAATGGACAGCAATGCTCATCTTGCTTACAAGTATAAAAAATAAAAATAAAATAAAATAGATGACTCTGTTCAGTGTTCTTACCCATGTCATAGGAAATGACCCTAAGCTGGAGAAAATTCAGTGACAGTAGAGGAGAGAGGGAATAAGAGAAAGCGAGAGAGGGGGAGAGATAAAGAGAGAGAGAGAGAGAGTGAGAGAGAGACTGCACATGCATATATTATCTGGCACACACAAAATGGATTAGGGTTAGTTCATTACATTGTCCATGATTGGCTTTAGCTGCTGCACACCCAATATGAATCAATGTGAATGGAAGATTAGCTCAAAACACCCCCATGCCGAAAAATGAGAGAGGGAGGGAAGGAAAGTTCAAGCCTGTGGAACCGGGGCTGTGTACAAGCAGCAGGTTTACTCTATTGCAGCAGGAGGTATTCCAATCTGCACACTTGAGGGAAGAAGGGACTAGCATGCCTAACAGTCAGGTACTGCCACACAGCATGCCAGGTGGCAGGCCAGGCCCCAAAGGTGACAAGAGGAGGTGCATATCGGGGGGATTCAGGGGCACTGAGTGAAAACTGTATCTTATATCAGATGGTAAAGAGGTGGTCTGCTGATTCCCTGGGGTGACAGCAGACAGACTTATTGCCAGGTGGTGGAAGTCAAAGGGAAGGATAGATCTAATTGTGCATGTGGGCATGAATGACCTGAGTGGGCAGAGCACCACAACAGGTAAAAGTCCATGCTCTGGGGAAGGTAGCGAAGGAGAGCAGGGGCAGTAACTTTCTCCAGGATGCTACTGCAGCTATGAATGAAAGCAAGGGAAATGTTGCTTGTGTTCCAATTCTGTGCATAGCTGAAGGGGTGATGCAGAGAGGAGATACTTCAGTTTTTTGGGACTGAGGTTTGACCTGGAGGGCTGAAGGCTGTTCAAAGGGGATGGCTGGCATCCCAATAAGGCAGCATTAAGGTAAGGCACACACCCTATGCCTGTTGCTGCTGGCAAAGTTTTTTTTAATTTTGTTTGCCTTGTGAAGAAAAAACAAGATGGCAGCAGCACGAAAAAAGATTCCCCATTTGTAACAAAGGATTACCCACTTGCAACAAAGAATCTTTTCTCAAGGCTCATATCTAACTGGAAAGTGAAATTCCCATAGGAAATAATGTGAAATTTAAAATTTAATAACTTTGGAATGGATTAACATTTTTTTCACCAAACCATCAAAAGGCATATCTGTGACCTAAGACCTATATACATTAAAAATTTCAGACCAAAATCCCAAGCAATTCTTTGCAGTGGAGTGACAAAGAAATGAAAAAAAAAGGTAATTTTCACATTTCTTTACAGTCCGTATCTCCACACCCACACATCTGACCAGAACAAAACTTGTACATCAAGAGATCTTTAGTCCCGGTGATGCATGCTTAAGTTCATGTTAATCAGTTGAACAGTTGTGAAGTTATTGAAGGGCAAAACTTTGAGATTAACATAGACGTGACCATTCAATCCTAACTATAGAGGTGTGACCGCACCCCTATTATGTTGTTAATGATGGTCATATAACTGTATAAACTTTCGTAACATCTGAATATAAAAAAAAAGAAGAAAAATTGGGGAAGGTAGTGAAGACTACCTTTAGGCAGCAAAGGTAGCTAGTAGTAAAGTCAGGGGGCCAAGGCAGAGTCACAACTCCAGATAGTAATGGGTTAAATTAAGGGGGAAAAGGCATGCTTCAGATAATTCCAGGAAAAGGAAAAGGTCAAAAAGGGAATAGTGAATCTTCAGAAAGAGGAAGTGGAACAAAGGATAAAATCATTTTTAATAATTTTCTTCAGTATTTACTAGTAAGAAAGATGATCCACTGCTGGACTATGGGGTAAGGAGGGCAAGGGGAGAGACAGGTTCAAAAGCAGCATGAGCTAAATAATGAGGAAAAGGGTGCTGGGAAAGCTAAAAGGCTTAAAAGTAGATAAATGTATGGGACCTGACAGCTGGCAGCACTGGATGCTCAAGGAGTCTGATGAAGAGATTACAGTGCCACTTGCAGACATATTCATCTGCTTGCTGGGCACAGGGGTTGTTCCTATGGAGTGGAAAACAGCAGACATGGTCCCTCTGCACAGGAAAGGAAGGAAAGATGACCCAGGGAATTATAAGCCAGTTAACTGGACATCTGTAATGAGCAAGGTAATGCAGTCCATACTGTGGGAAGAACAAGTGGACTTTCTGTAGGGAAATGGGCTACAGGACCCAAGGCTGTATGGGTTCAGAAGGGGAAGGCCTTTCCAGATGAATCTAATTGATGTCTTTGAATGGGCAATCAGGGCAGTTGATAAGAGACAGGCAGTTGTATTAGTGTGCTTAGATTTCAGCAAAGCCTTTGACTCAGTCCCACATAGGAGACTGTTCAAGAAGCTAAAGGACTTAGGGGTGGAGAAAAAATAAGTGGCTTGAGTGGAAAGCTGGCTGATGGGAAGGATACAAAGGGTTAAAGAAAATGGGAAGTATTCAGACATAAGGGAAGTTACAACTGGAATGGAGCAGAAACATAGAAACATTGGCAATGACAACTGAAAAAAGCCAAGGTCCATCCAATCTGCCTGACCTCTCTGTTTAGCCCTGGAACCTCCTGTTCCTCAAGGGTTGCAGCCCTCCCCATCCCTTCTAGTCACCACCCTAATTCTGACACTCTGAGCAACCACTATACTCTACATTTTGTCCCAGCCGTGATTAATATCGCTAATGGTTTTTGCACCCGCCATCTCAACTGCAGCCTCTTCCTGGCTCCACCACCCTTTATAAAAGATAGTACTTTCTTATATCCCTTCTGAACCTCCAACCTGTTAGCTTCCACTCATGACTATGTGACTGCAAGCTAGTATTTAAGTTAAATAGTTCATCTATTTATTGCTTTTAGGAATTTGAAGGTCTCTATCATATTCCCCCTCTCCCTTCTGCTCTCCAGGAAGTACTGTACATGTTTAGTGCCTTGAGATGCTCCTCCTGAATCATTTTTGTTTCCCTTCACTGCACTGTCTCCAGTCTATCGCTATCCTTCCTGATATGAGGACTCCAGAACTTGACACAGTACTGCAGGTGTGACCTCACCAATGATCTATATGGGGGAAATATTACCTCTCTTTTTCTGCTATCAGTACCCCTCCTGATAAATCAAGTTTCCTATTTGCTTTGCTGTAAGCCTTGTTACACTGACTTGATTGCTTTAGGGAGTTGCTAATGATAATTCCAAGGACTCATTCCACAGCTCTGGTACTAAGTCTCACCCCTCCTGTCCAGTACTCTGTCCTGAGGTTCTTGTTCCCTAGGTGTATAATCTTGCACTTTTTGGTGTTAAATTTCAACTGCCAAACCACTGACCACTTCTCCAGCTTTTGCAAGTCTTTCTGCACTTTATTCTCTCATCATTATCCACCCTCCCACAGAACTTGGTTTCATCTGCAGTGAGACACAACCTGCCCTGGACTCCCTCACCAATGTCTCTGATGAACATGTTGAAGAGGACTGTACCCAGTATAGATGCCTGTGGAACCCTGCTCATGACCTTCCTCTCTTCTGACTTAACCCTGTTGACAACTACCCTTTGTTGCCTCCCCCCTTTTGCCAATTACCTACCAAGTTTACTATGACCTTAGCCACACTGAGATCCTCCTTCTTCTTCAGCAAGCATCTTTAAGGCACTGAGTCAAAAGCCTTGCTGAAGTCGAAGTACTGTAGAATAAATTCACAGTGTGGCCCCTATCCAACTCTCTCATCACCTAGACAAAGAAAATTATCAGGTTAGTCTGACAAAATATCCCTGCCAAAAATCTGTGCTGTTTACTGTCCTGGAGACCATTGTTCTCCAAGTGGTCCTTGAGGCCCTCTTTGACCAATGGCTCTATCATTTACACTACAATAGCGCTTAAGACTGACAGGTCTTTAATTCCATGCTCATTTCTTGTCTCTTCCCCCATGGAGTGGAACTACATCCACTGTCCTCCAATCCCTCAGAACTACCCGTATCCTTAGAGAACTATTGAGTAGACTTACCAGAGGATTAGCCAGTCCTGCCGCCAATGTCCTGAGTATCTTCAGATGCAGCCCTTCTGGTCTTGGGGCCTTATCAATCTTTATGGCTTCCAATCATTTCAGGACCTTTTTGCTAGTAAATATTGGCTGCCTCATCTCCGTGACCCCTTTAGTGGCCACTTTGTTGCCACTCTCTGGCAAGGGCCAACTGTCCTCCTTAGTGAAGACTGAGAAAAGCAGTTGTTAAGGATGGCAGCCTCTTGCCCATCTGCTTCAATCACCCTCTCCACCTCAGTTAGCCTTACAATACCCCATCATTTCTTTCTTTTTTCACTAAGCTACATGAAGAAATGTTTTTCTTCACTCTTGACCCCCCTCCACAATATGCAGCTCTGTGTCTGTTTTTGCCTCCCTAACTGCCCTCTTTGCCATCCCTATTTTTCAGCAAATATTCTCCATGTTCTTTCTCCCCCTGCTTTTCTTTAAATTTGTATAAGGCCTTTTTCTTGCTCCTCACTGCTTCTCTGACCCTTGCTGAGAACCATAACAGCCTGTTGAACTTGTTATTTTGGTTACTGTTCTTGTGCATTCTTTAGATGCCCCAAGAATGGCTCCCTTAGTTGCCCCCATATCTCTTCCATCCCATCTATGTTGTCCACCCCTAATAACTTATCCCTGACCAGCTTCTTCAGCCTATTGAAGTCTACCCTTCTTATATTAAGGATATCATCTCTTGATTGCTGTTTCCAGACTTGAGCGCTAGTTCAAACCAAATAGAGTTATGGTCACTATTCCCTACTGGCTCCTCTACTACAACAGCTTTGAATACCTCTGAGTTGGTGAGCACCACATTGAGAATTGCAGTCTGCCTGGTGGATTACTTAACTAGCTGTACCAGCAGATAATCCTGGAATGCATCCAGAAAGACCTGCCCTCTAGTACTCATTGCCACTGGAATGTCCCAGTCGATGTCTGGCAGGTTCAGATGATCCAACACTACCACTACTTTCACCTTAGCTACTCTCTTTCCAGTTGTTCCCTGTCCTGTCTGTCTCTCTCCTTCCCTTGCCCTGGCAATCTATGGATCACCCCAAGCACATTTTCTTGCCCAAGCCTGCCGTGAGTTGCACTCACAGTAACTCAGTCACATCATTACTACCCCTGATGCACCCATCCTCTGCCGCCTCAATTCCCTCCTTGACAAATATGGCTACTCCTCCCCCTCTACCTGTTCCTTTATTCCTCCTGAACATTAACTACCCAGGGACCATCAGTTCCCAGTCGTTATTTTCCAAAGCCCATGTTGCCATTATTGGTGCAAGGTACCACATGGATCAGTGCTGAGAACTGTCCTTTACAATGTGTTCATTTGCAGCATAGGGGATGGCATTAAGGTCAAGGTCTGCCTCTTCATTGGTGACAAGGATCTGCACAAAGATTGATGAGGAGAAAGGGATAAGGGAACTCAGAGAGAATCTGGGCAGGTTGGGGAGCTGGTTGAAAATCTGACAGCTGTGCTTCATTGCAAAGAAATGTGAGGTGATACACATTTAGAAAAGGAAGCCCAGGGCACAGTATGAATTGGGGGTGGTGGTATTGAAAAGAATCATGGAGGGAAAACAACCTTGAGGTCATGATATCAGAGAGCCTAAAATGCACAGCACACCATTGTGGAGCTCTGGCAAAGACAAACAGGATGCTGGGATGTACAGTACAGGGAAGGGATAAGCAGCAGAAATCAGAAGGTGATCCTCCCACTGTACATGTCATTGGTGAAACCTCATCTGGAATACCATGTAAAACACAGGCATACACTCCTTATAAAAGACTACAGCAAAGTGGAAGTAGTACAGTACAGGGCAACCAAGATGGTCCAGGAACTAGAGGGAAAGCCATAAGAGGAGAAGCTGCAGAACTTGGGCATGTACAACCTCAAGAACAGAAGGGAAAGGGGTAACATGATTGAAACATACAAGTACCTGCCTGAAATAAACAGGGAGGATGTTGGGTGATAACATCAAGATTTATCAATGAAACAGTTTTAATGAAGATAAAGACATGTTTTACGAAATCAGTTGTGGGTACTGAACAGGTCTGATGATCATAATCAAGCACTGGAGTTCTTCTTAGAAACATGTAATAATCTTACATACAAATCACCAGTAAAAATGAAACAAATTAAAAATGTATCTAACAAATACTTGAATAGAGAAGTAATAAAAACCAGGGATGCTATATGGGTAAAGTTTAAAGCATGAAACAAAATAGAAGATGGGGCACAGCATGCAGAACAGCAAAATGGATTTAAAAGATTAATAAGGGGGTGCCAGAGAGCCATCTTCCAGGTTGGACTTACTCCTGCAATCTCCACCACTTGAGGAGGCAATTTCATTAAAAAATCTATCTTTAAAGGTTCTATACTCAAAAAAGAACGACAGCCCTGGGTGCAGCACTCCTGGATCCCGACGCTACCAAACTTGTTGAGGTTCCAGATACAGATGATCTGCAAAGCTCTTAGAAAGATTCGATGGTGCACATCAGTGGAAATGCAGGTCCCACAGGTACCAACAGGCCGGGGCATCTAATAGCCCAACTAGAGGCACCATGGCAGATTATTCTTGAGTCCATGCTGGTCATGGACTCCAAGCTGCAGTCAATGCTGCAGAGACTGGCGTGCCAAGTGGATTACATGAAAGCATCAACTAGCTCATTGGGAGGATGCTCGGAGGTCAAGGGGATTGAGCTTGCACTGGGGACATGCTTTGTGGAGCCTTTCCTATCATCTGATGCCATACCTGTAATTGAGGGTCACTGGAACCATGCAGCAACTTCCACGGAGGTATACAGTCCCCCAAGCAGATGCATAGCAGCCTTTACTGCAGCAACGGACCGGATGGTTCATCACATGACCACACATCAACTGAGCCCTATGGTGGTAAAGCCAGAGGATTTTGGAACCTGCAAAGGGACTGTTGTGGTTGATGGAGTGTTTTGTCACTTGGAGCTTGGCGGGGTTAATGCCGTTTGGAGTCCTGAGCTCTCTGATGGAAACTACACAATTTCTTTCTACATTTTGTATTTCACTAAGCACCAAAAAACAGATGGTGAATCTGTTGCTCTGTGGGGCACACGAACAGTGAGTTTTCAACTGAGTCAGGACACTGAAAATTAAACGTTTAATTTGCTTCTTGGACTCTTAATGTTTATAATGTTCTGGTGTTGGGATTCTTAGGGAGGTGATCAGTTTGTATTGCCTTCCAATGAGCTTACTAATTACTCTGGGTAGCACAATGAAAGGGAGTGTGTATTTAAAATTATATTTTGGGGAAGTGGTAATATTGCCAAGAGGTGGTCATGGGGCCACCATTTGGTATCCTTCTATCTAGTGCTTTATATCAGAATGTTTCTGAGCTTAGTAAGTATCTACTGCTGTTATCCAAGAGCTGTACAAGTTCTAGTTACAAGTTTACTGTACTAGTACCATATTATGTAAGAACTGTTTGCTATCCATGTCGGGGAAGACTGCTTGAAGGGTCACTACTATTTTGTGTATACTCTCTAGTCATGCAACAAGTTTAAACAGCAATCTCAGGATTGTGTTAATATTTTATGTTAATTATCCCTATTAAACACACCTTACACCGCTGAAGAGGCTGGCAATTTCTGGGAGACTTTTTGGAACTTACAGGGCTTTTTGTCCAGGACTATCCCCTACTCCTATTGTACCAGATTACATGGGTAACATCATGTGTATATCAACAATCTGTAATTGTGAAATATGTTTCCTATACCCTGTATGAGATTGTGGATGTTAATTGTCTGCTTACACAAAAAATTAATAAACATAAAGTTAAAAAAAAGATTAATAAAATAGGCAAAGGTTGATTTCTATAGAAATTAAGAATAGAACAATTTTCTTTTTGCAATGAAGTAAACTTTATTAAGATTTTAACAAGAAGAATACTCAGAAAGAACATGAACAGTAAACAACTGAACAATTTTAAAAATAAGAAAATTTTTAGAAAGGGTTAGACTTACATAAGCCTACAAGACTACAACTATAAGCCCAAAAAATAAAAGTGAGACAAACAGCGTAATTAAGGGAGACCTAAAATTAACTGAAAGTCTAGACATAGCAAATGTTCTAAACTTAACCTTTTACTGATTTGCTCAGTATGTAAAAGGGCTGCCAAGTATTGAGAATAACAGGGAACATTTTAACTATTTGAGACCATTGTTCTATTTTACAGTAGATGTATAAGGGAGCCAATCCAAAAACAGCTGTCAGAATTGGATGAAACATAGAATGTGATGGCAGATAAGGGCCACAGGGCCTACCCAGTCTGTAATTTTTTTAACCTTTATTTTTCGCTACAGACCCTACTTGATCTATGGCACAATCTCTTCCCACACCCTGTCCTTACCCCTACAATTTCCTTGTGGCTGCCCCAAGGCATTTCTGAACCCCACCACTGCTTTTGCCACCACTTCCTCTGCCGGATGGCTGTTCCAGGTATGCGCCACCCTTTCTGTGAAGAAGTATTTTGTCACATATCTCCTGAATTTATTCCCCTCCAGCTTCATAGCATGCCTCCTTTTCTAGAGCACATTTTTCTCTGAAAAAACACCCTCATGTACCTTATTAGCCCTAATGAGGTATTTAAAGGTCTCTATCATATCCCTCCCTCTCTCAAGGTTGTACATATTTAGCTTCTTTAACCGCTCCTCGTGTGGCTTTTTATGCACACCCTGCACCCTTTTGGTAGCCTTCCTCTGGACCACCCCCACTATACCTATGTCCTTCTTGAGATATGATCTCCAGAACTGTACACAGTATGCACTCAAGGTGGGTTTTACCAGCTACCTATATAGGTGTAGCCCCACCTCCCTCTTCCTGCTGGTGATACACCTTCTGATGCACCCCAGCATCCCACTAGCCCATACAACTGCCTTGTCACACTGTCTTGCCATCTTTAGGTTGCCTGATATGATTACATGTAGGTCTCTATCCTTCTTGGTCTTTATCAGTATCACTCTCCCTTTTTTGTACTCTGCTTCCAGGTTTCTATAGCCCAAGTGCATTATTTTACACTTTTATTGTATTAAAACCTGGTTGCCATATTCTTGACAACTCTTCCAGTCTTTTCAGATCCCTGCCCATCATTTCCAACCCCCTCTCTCGAGTATCTGCTCTGTTGTAGATCTTGGTGTCATCTGCAAAGAGGCAGAACTTCCCTTCCAGTTCTTCAGCTATGTCACTTATGAAGACATTGAAGAGGACTGGTCCCAGCACTGATCCCTAAAGTACCCCACTGGTCACCCTCCCTTCCTCAGAGTGAACTCCATATACCACTATCCTCTATGTCCTACCCCCTAACCAGTTTCTTACTCAGTTTGCCACCTTATTACTCACCCCCAAGTTACCTAACTAAAACAGTATACTGCAGCATTTCTACATTGATGAGTAAGACATCTGTTCACTTGATGGAACTCAAGGTTAATTGGCAATGTCAATGGTCCTGTTCCATGGTTGTTTCTTAAGATGATTATTTAGGCTGTATATTGTGTTGATGTGTCTAAGTCTTTTATGTAGGCTGCCATCAGTTAGTTTAACAGAAAGGTAGACTTACACAGCTGATTAGAAAATCCAATTATGGACAGCATTTGAAGTTCAGTACCAAACCTTTTTTTCTGGGCCGTGCACAGTAACCCTGACTATATAATTTTTGCTGCCCAATTTATGAGGTGCAGTGTGCTCTCTTTAGTTGGCTGTACATCCAGAGCAACGATATCAGCTCTGCAGAGTATCAACTATCTCCTTGGCACCTGATGTGTAATAACAGTATAAGCTGCAAGAGCATCTGGCTCAGTTTCAGTTGTTCCCAGCAGATTGTCATTAGTGCAATTGTCAAGTTTAGCTTTGGACACTGAAGCATCAAATGAAACAAGTGATGTGGTTTTCAAATGTGTGACCATTTTATCTTTCAGATGACAGCAGAGGAAATCTTTGAGAACTCAAGAATGGTGACAGGCATCATGCATCAACTACTCATAGCAAACAGTGCTTTATTGTATATCTGAGGTTTCCTAGTCAGTTCTGACCTTCATTACAGGTAAATATTTTATATGTGTAAACTGTAACTGCATTTGAAGTTCATATAAGTGCACTGTTGTAAATATGAGGATTTGCACTAAGATTTATTGCCACCAGCCATGACACTATAGCCATCCCACTCATAGAAAAAAAGGCAAAATTCATCCTAAACAAAGTACAGGTACCAGTCCCTCTTTTCCCCTTCCACCAAGCCCCCCCCCACTCCTACCCTTAGGCAAAATCTCTCAGACATCTCAGAACCTATGGCTGTTGCAGACTGCTTAAGCTCCCATTTCACGTCCTGCGCTGCAATGGTCCAAGCGGCCCCAATGATGCCTATGAAGCTCTCCATTTGACCCCCCCCTCCCTGGATGACACCGGCCCACCTGCTCTTTCTGTTTCTCCTTCTTCTTCTCCTCCAGCTCCATCCCATTCTACCCTCTTCTTCTTCACCCATATCTCCTCTGCTGCTGCCTTACAAGCCCTTTAGTCCATTAACCCTGCCAAAGGCTCCTTTCCAGACAGCCTGGACCCTAAGCTCCCTCTCTCTGTCTGCTCCTGCTATCACCTATCCTATATTCCTCTTGCTAAACCTCTCCTTTGTCTCTTCCACTGTCCTTACAACTTGGAAACATGCTACTGTTCTACCTCTCCTTAAAGGGGGAGATCCTTCCTCCCCTAGCAACTACCGCCCTATCTCTCTCCTTCCTACTCTGGCTAAGCTCCAGGAGCACATAGTACTTGAACAACTCTCCTCCTACCTTACTGACTCCTCCTTTGTCACTCCATTACAATCTGGCTTTAGAAAACATCACTCAACCACCACTTCCCTGTTACAGCTGACTGACACTATCGCCACGGGCATGGACAATGGCCTCATAACCTCAGCTATTTTTACTGACCTGGCCAAGGCCTTTGTTATGGTCTCCCACTCAATACTCCTGTCCTGCCTCAGGTCCGATGGTCTCTCCCCTAATGCCACTGATTGGTTCAAGTCCTATCTGTCAAGCAGATCACAATCTGTCCATATGGCAGGTACCATCTCTGCACCCCTCCCCATTACCATGGGAGTCCCTCAGGGATTGGAACTTGGGCCACTCCTTTTTTCAATCTTCTTCAATGATCTCCCTCAGTTTTGCATATTGACTAACATACAGATATATGCCGACAACATTGTACTGTTCACAACTGGCAAATCAGTCCCTGATGTCACCGCCAGGCTCCAGCTGGATTTCAACAATGTACACTGGCTAAGTGAGCACCACCTCTTCCTAAACTCAAAGAAAACAGTCTCCATGACTTTCAGTACTAGGCAGAGATTGGCAAGGCTCCCCTCCTTACCCACCTTTTACACCATTGATGGGACTGTATTAGAAGACACCTCTTCCTTCCGCTACCTCGGATAGGTGCCTAAACTTCTCCATCCACATTGATGCCATTCTAAAGAAACACTGGCCTAAGCTAGGGGCCCTCAAGCATAACAGGAGTAGTATCCCTCATCCGGCTAGGCGCAAACTGGTACATAAAATGATACTTCCAACTTTTAACTATTGTGACGTTGTTTACAGAGCTGCCTTCAATCCTCCTTACCCAGGTTGGAACCTCTCTTTAACTCCTGCCAGTTTGTCTTGGATGCCCCTGCTCTGAAACACCACTGCACTCTCTTCCACTCTTTAAATTTTCCCTCACTTGCTGACATGAGAACCTTGCATGTGGCAAAATCTACCTCAAAATTCTGGTAAGGCTCACTTCCCCTTTACCTCTCCACCTCCTTATTTGCCCCTCACCCCTCCAAATACACCCTCCGATCTGATGACTCTCATTCTTTGAATATACCATACAGAAATTCTACATCTGGCCAAATGGCATTCTCTCATCGCCTACCTAAGCTCTGGAATCAACTACCGACCCAAATCCTCCACTTCTCTTCAGCCTATTCTCTCTCTCTACATCCCTAACAAACTACCTAGTGATGAACTGCAACTGCACCTAGCTCCTCTGGGCCCCTGTCTAGCTGCTGGGCTATACCTCCTCCTTCCTCCAGCTGGGCCAAAAATGTCTCCCCTATCCTTACCCCTCTTGCAACCTAGCACTTTCTGCAACCTAGCACTTTCTGTTACCTCTCCTTCCTGAGTACCTAATCACTATACCTCCTGCCAGTCTCCCTCTATGTATCCCAGTCTAGAAATGTTATTAAGCAACTGATGGTTGTAATCCTGTACTGTCTGTCTATATGCTGTTAAGCTATTTCCTGATTTATGTATCCTGTTTTATTATTTAATGTTCCCACTCCCCTTCCCCCAGAACGTACCATAAGATGAACATTTGTTGCTCAGTGTAACTTTCCTGGTGAAATATTTCAATGAATAAATAAATTAATTAATTTTTGTTAGCAGTCCTGGAAAATGTAAACTTTGCTGTTTTAACTTGTCCGAGGGAAAAAGTTAACAGGCTGCTATCCGCAGCACAGTTTAATGCAATACTATAGATAACATAGGAATCAACACCAGTGCAATGCATACCAGCTGCTTTTCCCCCCACCCCATTGCAAGTAGTTCTCAGAGGGTAGCTGAATCCATACTCTATAAGCCTTTTCCTTACTGTCCAGTAAATGTGGGATTTTTACATCACAATAATAGAGTAAGTAAATCAGGGGCATAGCTACAAGGGTGCAGGGGTGCAGTGGCACCCGGGCCCATGAGGTTTGAGGGGCCCAAATCATAATTTTGATGTTTATTCAAAGCTGGGGAGGGGCCCTGTAACATCGCCTTGCACCCAGGCCCTCTGGGAATTTGCTACGCTACTGAAGTAAATAACAACTAAGCCACACATTATTCTACATCCTTATAGAAACAGAAAAATAGAAGTTGTTGGCAGATAAGGACAACTTGGGCCACCTAGTCTGCCCTAAATTCCTTACCTATCGTGCCACTTGAGATCCTACTTGGACTCTGGCTTACTCTCCCATCTTGCTTCTAAGATTCCCTTGAGTCTAGCCTATGCATTCTTAAATCCTGAGATCTTTCTAACCCCCACCACTTCTGCTGGGAGGCTGTTCCAAATGTCCACCACCCTCTCTGTGATGAAGTACTTCCTCACATTCCCTCTTAATATCCCCCCTCCAGCTTCATATTGTGACCCCTTATCCTTGAGCAACTTTTTCATTGGAAAATGCTCCCTTCCTGTACCTTGTTTATTCCTGTCAGGTATTTGCATATCTCTATCATATCCACCTCCCATTCCCTTCTTTCTTATAGGGAGTACATATTTAAATCCTTAAGCCTTTCTTCATAGTGCTTTTGATGCAGGCACTGCACCATTTTGTTTGCCCTCCTTTGTAGCACCTCCATCATTTCTGTATCATTTTGGAAATGGGGTCTTCAGAACTGTACACAATACTCAAGTTGGGGTCTCACCAGAGATCTATACAGGCATATTATTACCTCCCTACGTCTGCTGTTGATACCCCTCGCTATGCATCTGAGCATTCTGCTAGCCTTGCCCACTGCCTTGTCATACATTAAGCTTTTTCCCTGCTGTCCAGTAAATGTGGGATTTTTACATCACAATAATACAGCAAGTAAATAAAAACTAAGCCACACATTATTCTGCATCCTTATAGAAACATAGAAAAATTAAAGTTGTTGGCAGATATGGGCCACTTGGCCTACCTAGTCTGCCTTAATTCCCTACCTATCATGCCACTGGAGACCCTAGGTCTTAAATCCTGTGACCATTCTAGCCCCCAGCACTTCCACTGGGAGGCTGTTCCAAGTATCCGCCACCCTCTTCATGAAGAAGTACTTCTTCACATTTCCTCTTAGCATCCCCCATCTTCATATTATGACCCTTTATCCTTGAGTATGTTTTTCGTTAGAAATTGCATAATTCCTGCACCTTGTTTATTCCTGTCAGGTATTTGAATGTTTCTATAATATCCCCTCGTTCCCTCCTTTCTTCTAGCGTGTACATATTTAAATTCTTAAGCCTTTCTTTGTAAGGCTTCTGATGTAGGCCCAGCACCATTTTGGTTGCACTGCCTCCACCCTATTTGTGTCATTTCGGAGATGAGGCCTGCAGAATTGTACACAGTATTCAAGGAGGGGTCTCACCAGTGATCTATACAGGGGTATTATTATTACCTCCCTATTTTTGCTGTTGATACCCCTCCCTATGCATCAAAGCATTCTGCTAGCCTTTTGCACTGCCTTGTCACACTGCTTAGTTACCTTTAGGTCATCAAAAATGATACCCCAGGTCACTTTCCTGTTTTGTGACTGCTAATACTCCCCCCCCCCCGAGTTGGTACATTTCCCCCTGGTTTTTGTGCTCTAAGTACATAATTTTTCACCTTTTTACATTGAATCTTAGCAGCCAATCTCATGACCACTCTTCTAACTTCTTTAGATCCTCCCTCATTCTTTCAACACCCTCGGTGTGTCTCAGCTGGTGCAGATTTTTGTGTCGTCCATGAATAGGTATACCTTCCCCTCCAGTCCTTCTGCAATGTCTTTAATAAAGACATTGAAGAGGACTGGGCCTAATACTGACCCCTGCTGCACCCCACTAGTCACCCTGCCTTCTCCAGAGTGTACCCCGTTTACCACCACTCTTTGGATCCTACGCCAACTCTCCACCCATTTTACTGTTTTAGGACCTACTCCTAGGCTGCTCCGCTTACCAGCCTTCTATGTGGAATGATGTCAAAGGCCTTGCTGAAAGCCAGATAGGCCATGTCAATCACCCCTTCCTGGTTAACTTCCTTTGTTACCCAGTTAAAGAACTCATTCAGGTTTGTCTGGCAGGACCTCCCCCTGTGAATCTATGTTGCCTCAGATCCCGTAGACCACTGGTAGCAAGGTATTCTCCAATCCTTTCCTTCAGCAGTGATTACATTACTTTGAGCACTACCAAAGTCAGGCTGACCAGCCTGTAATTTCCTGCCTCCTCACCTCTCTAATCAGGCTAATGCATTAGTAACCATATTAGCTCTCAAAAGAGTTTGTTAAACACTGCTGCAGTCTGTTGTTGAGAAGCCACACTAAATACAATTAATAAAAAATATTTAAAATGATTACATGGACAAATAATATTTCAACAGAGAAACTAAGGTTGTCGTGAATTCATACATGTTAAAATGGAACTGTGGAAAATGTCCCCTGCAAACCTGGACTGATACTCTAAAACAGTATGAGTGCCAGTGCTGCTGCTGTACAGTACTAGTCAAACTAAAACAAAAATACACCCAGTGATGCAAGTTATTGATAATAGATATGAATTTCCAAGTCTTAGTAAAGGTTGGATAGGCTTTAAGCAGGATCTGAATGAAAAAAGGCTTCAAATGCAATCTGGAAAGGCTATGGCAGTAAACCAAAAATGTGTGTTTCATTATTTTTTGACTTGCCAATGTGTTATAGCTTTTGCCTCATCCTGGAACATGGAGCTGATCAGCCAATGATCATGTAGGTTTCAGTCATTGTGGGGCCAAAACAGAAATCATTTAAAGGACAACTACTGAAGCAAAGAATTCACTGAGCCCACACTGGCAATAAAGTCAAGTGTTAAAGAAATCCAATCTTACATATTCACACATAATTCAATGCTTCATGGGTAATATATGAACATCACCATGTAGGGATTAAGGATAACTAGACATTAGACAAGGCACTAAGGGACCAGAAGGCCTCACAAAAAAGTTACAAAGGCTGTTAAGACTCATTAGTGTGTTGCAGCTGTAACTTCAGCCTTGGACACTAGGTTGACCAACCAAATGACCACGTAGCTTTGGGTCATGTGATCTCAACAGGAAAGCAATTTAAGGGACAAGAACCTCAATAAAGAAGTGTTGATACAATAGTTATATGGAAAGCACCAAGGTTGTAAAGCGAAGTGCTAAAGAAACCCATGTAATGTAGGCATCAAGAGTAATATATGAAATTCCTCCTAAAAGAAGGCTGGCCAGGCATTAAGCAGGAATGTAAGGTACCAAAAGGCCTCAAACAATCTGTAAAGGCTGAACACAGACGTGTTTATCCTTATTGGGACTCAACAGTGTACTATAGCTGTGACGTTAGTCTTGGATATAGGGTTGACCAGCCAAATGAACACACAGTTTTCGTCTGTGAGGAGCCCAAAAGATGACAGTAGTATACATGACCAGAACCTCAATGCAAAGTCACTGAAACTATGGTTACGCTGACATTGCATTGACTGTATAGCCAAGTATTAAAGAATTTGCCAGACCACATTGTTAAAGTATCATTAGAAAAAATGGTAAAACATTCTGAATCTTGATTGACTGACAGCAGTCATAAGCTTGAATTTATTGGGCAATAGAGATCTCTAAAAAAGTGTCTGCACTGTTTCTGCATGAGGACAATTTTACATATAAAACTTATTCATTAAATGTTTTAAAATACTTTTTACTAAATTTTGTTACTGCAAAAGACCATTTGCTAAGTTCTAAAAGACATTTCAGGGTGTTGTATGTTAGGGATACTCGCACTTTGAGGGCCTGTAAGGCCCTCAAACTTAGGTGTCAGGCTTCACTACACATTGGATATGCTGGTATTGCCCATCATCCCACACCCTGTTGAATATTAATAAAATGGTGATACATGATGTGATATGAAGTACTACTATAGCCTACAACAAATGCAAACCCCCCTGGCCACTCTGTGCCAGACTAAATGCTGTTGTAGATCTCTCCCCCATTTCAAATTAATTGTGATGGAACTTAAAGCGATTGGGAACCAGTACTAAACTCTCATAAAAATTGAATAGCAAAGTCCTCAGACTTTCATCAGAGGATCCTGCCATTCGTTAACTTTGTGTTTGTAACAGTTTTTTTTTAATTATTTTATTTCTTTTACGAGCAGAAAGACTAGATCAGGTGATCTATTTTCAGCCACACATGGCTAAACTGCAGGGATTATCTCATAAAATGAGTTGGATAATATGTAGCACAAAAGCACAATACTGCAGTTTTCTTGGCATCAAGTGTATGTTAATGATGTTTCCATTATTATGACGTTTGTGTGTTGCAAAAGATGATTTCAGGATCCTGAAATCTAAAAACACAGCAAGAAGAGACAGTTACAAACACTTTTTGAGAAAAGTGCTCTCTTTTGTGTCTTGTCAGATTGTTATTCTGTTTACTCATGAAGTTCTGCTGAAAAGGATTTGTGATAGTGCAATGAGAAAACTGTTGAAACCTTCATCATACACTATAATAAGTCACATGGCTATATGTGGGAATCAAACCCAAGTCTGTAACTGCCTGGCACATTAACAGCTTGGTGCTCTGACCATTAGGGTATACTGCCAACAAGTGTTCTAACATGGAACATTCTAATACCATCCACGGCCTCCACTGCCCCCTTTTGCTCTAGGTTATACTGCCACCTAGTGATCTGGCAGGGTATTTACTAGTCCCCCGGCCCGCTCAATGTGCATCCCACATAGTGCATCAGTGTAACAGTCCCAATTTCCAACCCTTTAAACCAGTCGCTTAATTAATCATGGAGGAGCGTGAAACATTCCCGTCTCTTCCTGCTTGCTTACTGGCAGCAGATCGCTTCTTCCTTATGTATACTGCTTCCTTGGCATCTATCATGAGAACGTCAGAAGCTTGCTGCCCAAAGTGGACCATCTTAGGACTTGGGTCTCACTGAACTCTCCAGACAACTTATGTGTCTCTGAGACTTGGCTATGATCCAGAATCTCAAACTCCATCGTGGACCTCCCTCGATACTCATTGTATAGGCAGGACACAAGGAAAAGAAGAGGTGGTGTCACGACATATGTAAACAAATCTCTCCTCTTCTCCACCATAATTCCAGCAGGTCTCCCCCTCTTCACATGATACTGCTCCTTAAACTGTCCTACCCATCCATTACACTGATCTTCATGGGGGTTTGCTATTTCTCCCCGAAAGTCCAGCCCTCTGCCGTAGTATCCACTCTAGGATCCCTCACCTCTCTCACCCAGGCTGGTGAACTGCTGCTTCCAGGCAAATGACATAAATTGGCTCTCTGTACATTCCCAATCCATTACCCAGGAAACTGAGGCCCTAATCCTTGACCAGCTAATATCTGAACCAACTATGCTAACCCCCCCACTCTGCCAACCATTCCTTTTTTGACTGCATTTTAACGTCCCATCCCCTCACATACCCATCTGCTGGCACTCTACCCGATGCTTTCAATGATCTTTGCATGACATATTGCCATAGGAAATCTCACCTCCCAAACTCCCCCTCAAAGTATCCGTGGCTCCACCCACTCAGATCTCTCAACATCCAAGCCCTCTTGTCAGACCCATACCTGGCTGACTGCTCTGGTGTCTTCACAGCTCTAGACATGGACTCCACTCTTGCATCCTTCATCACAACCCTTCTTAGAATCTGGGATCTGCATGCCCCTCCCAAAAGTCTGCAGCTCCATCACACACACCTCCATTGGGTTACCTATAGCCTAATCGCCCTCTTCAAATCCAGAGACCAGGCTTGGTGCACTTTCAAAACCACTTCAAGCCAAACTGACATAGAAAAATACAAAGCATTAAGAAACACTTGCATAAAGGCAGTGCACTCTACAAAAGCTCACTTTTTCACAAAAACAACTAAATGACACCAGGACCTCACCTGCAGAATTCTGGAAAACCCTTAACTACCTCCTAGGTTCCTACTCCCCTACTTCCCCTACTTTCTGCAGCTCAGAAGACTCAGACCCTTCCTCTGTGGCCTCCTCTATCAATCTCTTCTTCACCACCTGTGCTTCTCCTCCAGGCCCCCCTTCCCCTTTCCCCATCTACCCTCCTCTCCCCTCTCTCTCTCTCCCTCCACCGATGGGTTCTCCCCCCCACTACAATAACAGAAGTACTCCAAACTCTAAAAACCCTAAATTCCCTCCAAATAGAGCCTAGATAGCCTTGATCCAAATCTGTTTAAGATCTCTACTCCAGCAATCGCCCCCTCCCTCGCCCACCTTTTTAATCTATCCATTGTACAATGTGCGGTCCCTAGGGCACAGAAACTGGCTAAGGTTATTTCACTGCACAAACCTCTCTGCCAGGTAGCTACAGGCCAGTCTTGCTTCTCCCCGCTCTCTCCAAAATCCAGGAGGAACTCATCTCTAAAAGACTAAGCTTCTTCCTGGATACCTCTAGCACTCTAAGCCCCTTCCACTCTGGTTTCAGGCACCTCCATTCCATCTCCTTCTATCTGCTCTGCCTCATGCATCACAAACCATATTTATTCTGTCATGGACAAGGGTCACCTCACCATGGCAATTTTCATTGAACTCGCTAAGGCATTTGGCTCAGTCTCCCACAGTCTCCTACTAAACAAATTAACTTCCATAGGACTCTTCTCCTCCTCTATGGACTGGTTTAGCTCATAATTCTCAGACAGATACCAATACGTATAACTAGGCCACTCCAAATCCCCCTTCCTCAATTGTGTTGGTGTCCCTCAGGGGTTAATTCTGGGCCCTACTCTTTTCTTGGTCTTTTTTTATGACCTTTCCTCTTCATGCTCACCTGTGCACATGCACTTGTATACCAATGACACTGTCATCTATACTTCAGGCCCCTCCCTCCAAGTGGTCCAGTCATCCCTGCAGGCTGCTTATGAGAACACCCTCAATTGGTTTGAGGCAGATCTCCTCAAGTGCAACACCAAAAAAACTGTTGCCATGGCTCTCAGCACCACCCAAAGGCTGGCCACACTCCCTTTCCCAACCTCCTTCTTTTCCTTGGATGGTACAAAAATAAAAATAGTGCAGTCTTTCAGATACCTAAGAGTCTGGTTGTACCCCAAGTTAGATTTCTCCCAGCACATTGACTCCATCCATTCCAAACTCCAGCCCAAAGTGGGAGCCTTGAATAGGATTAAGGATTGTCTCTCTCTTTCTCTCCCCAACCCATAAAGAGCTCATCACCAAACCAGTCCTCCCCATGACAGACTAAGCTGACATAGCCTATAGCACAACCCCCAATTGTCTCTTGCTAAACTAGACCCCTGTACAATGTCTTTTGTCACTTCACTTCCAAACTCCCCTTTCAAACTTACCTTTGCTCCCTTTACTCTGCCCTATCCCTCTCCTCTACTCTACTGTCTTGCAAATCGACACCTTGCTCAGTGTGCTACTTTTGTTGGCAAGTTCTGGTTCATGGCCCTCTCCCCCATCTCTCAAATCTTTTAGTCTCCTCATCAACTTCAGGCTACTGCCTCAGAACCCGCGATTTCCACAATTTCACTCTCCCTCATCCACACTCACAATCAGGCAGGGTTGCTTTCTCCTTCAGACTCCCTGATCTTTGGAATCATCTCCCCCCACTTGATCCACCTTATGACTACTCTAGACATGCTCAAAAAGCAATTAAAGTACCTCCCACCTACCCACTGCAACTGCTCCCCATCTACCCCTGAGTTCCTCTGCTCCTCCCTCCCGCTCCTCCTCCCCCTACCTTCTTTCCCACTTGGTACACTGTGCCCCCCTTATCTCTACTCCTCTGCATCTTTTCTGAGACCACACTACCTACCTTCCTTTAACTTCTCCTCAATCCTCCCTATGTGTTTTCCTGAGCTGTCCTAACTTTTTTCTTGTGTATACCTGGCATGCCTATGTATATATTTATTTTTACCTATGTATAATTGTTCACACTGTATTATACTGCTTATTGCACTTTGCATCTTCTAAATTTATGCTACTCCAAATATGTACCTTGTATGTATATTTACAGAGTTATATATTGTTCTGCTTTGTTCACCCAAAAGTTTTCAAAGTTTTGCTACTCTGACTATTGCATATCCCTTTACGATCTCCCCCCAGTCACACCTGGAAAGAGCCTTGGCTCAGTGTGCCTTTCCTGGTTGCTATTTTTTTTATAAATAAACATGTTAGGTATACTAAACCATGAAATGGACGCCAGATACTACAGATGGAAGAACGTGTGTTCTGCGAAAATATCTGGCTCATTTGTCTATTTAATTTTTTGTTTCCCTTTAAACATTTTAAAGTAATGAAGACAATGACTTATCAGGTCCACATGTGCATATGATTGTTGCTAAAGCTTGTATACCAACTGCATGCCAGCGAAAAAGACAAACATATGGACTGAATTCATCTGGAAGATAAAGACTCTGCATTTTTTTTACTAACACATAATTTAAAGGCTCAGGGTCAAACCCTGCAGAAATCAATGTAGATTTCATTGTTCATAGCATAATATACAATTTATTTATTTATTTGTTTTTGATAACTGGGTAGGTGTACTAGGCAGGACCTGCCTATTTTCAGGTACCACCCAGGAGAGAACAAAACAAGTACAGAGATCAGATCATCAGCTATGAGGACAACATCAACCTGATATACAAAGAAGTTTCAGGTACAATGGTGCAGGTACAGTTGTAATTATGAGACTAAGCTAAGCACCAATCTGTAAGACAAAACATATATAAGAAAATATGTGCAGTAATCAGGAGCAATCAACCAACAAAACAGTAGCAAGTAACATGGTTGTTTCAGTCAGGAACAGACCAATGGTGAGCATTGGCCAAGGTGCGATCAAGGTTAATTAAGTGCTAGAGGGGAAGTAAGGTCTACAGGTAATGGAAATAGGAAGGGAGAAAGTTAACACATACAGTCATCAAGGCAGGTGAGGTGGATGATCACAGCACATTTGAATGCGGCATGCGATTTGGTACACCTGATGTGTAGAGGAAGGGAGTTCCAGAGTTTGGGCACATAATGAGAAAACGATTGTTCCCCCATTTTAGTAAGGCAGGGGAGCACAGAGAGTAGGGCCAAGGCAGTGGACCAAAGTTGACGAGGTTGAGCCACAGGGGTGAGTATTCCAACAAGGGAGGCAGGCTGGGAAGATTGAATAATGTTGTCGACTAGGCAACCAAGGGCAAATACATGCTTGGGTGAGGGGGACAGCCATCATAGGTCCATGTATAAAGAGCATCGGTGGGCAAGGTGAGGGGCAGACAGAGTGAATCTGCAAATATTGTTGTATGTGACATCCCACTTTTGTAGGGTGCCCACTTGGCTCTGTCCAAAGATGGGCAGAGTATAGCAGAGTCTGGGTAGAAGGAGACCTTAAGCCACCAAGAACCTAGCTGCAGGGGTGAGGGAGTGTCAAACACAGTAGGCTAGACCCGCTTTAGCATTGACAGATTTACAGATGGTATTAACATGTAGATGGAAGTCAAGGGCTGGGTCAAGTGTTACCCCAAGGTATTTGAAAGATGGGGTTATGTGGACAGGGTACCCATCGAGAGAGACAATGTGTAGTGAGGCAGTAAAGGGGGAGCATTTCCTGCAAGAACTGAAAAGTGTGGCAGGTGTCTTGGCCACATTAAGGACCAGACGACTGGAAGAGAGCCATTTTTGGGTGAGGTGAAGGTCCGAGGAGAGGAGTGAGTTGATCTCAGTACTGAGCTGGGAGAGACATAGAGGACCAGATCATCGACATATACCAGGGTACAACAGTGAGAGGAGATGGTGGGCAGATTATTAATGAAACTAGAGAAGAACAGTGGTCCAATTATGGACCTATGGGGGACACCTGCAGCAATGAGAGCAGGGGAGGAGAGGACCTTGTGAAAATAGACCATTTGGGAGCAGTCATGCAGGTAGCTAGAAAACCAAGCAAGAGTAGACCTGGATACCTCACAGGAACTGAGATGTAGCAGGAGCAGGGAGTGGTCAACTGAGTCAAAAGCCTTAGAAAAATCAATGATGACTGCCCCAGTAAGTTGACCACGGTCCATGCCAGTTCTGATGTCATTAGCAAAGTGGGCTAGGGCAGTGGTGGTGCTATGGCTTGCATGAAAGCAATGTTGAGCTGGTGAGAGGAGGTTGTGTTTGAGTAGGAAGGTGGACAAGTGCTGGTGGATGAGTTTCTCCAGGATCTTGCTGAGCATGGGTAAAAGAGCTATAGGGCGGTAGTTCTCAGGGTTCCTGGGATCCCCTTTTTTAAAGATGGAAATGACTCTAGCCATCTTCCAGGAGCAGGGGACAGTGGAAGAACTAATGGAGAAGTTAAATAAGTGAGTGAGGGGCGTGGGCAGGAGGGAAGCACCAAGTGTGAAGATCCTAGGTTCCAACCCATCAGGACCCACACAGCCATGGGAAGAGATCTGTCTAAGGAGCTGTAGGACATCTTCTCTAGAGATGGGGGCAAGATCAAAGGGGGAAAGAGGAAGGATGGTTGCCAGCAGTGGGGTCGACCAGAGGGGAGGTAGGGCAGTTAAACTCTAGGAGGCAGGTGCAGAGGGAGTTACAGTAAGGTGGTTGGCAATGGTAGTGGGATTGTCACAGGAGGTGATGTCAATTAACATGTCCCAGGGGTTTTGGGAACAGGAGTTATCCATTACATGGTTAATTTGCGACCAGTAGGCTATGGGGTTCCCAAAGGTGACCTGCAGAAGTCCTCTGATGCAGCTACTCTTGGAAGAGTGAATTTCTTTTTTGCATTGATTGTGTGGGATGTGGTAGACCTAAAAGTCAGCACAAAGAGAAGAGGCTTTCCAGGTTGTCCAGAGCTTGTCTTGAGTTTTAATCAGCTGGAGAAGAGGGCGGTGTAGACACCTGGTGTGTGTGAGCCCCAGACCCGTGCCTAGTGGCAGGAATGTGTTTTCCATGAAGAGCAATTACAGTCTCTATGAAGTAGTTTGTGGGTAGGTCAAGGTTGCACGTATTAAACAGGGGTGACCAGTCAATCTGCCAAAGGTCATTTAGCAAGGCAGGTAGGATGAGGGCAGAGAAATCTGACATCATGATGACCCTGTAGGGGTAGGAGGGGGCAGGCATCCCACGTGCAGAGGACTGGGGAGTGGTCACTGATGGAGTCTGCCATGACAAGGACATTGGATACTCTGTCAGGTCTGTTTAAAAGGACCCAGTTGAGAAGCAAGAGCTGGATCCTGAGCTGGAGTGCCTAGTGGGTTTGGAGACTAGTTGAGCGAGGCTGGCCTTGCAAATCTGGGTGGCAAGGAGGGGGTAGTTATGGCCAAGCCAGTCCTGGTTGAAGACCCCAAGACAGATAGCCTTGCTGTTTTTTGTAGCTAGAGGTAGGAAGTTCAGGAACTCATTGAAGTCTTTTTTGCTGACTTTGGGGGGGAATGTAGACACAGATATCATGCAGCTTTTTGGCCCGACCAATAGTGATGAGAGAGTGAGGCACCTCACAGTACATAAACTGGGGGCACGGCAGAGGGGATAAGTTAAGATGAGTCTTGGAGTAGATGGCAAAGCCACCATCCATTTTAGAGGATGGTTGATTGGCACAGAACATGTTGTACCCAAGGATGGCACACAAGTAGTCAGGAAGTGAGGGTCTGAGCCAAGTTTCTGATATGCCAAGCAGGTCAGGTGCATTGTTTTCAGCCCATGCCTGATCCTCAAGGTGGTTGGCTACTAGGCTTGTAATTTTAATATGGGCAATTTTTAAGCCCCTCTCATGGGCAGCAGCCAGGTGGTGAGGGCGACTAGTAGTGGATATTAAGGTAGTAGGGCTTGGGTTGATCTCAATGTCACCAGAGAGGGATAGGGCAATAGTCGCAATCCAGGTCATTGCTAGGGCGAAAACCATGGAAACTTGTACAGCAGAGGGCTGTCTGGGTCTACAAAGATAATGTGCAAGGAGGCTGAGAGGTTTAGGACTAAGGTATACATGCCTGGCATGCCACTGGGAGGCACGCAGGAGAAGGTTAGAGAAGGTGAAATCCTCCTGTTCCACCAAAGAAGGGTGTGAAGTGTGTGATGGATGGGGGAAGGGGTGTAAGGATATCAAGAACAATGAAACAGCCCAGAGAAAACAGGACAGTGAGGAAGAGAGTAGGGAGAGACATGGCAGCCAGAAGGACAGCTGGGTGGGATAGAAATAAAAGGCGAGATTAAGAAGGAGGGCAGGGAGAATCCAGAAAGGAAGTGTGAGCAGGAATTAGAAGATAAACCAAGGCAGTCCCCCCTAATGTATATTATGGAGCAGCTGACAGAAAGCAGACTGAGGAAAGATTAGAAAAAGAAACACGGGCAAATTATTCCATTTGGAGGTGGGCAGGATAATGTTGCTAGTGGGCAATGAAGACAGGCTGTCAGAGTGAGGGTAGTCCTGAGAAGAGAGAAGCAATGTCACTGAGAGCATGTAGGCAGTATCAAGACAAAGGTAGGATGGCAGTGGAGATCAAGGGGACTGAGGGGGGAAGATACAAGAGCCTGAAGACACACCTCCACAGCAGGGAGGGACCTACCAGAGAGCAGGAGGTGGAGCTACCAAGCATTTAATCAAGATGGAGGAGACGGTGGCTGAGCAGGCCAAAGCTCTGATGAGTGCAGTTTTAGGATGTACAGCCCTCAGGAGCCTCTAACATAAAAGACTCAGCACAGTTTTAGAATCAGATTCAGCAGTTTAGGCTTAATGCTCACTGTAGTGTACTGTCTGCCCCGAGGGAAGAAACAAGCAGCCTGCAGCACCAGAATTAATTAAAATTGCAGAGGAAGGAATAAACCATGCAGCCCTCAGGAGTTTCTAAGAAAAAGACCCAGCACAGTTTTATTTTTTTTTTTTACTTTATATTTATTAATTTTCTGTATAAGCAGACAATTGCCATCCACAAAAACACATACAGGGCATAGGTAATGTTTACAATTCCAGAAATAACTGATATACACAATAGGTAGCCCTAGTATTCTGGTACAGCAGGATTGGGAGGTAATCCTGGACAATCAGTCCAATATAAAGAGTCCCAAAAATTAATTGAAAATTGCCAGCCTCTTCAGTGGTAAAAGGTATGTCCATTAGGGAGATTTCAATCCAAATCTTTAACACAAGCTGGAGATTGCTGTTTAAACCTGTTGCATGACGAGGGAGAAAAACACATTTAAGTAATGATTCCTTAAACAGGTAATCCCCCACATGAATATGGTAAATCACAGTAACTTTACTATTACTACACATTTTTAGATTAGCTATACATCCTACATTAGGCACGTTATGGAGAGATTCAAAATAGTGGTTTAAGCACCAGTGTATAGCAGGTACACCACAGAATCCAACATTTTCTCAAATATTTATACATTGACCTCCATCATGCTGTGCAAGATATAAAACCCCGTAATAAAATGGTGAACTCAGCATTTCACTTCCCTAGTAAAGTAGAACTAACACTATTTATTACTTTAAACATACAAAAATAAAAAAATCCAGCTGTATAGTCCAGACTTAACACAACAGAGCAACTCACTATTTCAAGTCCCTTCGAAAGTGTAAAGCATGGAATCAAAAGGAGCTCATTAAGCAACATGTCCTCTTTTAATATGCTTCAGCTCACAGATCACCTCTTGAAAGTCCATCAATTGCCTAGGCCCCACTTCTTCAGGACCCCAAAGTCAAACAGTAGGGAAGAAGTAATTCACCCAGAGACCACGAAGTCACATCCACTCCACAACCCAAAACTACTCCGTAGAGTAGACTTTGCAGACTGGATCGGGATACAGTGCCGCTTCTATTTCCTCAAGTTCCACAGCTCTGGCTGCCTTTTTGAATGCCGCATGTCTCCCGTAGCCAATGGTCTTGACCTGCAAGGTGCACTGATATGAAGCATTCACTGGACAGGCCGCATGATCAGCCCCAACATTTGGGACCTCCAAACATCTTCTCAGCATGCTGCAATCTGGATTCAGGATCCTCCAACCTCTTGGCTCTCCAATCACTGGAGCATCTTCTGGATCTTCAAGTCCATGGCCCGCATGGACTCCAGGATAACTTGCCAGGGTATTTCTTTTTTTTTTCAAATCAAAGTTTATTGGTTTTACACTACATAGAATAGATCCAGTATATATCAACTGTATCATACAATGAGTCAAAGGCAGAGCAATCCTATATACCTTGGAACTGTCCCCAGTCTGTCTAAGCCCTAAACCCCCACCCCCACACCCTAAGAGTACCCTTCTACCCAATTCAGCACAGTCTACTTCATCCATGTATTCCACAGACTCTGTTCCTAACATCCTAACCTTACATATTAAGAGTTAACAGTGTATGAAGAGGTTCCCATATCCTTTTATATCTGTCCACTCTGTTATTAAGACTAGCCACTGTCTTTTCCATTCTGAGGTTGGCAAGTAGCTCTTTCAACAATTCAGAATATGAGATATCCTGACTATCTTTCCAATGATGGAGAATGACCTTCTAAACTGAAAGGGATATCCACGCCATATGGTTTCTTCTGATGGTGATTGGAATCACAGCATAATCACCCAGAAGACACACCTCGGGGGTAAAAATATCCGATAATCCTAGCAAAGGGGTTCGACTTTTGCTGGATGCTCTCCCAGAGCGTTGAAACTTTGGCACAGGTCCAAAATATATGATACAGGGATCCCTCCACTTGATGACAATGAGAACAGGTGGGCAAAACAATAGGCCCATATTTATATATTTTTTGTGGAGTATCGTGTATATTATGTAAAATATGGAATTGAGTGACCCACAGCCTATCCTGAGTAATATATTTATGACAGTTATGCCATAACAATGTCCACCCTATTTCTTTCTGAGGAAAAAATAAATCCCAATACTTCTCAGGCACAAAAAAAATCGGATATACATAGTTATATAATACCTCATAGACGTTAGATACCGTATAAGCTGAGTTAGACATAAGGGTCAATTCTTCCAAAAAAATGTTAGTTCCCTTAGGAGGAGGTGTCACCCCAAATACCTCTACTAATAGATGCCTTAACTGAAATATCTTAAATGTACCCTTAGTAGGAATATTGAGAGTTTTTAAAATATCCGCAGTTGAGAACCATAAGTTCTCTTCTGTAACTAGATTGGAGAGCCTGGTATTGTGCAACTGGGGAAGCCAGTTGAGTGTGATTGGCTTGTTATCTATTTTTAAATTTGGGTTCCCCCTTATGGGTTGTAATAAGTCAAGAGTATGGTTATAGTTCATGTAGGCACATATCTGAGCATGTACCGTGACAGAAATAGCTATGCGGGTTACTTTTAAGCCTGGAGGAATGGCACTGGGATTAATATGAAACAAAGCAGCCAGAATTAAGCCATTTGCCTATATCAGAGACCACTCAATTTTTAACCAGACTGGCACAAATACCAAGGGATTCCCTTCTTCTACAAGTCCTAAGCACTTTATCTATTTAACACTGTGACTCGCCCAGTAAGAAAACATTAAGTTAGGGAGACGCAAACCTCCTCTCTCCTTAGGAGCCGCTAATTTATGGAACGCAATCCTAGGTTGCTTATTGGCCCAAATGAATTTGGTAATCAGACTATTAATTTTATGAAACCAGGCCATTGGCAACCAAATATTGAGTAAATACAGGGGATAGAAAATCCTAGGAAAAACATTCATTTTGATTAAATTGACCCGACCCCACAATGAAATAGCTAAACTGGACCACCTGTCTAAATCTGCTGCTATAATATTTACCAACCCATCTAAATTTAACTTTTGGAGCAAAGCCACTCTCCTGGTGATTTGAATCCCTAGGTATTTTAAAGAGTTTGGTGTCCAAGCCAGGCCCAAATCTGTGATGGAGAATTTAAGAACCTTGTGGTTAAGTGGGAAAACCAAGGTTTTATCAATATTTAATTTGTAATAAGCTAAATGGGAATATTCCTCAATGATAACTAACATAGGGGAGATGGATGCACTTGGATACCGTAACTGTAACAAGAGATCGTCAGCATAAGCCGAAACTTTGATATTATGCCCCTGAGCATTAATACCCTGAATCTTCGGGGAGAGATTTAAGCGGCGTATAAAATTAAATTAAAAAGCAAAGGGGATAGCGGACAGCCTTGTCTTGTACCCGAATGCAATGTAAAAAGTTTAGATACCGTCCCATTAGCCGTCACTCGAGCCGATGGAGTACTATAAAGGGCCCTAATCCAATTTATAAAATGTAAAGAAAACTTGTAAATCTTAAGAGCCGAAATTAAAAAGTTCCATTCGACCCTGTCGAATGCCTTCTCGGCATCCAGAGAGACCAAAACAGCTGGGAAAGTAGCATCTCTGGACACCGAAAGGACATGCAACAGGGTTTGAAGATGATCAATCAAAGAGTGATCCCACATGAACCCAACCTGTTCAGGTCCAATAAGGTCAGGCAAAACTAAAGCAAGGTGCTCAGCTAATAATTTAGACAATATCTTGATGTCCTGATTTATCAGGAAAATTGGGCGATAACTGGTAGTTAACTCTGGATTCTTATCCGGTTTCAAAATGAGAATTATCAGGGCCTCCCACAATGTATGATCAGTGTATGCTCCTGACAAAAGATACTGAAAGAGTGGGAGTAATAAAGGAATTAACTGGTTTTGAAAAACTTTATAAAAATTAGCTGAAAAGCCATTGGGACCGGGCAACTTATCAGAGCATAGACTACTAATAACTCTGAGGATTTCTTTAGAGGAAATCGGGGATATAAGTAGCTTCTGTTGAGAATCAGAGAGTGAAGGTAGACCTGAATCCTCTAAGTATGCCACTAACTCCTGATCTAATACTGAGTTTACCTTTGGGCTATACAGCTGTGCATAGTACTCCTTAAACTCATCAACTATCTCCACCGGAGATGTTTTTAAGGAACCATCAATGCGGGAACATATTAAGGAAATGTATCTATTAGCTTCTTGTTGCTTGACCCGAAGTACTAATAATCTCCCCACATTTTCTCCCTGGTCCAAATAATTTGTCTTCATTCTCAAAATTGCAAACTCTGCCTTATCCTCAGTATCTCATGGTAGGCATCTTTTAGTTTAATCAGATCCAGCTGAAGAGCTTCCAAAAAATCTTGAGAGAGCCTAACCTCAATTGCCCGAATCTGCACAAGTAATGTGTTTAATTCCCTTTCTTTCTCTTTTTTTCTTTGCGTAGCTAAGCTTATTAAAATTCCCCTAATATATGCTTTAAAGGCTCCCCATATTAAGTCTGGTTGAGATATAGAATGGAGGTTAGTTTCAATAAACTGCTCAATATTTCTACTAAGGATTTTTAGTATGTGGGGGTCTTTCAACATCTGATTATTAATTTTCCACCGGGTTGTTCTCTTGGGTAAAAAAACAAGGGCAATTTGACAGGTTACTAAGGAATGGTCAGAGGGGGGACCTGATTGTATAGAAGCACCAATAACCCCGGAAAGAAGGGATTGAGAAAGAAAAACATAATCGGTGCGCGAGGCTGTTTTATGGACTGGTGATAGAAACGTGTACTCTTTCTCCCAGAGGTGTAAGATCCTCCACACATTATACAGAGCATAATGGTCTAAAAGCTCTTGTAAGGCTCTTTGAGCCAGTGATTGAATCTTGCTCATGCCTGAAGAACGGTCCGGTAATGGATCCATTACAGTATTTATATCACCCCCTAAAATAATTGGCAGGGATAGAAAAGGATATAGCAGCTCAACAAATTGTGTAAAATAACCAGGTGAGTCTACAGTATATTAGGTCCATATAGCCTACCTAACACTATCTCCATTGTGTACAATGTACAATGAACAATAAAAAACCTACCTTGTGGATCTTTGATCACCTGTTTAAGAACAAAAGGGACTTCTCTGTTAATTAAAATCAGTACCCCTGTCCTATTGGAGGCTACCCCTGCAGAAAAGACCTGACCTCCCTGCTGTCGTCTCATACAGCTTGCCTCTGAGTCAAGTAAATGTGACTCCTGAATTAAAACAACGTCTAATGATAATAACGCCAGATGCTTAAGGATCTTATACTGCTTTACTCGTTGACGGAGTCCTTTAACATTCCACATTGCAATCTTAATATTCTGAGACATTGTTACTTATACAAAGAAAATACAACAGTACTGTAGATTTAATCACCTTTTCAAAAACCCAACGTTTTACAGAGACTGTGCTGAATTTCCCTTCCCAAAGCTTTATATAACCCCCTAATTCCCCTTCCCCCACCTATCAACATTACATATCACTAAATTACTAACCTGACCCCCTTTCCCTCCTAATTCCTACAGGCTTCGCTCTGCAGACTACCAATACTATAACTCCCTCTCTCCAGCCACCCTTATATTAATCAAAGACATTGTCCACTTCTGAGGAGTATGAGAATATCCCATCCTATTAACACAGGTAAACTTCAGCTAAGCTTCTCACTGTTTTCAACATAAATGGGGATACTGTGGTACATCCCAAACACAAAGTTCTGTCCTGAGGCCATTTGAGTAAAAAGTTATTACACTCCCCAACAATAAAAAGAAGGAAGGGGGGGATAACACATTTCTCCTAATTCAACTTTAAAATCCTTATGCCTCTTCTAAAGTATACAAAAAAACCTGATCTATTGGCTCCCCCTAGCGTTCACTCACGGTAGCCAGACATCCTCTAAGTTTAAAGTGCAGAATTTCAATTTAAAACTTCTCCCAGTTTTTATTAGTTTCAAACATAATTAGAAGAAAAAATCAGAGACATACGGATCAGTATACATCTTCCTCAACTGACCCATGAGTTCTATGAAAATAAAAATTTTTGAAACAGTACAAAGTCTCATTTGGTTGCTATCCACTGTCGCGCTACAGCTTAGATATAATTAGAAGCATTAATCTCCCATGGAACAGTTCTAACAGACTTATCTCCAGGCAGAAGCAGATGGCTGTTTAAACTTCAATTCATCATTGCGCTGCCCAGGATTACCTTTCGAATATTAGCTCCTCTCCCCTTCATGCTCATGAGACCTGAAACAAATCTGGTAGTGCTTTCTTCAATCCGTCCTGCTCTGCCTCAGGGTCCTCATATTTAAGCCAGGATCCCGAGACTAAGACCTTCAACTTCGCCGGATATATCATTTTAAGCGGATCCCCACAGTTATTAATTTGGAAACCATTGGATGAAAGGCAGTGCATCGCTGTCTCACTGAGGCAGGGAGATCCTGGGCAATTCTCACCTTAGACCCTTCCCAGCTTAATTCCTGTATTTCCTTGACTTTACTTAGAAAGTGTTGCTTTTCAAGAAAATTTAGGAAACAGAAAATCAGGGGTCTCAGGGGCGATCCAGTTGGGGGAACTGGTCTAAGGGCTCTATGGGCTCTCTCGATGGAGTATTTTCCCTCCAAATGGTGAGGGTCCTGACAGTTTTTCTATGAACTTTTGGATGAACTTAATAGCGTCTTGTCCTTCCTCAGCTTCGGGCAATCCAATCAGGACCGCGTTATTCCTCCTACTACAACCCTCTAAATCTTCCAATTTTGCCTCAAGCCTGACAATTTTCTGCCTTGTGGCCACAATCTCTGTATCAATTTTGTCCATTCTTCTTTCTAAGGAGTGCACTTTTACCTCCGAATCTGACGTCCGTTTGGAGACATCTTCAAGAACCACTGAAATGGCTTTGATCTCCGTGGTTAGGGATCGTAGCTCATCTTTAAATGGTCTGAATTCTTCTAGGAACCCTGCTAACATTAAGGTCTCCTGTTCCTCGGACATAGCGGACGCTTCAGGTGGGTCAGTCGAGCTTGCAGACCTCGGCTTTTTTGGGCCGTTTTCCGGCGTGGAGGGGGGTGTTGTTTTTGGCAAAGGTGTGCTCATCTCCACCTCCATTCACTGTAATTTTAATGATATTCTCTGCTCAATGTCTTTAGCTGTCTGGGACAGTTCTTATTAACAGCTTTTTTAATAATATATTGAGATATAGTCGTGAAAAACCAGACGGGTGGCTGGAGCAGACTCAGGGAGCTTCCACACGGCTGCCTACATCACGTGCTGTCTCTGCCAGGGTATTTCCAGCTGAGTCCTGTGGTTAGCAGTGCCTTTGGTATCTGTAGGGCCTTCATCCTTAGTGAAATGCGATATCTGGTCCCTCTGTGATCTCTGCAGTTTGTCGTTTGCTGTAATCCTCTGGAATTTGGTATCTACGTGTTCGGGTGAATCTGCTGCACTCAGAGCTACTATTATTTCAACAGTAAAGTAACGTTAAATTGATATTTTTCATAGTTATTTCCACTTCCAGTGGGACAGCCTATAGGAATACGTCTGACCTAGAAGATGGCTCTCTGGCGCCCCCGACCAAGCACAGTTTCAAAATCAGATTCTGCAGTTTAAGACTTAATGTTCACAGCAGTTACTGTCTGCCCTGAGGGCAGAAATGAGCAACCTGCAGCACCAGAATTAATTGCAATGTGCACAAAACTACTGCATACAGAGTGCACAAAACAGATGGCAGCATTTTAATCCCTAAGTAATTCCTTTCACATACTTTAAAGAAGGCATGCTAGTAATTGTAAGTTTTATTTGGTACAAGAACAAAACATAGCAATAATGTTTATGATAATTCAAAGTGAAAGGGCTGCCAGGTTAGGCACTACCGGGGTGACCAGGAATTAACAACCCGCATGGTGGCATGCAACCATTTTAGAGGGACATGTTCAATGACCAGGGTGAGCTCTCTCCCCAGTAAATAATAGTGTAAGGCTGCCACCATACATTGCACTGCCAGCCATTCTCTCTCCAATGTGGCACAGAACTGTTCTTGAAGAAAAAGCTTTCTGGAGGTACAGATCAGATAGAAGCAGGGATGAATTAATTCCTCAAAGCTGTGGGAAAGGACAGCCCCAACCTTACTTCAGAAGCATCCTTGTACAAAGGAAAGTGTGTGGGGGTGAAATCTGGAGTCTGTATAACAGCTGACTCACACAATAGCTTTTTTAATGGTCTTAAAGGCAGTTTGACACTTGGGATTCTGACAGATCTCAATTGTGGCAACATCCATAGTCAGGTAAGTTAGTGGAGCAGCAAGGGTTAAACATTGTAGAATAATTCAGCAATAATACCTGACAAGTCCAAAAAAGGTGCTAACCTGCATCTGTATAGTTGGGACAGGTCAGTCTGTTTGGCATCACTTTATCAGTAATTGGGTATATGTGGCTGTTCCCATCCCTGCACCCAAGTACTTTGCTTCCTGCCACCAAAAAGTTCATTGGTAGTGAGAACTGCTTTCTGAAGACATTGAAGAACTGTGGCCACTTCCCAAGGGTTTCTTTCTCAGTCAAGCCTAAATATGATGGGCCGATCTAGTGACACTGAGGGTTGAGGCACTGGATGCCACACCTCGCCCCACATCGGCAACATGGGTTCACAAATGGACTCAGGTCAGCAGGGGCAGGAGAGGATCAAGTGTCCAGAGGACTGCTCTCCTTCCTGGTGGTGGGTAGGTTGCTCCTCCTGCCGTTACTGTGGCTCCCAGTGGAGGCTGAGGGCATTGCATCCTGCAGAAGTCTCACTGAGGGGGTTTGGAGGCAGCAGTAAACATCCTGCAGGCAGGTGCAGGAGTGTGCCAGCCGCACGATGGATGTCATTTAATGTCCGCACCTCTGAGAACAAGGAAAAAGGACCCTGGCACCCAGATGGGTGAAGGTGGGTTCGGAGGTCTGCCCCCATGCCCTCAACTGGGTCCGTCCAGTTGGTATCCGTGTGTGCCCTCCACTCTCCAGCTGCCCTTCTAGATTCTAAATAGAGTGCAGGAGGAGTTAGGGCTGTCCCGCCTGGGAGGGCTCAGCGCCAAGGGGGTTGGTCAGTGATGGTGGAGGGGCACTCCTGGGAGTGGAGAACAGACTGCAGAGGATCTCAGGTTAGATATGACATCATCACATCGAGAGACCTCACTGGAGAGAGGTCTATGGGGCCAGTGTAGGCATATAAATAGAGTTCACTAAAAAAAGACTAAATATGACAACATCATATGGGTATGTAGCTGCATAAAGCCCATGAGGGCAGAGGATGTGGTCTGTCATCTTTTAGAATGTGGCTAGAGCTCCATGCAACTAAACGGGGAGCAGGGTGAACTGGTATAGGCTAACCAAGTTGACTAAGGCCATTTTCTCATGGGACTTAATGTGATTTCTCAATTTCTCCTCATTAGTTCCAGGGTACGGATGTATCAGGCTTTTCCCAGTCAGTCCAAAAGTGTGTCCATCCTCGCCATAGCATATGTATCAAAGTTTGACATGAAATTGACCTTTCAGAAGTCTATACAAAATTGGGTGGACAAATCCAGTTTTGGGATCAAAGTAATGGGGCTAAACTATTTACTCTGGGATTCCTCAATGACTTTTAATTAGAACATAGATGGGATTTCCTCCCATGCTGACTCAGAATCTTTCCATGACTCTATTGTATATGGTAGCTGTTGGATCCAGACACAAGGCTTAGAGTCTATGTGGTGCTTGCTCACATAGGTCCATGACAGCTTTGTGGAAAACACATCCCCAAAGTTTTCTATCAACCTTTGTGCTACTCTTTTTGGATGGTATCACGTTGATCATCCATTGGAACCATACCCCTAAATTGTCCGTCATTATGAGGGATGTCCTATATCTTCCCCACCAGAATTGCATTGTTCCTCACCCATCACTCACAGAAAAGGTCTGTGGCTAGAGAAGGTGTTGCAAACTCAGGCCCAGATATTCAAACTGCGCCCAAAAAGTGTGCAACAGCAGGAGCAAGTGCAAGTCCACTGCGCCCATGTGCAAGAAGCGTGATATTCAAAAACTGCACAGGCCAAGATGCGCCTATGGCCAATGACAATCTTGCACCGCCTGTGTCATAGCGCAACTAGGGAGGTGAATCTGAGCATATCTGATGCACCATAGTGCAACAAGGGATGTTCAGCCAAGCAGTCCAGATGTGCTATAGTGCAACCAGGGATGCCCCCAGCAGCAGGGCAGCAATGCAACAGCACAACCAGGGGTGCAGGGGCCCACCACCCATGCCACAGATGGGCAGAGGAACACACAGCAGAACAGACATCATCCCCCACACCCCATGCACTGCACAACTGTGGGAGAGCTGGAATAACCACCGGCCCATGGATACCAGCAACCAACCCACAGCTGGGACATGGTGCCCCAGCACACCCCCTGGCAAGCTGTGACTGGCACACAAGGATGGTCAACCACCCCTTACCACACCATCCCACCAATGCAGAGCACACCCTGCACCATGATCCCCATACACCCTGCCTAGGAGTAGCACCCAACAGTGCAGGACACCCCACGCATGCTGCCACCCCCACTGTGACAATGCAACCTTGTGCACCATGGAGCCATGCAAGGCAGCCCCACCATGGGCACCCTGCAGCGGGCAGCAGCAGACAGTGATGCAACAGATGCATACACAGTGCTGCCCTGCATGTCCCCCCCGAGGTACAGCTGAGAGACCGACCATGCGTCAGCACACAAAGTACCCCACATGCGACAGGGCATGCCCCGGACCCCACCTCCAGTTGTACTGCACCCTGCACACCCTCCCAAGGACATATCCCATCCCAGCACTGGCCACAACAGCCAGCACAGACACGCACAGTGTAGCATGGAGGCATGCACCACACAGGATGCAACACAGTGCATAGGCAAACACCCACCCATACCCAAGGGCACAGCAACACAGGGACACAGTAGCAGGTCAACCAAGCTACTGGCGTGTGGCCATGGCTGACATGTACACATGGCCAGCACCCCTACATTGCACAGGTGTGCCAGCCACCCTGCGCAGGCACCATGAAGCTGTATGCCACCAGCATGCTGCTGGAGCACAAGTGACAGACACTGGAGCATGTCCCCTGCAACAGACAGAAGCGACAGCATGGATGGTGGACAACAACAGCGGAGGACACAGTGCCACTGTAGACAGATGTGCACCATACTGGTGATGGTGGTCAACCTGGCATTGTGCCAGGTACAGTTGTTATCTAGCATGGACAGCCACCACTGACATGCCAGCAGACCCGGCATATCACAGACATGCAAGGGTGTCAGCTGCACAGGCCATGGATGGTCTGACAGGGGTGCCATGCACACAGTGCAAGCCCCATGGACCACTGCACACAGGCATGCAGTGCACAGAGTACAACACACAAACCGCAGACAGTGACTGATCCTCCTGTCCACACCATAGGTGGTTCACCTCTGTACACACACACACACACACACACACACACACACACATATGCCCATGCGTGCACCACCCCTGACGCCATGCACACCACTGCAGCTGAGCACCTGTAGCCAGCTGCAAATCAGAGACCACCACAGTTGTTATAACAAAATGTATATATTGAAACTATGCACAGTAAAGCTATATACAGAGACTATACAATAGTGGGGAAAGACCACACATAACAGGTGGGGGGTGGGTATAGGCAGGGGGTGAACATATGGGAGAGGGGAAGAGCGGTGTGAGGAGGTGGGTCAGCGAGGGAAGGTGGCAGTTGGGGCATGGGAACTTCACTGGCCACCCCGGTCCTCTTTCTCCCGGTGACGATGGGATCTCCGCCTCCTCCTCCTCACCCCGTGGCGGTGGATGTGTTGCAGGAGCTCTAAGGTCTCCATCCCGACCCGCAGCAGCTCCTGAATGTCCCGCTGGATCTGCAGGAGTCTCTGGTCACCTAGGATGAGGGAGTAGAGTCAATAGGTGTGACTGTCCAGCCCCCTGCAGCCCACCCACTGTGCATGGCATACAGTCATGTGACACACTCCTGTGATGGTGTGCGACCACCCACAGTGACCGTGTCCACAAGACCTGCCCACCCAGGCAGCCACAGCCATGTGGACCACTGCACACACCCACCGCCCATGTCCTGCACAGCACCACCATGGCCGTACAGTGACTTGGCTATGCGGTGTGAAGGCAGTGCCACAGCCATGTGCCCAGTGCATGCATGGACCACCACTGATGCACTCCCAGACATGCAGTGCCACTGGACAGTGCTGACTGTAACAAGTTGTGTGCATGGCAGTGGTGTTACTGGATGGTGGCCATGCCCAACTGCCCACCCAGTTATACAGCATGCAATAGTAATTATGGATGTAAGGCACTCACCATCAGCAGGCTGGTCCACACGCCTCAGACCACCTTCATCCCTCCTGTCCCTCTCCTCCAACATGCAGCTCCTCCCCTCTTGGTTGCGCCTCCGTTCTTCTGGCCCTAAGGTGCAAACATAGAGAGAGGAACATCAGTACAATCCGGTAGCAATATCCCCCCACCCCCATGTGTGTGCAATCCCACACAGCAAGACCCACCCACACCCGATACTACCACCACGGCCAACACCGGACAGCACCCCCATGTGCCGGACACATGCAACCGTGATACCCGTATGGACGATAAAAGTGTAAGGATGTTGCACCTACCTGGCCGTGGCACCGTTCCCCTCCTGGCACGTGCCCGCAGGCAGGAAAGCAGGTCCAGGTCCCTGTGCCTCAGGTCCCCATAACAGTGGCAGCACTGATCTGCCATCCATCCCATACTGGTGGCCTCCTCCAGGGCGTCAGCCACCTCCTCCCATACCACACTCCTGGCCCTGTCCAGGGGTGCCTCCCCAAACAAAGCCTCAACATGGGGCTCAACTATGGCCACAAGGTTTGCCAGCTCGATCTGGCTCCACTGCACTGCACGCCTCAGTGCCATCTCTGCTGCTCGGTTCAAGCAAAATGGCGCTCTGCAGCATGGTCCTGCCACGTGCAGATGCTATGCAGTGCAGCGCTGCCATTCCCTATTGCACTGTCACCAAACAGTGCGACTGTGGTGCACCCGTGCCTGACGCATGGTGCCTAGGGGGCAAAGGTCGGGCACAGAGTCAAGGGTCTCTGGCGCACGGACAGCCACAGCACAATTGAAATCCAATGCATGTAGCGTGATTGGGTGCCTGTGTGCCACCTCCTGTAGCGGCCTACAGTGCTGTTGCCCCAGTGCACCTATGATGCCCCAGTGCCACAGCGCCATATAGGTGAACAGCGCCGTAGCACCACTGGCACAATGGTGGCCATGACCTGCACTGCCTCCCGCACACAGCACGTCCGCAGCGTGGAAGGTGCCTGCATCATCAACCCGGGCATGTGCAGTTAGGTGTGTACTGTGCATCTCACAGAACTGCGCCCTTGGCTCAGCACATTCAACACAATTGCACAAAGCGCAACAGCGCGATATTCAGTCAGCATATGAAAATCATCTAATCAGCCATTCAATGGTGCAGTCACTGCATTGCATCCACTAAAGATCGCCTCACCTCATTGCATGGAACTGCGCTATAAAAGTAAGCATTAGGCTGCACTAGCCATAATCGGTTACTGCAGTCTATTGTGGTGAGTTGCATGCTGTTTGGGAGTGTGGACTCTGGTGTTTGGGACATGCATGGGACTGCACAGTCACAGGTAACACCTGTCATTCTCACAAGATGAATCGTGACCAAGCATGTGGTATAGGAAGAGGAACAGAGTCGTGGGAGGAAGAGGAGGCCAAATTTCGCTAAGGCCGAGACAGATGCCCTGTTCGAGGCCTACCTAGACCAGGAGCCGCTTCTCAGCGGAAGCCAGGGAACACCACAGGCCCGTGCTGCTGCATGGGAGGAGGTGGCGTGTGCTATAAACCTGCATGGCAGCCACCAGTGCTCCATGCAGGAGTGCAAAAAGAAGATGGGCACAGACAGGTGGAGGATTAAAGAGAAGGTGGCTGCCATCAGGGCAGCATGGTCTGTGACAGGTGGGGGACAGCCGGAGGTCCTAAGCCTGACCCCACAGGAAGAGCGGGTTGCTGGCAGCATGCAACATTGCGCCATTGAGGGTGTTCTGGGTGGTGGATTCCAGACAGGTGGTAGCCCGTCACTGCATGGTAAGGTCATGGTCTGTCTATTGGGGGGGGGCAGGGTAGGTCACATGCAGTAACGCTACTTTTTTTCCCTTACAGTTCCTGAGTGTCTGCATTGGTCAGCGGTGGTGGGCTTCTTCACTGAGGCCAGTCACATGGAGATGGAGGAGGGCCCATCCACCTCCACAGGAATATGGGGCTCAGGGCAACAGTGGGCCCGCCTGGACATCCGGACTGATGTTGCTGGAGCAGGTGCAGAGGAGGCCCTTCCCGTGTCCCAGCATGCCGGCATCCATGGATGCCGGCATGCTGAGACTCTGGCTGGTGCTGGATCCATCACCAATGATGATGGAGCTAACGTCATGGGCAGTGACATGCTACAGGATGGCCACACAGCAGGTGACATCGCGGCCATGGCTATGGGTGGTGCCGCCGTGTAGGCCTGCGTGTCATCACAGCCCCAGCCTGTGCCCGTCAGCACCAGTGGGGCAGCACTGGTGTGTGTCCAGGACAGTGGGAATGTTGCGGCCACTACAAAGGCACCATTGAACCTTGGGGATCAGCAGCTGGAGGGGCAGCATCAGCAGTCAGCCAATGGCCATGGGGGTACAGTGTCAGGGGGTGGCATCAGTGCACTGCCTGTGAACATGCCCAGGCCTGGCCCTGGTGTGCAATGCCCACCCTCAAGCGGTGATGAGCATCAGGGCCGTGAACACCCTGAGGGACAGCATGCTGATCAGGCAGATGACCTCTTGGATGAGCACACCCGCATTCTGCAAGCATCAGTCAATCAGCAGATGCGGCTTGTGATGGTGATGGATGCACTGAGTGTGGCTCTGCACCAGGCAGAGGACCATCACAGCAGAGACACCGCTCTGCTTCTGGCAGGGATGGACCGGTTGCGGGAGGATGTGACCGCTGCCATTGACAGGCAGACACAGGCATTCACTGCTGTCATGGCCACAATGGGCACACAGTTATTTGTCCATGCATCGCAGACACCACGCAGTGCAATGTCCAACCCCATTCCCAGCGTTGTGCGACACCATCCTTGTAGACACCAGGTTCAGCTGTGGGCATCCCGAGCACGCCTGGTGCAGGCATGTTCGGTGTGCTGCAGACCCCTGTGCGAGCATGGTCGTGTTCATGCAGTGGAACCCCTGGGGGACCGCTGGTGCCACCCCATGAGGCCAGTGGTCAGGCTGTCACTGCTGGCGGGTCTCAGCGGGGCTGCCCATGCATCCTTGGCAGCTGTGGCATTGTGGCGCATGACTGACCTGTCTCCCAGCGTGGTTACTGTCTGATGCTGCCCTGTGTGCATTGTGTCATTCAGCGGGCAATGCACAGGTGGGTACCCGGCCCTACATGCACACACACAGTCCATCTGCACACCCTTCAAGCTGCTGTCCACAGTTGCGTGTGCATGATGATGCCTGCGTTGCACTGTACACCACTGTGCAATGGTGCCCAGAGTCTGACACATGCACAATGACAGGCAGTGAGCATGGTGGTCTTTGGACATGTGTGTGGCTAAGGGTGGCGGTCTGGGTCAGCGTGCCTCCTACCCTTTGTGCATGTCTGGTGAGGTGTGTGTGTGTGTGTATGACCATGTGCCATGTTAGATCTCGCCCATCCCTGGCAGTGTGTGCGGTTTCATGCCCGGCCACTTCCCTTGATGGCATGCACCCCTGGTGTGTGTCCATGCGTGTTTGTGGGTTGTGCCTTTGCCACTGGTGGTTGCACATGGCCCCATGACTTACCTGGGTTGGCTGAAGTGCTCCTCCGTGATGGTGTCCCAGTGCAGCTGTGGCAGCCAGAGCAGTTGGGGGTCCCCTCGCCAAGGGGGGGCTGCCCATCACCATCGTCACCGGCATCCTCATCGTCCCCATCACTGTCCCCCTCTTTGACCTGTATGGCTATCCCACATTCATTGACCATGTTGTGCAGTATGCAACAGGCCAAGAATAGCCCACAGGCCTTTGGGGGGCTGTACTGTAGGGCGCCACCGGAAGTGTCCAGGCAATGGAAACGTGCCTTCAGCATCCTGAACACCCACTCGATGACATTGCATGTGGTGGCATGTGCCTCATTGTAGCATTGCTGTGATGGGGTCCACCGCCGGTATGGTGTGAGCAGCCAGGGACAGAGTGGGTATCCACTGTCACCTGTGTGTAGACGGTGGAGGTTAGTTTGGTGATCAGCATCACCCTACCTCAGGCCATGTAGGCCACTTCCCATGTCACCTCTGGCCATGCCCCTCCCAAGCTCTATGTTTGTCTGTGTGGTTTGCATACTCACCCACTAAGTGGCCAGTGGGGATGTCCCCACTCTCGAATCTGTGGCACAATGCTGACTGGTGCCAGATGAAGGCATCATATGCTCCCCCAGGGTGCTTGGCACAGACGTTGATTATGCACCCGCTGGCATCGCACACCACCTGGCAGTTGATGCTAGCATAGCCCTTCTGATTAATATATGTGGCCCCTCGGGGCCAGGTGATGTCGGATGGCCACATGGGTGCAGTCTATTGCCCCTAGCATGCCAGGCATACGTGCTCCCTGTGGAACTCCTGTATGTTTGCTGTGCGCTCCACCAGTGTGCTGGGAAATGGATGTACTCCGCGGCAAGTGGCAGCAGTGCACTGAGAAATTGGGTGAGGTGGCATGATGCGGCCAACTGGGTTACACCTGTGGTGTCCCCTGTTGTTCTCTGGAAGGTACCCGTGGTGAGTAAGCACATGCAAACTGTCACTTTAGTCTCCACTGACAGAGCATGGCTCCGTCATGTGGGTGCCTGCATCACATCACTGTACAGCTCACAGAGCCACCTCAGAATTTCCCAATTCAGGTGGTACCAGTCCACGATCTCAGTATCGCTCTACAGCTTGAAGCTGGTGCGGGTTCGGTACTGCCTGTTGGGGACATACCACTGATGGGCCCTTCCACGGCCGTGCCCCCCTGCTGCCTGCCTTCTCACCAACCTCATTACTTCCTCCATCTGGATGGTGGCACTGGCCATGTCCCTGGCTTGTGTTCACCCCCTGGCAGCTGTTTCTGAGTTCCCATCGCTGTCCTGGCTGCTATTTCCCCTGCACCAGGAACACCTTCCTGTGGTGACCTCTGTGCTGTGTGGCACTTCCCCCTTCTGCACTGACTGTGGCTCCCCACACCTTCCCTGTGCCTCTGTGTTCAGGGTGCCCTTTCCCTGGCCTGCCCAGTTTGTCCCTCCTGCCCTGTTTGTGCGTCTAGAGTTCAGTCTCATGTGCCTTCCCTGTAGCGTTCTTGCACCTCTCCCTTGTTCCTTTTTATTTTGGCTCATTTCCGCTATCGTGCAACTTCCACTTGCTCTCCTATTGCACATGGCGCATGTTGTTGAATATCGCACTGCACCATTTATGCATGGTTTCTCCCCCTTCAGTTGCGCATATATTCATTATCATTGCACTATTGCTTAGCATGATTTGGGGGGGTGCATCTGCCTCCCGCTGAATATCGCAGAATGGTACATTTTCGGACTTGCGCTGGAGCAGCCGTTTTGCACATGGCGCAACCCTTTTGAATATCTGGGCCTCAGTGTTTAAATCAGAAATTTGTAACATAATGATACTAAAGAAAAATTAAACTTGCGCAACTAAAGGCACATGTTTACACAGTTCTCAAATCAAATCAAATCAAAATTTATGTATAAAGCGCTTTTCAATAAATCAAAGCGCTGATACAAAACAAGAAATAAAACATCAGCAATAATAAATAAAAACATAAAACAATGAAATAACCATAAAATAAACTAACCAAATACCAGTGAAAACAGATGACTTTTCAGGGATCTCTTAAATGATTCCACGGACAGGCACTCTCTAATCTGATGAGGTAGAGAATTCCACAGGGTCGGGGCCATAAAAGAAAAGGCCCTTGCCCCAGATGATTTAAGACAAACCCTGGGAATCTCTAGCAATCCCTCGCCAGAGGGGCGGAGTGGGTGGAGAGGACGGTAGGGACAAAGGAGATCTTGCAGGTAGCCTGGTCCCTGACCATGTAGTGTCTTATAGGTCAGCAATGCGATCTTGAAGGTGATTCTCCATCGCACTGGCAGCCAGTGCAGTTCACACAGCACAGGTGTGACATGACAAGTTCTTGGTAGCCCAGTCAACAACCTAGTTGACGCGTTCTGCACCAGCTGCAAGGCGGAGATCTACCCCGGCAACCCTAGATATAAAGCATTACAGTAATCAAGGCGGAAGAAACAAAAGCGTGGACCAAGACAGGAAGGTCATCATGTGGAACAAGGTGCTTTATCCGGTGTTATTCCTCAGATGGTAAAGGAAGATTTGACAGTGGCCGACACCTGCATCTTTAGTGTCAGCACACTGTCAAAATATCTTAATTTAGCACCTGTTCAGAAGGTCTCAACTGGGTATCCCCTAATAAAAGACCAGGGGGGACCCCAGGAGTCAACTTCTTTGCATAATGACCTGGGTCAACAACTAATACCTCAGTCTTATCTGGATTTAACCTCAACCAGTTCGCACTCATCCAATCCTGAATCTCAGCTAGGCAGTTGTTAAAAACCGACGCTGCATCATTTTGTTCAGGTACAAAGGACATATAGAGCTGAGTATCATCTGCATAACAGTGAAAACTCAGTCCATAATGCCTTATAATGTCTCCCAATGGCAGCATGTACACCGTGAACAACATGGGGGAAAGCACAGAGTCTTGCGGCACCCCACAAGACAGAGCAAAGGGAGCAGAAGAGAAAATCCCTGAAACTACCCTTTGACTTCTGCCTGTGAGGAAAGAATGGAACCATCTGAGGACTGTCCCTGACAGTCTGCAGAGTAGCCGCAGGCGATCTAGCAACATCCCATGGTCCACGGTGTCAAACGCTGCAGAGAGATCAAGAAGAACCAAGATCGAACGGCTCTTCTGATCTCTTGCCATTAGGAGATCATTAAGTACCCGAACTAATGCAGTCTCGGTGCTATGCCTCTTCCTGAAACCGGACTGGAGAGGATCATAGACTTCATGGGTGGTAAGAAAGTCATCAAGCTGTAACGCGGCTACTTTCTCAATAACCTTGCCCAAAAAGGGCAGGTTAGAGATCGGTCTGTAGTTAGCGAGGCAGTCAGGGTCAAGGGAAGGTTTCTTCAAAAGGGGTGTCATGACAGCCTTCTTCAAAGACTCCAGAAACACTCCTTGATCCAAAGAACTCCAGACTATCCTCGCAAGGATTGGTCCAATCACATCCATGCATCCCACAAGGAGGCGCGTAGGACCAGGATCCAAACTACATCAAGTCGGTCGCAAGCCTTGGACAATCTTCATGATATCCATGATCGCTGGCTGGTCGAAATCCATCCAGACAGACCGAGGACATGTAACCCCATGTTGGTCACTGCAATGCTCATTTGAACGCATGCTGCGGATCTCCGACCTGATTGATGACACCTTATCATCAAAGAACCGAGCAAACTCTTCACACTGTATTTGTGAAAAAGCTCTCCGACCCCGCAGACAGGCTGGATTGCACAGCCTGTCGACGGTCCGGAAGAGCTGAGCAGGTCGGTTTCTTGACGCAGTTATCTCCCTGAACAGGAACTCTGCCTTCTTATGGGAGATTACTGATTGATAGTCCACGTAATGGGCCATCAATCTAAGTTTGTCACCTTCCAGGCTGAATTTCCACCAACAGCGCTCCAATCTTTGCCCCTTTCTTCTCAACTCCTCAATGTCCCATCAAACCAAGGGATCGAGGGCAAGGGAGAGGGCGAACACGGACAGGCGCAATGGAATCCAGTGCCCTCAACACCATATTATTATAGTGCACTACTAAGGCATCTGGTTCCATGCACTCCATCGGCCAACTTGATAGGTCCAGCACCGCCGTCAGACCCTCAGGGGTAACTCCCCTCAAAGGGTGGTACTGGACCATCTCCAAAGGGGTGGGTCTCATAAAGGGGGTCACGAAATTGAACCTTACAGAGTGATGGTCAGACCACCAGTCCTGTGATCTCCATACCCAGGGTGAACACTAAATCCAAAGAATGACCATGAATATGGGTAGCAGCGGTAACTACCTGTGTGAAGCCCAACAAACTCATTAGTTGGAGAAAGTCTTGACCAAACTGAGAGAGTTCATCGTCGACCCAGGCATTAAAGTCCCCCAGGACCAACCACCTGAGGGCTCCAGTACCAGGTCGACGATGAAGTCCACGACTTCTTGCAGAAAAACTTTCTCGTTAGCAGGTGGACGGTAAACGAGCAGAATTCTGCAGCCACACCTGCTCCCATGATACATTCAAAGGATCCAGGGGACACCACTGGAACCTCTACAAGGCCCAATTCCAATTTAAAACAAATAGCGACCCCCCACCCCTACGATCCAACCTCGGGCGATGTATTACCGAGTACCCGGCTGGAACAGCTGACTCCAAAATGGGGCCAGCGTTTTCGTCCAGCCAGGTCTCGGTAATGCATGTCAGGTCAGATGATTCAACAAAATCAGCAATTATTGCTGTTTTGTTTTTTATAGACCTGGCATTGCATAACAATGCCCGGGTTGGATGAGAGGCCCTGGAGGAGCAGGCTACATGCCCACTCTCAGTGGAACCCTTGGGTATGGGAACCAGGCAACACACTCCCCTATCCTGGACCCATTTCATCCCAGGGCATCTCACCGACCCCACCGTCTCAATTCGCCCACTCTGCTCACCCCCCCAGCCGGGGGACCCCCCTCCCTCTCTCTCTGCCTCCTCTGTGCAATCCCCAAGGCACGGCAATGCCTATACACTTCGGGCTGCAACGGGGGGCAGTCAAAAGGACGCAGGTCCCTCAGCCTAGAGGGGGAGTAGTGCCTGTCCATGGATATTCGATCCCAACACATAACTATATAGGTCTTCAAAAAGTGGTCTGAAGACCACTTTAATAAAAATGTTGTCAACACTAGCAACAGATTCAAAATAATTAAAAACAGTAATACAATTTCTCATTTAAACCAACTCCTGAGATAAAACAAATCTGGACAAATTTTCATAAATTCCACAGAGAAAAATCTATAGTAGTTTAAAGCAAGAATCACAGTTCTTCTAGTCCATGCTTTTACTAGAACAGTAAAGATCCCACAGAGCTCTCACCCCTGGGGAAACTGTCCCATGGCCTATCTTTCACATAGGCCAAACGGAGATGCTTTATAAATCTACCATATACTCCTAGAGTAGAAATTAATCTGCAGAAGATTAATCCGGCTGTTTGGGGGGGGGGATATAATTAATCAGCCAACAAAAGGAAAACTCTCCCTATGGTCGTCCCCTAATGTATTTTCCAGGAAGACCAGCCTATAACTGGACCTATGTGAGCAGGTTCTCCAACCTACTCCAACAACAGTCCATAAACCACGGGTGCCCTAGGTCCATCCTCCAATAGTACTCCCCGAGCCCCCATGGTAGCTGTTCACCCTAGAAAACCACACCGGGTTCAGGCCGATGTTTTTATAGATAGAGTCCCCCTGATCGTCCCCCAAAGTGCCGCTGTGGGGGATTGATTTATAACTGGGGTTCACACTACTGGGGTTCTATGAGCAACTATCTGGTGTGTTTACATAGTGTTCAGGGCTTGTACCTCTTTGTTTGAAAGGGTTGTATGTGTGGCTAAACATCACTGTTGACAAGGTAGATCGAACTGTGTTCACATGATATCACAGAGTAAGGTACATTTTGTGAAAAGTGGCAAACTTCGGTTTGCTGACAGTAAGACTAATTGTCTAACAAGTATATGACACTTTCAGGATCCTTACCCACTAATGAGGAAAATATTCCATGCTGGAGAGAATTCAGTCAGAGTAGAGAAGAGAGAAAATGAGAGAGAGAGAGAGAGAGAGAGAGAGAGAGAGAGATGGAGGAGAGAGACTGCATGTGCACATATTATCTGGCACACACTGATTGGATTAGTGCATGTATGGTAGTAGTGTTGAATTAGTCAAGGGATTTTTAAGGATTTTTGAAAATCACTATTGAGAATTGTGAAACCTTTTGTTAGGGATTTTTTCTGTTTCGTACTGTGTTCACTGCTACCAGGAGAGGGTGCTTCCATCTGGTAGTGTAGTTATTTAGATACATAGGTGTAGCAGCATGGGCAAAATAATGTGAAAAAGGGTGTTGGGAGAGCTAAAAGTCTTGAATGTAGATAAAGCTATAGCACCTGACAGCTTGCACCATAGAACTGCTCAAGGAGTCTGACAAAGAGATTGCACTGCCACTTGTAGAAATATTCAGCTGCTTGCTGGGTACAGGGATGGTTCCTACAGTATGTACTATAGGACAGAAGACATCCTTCTGCACAACAAAGAAAGGAAGGACATGCCAGGGAATTATAGACCAGTTAATCTAACATATTTAGTGAGGAAGGTAATGGAGTCCATACTGAGTAAGAAACAAGTGTGGACTTTCTCTAGGGAAATGGACTACAGGACCCAAGGCAGCATTGGTTCAGAAGGAGGAGGTATTGCCAGCTAAATCTAATTGACTTATTTGAATGGGTAGTCAGAGCAGCCAATAAGAAACAGACAATCAATGTAGTTCTTAGACTTCAGCAAGGCATTTGAATCAGTCCCACACAGGAGACTGTTCAAGAAGCTAAAGGACTTAGGGGTGGAAGAAAAATAGGTGGTTTGGGGTGGAAAGCTGGCTGATGGGAAGGATGCAAAGGATCAAAGTAAATAGGAAGTATTCAGATGTATGAGAGGTTACAAGTGGAGTGGAGTAGAAACATAGACAATGATGGCTGAAAAAATTGAGGGTCCATCCAGTCTGCTCAAGTTCCCTGTTTAGCCCTGGGACCTATTGTTCCTCCATGGTCTTAGCTGTCCCCATCTCCCCTCCATTCACCAACCCTATTCTGATGCCCTGAGCAATCACTATACCCTACATTCTGTCTAAACTGTGCTTAAAATCATTAACAGTTTTCACACCCATCACCTCGGCTGGCAGGCTCTTCTACAGTTCCATCACCCTTTCTGTAAAACAGTACTTTCTCATGTTTCTCCTGAACCTCCCTCCTATTAACTTCCACTCATGACCACATGACCACAATCTGGTATTCAAGATAAGAAGTTCCCCAAAATTCACCCTTTTAATTCCTTTTAGGAATGTGAAGATCTCTATCATATTTCCCCTCTCCCTTCTGGTCTCCAAGGAGTACATGTTCAGTGCTTGGAGGAACTCCTCATACAACATGCCCTGATGGCCCTGAATAATGTTTGTTACCATGCACTGCACCATCTTGAGCCTATCCCTAGCCTTTCTGAGGTGAGGACTCCAAAACTGGGCAAAGTCTTGCAGTTGTTGCCTCTCCAAGGATGTATAAGGGGAAGTATTACCTCTCTTTTTCTGCTATCAATACTTCTGCCGATACATACATGCATCGTACTGCATTGCTATAAGCCTTACTGCACTGATTTGATTGCTTTGGGGAGTGTCTGGTGACAGCTCCGAGGTCTCATTCCTCAGTCATGGTATTAAGCCTCACCCCTCCCATCCAGTACTTGTCCAAAGGTTCTTGCTCCCTAGGTACATAACCTTGCACTTTCTGGTGTTGAATTTCAACCACCCTACAGTTTTTGAAAGTTTATATTTCCTTTATTCCCTTGTCTCTTGCCACCTTTCCAAAGTGCTTGGTGTTATCTGCAAAGAGACACATCTTGCCTAGGATTCCCTCATTAATGTTGCAGATAAACATATTGAAGAGGACGGGAGGCAGGACAGATTCCCGTGGAACCTCACTCGTGGCCTCTGTCTCTTCTGATTTAACCTCATTGAACACAAAGGAAGAGTTTCTGGATTTTTGAATTGAGAGCAAGAGAAGGAAGAGAACTGAATGATTGTATTAATTTGGCCTCTTTTTTGTAATAGTTGAATAATTATGTGCTCTATGATTTTAAATGTAAATATGTGCCAGTGTTATTGGGTGTTGTGAAGAACAGTTATATTCTATTTTCCACTATATAGAATCATTTAATTTTTTGACTGGATGACTAGGGAGGTGGATCAGGGGAGGGCAGTGGACATGGCCTATCTGGACTTCAGCAAGGCCTTTGACACTGTGCCACATAGAAGACTATTGCACAAACTGGGGAATATGGGTGTGGGCAGGACAGTAGTGTGGTGGGTAGGTAACTGGCTGGGCGGCAGGACACAGATGGTGGTGGTAAATGGCTGTCACTCCACAGAGGGAAGAGTGACCAGTGGGGTACCACAGGGATCAGTGCTGGGACTGGTCCTATTCAATATCTTCATCAGTGACATTGCGCAGGACCAAGAGGAGAGAATTTCACTGTTCGCTGATGACACAAAGCTCTATAACAGAGTAGACACACCAGAGGGTGTAGACAGAATGAGAAGGACCTGCAGAAACTTGAAGAATGGTCAGGGGTTTGGCAGTTGAAATTCAATGCAAGAAGTGCAAGATAATGCATATGGGGTACAAAAAAACCCTGGCACAATATATCAGTTGGGGATGAGGATATAGCATGCACCAAGCAGGAAAGGGATCTTGGGGTTATCATCGCTGATGACCTCAAGGCAGGGAAACAGTGTGACAAGGCAGCAGGTAAAGTAAATAGGATGCTGGGATGCATAGGCAGGGGCATCACCAGCAGGAAAAGTGAGGTCATAATTCCACTATACAAGACACTAGTGAGGCCCCACCTGGAGTACACTGTACAGTTCTGGAGACCCTACCTATGTAAGGACATAGACAGGGTAGAGAAGGTTCAGAGGAGGGCAACAAAGATGGTACATGGATTGCATCACAAGTCCTATGAGGACAGGTTGAAGGAACTGAACATGTACTCCCTGGAGGAGAGGAGGGAGAGAGGGGATATGATAGAGACATACAAGTATCTTACAGGGAGGAAAAGGGTGCAGGAATACACTATTTTTAAGTGAAAAAGATGTTCCAGAACTAGAGGGCATGGGATGAAGTTGGAGGGAGGACGATTCAGAGGAAACGTGAGGAAGAATTTCTTCACAGAATGGGTGGTGGACAAGTGGAACACCCTGCCAGAGGAAGTGGTGGGGGCTGAAACAATCATGGGATTTAAGAATGCATGGGATAGACATAAAGGAATTCTGGAGGTCAGGGGTAAGGGGCAGCAGACTTCTTGGAAAACATAAACTGAACTCACAAGCTCAAATGGGCAGACTGGGAGGGCCATAGGCCCTTATCTGCCTACACTATCTATGTATCTATGTATATATATAATAACTGGTTAGTGACGATTATCACCCATGCACAGAACCTGTCAAACACCATTATACACAGCCATGCATAATCACCGGTGTATAACAGAGTTTGATTAAGCACCTTTTTAAAAAATTGTAAAATCTTTGTCATGTCAGCACTACTGGCTCCTAGTGCCGTTAGCTCATGCTGTCAACTCATTCACACTAGCTTCACTGAAACCACGGAGTGGGAGTTAAACTTACATGTGGTTCAACTAAGACACATTCTTCACAGAAAAGCAAAACAAGGAGTGGTCAAACAACATCTTTCTACCAACCACACGCCCATCCCACCTCAGTTCTTCATATAAATCCTCTTGGACCATTTCTGTAATTATTTTTTTTTCATATTTCATTAAGAGTCTCACTTCTGGTATAGTATGTATTTACAGAGTCATCCTGTTCTGTCACATTACAATCATGATGCTGCTCTTAGAAACATAGAAACATAGACTTTGACGGCAGATAAGGACCGCTTGGCCCACCTAGTCTGCCCATTTCCCTACCTACAGGATAGGCCGTAGATCCTAGTTAACCAACAGCCTATTTCTTCCTACCCCCCACAAGATATGCCTTATGTCTGTCCCATGCATTCTTGAGTTCTCCCACAGTTTTAGACCCCACAACCTCCTCAGGAAGGCTGTTCCATGCATCCACTACCCTCTCTGTGAAATAATACTTCCTCACATTGCCCCTGAACCCCCCCCATCTTTAAATTGTGTCCCCTTGTTCTTGCATGTCTCTTTTTCTGAAAGATGCTATCCTCTTGGACTTTGTTGATTCCACTGAGGTACTTAAAAGTTTCTATCATGTTCCCCCTCTCCCTTCTTTCCTCAAGGGTATATATATTAAGCTCCTTTAATCTCTCCTCATACGGCTTCTCTTGCAGACCCTGCACCATTTTAGTTGTCCTCTTCTGGACTGCCTCTATCCTGTCTATGTCCTTGCAGAGATGGGGTCTCCAGGACTGGACGCAGTATTCCAGATGGGGTCTCACCAACTGTCTGTACAGAGGGATAACAACTTCTTGTTTTCTGCTGCTGATGCCTCTCCCTATGCATTCCAGTATACCCCCAGCCCTCCCTACTGCCTTCTCACATTGCTTGCTAACCTTAAGGTCATCTGATATGATTAACCCCAGGTCCCTTTCCTTTTTTGTTGTTGTTACTACCTCCCCCCCATTGTGTATTCTTTCCCTGGTTTCTTGTTTCCCAGGTGCATTATTTTGCACTTCTTTGCATTGAATCCTAGCTGCCATACTTCTGACCATTCCTCCAACTTTGCCAAGTCCCTTCTCATCCTTTTCACGCCTCCTTGTGTATCAACCCTGTTGCAGATCTTTGTGTCATCTGCAAAGAAGCATACTTTTCCTTCCAGCCCCTCTGCAATGTCACTTATGAAGACATTAAAAAGGACTGGACCCAATACTGAACCCTGTGGTACCCACTAGTAACCCCTCTTTCTTCAGAGTGGACACCATTTACATTTTACCTTCTGTGTCCTGTTGTCCAGCCAGTGTTTGCCAGGCTACCCTGGGACCCACTCCCAGGCAGGTTAATTGACTATTAATCTTTTGTATGGGACTGTGTCAAATGCCTTACTAAAGTCTAGGTAGACCATGTCCACAGCCCCTCCCTGGTCTACTACTTTGGTCACCCAGTCAAAGAAATCTATTAGATTCGTCTGACATGACCTTCCCACTGTGAACCCGTGCTGCCTTGGGTCCTGTGCCCCACTGGCCTCTAGGTACTCAACTATTCTTTCCTTCAGAAGTGACTCCATCACTTTCCCTACCATAATGGTCAAACTGACAGGTCTGTAGTTTCCTGTCTCTGTCTTGGTCCCACTTTTGTGAAAGGAAATCACATCCGCCTTCCTCCAGTCCTTGGGGACCACACCATCCTCCCATGATTTATTAAAAAGAGTAGCCAGTGGTTTCACTAGTTCTCCCCTTAATTCTTTTAGAATTCTGGGGTGAATTCCATCAGGTCCCATTGCTTTGTCCACTTTCAGTTTTAGGAGTTCTTGCAGAACCCTTTCTTCTGTGACAAGACTGGGATTGACCCTATCAAGAGTGCTTCTGTTAGTTGGATTAGGCACTTCCCCCTCCTCTTTTGTGAATACTGAGCAGAAATATTTGTTCAGTATCCCTGCTTTTTCACTGTCCCCCTCTGCCCACCCACCGTTCATTCTATTCAGCCTCACTATCCCTCCCTTTGTCTTTCTACGCTTGCTGATGTACCTATAAATGGTTTTATCCCCCTTCCTAACCGAGTTGGCTATCTTTTCCTCAGTTTGGGCCTTTGCTATTCTAACTTCCTTCCCTGCTTCCTTCTGCCTTAACTGGTACAGCTCTCTGTCCTGCTCCTTCTTTGTTTCCTTATACTTCCGGAATGCAATCTTTTTCTTCCTGACTTTCACAGCCACCTCTTTTGAGAACCATAGTGGCTATTTCTTTTGTTTTGATTTGTTTATTTGCTTCACACAAAGGCTTGTTGCCTCTGTGATGGCAGTTTTGATGATTCCCCATTGTTGCTCCACACCTCCTTCTAGCCTGTTTGCTAGTGCTTTTCTGAGGCACTCTCCCATCTTGCCAAAGTCATCCCTTCTGAAGTCCAGTACCCTCACTTTTGTATGGCTTGACTCTGTAGCTGAGTTTAACGTGAACCACACTGTTTGATGGTCACTTATTCCCAGATGGCAACCCACTTCTAGATCTGAGATTCTCTCACTGCCCCCGTTTGAGAGTACAATGTCTAAGATTGCTCCCTCACGAGTGGGTTCCGAAATTAGCTGTCTAAGGCCTTCCACCTGTAGGGCATCAAGAATGGCCCTGCTCTTGGATGTGGCTGTAGCAAATGTGCTCCAGTTAACATCTGACATATTTAGGTCTCCCATAAACAGTATCTCCCCCTTTTCCTGCCATTCTAAAAATGCCTTCTGTCATATCCTTGTCCATTCCCTCCCCCTGACATGGGGGTCTGTATACAACCCCTGTGCAGATTGTGGTACCCTTTCCAGTCTCCAAGGTGACCCACAGTGCCTCCTCTCCTCCCTGTTTACTCTTTTGTTCAGTTGCTTTTATCCCTTCCTTTACATAGAGAGCTACTCCTCCCCCCTCTTCTCCTCTGCCTGTCTCTCCTGTAGGTTATGTACCCTGGTATGTTAACATCCCAGTCATGGTTTTCTGTGAGGAAGGCATAAGCCAAAACATCAGCTGATCCTGTGCATCATCACGCATGTGGGCTGTCTGCTCGGCTGGCCTGGTCAATGTCCTGCTAAGGTAGAAACACCATGATGGTGTCCCTGTTTTTTTTTTGTTTTAATCGTGTGAAAAGTCACCGCCTTTGCACTCTATTATTGCTGTGGGATGAAAGTTTTATGCACTTTAATAAAAGCGTGATGATACGGTAAGCTGTGCGTCTTGATATAATGAATGTCCAAACCGTTGGGTTAAGTGCAGTTGGTATGGCTTTTGGAGTTTTTCAAAAGCATTTATGTGGCTATGGTTTTCTGTGTACCATGTTTCTGTGACTGCTACGATATCCAGGCATCCCTCTTCCATCAAGGCCACCAGCTCAGGGAGCTTGTTGCCCAGACTACGGGCATTGGTACTCATTACCCTCCATTTCCTGATGGCCTTACTCCTTTTTGCCCCATCTCTATCCTTCTTGCCTTTGTCACTTTCTCCATTTACCCCTGCCCTTCTCCCTATCGACACCTCTATGTTGGTGTTTACCACACTTACTACCATGAGTTTTTTTGGGGGGGGGCTAGGATTTCCCTGCTCCTTTCCAGTGCCACCCCCTTGGCTAGTTTAAATGCTTGCTAATGAAGCATTTAAACCTATCACCTAAGATCCTGTTTCCCCTCCTGGACAGATGCAGCCCATCAGCGCAGTATGGGCTTGCATCACTCAGGTGGACCCCAGCCCCCAATGAAGCCAAATTCCTGAGCTCCACACCAGTTTTTCAACCACTGATTGAATCCCATGGTGCGGAACACCCTAGCCTCTCCTACGCCATAGATGGGCAGCACCTCTGAGAAGGTTACCATGCATGCTACTTGTCTAAGGCCCCTCCCCAATTCCACAAACTCTTCCTGCACTTTCTTGGAGAAAGGTTGCTTTCACTCTGTCTGCTGCCAATATATGTTCCAAGTAAAACCTATTTCTTTGTTAGGCTTTCTTTTAACTTTTATGTTTCCACCCACAGTTTTTTAAGGTCAGGGTAGAATAGAAGTACTGCCACTAAATGAAGGCTCATCAGTCTGGCATGGGAGGGAGAGGAACTGGCTATAAGATGTATGGCCACTCGCTCCAGGACAACAGCTTGTCACAGTAATGCTTCATGTCAGTTAGCTGCCTTACTCTTCCATTCAATACATACAGGCTTGCTCTGCCATTCCAGGATGAAAAAATAATTTGCAGTGTCTCTTCAACCTGATACACACTGTGGTTTGATGACAAGGGGGGGTCTACTGGTACATATTGGCAAAAAAGTACAAACTGGTAAAAGTAAAGTACTCCGTTTTCATAGCATAAGGAACCAGTTATTAAAAATAAATTATGGGGAAGTGTGGTAACTCAAATTTTATGCACACCTTCACCATGCAATGTTTTGATAAACCCCTCGAGCTTTGCTCTTGGGGTTTATGAGGCATCATACATCTCAGGTGTGCATAAAATCCTCATTACACACAAGAACAACGGGGCATGATATGAGACTGAAGGATGGAAGGCTCAGGGGTAATATTAGTAACAACTTTTTCACTGAGGGGGTGGTGGAGCCATGGAACAGCCTTCCCGCAGAAGTTGTGGGTGCAAAAACAATATGGGGGTTCAAGAGTGCATGTGATAGACATAAGGGTTCCCTGGAGATGTGCAGAGCAGGAGAGATGCAGATCAAATAGGATCTGGGGCTGCAGCGGTGAGTAGGGAAATGAGCAGACTAAGTGGGCCATATGGTCCTTATCTGCTGACAGATTCTATGTTCTATGTTTCTATGTTTCCCCATACATTATTCTATATACTGTATATATCATCTCTGTAATTTAAGTCTGTACCTGGTTCTATAACCATGACTTTCATTTACTGTATGCATTTTTATACAGTTTGTAGTAGCACTTTAAATTGCACTGGAGATTTTTATTAAATGTTAGTTTGTGAACTGGCCAGGTTTGAGTATTTAAAGTGCCTGTTTTACATGACACACCATCTCTGAGGAAGCATAGCAGTGGCATGTGCAAAACATAACAGGTGTCGGCAATGTTTACCTGCCATTATGTAGGTATATAAGTGGTCAAGTGAAGTAAGCCAAACATTTTGCACTGGAACACATTTAATTAAATATGTGAGCAATATAATCTTCCTTGGTTTTGGTGTTTTATTCCTTGAAATTTCCCATAGAAATGAACAACTGAACAATTTTAAAGTAAAAAAAAAATTTTTGGAGGGGCTAAACAGACTTACTGTATAAGACTGAAAAATTAAAGTGAGAGTGTAATTAAGGGAGACTAAAATTAACTGAAAGTCTGGACGTAGCAAACGTTCTAAACAAAATCTTTACTGATTTGTCTCAATATGAAAAATGTCTCTCTGTATTGAGAATAACAGAGAACATTTTAATTATCTGAGACCATTGTTGTGTTTTATATGTATAACAAAGGAGCAAATCAAAAAACAGCTGTCAAAACTGGACGAGTCAAAGGGATCGGGACCAGATTGATTAAAAACTGAGTTCCTTAATTCAGAGGCAGTGCAATTATCCTGGCCACTGGAACATTTTTTTTCAATTTATCTCTTTGTAAAAAAAAAAATAGTCTCTAAACTCTGGAAAAAGGCTGTTGTCACACCTGTACACAAAATGAGTTAAACAAATTGGCTGAATAATTGCAGATGCATATCTCTTCTAACTCTAATTAATAATACCCTAGAGCAACTTTTATACAACCATATTACTGAGTACTTCAAAGAACACAAAATACTGACAAGAGCCCAGCACAGAATCAGGATGGACTGTAGCACAGTGATTGTCTTGGTCAGGTTCATGAGCTCCACCCATGAGGACATGGAGGAGGGTATGTTCATAGGGTTGGTGTTTGTGGACCTGACCAAGGCATTCAGCCTGATGGATCTCTCCCTCCTGAAGTCACAGCTGGGGAAAATAGGTTTCAGGGTGCCAGTGATGGAATGGATTAGAAGTTATTTGATGGATAGAGTGCTATAGGTCAGGGTTAACATAGTCCTGTCCCAATCAAGAAAGTCTGAGCATGGTGTGCGCAAAGGATCATATTACAGTCCTAAGATTATCATATTTATTAATGATCTTCCCAGAGTGTTCACTATTTCAAAAACAGTATTATACACTGATTATTCAGTCACGGATGTAACCAACAAAAATATACTATCTTTAAATAAAAACAAGCATTTGTCAATGCCGAATGTTAGCTTGCTGGCATTGGCATTGGCAGTACAGGAGTTAATGAGATGCACAATAGGATTTTCAGTGAAGTAGTGAACCGACGCTGACCCCAGCCCCACCCATCAGAGAGTGACAGGCATTGGAGTGTGCCTTTGTGTCATCATCCATAACACTCACACCATTTCATCTCACCCTACCCTGCAGACACTGACAAGTGCTGCGGTGTGCCTTGGGGTCTTTGAGCATTACGCTCACACCATTCCATAAGGAAATACACTGAGATGGGTGCAGTATCAGAGAATGGGGTGAACTTCAGAGCCAAAGAGTCTAAGGCAGACCTCATTGCCTGTCACGGGCTACAGGGTGGGGGTGGAATGGCTTGATCATTTCAGCCGATAATGCCATGTCACACCCATGATGCCTGTCAGTCTCTACAGGGTGGGGCATTACAGTTGGAAACCCTAATGCCCCAGGCACTTGTTGGTATTTTCACTCCAAATTTTCAACATGGGCCATTTGTGACCCCACCTCATGAATCGTGGCACTATGAGTTTGTTAGCCGAAAGGTGATTTTGCACAACAACTGTGTATTTTGGAGCCACAGGTGTGAAAACACATTTTGGGCAGGATGTGAAAAATGATAGCTGCACTCTTCATGAGAAAGTGTAAAAAAAATGTAATTGTTGAAAATCTGTAGTGAAAATATGAAAAATTAGTGAAGTCATGAGCTTGCAAAGAAACTGTGAAATGCACTCCCATAGCGCAATTATTTTGGGGATTCTTTTAACCAAATTTTCAACATAGGCATTTTGGGAACTCTGGTCATGAACAGTGTCACTGTGATTTTGTTAATCTGTCCCAAACATTGATTTCCCACAGTGACAGTGCTATTGTGCACCACATGTGCAAAAACACATTTTGGGCAGGATGTGAAAAATGACAGCTGTACTGTTCATAAGGAGGTGTACAAAAATGGCAATATTGAAAATTGGAGTGAAAATATGAAAAATTGGTGAAGTCACATGCGTGCATAGAAACTGCACAACACACGCTCATAGCACAGTCATTTTTTGGAATGTTTCCATCAAATTTGAAGGATGGGCTTTCTGGGACCTCACCTCATGAACTGTGGCACTGTCATTTTGTTAATCTGTCTCAAATGGTGATTATGCATAGTGACAGGAAAATGACCTTTTGGGAATGAGTAATGAGATGACAGTGCATTTGTTCATGAAGTGGGGTTCCAAGCACCCCATGTTGAAAATTTGGAGGCAAAATTCAAAAACATGACTGAGATATCCATCTAAGTTGAACCCCTCCCCATTTATGCCATTATACAGCTTACCAGCATTTCTTCAGTTCATGGTTGGCTTTGCAGAGAGCAGACGTGTTCCCGTTCCTCTGAAGATCATGGTGCTGACTTCTGAAGATAAGTACGGGGTCAGTGGAGGGCGTGGGGAGGTGGATGCATAGAGGGTGGGCACAGGTTGGGGGAAGGGACCTGACAGTGACGGAATGTTTTCTTTGTTTTAGGTAATTAAAACAAAAACACCTTGGACAGTTTTCTTTTTATACAGGTGTAAGAAAAAATGCTGTACACACAGTGTGCCCATTGACTTTATGGGAGGGATATTGGCCACACTGGGGTGGGCTCCCAGTATGGCACACAATGGGGGTAGGGCAGGAACAGGAACATGCCGATGGTGGTCTGCTTTTGATAACACAGAGGCACACTGGGGTGGGCTCCCAGTATGCCACACAATCTTGTTTTGTTTTTTTTACATGCAGACAGGGGGATTGAGCATCCCCAAAGTTGGTGTTGTTGGTATTGTGTGCAGATGGTGGCAGATGCCATGTTTATTTAAATGCTTCACCAGGAAAGGCACATCAGGAGGTGTGTCATTGGTGCCGCTGCAAGATGATCTTGTCTCTGATTGCAGCTGCACTTTTCTTAGAAGTTGTGTTCACTTTACATAATACATGTGTCAGCACTAGCATGACAGCTAATTGGTAAATGAGGGACGCACCTATTAAAGCATGCCCTGTATTTTCCAGCACTGACACACCTCTGAAATGTGCTACTAGCAGAAGATGTTGACTTGTGCCAACATAAAAAATGGAAGCAGAATAATGTATGGTTCCAAAAAAGGACTTGTATTAAAAAAAAAAAGCAAAGATGTTCTGCTGAGCTAAGAAAATAACTTATGGTTGATAATTTTCAGGTTTCCATTGAGGGGGATGAAACATTGGAAGTATTCAGTGAGTTTAAATACTGAAGTATTATTCTCTGTTGTCAACTAAATTTTGTAAAACATGCAGAGCAAACTTTTATTCAGTTGAATAAAAAACTGGGAGCATTGTATGCATTAAAGGATTTTTTGGCCAAAAAGAGAAGGAAAATGTTAATCAATAGTTGCTTGTTGCCGGAGATGGTTTATGGAAGCTTTATGGGAACTCTTCTCCTGTTGTGTAAATATTGTAATGATACTGTTTATATTGTAACACTGATCCATAAATACTCTGAATTGTACATTTTCTTTCTCCCTTGCCCCTTACCCTAAGGTCGCATCTGGAAACGAGCTGCTATTCAGCTCAGTATGTCTTCCTGTGAAACTTTTAAATAAATAAATTAATAAGTAAAGTAATTCTGTGGGGAGGAGCTTTAAAGAAAGTATCAAAGAAATGTGAATGTACAATTCCATCTGTCAGTTTGCCCTTAGAGCTAAGTATAGGGAGCACTACTACAGCCTTTACACGAGGTTGAAATGGCTATCAGTATAACAGCGGGATAAACTATACAAACACTTTTTGTGTGTTTTGTGTTTGAAGTTCTGCAAAAAGGTAAAAACAGCCTATTAGCAGATTTGTGTATGATCCTTGAGGTCTGATGATTCGGTATCTTCAGATACACTTTTATAAGGCAACAAAGAAATCAAAAATAATTTCTTTACACAGCTTACAAACTCTGAAACAGTATTGACTTGGGGATGAGAAAAACAGTCAATAATGATCATTTTAAAATTACATGAAAAGAAAGTATTTTTAAGGATGATAGATGTTAACTGTTTTCAGCATGAGCAAATAACTATGTGTATACAGTATCTATTTGTTTAATATGTCAGTTCCATAATGTAGGTGGCTTAGTACAATAATTGTGCAAAGATTATAATTTGGATATTATTTGTTTATGACTGTCTATATCTGTACCCTGGTCAAGCCTGTAAAAGGGTCATGTGGTCCATCACTTCCCCATCGGGTTAACAAATTTTTAAATAGAACACAAAAAAATAAATATTAGTAAGTAGGAATATATGCTTTTGGGATTCTTAGTTTATGAGGAAAGCTCAGCATGTTTTTTATTCTCCTGGGCCTCATTAAAATTCACTAGATTTGAATATCCATTAAATGTAGGAATACGTTATTGTTTTGTATTTATGTAGTGCAGACTATGTTTTATTTATATAATACATGAATGGAACTTTGTCCCCATAGGAGCCCATTATCATGTATTTCCCTGCATAACTCACCACTTAAACCTGTATACCTCCCCACAGAAACCTGCAAACTGTGAGTAAAAAACACCCATAGACCTACATTATGACCACCAAAAGAAACAACTTAATGACCAATTATATCAATAAACATGTCAATGAATGCACCAGCTGAACCAGCTAAGAAATGTCTATGCTAATTAACACTCCTAATAAACCCCTGACAAAAACACAGCCTTATCTAATAAACTCCATGGCAAAACACAGCCTTACCTAATTATCCTCCTGACAAAAACACAGACTTGAGGTACAAAAAAGGCACCATCCCCATGTAATATATAAAATAAATGATAGGCAACCATGCAATACATGGTTACATACATATCTCAGGGGCTAGTTAGGGCAATAATGCCTCTTGGCCTATGGGCTCATGGCTTATATCCCAGTTAGCCCCCCCCCCAATAGGTATATATCCTTGTATATCAAAGTTGCCTAGCATTTATTCTATATATCTTTATGCATATGTATGACTGATATTCTTTGCAAAAGACTTTGTTAATGCACTAGTTAGGGTTCCAGTGTCAAAAGTAGGGAAATGTCATGTTAGGGTTTCCAACCCCAACACCCCACCCCCAACCTGCAAGCAGCAACAGGTATGGGGTGTGCCTAGGGGTTGTCAGCCCTAATGCTCACCCATTCTATTGGATTATGGTGTTAGTTATTTACATAAATCACCAGGAAATGTTTTTTTTTAACATGCCAAAATTCTTTTTCTCAAATCTGCAAAAAAAGAATCACAAAACTGGATTCTGTTTCACAATTTGTGAAAAAGGATTTTTCTTTTTTCGCAAATTGTAAACAATAAAGCTCAAAACAGGATCCTGGTTTGCAATTTGTGAAAAAATAATTTTTATACAGTTTTTTTTGTCACTTCACACTGAAGACATTGTTTGGAATTTTGGTCTGAAAAGTTGTGAGTACAAAGGGCTTGCTCCATGGGTGTGCTTTTTGCTTGTTTGGTGACTGCAGATTACTTTGCTCTGGAGTTCTGGGGGTTTACATTTTACTTTGTTTTCCATAGGATAACATTGCAATGTGAGGTGAACACAATCATTTCTTTGTCACACCACTGTGAAGATATGGCTTCCAATTTTTGTATGATATTTTCAAGGTACAATGGGCTTGCCCTACATATGTGCCTTTTGCTGGAATGGTGAAAAGATAGTCATTTGGTATGGATTTATTCAGATTTCAAATTTTTCTGTGATTCCCATTGGATAACATTGCAATGTGAGGTCTTTCTTTGGTGCTACGCAGCAGAATACGTGTTGGTTACTTCCAAAAACATAATTTTTTTCTGTTTTATAAATTTACCTTGCTAAGAAAAAACAAGATGGCAGCAGCATGAAAAAAAGATTCCCCATTTGAGATACAGGATTACTCATTTGCAACACAGGATTGCCTATTTGTGGCACAGAATCCTGTTTCAAGACTCACATCTATAATGTTCCCATTGAAAATAATGGGACATTTTAAAATTTAATAACTTTGGAATGGATTCATATTTTTTTTCACAAAGTCTTCAAAAGGCCCATTTGTGACCAAAGACATTTTTACCGTAAAACTTTTAGACCAAAATCACAAGCCATTTTGCACAGTGACATTTCAAAGAATTTTACAAAAAATAGTAATTTTCATATTTTTTGACATGCCATACCTCCACACCCTGACATCCGATCAGAATGAAACTTGGCACATGAAGAGATCTTTAGTTCCTGATGGCACATGCAAAACCTCATGTCATGCAAATCGGTTGAATGGTTGTGAAGTTATTAAAATGCAAAAAGCATGAAAAAAGATTCCCATTTATGACAAAGGATTCCACATTTGCCACAGAGGATTACCCAGTTGCGACAAAGAATCCTTTTTTAAGGTGAACATCTAACTTATACCATTGAAAATAATGGGAAATTTTTAAATGTAATAACTTTTGAATATATTAATATTTTTTCACCAAATCTTCAAAAGGCACATCTATGAGCCAATACCATTCTATCCTGAACATTTCAGACCAAAGTTCCACACTGTTACTGTGCAGTGGTATGACAAAGAATTGTACAAATAATTGTAATTTTCATATTTTCTGACATGCTGTATCTCCGCACCCATGCATTTAACTGGAATGAATCTTGTCTCATCAAGAGATCTTTGCTCCCTGATGGTGCATGAAAAATTTCATGTCAATTGCTTGAACATTTGCAAAGTTATTAAAGCTCAATATTCAAGTTTAACATAGAAGTTAAGAATGAACCCTAACTATAAGGATGTGACCACACCCCTGTAATTTGTACTGATGTATGCCTTTTTTTAATTAAAAGTTTATTAAATTTTCATAGTACATAACCACATCAGTTGATCAGAACATAAGCAGTAACAATGAATGTCAAGAGAATCTACCCACTCACCCAGCCCGTCCCTTCCTCTCCCCCCTCCCAATCCAATCCCACTCCTGCAGTTTGGAATGTATAGTACCACTAAGCAATCTACAAAGAATACAAAGTGTAAAAGGGGCCCCAGATTTTCTCAAACTTTGACAGACATCAATTGAGGCTGGCAATCATTTTTTCCTTACTGAGATTGGCCAGTAACTTCTGCAGCCACTTGTCATAAGTAATAATATCCCCATCCTTCCAGTGCCTTAATATCAGTTTCTTAACTGACATGGAAATGAGGGCCATATGGTATTTATGGGTAATGACTCGGACCTCTGTGAAATCTCCTAGTATACAAATATTATTAGTAGGGATGCACGGATAGTTAAATCGGTCTGGATATCAGATCCGGATATATTATATTAAGTATTCATCCAGTTTTGGATTTAATCCGGATTGGATATTGCCAAACTAAAAAACAGCATCAAATAAAATATGAGCACACATTGCTTGCAGCAGTATAAAAAAGTTTAGTATGAAGATAAATACTAAAATGCACAGGTAATTCACAGGACAACTACTGAAAATGTTCACTTTGATAAGTTATGCTTTAAGAAAAGCAGCAAGTTAGCATTCTCTGGTGACAAGCGTGAGCATCTGTCTGTGATAATGTCACCCAGTACACTGAAGGCACACTTGCTAGGAACACTTGTAGGCAGTGGTGAAAGAAATCTTTGTGCAATCTTTGCTAAAATTGGGAATCGATGCTCTTGCATCTTCCAGTACTGGAGGGGGTCTGGGCTTGCCTTTCTGTGGATAATGGTCTCAGCAACGTACGTCACTACCTCGTTGTTTCTCTGGGAGTTCAGCACATTTCCAGCTGTAAACAAAAACAGATTTCTGTTGCACTATGTACTCAGATTCAAAAAACAAATGTAGCAAATTACTAAAACAAAAATGTATACATACGGTCTTGAGGTAGCTTGTTGCATTGGCTGAAGGTCTCCCAAGGGTCATCTGCTTCATTATCAAAAGTATCTGGGATAGCAAGTACAGGCACACATTTAGATTTGGGCAAACTTCTTCTAGCTCCTCAACAAGCTGTTTGACCACAGCCTTAGCAAATGTTCTGCCTTGAGATGTTCTAAAGAAGTGAAGCTTGTATCTGCAGTCCAATAATGTTGCTGCTACAACTTTTTTGGCAGACTCATAGTGATTTAACCTTGAGTCCATTGAGGCCAGTAGTGACTTTCACATTGAAAGCAGCCCCAGTATTTTTATACTTTGTACCATATGGTGCAGCACAGTCGACATGGATATTATATCAGGCACACAAGACTCCTCTGAACTTAGTCTGCGGGTCTCAGTTTCAAACATTTTTTTTTTTATTCTATTTCCTCCTGTCACAGCTTGGAGGAACTCTCTCAGGCATCCTCTCCCTGTGCCTGCCCACCTGAGATCCACTGCGGTCTTGTGCCTTTCTCTATCCCCCCCAACCGCTGCCAGCACCCCCGGTTTAACCCACCCAGGGAGGGTAGCCTGACCACTTACTTGGGCTCCTTAAGAGACAGACTCTGGCAAGCGAGTGGGGCCTGGGTGGAAGAATGATGAGGCTTGGCCCGGTCAGATCCGGCACTGGGCATGGTGGAAAGGTGCCATCACCTATCCTCACAAGCTGGGTTTTTCCATTTTTCTGTCCTTCCCCACACTCCCTTGCATGTGCACCCCCGACGCTTGGCGCACAGCAACTCTGCCAGCGTCAGGCATGCTGAAACATGCTACCCATGCTTCTGAAGCACCCCCTGTTCTCCACCAGGGTTCACTGGAGCTCCAGACTTCCCAGTGCCCTTCCCCTGGGACAGGAGAGCAGTGTGTCGGGCACTCAATCCAATCCCTTCCCTGCCAACCCCCAAGGGCTGAGCTCACTCCCAAACTCAGGTCATTGGCATGGCATGAGATATGGTGTCTAACGCCTCAACCCTCAGCACCACTGGGCCAACTCGTTTCAAATGGTTTTAGTACGGCACACACATTTTCAGCTAAAGTCCACTGAGCAGATGTAAAGGTATGATTGTCAGTTTCTGATGCATAGACAGTAAGTGCCCTTCACTGTTCAATTAATTGTTCTAGCATATAATAAGAACTGTTCCATCTAGTACTCACATCTTTTTTCAGTCGATGTACTGGGACTTGAAGGGTGTTTTGCATGGCTGCTAATTTCTCAGTTGCTGTGGATGAATCTTTGAAGTGACCCACAATTGAGCAACCTGTTGCTAATAGGTCTTCAACAGATTTGTGTTTCATAATAGCCTAATTGACTATCAATTGCAGGGTGTGAGCCAAACAGCCCTCCCCGGTATAGCACTTAACTTAATTGCTTTACATATATTAGCACCATTGTCTCAGATAACTAGGTGATGCTGATTGCTTCTGATTTCCCAACTGTCCAGCACTGAAAGAAATTCCTTTGAAAGATTTTCACATGTGTGGCTATAGTTTGGTTCCCTTTTTTTAATTTTTTTTTTGCCAGAGGCTCATAAGAAGCCCGTCTTGCAATTTCTTGCTTTTCTTTTTCAGATTGCATTTCTAAAAATATTTCTCTATGCTTGTTTCAAATGTGATCAATCAAACTGGACTTACCATATGATCTGACAGAAGAGCTCTGACTTGTAAGGGTAGGTATCTGACATAGTGAACATCTTGCCTTTGAGTCAGTTTCACTGGAGACTGAAAAATACTTCCATACAAGGCTTTTCTGTGTCATGTCAGACTGCCTGCTTACTGCTTGCCTGTTACCAGGAGTCTTGTAACTGTGTGTCTGAGAGAACTGAGCTGAGCAGTGCATTAATGCACTCATACCTGGTCCACACCTGCTTGAATAAAAACCTAATACCAGCCCTGTTTTATAGGGCTGAGATCCAACCAGACAGGATATTTCTAAAAATGGCAAAATCCGATCGGTTTAATAAATCGGGTCGGACACCCGTGCATCCCTAATTATTAGTGAAGAAGTCTTCTGAGCCTAGTAGGGTATATACTTTTTGCTTTATGTAGGCCCAAATTGGGGCTATTTTGGAGCAATCCCAAAAAATTTAAAGTAGGGTGCCTTCAGCCTGCTGGCAGCGACTACAGTGGGAGGGCATCACGCTATTAATTTTAGCAAGCTTTGCCGGAGTAAAATAAAAATTGTGCAAGATGTGAAATTGCATTAACCAGAGTCTATCTTGGGTCACAAATTTGTGGCAACCCTTCCATAATGCAGTCCAATTAAGGGGTACACCCGGTAACTGCACTGACCGGTATTCAGTGGGCCCATTAATTGCTGGGTAGGTACAGTCATAGACAGGAGTAAAGATGTTAGATACTGCATGTGGAAGTCCAACCAGGGTGGTTAGCTCCAGATGGAACTGGAGTTTGGGAAGCTGGGGAATTGGAGATCTGAAAAATGTTACCAAGATATGTCTCAGTTGGTAAACTTTAAAGATTAAGGTATTACTGATACCAGAATTGCGAATGATTTCGGGGGAAGTGAGCCAGGTACCATCTTTATTCGTGAAGCATGTGATAGGGAGGGGAGTTAGTTGGGGTATCCAAGAATGGGGGATAATTTTCCCATCAATTTTGGAATTAGGATTTCCCATGAAGGGCTGAGTAATGTCCTGTACATTGTTGTATTTTAAAAAGGAACAGAGTTGAGAATGGACTCTGATAGAAATTCCTATTGGAGAAGTGCATGGGGGGCAAGAGATTTGAGCAGCATATGCAGAATGGCAGTTGGGGAGATACCATGTGAGTGTATTTAATAATTGTCTATGCAGAGCCAGAGATGGGTATGAGCCAGTGGGTCCTGAGGTGTCTCTGGGGCTATCCACCTAGAATATTTGCTGGCTTGACTAGCCCAATAGTATAAGCCTAAATGTGGAAGTCTTAACACACCCCAGCTTTTGGGGGCAGCTAACTTACGGTATGCTAGTCTTGGACGTTTACCAGTCCTTACAAAATCAATGATATAACTATGCACCTCTTTGAACCAGTGAAGTGGCAACCAGACATTTAGTAGATTGAGGGGGTAGAAAAGCCTAGGAAAAACATTCATCCTCACCATATTAATACTTCCCCACAAAGTGAGTGATAGGAGGGACCATCTATTCATGTCTTGGTAGATGGTTTGAAGGGTATTCTCCAGGTTTAATTTCTTGAGAGAAGATTCACTTCTAGTGAGGTCAATCCCCATAGACCTAAGAATCTTATAAGCCCAGGTAAGACCCAGGGCCATGATTGCATGCTTCTGAGCCTTATGATTTAGAGGAAAAACTGCTGTCTTTTCAACATTAAGTTTATAATTCACAATGAACTGAACTCTTCAATTACTCTTAACATACGGGGAATATATGTGGCAGGATTTGAAATTTGGAGTAGTAGTTCATCTGCATAAGAGGAGACCTTAATCTTGTGCCGCCCTATAGTAATACCCTGTATTGTCAGACACTCCATTAATCTGCAAATCAGGGGTTCTAAATATAGATTGAACAACAAATGGGAAAGAGGGCATCCCTGCCTGGTGCGAGAATGGAGTGGGAACATGGTAGAAAATTCCCAGTTGCAATAGATATGGGCAGTGGGGAAATTGTAAAAAGTTGGATCCACTGAAACAGTTTAGATGGAAAACCAAAGGAGGCCATTGCCCTGAAAAGGAATTGCCAATCAACTCTATTAAAGGCCTTCTTTGCATCCAAGGAGACCAACACTGCAGGAGAGGTGGCATCCCTTGATGTGGAGAAGATATAAGCCAAAGTCCATAGGTGATCCACTGACGACCAGCCATTCATGAATTCCACTTGTTTTGGTCCTATCAGGCTTGGGAGCACCAGGCTAATATGGTCAGCTATGATCATAGCTAAGATTTTGATATCCTGGTTTAGAAGCGATATCGGCCTATAGCTGGTGACCAAATCAACCTTCTTTCCCAGTTTGTGCAGTAAAATGATCAAGGCCTTGAAGAGAGTTTGGTCAGTCAAATTGCTGGACAGGATAAGGTGGAAAAGGGAATTATGTAATGAGGCGAGTTTCTCCGCAAAAGCTTGATAAAAATTTGAGGTAAATCCATCAGGGTCTGGAGCCTTCTCAGAGGGAAGGTCTTTAATCACCTTGAGAATCTCAGCTTCCGAAATGGGGGAGAGAAGAAAAAGGACATGTGATCTTGAAAGGGTGGGAAGATAGGAGTTTCCCAAGAAATCATCTAACATCTTGGTCTGGGGAGGGTTCACCTTAGGGCTGTATAGGTTACAGTAGTATTCTTCAAATTCAGCTAAGATATCGGAAGGGGAGGTTTTGAGGGGACCATCACCAGCAGAATGAATGGCACTGATCATTCTGGATGTTTCCTGTTTTTTTGACTCTGAGAGCCAACATGCGTCTGGCCTTTTCACCATGGTCAGTGTAGTTGGCCTTAGCCTTTAGGATGGCATACTCTGCCTTCTCATGTAGAAGCTTAGAGTAAGCATTCCTGAGCTTTGTGAGATCTTACCGGAACTGGTCTGAAGACCAAGGTGATAGTTGGGCCTCCGTAGTTCTAATCTGAGAAAGTGTGGTCAACAAGCGCTCATCTCGTTCCTTTTTATGGAAGGAGGCTAAACCAGTTAAGATCCCTCTAAGGTAGGCCTTCAGGGAGCACTATTCTATATCTGGCTTACCAGTGAACCCCTTGTTAGCATCAATAAATTGATCTATGTGGTCCGAGATAAGACGGATCGATTCGGCTTCTTTAAGGATTTGGTTGTTTAATCTCCATCTTCCTCCTGTTTTAGGGAGTGTAGAAAAGGAAAGTTTACAGATAACTACTGCATGATCTGAGGGGGGACCTGGGACAATATTAGAGTCCAGTACCCTGAGCAGTACTTTATGGGAAATGTACTGATGTATGCCTGAATATTAATGTAGGTACTGTTTTCTTCTGTACCTTTTAACTGCTTTGTTCTAAGGACCCCATTGAACATAAGTTTCTGCTCAACTGGGTAGTCCTTATTCATAAGCAATTTTGTGAATACAATTTAACTACTACTATTACTAGAGGTGCTGTATAGCTCAGAGGGATAGAGGTATATCATGTCTGCAAGTCATTTTTGCTTATAGGAATTTTCTAAGTCACAAATGTGAAACTTACAGTATACTGCAGCATTTCTACATTGATGAGTAAGGCATCTATTCACTTGATGGAACTAAAGGTTAATTGGCAATATCAATGGTACTGTTCCATGGTTATTTCTTAAGATGATTATTTAGGCTGTGTATTGTGTTGATGTGGCTGTTTCTTTTGTGTAGGCTGCCGCCAGCTAGTCTGACATAAACGCAGCATTGCACAGCAGATGACAAAGTCCAGTCATGGGAAGCATTTCAAATTCAGTATCAAACCTTTCTTTCCTTGGCAGTGAACAGTAATCCTAGCTTTATAATCTGTACTGACCAATTTAAGAGGTACGTGTGCTATCTGTAGCTGTTTTTTACATCCAGAGAAGCTATATCATCTCTGCTGAGGATTAGAAATCACCTGGGCACCTGTTATGCACTAACAGTATTAGCTGCAAGAGCATTTGGCTCAGTTTCAGTTGTTCCCAGCAAGTTGTCTTCAGTGCAATTGTCAAGATCAGCCTTGAACACTGAAACATCAAATGAAACAAATAATACGGCCTTAAAATGTGTGACCTTATTTTTAGATGTGAGATGACAGCAGAGAGAATATCAGGGAACTCAAGACTGCTGATGGACACTATGATCAGATAGTCATAGTAAAGAGTGCTTTATGTCTCATGCTTCACAGTCAATTCTGACCCTTCATTACAGATAAATAATTTATATATGTAATCTGTGACAGTGTCTGTAGTTCATGTAAGGACATTGCCATAAATATGAAGATTTGCAGTAAAACTACTATTCCCAGCCCTGACGCTATAGCCACACTACTCATAGAAAAAGGTAAACGTAATCCTAAACAAAGTACAGGTGCCATTTAAGAGATACCTATATTTTGTTTCCTATTCTGAGAGCCCTTCAGCTACTTTCCTTTTGAAGGAACCACCAACAGATATTTCCACTGATGCTGTCAGCCACCAATCCAGCTACAGTATATGTCCATGGCCTTGACCAAAGGAACCCAAGGGTGCCATATGAAATGGGAGCGTGGCAGTAAAATGCACAAAGTAGGAAAAGGACCTGGGAATCACAGTATCAGAGAACCTAAAATCCACAGTACACTCTAACAGAGCTGAGGAAAAGGTGAATAGGATTTTAGTATATATACAGTACAAAAGGGGGATCAGTAGCAGAAGCCAGGAGATTAGCATCCCAGTGTACAGGTTGTTGGTGAGATCACAGCCAGAGTACTGAGGAAGGTCTTGTAGTCCACACCTGAGGAATGACTGTGATAAGATGGAAACAGTGCAGTGCAGGGCAACCAAGATAGTCCAGGTTTTGGGGGCATGGAATACGAGGAAAAGCTTCAGGGCTTGAACATATACACCGTTAAAAAGAGAAGGGAAATGAGAGGCATTATAGGAATATACAAGTACAGTACCTGCACGGGATAAACAAGGTTGACTTTCAAGCCATATTTTTCTTAAGCTCAAATACACCGATGAGGTAAAATTCTCTCAAACTAAGGGGAGGATAACACAGGAAAGACATCTGCAAACACGTTTTTCAAAGACAGAGTGGTGAAGTGGAACAAGCTAAAAGAAGAAGTGGTATGGACCAAATTGTTAAGCGGTTTTGGTGGGGGTGACAGGCATTGTGGCTTAGTAAAATGAGGAGGGCAGAATCTAAGGGGTGGAGTGGCCACTAGGGCCAGAGCAGAATAGTCACATAGGGTGGACAGACTGAATGGGTTGGTAGGCCTTTTTCTGCCATTATTGTCTATCTATATATGCATATACTGTATGACACTGATTGGATCCACCCTTGTTAAGTGGAAGGCAGGAGTTGCTGATAATCTTCAGTCAACCAAATGGAAGAGCAGAAAGCACTCTAGAGGCTCATCTAATGGTTTCAAGGCTTACACTCTTTTTCACTGTATTGCTTCCTTTTCTAATCTAACTATCTACTCCATGCAGCAGAATCTACCCATAGAAATAATCATTGGGGTCATGAGCCCTTGAAACAATCTCTCTCTCTCTCTCTCTCTATGGACCACATGACCAAAGCTGCCTTTATTCAGCATGAGTTGCTGCCAATCTTCAGATTCAGTCAAAATCAGCTAAGCAGAAAGCATGGGGGGGGGGCAGGTCTAGCTGCTTTCAGGTTTGTGTTTTATTCTGTCATACTACACCTTCCCAGGATCACCCGACTACACTCCTGCAGCAGGTGCAGTTAACAGATGTCATCATTAGGGATGTAAGTACCTTATTTAGGTATCCTCTTCATTCACCATGCAACCAGAGATTCCATTTTTCAGCAAGAAAACAGGAGAAAGATGGGAGATAATCATGAAAGTAATTCTTCCAATCTTTGCCTGTAGGACTGTTCTCACTGGTGCTACAAGCAAATCATCCCTAGCCAGACTAGATGCCCTCTTCAGCACCTTTTGATTCTTTGCCCTGAAGGTTTTATTCTCACCTCTCTGTTGTTTTCTGTGTACATGCTGCTTTTTGGGGAGATCATTAGATGGCAAGATGTCCAGCTTCTCTACTATGTGGATGATACTCGGCAGTACAAATCTTGTTCTCCTTCAACAGTTCATGTGGCTTCGGTGTTGAGATGATATCTTGCTGAAATAAATGACTGGATGGCCTCAGACAGGTTATGTTTCAGTCCAGAAAAGACATAGGTCATGATGATCGAGCTGAGATGCTAAAGCTCAGCTGTTGTGGGAGGTTTGGCTCTTCTTTCTGTGGGTGGTCAGTCTCTCATGGCTACTGATGTGGTTAAGGACCTGGAGGTCTTTCTGGACTGCAGAATGACACTAGAACAACAGGTGTCAGCTGTGGTCCAGTCTGGCTTTTACCATCTCTGAAACATCACCAGAATTAAACTGCATCTAGCTCACGCAGACCTGGTGGTGAGTGTCCATGCTTTCATCGCCTCTAGGTTGCCCTATTAAAATGCTCTTTACTTAGGGTTATCTGGAGGTCTGATGTGAACCCTGCAGCTGGTCCAGAATGCTGCATCCAAGCTAATAATGGCCTCCTCTTGGAGTGTCCATATCATGCCCATCTTGTAGGCTCTGCATTGGCAGCCTTTGCAGTAGTGCATCACCTTCAAGATATGCTTGTTAACTTACAAGGCCCTGCATGGTTTAGAACCAGACTATTTGAAAGATTTATTTGTTCCTTATCATCTACAGTAGTTTTCACCCTCCAGTCCACCAAATATGGGCCTGCTTACTGTCCCTCCATTCCTGGTCAAGAATCTCAGGGCACAAAGCATTTGCAGTGGCACAGAAACATAGACAATGACAACACAAAAAGACCAATGGCTTGATTCTCAAAGACTGATGCAGGGCTTTCACAAGCCCTGTGTCAAACTCTGCACTGCCTCAAACCCATTGCCGCACCATGCTCCCTACTCACATAAGTTGCATACTTTTTCTACACTTTACCCCCTTTATGGTGGCTTAAGACACATATGTGGTGCAAACCCTGTAAAATGGTCCCTAACGGTGGACCAGCAAAAGCTGGTCTAACTTGGGTCTTGCAGTGCGCAGGATCGAGAATCTCAATTGCCTGGCAGGGAATGTTGCAAGTCCCATGTGCCATGCATTCAGCACATCCATCGCTTGCAACATTCAAATGTCTTTGAGAATTGAGCCACAGACGTCCATCCAGTATGCCCAGGTTTTCTAAAATCCCTTAAACCTTTCCTGGAACTGATAGTTCCTCCAGGGTACTAGCCCTCCCCATACTCTCCCCATTCTCCTCCCTGGTCTTATCATTACAGACAACTAAAACTCCCCACATTTCATCGCAGCCTTGCCTGAATCCCCTGACTGTTTTCACACCCAGCACCTTGGCCGACAAACTGTCCCATGGTACCACCACCCTTTCTGTAAAGAATTACTTCCTCACGTCACTCCTGAACCTCCCACCTGTTAATTTCCACTCATGTCCACATAGCCGTGAGTTGGTATTCAGGCTAAAAAATTCCTTGCAGTTCACTTTATCGATTCCTTTAAGGGACTTGAAGGTCTCTATCATATCTCCCATCTCCCTTCTGGTTTCCAGTGAGTACATATTTAGTGCCTTTTTTTTCTCAACTTTTTCCCTCTGGTCACCAGAGATGTGGCCTCTCTCAAGCGTCATCCCGGTTATTGCCCACCCAACCTGAAACCCCCCCACTCTGGGTCCCCTCCTGGGGCTCTGTTAATGCCTACAACAACCTGGTGAGTGACCTCCCTGGCTTGCCCCCCCAGGGCGGGGCCACCACTCCTGCAGGTGCCCAAGACATCCAGTATCATTCAGGCAGAGGAGGCATGTAGAGGATCGGGACCCACGTGGGCGGTGTCTGGCAGTGGGCGTTGGGCCGAGCTGCACCATAACCTACCACAGCTCTGGGTTTTTTTCTTGTTCTTGGTGGTTCCACCCCCTCCTCCCCTTGGCATGTATGAATGTGCAATGATAGTCAGGGAGGGAACGCACTCACTCCCGAGCGTCCTGCTGCCGACGTCTGCCATGTGCCACCATTCCACTTGTGTGCTGGCTGCAGCACATTGCCTCCTGTCCAGGAGGCACTCAAGTGCTGAGCCCTGCAACCCTCCCTCTCCAGGAGAAAGTGAGCTGTCAGCAGATGCTCAAGCTTTCTCCTCCCTGGCCGAGCCCCGGCGGCCCACACTTGCTCCCAAACATAGGTTGCCGTCATGGAGCGAGGTGTGGCAGCCAGCACCTCAACCCTCAGTGCCACTGGGCCCATATTTAGTGCCTTGAGGTGCTTCTCACATTATCTGCCCTGCTGGCCCAGAATAATTTTTATTATTGTTCTGCACTGTACTGTCTGCAACCTATCCTTATCCTTTCTGAGGTGAGGACTCCAGAACTGGGTGCAGTACTCCAGGTGAGGCCTCATCAGGGATCTGTAGGGGGGAAGTATTACCTCTTTTCTTCTTCTATCAATACCCCTCCTGACACATCGCAGCATCCTGTTACCCTTTCTATAGGCCTTGTTGCACTGGCTCATTTGTATAAGTGAGTTGCTGATGATAATTCCCAGATTGCCTTCCTCAGCTTTAGTGCTAAGTCTCTACCCACCTTTCCACTACTCCATCTTGGGGTTCTCTTTCTCTAGGTGCATTACTTTGCACTTATTGGCATTGCATTTTAACTGTAAGTCCTTTGACCACCCTTCTAGCTTTTGTAGGTTTTTCTGCATTTCTCTTGTTCCCTGTTCACTATCTACCTTCCCACATAGTTTTGTGTCATCTGCGAAGAAACACAGCCTGTCCCAGATTCCCTTTCCAATGTCACTAATGAACATGTGGAAGAGGGCATGATCCAGGACAGATCTCTGTGGAACCCCACTCGTAACCTCCCTCTCATTTGATTTAACACCATTGACCACCACCTTCTGCTGCCTCCCTTCTAGCTGGTTGGCCAAACATTTGACTATGGTTTTAGCCATAACCAGGTATTCCATCTTCTTGAGCAATCTTTTATGCTGTACTGAATCAAAAACCTTGCTGAAGTCAAAGTACAGCAGGTCCACATAATCACTCTTGTCTAATTCCTTTGTCACCCAGTCAAAGAAAACTATCAAGTTAATCGGAGAAGACTTTCTGGCCATAAAACTGTGCTCTTTACTATCCTGGAGTCCATTGCTATCCAGGTAGTCTACAAGGTCCTCTTTGATCAGTGATTCCATCAGCTTCCCCATGATAGAGGTCATACTGACAGGCCTGTAGTTCCTTGGTTGCTCCCTATCTCTCCTCTTATGAAGCAGTACAGCATCTGCCTCCTTCCAATCCCTTGGAACTTCCTCAAATTTAAGTGACCTGTTAAACAGACCAGCAAGAGGTTTATCCAGCTTTGCTGCTAATTCCATAAGTATCCTTTAATGTAACCCATCTGGTCCCGGGACCTTATCTGTCTTAAGTGCTACTATCCCTTTCAGGATCCTTTCACTAGTAAGCAATGGCTGTCTCATTTCCGGGACTCCCATAGTGGTCACTTTTATGCTGCTGTCTGGCATGGACCCGCAGTCCTCCTTAATGAATACTGACCAAAGTATTCATTCAGGATAGAAGCCTTTTGCCCAACTTCCTCTATCACCCTGCCTCCCTCAACTAGTGATATGATTCCCTCCCTTTTTTGTTTTTTTTTCTTTAAAATATCTGAAAAACTGTTTTTCTCCATTCTTGACCTACTACATGATACGCAGCTGTGTGTGTCTGCTTTCATCTCCCTAACGGTCCTCTTTGCCTCCTTTTTCTGTAGATAATCCTCCCATTTTACCTCCCCCTGCTTTGTCTTGTATTTATAAAAGGCCATTTTGGCCTTTACCACTTCCAGAGCCCTTGCTGAGTACAACTGTGGTCTCTTTAACCTGTTTTGCTTTTTTGCTGTTCTCATGCATGCCTTCAATGCCTTGAGGATAGGTTCCTTATTTGTCCCAATCTCTCCTTCACTCCACCTACGTCCTCCAACCCTACTAACTTATCCCTGACCAGTTCCCTCATCCTATCAAAGTCCACACTTTTAAAGTCAAGGACTTTGGTTTTCGATTGTGGCTTGTCTGCCCCAAAGGCCAATTCAAACCAAATGGAGTTAAGGTCACTGTTCCTTAGCAGCTCCATACTCCCAGAGTACCCACCAACTCTAAGTTGGTGAGCACTACATCAAGGATTGCAGTCTGCCGGGTGGGTTTCATAACTTGCTGCACCAGTAGACAGTCTTGATATCATCCAGCAATGCCTGACTCCTGGTGTTTTTGGCTACTGGGTCCTTCCAATTGATGTGTGGCAGGTTCTAGTCTCCACCACCACTACTTACCCCTTTGCTACCCCTCTTTCAAGTTCCTCCCTGAGTTGTCTTTCCCTTTTCTCCCCTTGACTTGGAGGCCAATAGATAACCCCCAAGAATAATTTCCTGGCTGAGGCTGCCATAAGTTGCACCCATACTGACTCAACCTTCCCATTGATACCCCTAATGCACTCATATTCTGCCACTGCAATGCCTTCTTTGACAAAATGGGCAACTCCTCCCTCTCTACCAGTTGTTGTATCCCTCCTGAACAGTGAATACCCAGAGGGGTTCATCTCCCAGTCATTATTATCTGTAGCCTACATTTCCATGATGGCCATAAGGTTCACCTCAGTGTCTGTCTTCAGCATCTAGAGCTCAGTGAGTTTGTTACCTAGGCTCCTGTCAGTAAGGCATACTCCCTTCCATCTGACCCCTGTTCTAACTCTGCTACTGTCCTTCTGCTTTGCATGTTTTTCCCTCACCTTGTTTGTGCTTTTGCCTTTTGTTTTTCCCCATACTACTGGCTCTTCCTTTGGTCCTGTAAACCCTACTGTGTTTCCTGTAACCAGTTTGCTGTTACAGTCCCCTGGATGTGGGGCAGTATTATTCAGGATCCCCTTCTTCTCACCATCCACCATGGTTTCCCTAGACCCGGACTCCCCCCACAGTTAGTTTAAATGTGTGATATAGATGTCAGACATCTTCCCCAGCATGCTGGCCCCCCTCTCTCATCAGGCAAAGTCCATTACCCTTAAAGTGTCTCCTGTCTTCTGTCCCCAAAACCCCCCCAATCCTCTACTAACTGGTACCCCATGTCTCAACACCAACTCTTAAGCCAACTGTTAAACTCTTTTATTTCAGCACTCCTTATCCTATCATACCTCCCCTCCCTGTCCCACACTGGGAGGACATCAGAAAAGGCCAGGGAGGATGAGTGTGCTGCCAATCTGTGCCCCAGTCTATAAAAGTTCTGCTTCACCATCTCCACTGACTGGTTTGCCAGCTTGTTTGTACTCAGGTGTAGCAGTGCCCCAGCTCCCCTGCTCCTTCTCCACCATCCTCCCTAGTCTGTCTAAATTCCAGTTATCTGATGCTCCAGCCAGGCATCACACCATCCGCCTCCCATTCAACCCCTCCCCATCACCCTATCTACCTCAATAATCATTATATCTCCAACCACTAGAACTTCCCTCATTGGGTGCCAACTTGTTGTCCTGCCCTTTTCCTTAGACTGCTTGAACCTTCTCAAGAGTGTGAAGTGATTCACTGTCTGGATAGTACTGGGCTAGACAACCTCCATATGGCTGCCTCTCCCCATCCCACTCCCATGCCCTACCACCCTCCACCCTCTACTCCCCTAGACCAGTGAGTCTGTTGGGAGTGGGGGTGTGGTGGGTGAGCTCCTGTTGAGCTGAGTGCACAGCTGAGATATTTCTATCCTTACTGCTAGCAGTTGAGCATGGAGCTCTACTATGGGCCTACAAAAGGGACAGTGCCTCCTCCTCCAGAGCACATCCCTGAAGAAGAGTGCCCCACAATATCCACAACTGAATGCTTCCCTCTGAACCTCATTGTGCAAGGAGCTGTATTGGGGAGAGAGAGACATAACTTAATTTCAACTTAGTTTGGATTGTACTATGCGCCCAGATGGGGTGCATCTGCTGCCAACCAACTTTTGCACAGAACACAGGCATGTGAGTTACTGTGTAAGATATCGTGACAGTGTATGGTTCAAGTACCATAAATAAGACCCTGGAACTATCCGGTACTCTGGCTAGAACCACAGATACAGGTATGAGATAAATCAGCTCTGAGAACTATGAGAAAAACAACCAGCAGAATTAATTCCTCTCCACAATGCAACCACCCAAACAAGTGAAAGAATCATCACTCCCCACAATGCAACCCTCAAGATGCTAGAGGAATTAACTCCTCTCCACAATGCACCCTCCCAAACAACTGAATGAATCACTCACCACAACAATGCAACCTCAATGAACTGAAGGAATTAACCCCCACCATAGAGCATCCTCTCAAACAACTGAAAGAAATAACTCTCCACCACAGTCAACCCCTGCAAACAACTGGAGGAATTAATTCTCCACTAGAGCTGCGCAAAATTAACAAATTCTAAATTCCTGGAAATTTCGTACAGTTTTGGGGAATTTTCTGAATTTTTGCAATTAGCTATAACTTGGTCCCTGTTGCAGCTAGAGGTCTGCAAGCATATTGTCTGTGATGGCCCCTAAAAGCATACCAAATTTTATTGCATTTGGATAAAGGTTGAAGATGTTATAGGAGTTCAAAGTCTGTCAATTTAATATTCACCGTGAACATTTCTGAAAATATTTCTATGCTTGCAACTTAACCACATTTGGAGCTAGATAACTGAAAACTTCAGATATATACTTTCTTGGAAGAGTCATAGAAACTGCTAAATACAGAAGTACGGATTATGTAAATTGTAAGTTTTAGCCATGACCTACCCCCCAACCTAACTTTCCAGGCTTGCTTCCCAGTCTGGGTCAGCAGCATGACATTCTAATGCTGGGCCATGGGGGTTGCCTTAAAGCCTAATATTTAGGTCAATGAACTTAACAACAGTGATGATATTCTGTTCTCTAGCTTTAAACTTATAGGGGCTTAAAATTCAGCAGTTTACGTAACTGTGAAATGTAATTTTAAAATTTCCAAAAGTTGGAGGCTTATAACTCAATCACCTTTAAAGCTAAAGATCTGAAAATTGGCACATATATGTATAGGCATGGATAAAGTTGCCGTACAAAATGTGGTGTAATTTGCACAAAAACTTTCAGTTTACGTAGTTGTTAACTGTAATTTTAAAGTGTCCAAATGTTTGGAAGTTTACACCTCGGTCATCTTTAAAGATAGAAATATGAAACTTAGTACACTTCTGAAAGGACACCGGCAAAGTCACCTTTCCAACCTTGGTCTAATTTGGGTTAATACTTTTAAAATTAGAAGAAATAAATTAAATCACAATTTTGGCAACATTTCACAAAATTTTCATGGAAGTTTTGTGAAATATCACTGAAGCAAAATTAGCATTTTGCCATAATTCATTTGGGAGAAGATACATTTTGCCCAGCCCCACTTTCCACCACTATTCAATCCTAAAACTGCTGAATTAATTAACTCCTCTTCCGAATACAAACCCACAAATAACTGAGCAAATCACTTCCCACCACAATGTAAGCTCCCAAGTAACTGAAAGAATCATTCCCCACCACAATGCAATCCCCCAAGCAATTGAAAGGAATAACTGTCCACCACAATGCAACCTCCCAGAAAACTGAACAAATCACTCCCCACCATAATGTAACCCTCCATACAACTGGACGAATTAATTCTCCACCACAATGCAACCCTCATTCCACTAATGGAATTAGCCCTTCTCCATAATGCAAACCCCAAACAATACAAGTGTACCCCTCCAATACTTTGGAATTCACTGCCTGGTTATATTTGTATGGCTAGCATGGTGAAGGCCTTTAAAGTATCTCTTTGGAGCTTTTTATTTGAAGAAGCTTTCCTTAGCTAATTCATTTTAAGATCTGCATGATATTGGTTTTATTAATTTGATCATAAGTTTAAATGTGGAGTTTTGATGTTGTCCAGTTTGCAATTTTCTGACTTGTTTTATGTACAGCACCCAGGGTCTTTTGGATCGGGAGCTTTATAAATAAAGACTGCCTTAAATTGCCTATACATTATTGCCTCCCCATCTTTGCTTTTGTAATGTTTTGACTTTGCTGCCCATTTCCTTTTGCATGCCTTTGCTTATATATTTGTGATTAATTGCAATACATTGTGAATTTTGTATAAAATTTTATATGTGTACCACTCACTTTGCACAGTTAGAATTGAAATAAAGTTGAATATCATGTTTCAGTTTTTAAATGTGTTAGTGGATACTATACTGTTTTGTTTTACGCTGGTGCTGTTTTTTTTTTTTTTAACCATCAAAGTATCTTAACTCTTATAACAGGAAAAAACAATGAAAGAGAGATTAGCATACTATAAGTGGTGGTGACTGTACTGTACTTTTATGTACAAGTTTACATTTGCACCACTATCTTTACTCGGTGACCCTTTCCTCCTCCCACAAGATGCATCTGGAAATGAGCTGGTTGGCTCTAGCTACTTGATCATTGTTTGTCAAAACTCTTAAATAAATAAATACAATATGTAGTATATAGTCATGTTGTGTCCTAAATATGATTAACCAGTGTAAATCAATATGAACTAATGGCAAGTTATGTATAATTAGTAATAATTAATAGATACTTGAAATAATATACAAGCCAAATGTTCATTTCCTATCATTGTACTTGTCTTAGAGCAAATATTTGGTACTCTGTTTTGCCTGTAGCTTGTGGTATTCCTGGATTCACAAAAGCCTATGACCAGTGTACAGCAACAATCTTCTGCAGTTAGTTATACCTTATTATGGTTGAAGTGTTCAAAATGTGATTTAGTTTTTGAGGGATTAAATTGTGACTTGTCTGACTTGCTTCCAAAACCAAAATACTACAAATATAAGGACTAACACATATAACTGGAACTTGTTTACCATTTATAATGTTACATCAACAATTCCCATTAGAGAGCTAGCGCACTGCTTGAAATTAATATTAACTTTCAAAAGTCATGAACTATTACTTCTTATATGAATTATTTTTCTTTCTTTTTTTTGCTAATTAGAAAAGTCTTTCCTCTTTTGCTAATTAGATTTTCTCAGCTAACAATACTTAGTGTGATATGTAGATCAGTACTCTAACTAAAAGCTGACATATCTGCTATAGTTCTGTTTCTGTTCATACTGTACTTCACCCACACTGCGACATCACATGTGACCTAGGAGAGAAAATCATCTGCTGCAAGAATGGTTACTTTTGATGTCACAATAAGTGGAATCACAATACTGATGTATGAAGAGGAACAGAACACATGCCAGTCCCTAGGTAAAATACTTCTCTACATAGCACACTTAATATTATCAGGTAACAGCTCTTTACTGAGCAAACCAGAAAAAAACTTCTTCAAAAATAAAAAGTAATAATTTACTACTTTTAAAAAGTAAGTATGTGCTTGCTCTTTGTGATGCTGCTGGCTCTTTAAATACATTATTTACTTCATAATGAACCCCTTTTCATGTCATGTAACACATGTGCCATGCCATGAAATGTTCTTTAAGTGTCAAGTTTTAAAAACACATTGTCCTCCCACTCTGGAACAGTTAGTTACACCTTGTGCATTCAGCTAGACTAAATAAGTGCTTTAATCACTTTTACTGAACCAGCAAGTGCATTCCCATATATTAGGTTTCAGGCCTGCACAGTGCTCTTCTTCAGGGGCTGGCAGCTTCAGTGATGCTTTTTGTAAAAATTGCCATCATCCACTTACTGTACTGCAGCAATTCATGATACTAACATTTTAAGTAACTATTTCAGTAGTTAGAAGAAATCAAATATAAGGACACCAACTCATCCTGATGTTTTAACTTCTCAAGACAAAATAAATGTTTCTAATATTTTAAAATCTTCTGCTCCTTGGCTCATCCTAATACATCTAAGTAGGTTGGCATAGTACTGAGCCATCAGTCATCGTAAACATGTCTATCACCTAGGCATGGTCATGTTATGAATACAGCTCTTTTAGTGCTGATCAGAGACCTCAAGGAAGGTCATTTTTACAGCTGAATAATGAGAGGGTGCCTGGCAGGGCAGACAGTAGCAGTAATTGACACTTTTTGGCATCTATTTCAACAGTGGAGTTTCATTGTTCCATTGGTATGTATGAGATCCCAGCTCTTCTGTGTCTGTCTGTGCCCTGATCCCTCTTCCTCTACCCTTCCTCCTACCAGATCTACTTTACTCATGAATTAATGGTTGCGTACCTTATTCATGAGTTAAAGGTTGTGGCACTGTTTTCTGCTGTTTTGTTTTTGTGCCACGTCTGCAGCTGGAAAAATACTGCTCACGATACACAGTACTTAACAAAGCAGGAGCAAGTGTCAGTGAATGAAGAGCAGTTCTAACTTCTGTCATCAACTAATGTATCTGACATAGCAGAAACATTTGTTTTGCAGTTCCTCCATATATGTACCTCTATCAAGAGAACAGATAAGAGAAAACAGAATGAGACAAGCACCTGTGGCTCACAGCAATCCAAAGTTTAACCTGTTGCAAAACACAATACTAATTAAGCAATAAAGTATGATGGGGTGCATTATGGTGGGATAATGGCCAACCTCAGGTGAGTTGAAGCACAAGACAGCCAAGTGCTTCCACCTCCCGAAAAGGCTGTTAATCCACCATAATGCACTCCCTGAAGTGCCTTATTCTGATTATGAAATAGGTCCTTTTTAGTAAACTGGATGTATTTTTAAACATATTTTTTGTTGAGCAACTTTCAGTTAAGCTGGGATAATTACCCAGATGAAAGTACCTCTTGGCCAGTCAGGAGCCAGCATTCTTTCTACCCATTTCATAATTCTTGATATCTCTTAAACCTTTATCTTACACTTTGAGCTACTGCTGCTTGCTCGGGGTAGCCATGAGTAAGTAGCTCTGGCGGGATTTGAACCTGAACTTGCCAGTTCCCAAGACTTTGATATTTCCTGTAAACCCTAGGGAGGGGCGCTCTCAACTCCAAAGCCAGAGAGAAGCAGGGTGCCACAGGGATCTGTGCTGGGACCAGTATTTTTTGGGCTCTTCATATCAGACATTGTGCATGGGGTGGTAACCAAGGTAAGATAAGTCTGTTTGCAGATGACACCAAAATGGGAGCAGTGGTGGATGGAGGGGAGGGATGGAAGCAGCTGCAGGGGGACCTAAGCAAGCTAGAGGAGTGGTCAGAGAGGTGGCAGCTGGGATTCAATGCAAAGAAGTGTAAGGTTATGTACTTCGGGGTGAAGAAGAAGAAAATACTGTCTGGGGGGCTGAGCTGGGGATCACGGAGGAGGAGAAGGATCTAGGGGTAATGGTAACAGGGACCATGAACAATACCACCCAGTGCAGGAGAGTGGCTGCAAAAGTGAACAAAATGCTGGGGTGCATAGCGAGGTTTTTTTTCGTCCAGGTGAAGAGAGATGATCTTGCCCCCTATAGGTTTCTGGTAAGGCCACACTTGAAGTATTGTGTGCAGTTTTGGAAGCCATACCTGAAGTATAATATCAGGCTACTGGAGAGGGTGCAGAGGAGGACAACAAAGATGATATGTGGAATGGAGGGGTGAGACTATGAGACCAGGCTGGGAGATCTGAATATGTATACCCTGGAGGATAGAAGGGACAAGGGGACATGATAGAGATATTCAAAGATCTGAGGGGAATCAATAAGGATGAGGCAGATGGGGTCTTTAAGCTAAGGAGGGGGAGGGACACCGGGGGCACAGGGTAAGAATAGAGGGGGGAAGATTTAGGAGAGAAATGAAGAAGCACTATTTCACAGAGAGGGAGGTAGCAAAATGGAACACACAACCAGAATGGGTGGTATAATGTAAATCTGTGAACAGCTTTAAAGGGGCCTGGGATAAGAAACAGGGGCGAGTGAGGGTGGGGGAGTTGGGGGCTGCAGTGGGGTGGCAAAGTGGAGGGGGCTAGCTGTAAACTAGTGGTGCTAACTACACACTAGAGCAGACTTAGATAGACCGGGTGGTCTGTTTCTGCTGACACAATCGTATGTTTGTATGTTTGCAATACCATTCTGGTGTCACATTTTTAATGTGGCTTAGTGAAACTAAAAGCAGAGAGTAGTGAATATAGGAGAGAACCTGAGGGAACTAATTTCCAGCAGTGAAATTAAATGTACGACTCAGTTCTGAAAGTAAAATGAAGAAGGACTGCTTCTATGTAGCATGTACACTTAAAGGCATAAAACTAAATAAAGTGTAAAAATGCAACATACTGTACTGTATAATGAAGAAACATATCTTCACATCCCTGTCAGATATGTTCTATACTAAATCAATTGTGCTGGGTTCCCACAGTGAATTCTTTCCATTTCCAGCACTGAAAACAGACTTTTTTTAATCATTCTATTCTTTATTAATTAATAATAAAGAATTGCAATCATAAATCAACAAATAAAAGAAAATCAATAACTAACACAACAACAAAGTTAAATACCTAGATAACATTAAACAAAGACAACTCCCCTCACCCCCTCCCCTTCCCTCCACTCCACAACAATAAAAGCAAAGGGTATGGTATAAATAAGTAATACTAGCTAGTACATGACTGCAGAGTAATAACTTGAGGGTACAAAAGGATATAGAATACTACTGTTTTGGAAACATAATGAGCAGCAATAATTAGAACTCATAAATAGGTATGGATTTAAATGATGATCCATAGACTTGTAACTAAACTAGAAAACAGCAGAAAGGGGTAAGTGGATAGAGCCCTAACATAGTATACACAATTATTGTCAGGAATAAAGTAAAAAAAAAACATGCCAGAAAACATAATTTAGCTTATCAATATGTTCCTGATTTATTTTAAAACTGGACAATTAAAAAAGAACAGTACAGCTGATAAAGAGAGATGCAGCTAATTATCTAGGATCACTATAATCATAACAATAGTAGATTTAAGCAATAAGCCATGAGGGTGTGTGGGTTATCCGGGGATTTACCATGGCTGGAGTGGTTTGCCCATGAGGCGCAGCTAAATGGGTAAATCCTTGACAGCCGTGGTAAATCCCCTGATAACCCACATCCTCCAAGTGGCTTACTGTGATTATATCAAGGTTCATTTTTTTTACTATAATGAAATACAAATATTAAAGAGGTTAATTTTTTTTTTTTTTATTGTATTTATTCCTGTGTTGCAGACGATTTGTTGCATGCCCTCATCATCAGCCAGTGATTATCAGAGGATTTACACCAGTGGTAAAGTGCCAGTCTGATGATTTCATTGGCTGTTCACTTATGTCCATGGTGTAATACAATTTATTTCACAGGGAAAGCGACCAAAGGTTTGGGTACAGAACTAAACAGTATTCACAGAGATTGTACCATTAAAAGAGTTTACCCCACTATGTATCAAATGGAATTTATTGTTGTGAAAATGATATATTAGTTGTATATATAGTAAGTTCTATCTTAGGTAGGCAGACTATTCCTTGATAGTAGGAATTGACTTATTTGACCAATGATTTAAAATGGTCTACTTAAAAGTAGCTCCAATCAACGATAAAACAGCTTTCTCATTAGAAGGCATATCTTGTCAAAAACATCCTAGTACAGCTGTTACCAGATTGAGATTGTGAATTGAAATAGTGGCCCAGATATTCAAAAGGGTTGCGCCATGCGCAACAGGGTTGCGCCATGCGCAAGTCCAAAATGCGCCATTCTGCGATATTCAGCAGGAGGCAGTTACGCCACTGGCACCAGGTTGCGAAAGAGAGCAATGCAAATGAATGCATGCTCAACAGGAGGGGGAGGATCCATGCATAACCTGCGCAACCCCGATATTCAGTCGGGTTGCGCAGAGTTGTGTCTAGCAACCCAACTGCGCCCGCACAAGCTTGAGCCAAAAAAAACAAGTCGAGGGCCACCCACAGGTGAGCTGCTGCATTGCAGGCGCCTACAGCAGCTGCCACCCTGGCTGGCACCCAACTCGCTCCCTGTGCCCCCCACCAGCCCGATCGTGGGCAGTACACATACATGTCCCCCCACATCCCACAGCCCGATCGCGGGCAGAACCTGTATAAACCCCCAGTGCCCGATCGCGGGCAGAATGTAACCCCTCCCCCACCGAATAACTCCCTGGTGGTCAGTGGACCATAAAGCCCGATCGCGGGCAGAATGTCTGCACAACCCCCAAACATCTCCCTGGTGTCTAGTGTCCCCCCCCACCCACGAGCCCCTCACCCCGCCCCCCCGCAGCCGGTGGCGACAGCATCCACCGCCTGCCGCCCGCACGCCCGCCGCCCACCGACTGACTGTCGGTAGGCTGCCGCCCGAGGTGCAGAGCTACAGCCAATGGGCGTGCAGCCTCACTCCGTACATGACAGTCCAGATTTGTGAATGATCATTCACAAATCTGGACTATCATGGTTATAAACTGCAGCGATGGCTGTAGCTGCAACAAGCGGCTACGGACGTCAGCGGCAGCAACGGCAAGCGGTGGATGCTGTCGCCCGCCGGCTAAGCATGAGCGGTGGAAAAACGCCCAAATAATGAGGCCTAGGCCCGAAATATTTTAAGGGTCTGCTGTGCATTCTGCCAATCAGCTTTTCGACACCGGACCACAGAGGTTCGAGATACGATCAGCACTGAAAATTGAGTTCTACCAGCAATCAGCAAAGAGTTTATACAGGTTCTGCCGCGATCGGGCTGTGGGTGAGGTTGAGAGCATATGTGTTCTGCCCGCGATCGGGCTGTGGGAGAAGTGGGGGGCATGTAACTGTGATGCCCGCGATCGGGCTGTGGGAGGTGTGGGGGCATGGAACTGTGATGCCCGCGATCGGGCTGTGGAGTGTGGGGGCATTTAACTGTGATGCCCACGATCGGGCTGTGGGAGGTGTGGGGGCATGTAACTGTGATGCCCGCGATCGGAGCTGCAGTGTGCAGTCCGGTCCCTCGATGGCTGCTGCCTGGCAGGTGGCCAGGAGCAAGTCCTCGGGATCGGCGCATCGAACAAATGGGGCCATAAAGAGATGCAAATGCCCCCTGCGCCTGCATAAATTATGGCCCCATTTGCATGTCACCTTTGAATATCGGAAATTTGCGCATGGCGCAATGGTACTGCGCCACCGCAAGTTGAATGCTCAACTCTGGCAACTTGCGGTATGCGCAAGTTCCACTGCCCATGCTAGTGTTAGGAGTCATGATATTCAAAGGAGTTGCCTCAACAGCCGCAACTCCTTGAATATCACCCCAGCCACACCCCTGCGCAACTATTCTGAGCAGCGCAGGGGCTTGCGCCTCAGACTGGCGCAGTTTGAATATCTGGGCCAGTATTTCTAAATACTTTAGTTCTGATTTCCTACTAAAGATTCTGAGTAGGTGGATAAGATCAAAAAATGTGTTCCAAAGAATCTATTTCAGAGTCACATTTTAAACAAAGAGAAGAGTCATTTAATCCTATTTTAAACAGTTGGGGGGGGGGTGTAATAAGAATTATCTAATGATTTAACTGAATTAATTTTAAGTTATCCAGGGGGATAAATCTATGAAGGTTTTTCCAAATCAAGGACCAATCCAAAGAGTCATCTGCTGTTACTTTCTGCCAAAAAGAATTTATGATGGGTGGGGGGGGACAGTTTTCTATCTAGCAGCAAGTTATAAGTATTGGCAACAGGGTGAGGCTTGCCACAAGCTGTTTTTAAAGTGAAAATTAAAACATTCTGTTGTGTCCAAGGTTGAAGCCCAAAGTAAGCTTTTAAACTAGTTTCAAAAGAAATAAGTCAGATAAAGATTTTGTGTTAAAGTTGTAATGTGGGGTGTGGCTTAGCCAATGAACAAGATGGCGACTTAATCTTTACAAGCTGTCCAAAGTATTCGAAATATGTCTGATTTTTCATGGAGCTATCTGTATCTACTACAATCAGACACTATCTGAAGATGTTTTCTACTAACAGTACATTTTTTAGAGTGTTTTGTACCTGGACTCGGCTGTTCTCTGCTTATGGGCCTGGATCTCTTCTGCATTCACGGCCACATGGTGCACAAATCCAAGGAGGGCGGGGAGCCCTCGGTCCACGATATGTTTGCCTCAATTTTGAGCCATACCGAGGGACTTACTGTGGCCTTCAACAATGTGGCTGACACCCTACACCAATTGGACATCCAGATGGGTCTTATGGAGCAGAAAGTGGGAATGCATGAGGAAGCTCTGCAGGGTCACTGCATGACCATGTGAGAGCAGGCACTCCAAATAAAGGCATTATAAGAAAAAATGGATGACATAGAAAACAGGAGCTGCTGCAACAACTTGCGGCTCTTGTGCTTTCCAGAAGGCTGCGAAGAAGGCAGAGCTATACCCTTTCTATGAAAAGCCCTTCTGGAGCTGCTGCAGCTCCCGGCCAGTACCAGAATCACTATCAGATGGATGCACTGCTCACTGCAACCGAAGCCTGCCAATGGAGAAAGGCCAAATCCCATCCTGGCTCGGATTCTTAATTTCATGGAGAAGGAGGCCATTCAGGCCTGTGTTGGAGAACTTGGAGCCCTGGATCTGAGCAGCCACTGAATAATGGTATTTCAGGACTACTCAAAGGAGTTAGCTGCCCATAGGAAAGCCTACACAGAGGTGCACCGTAGGCTCCATGAGCTACAGGTACCCTTTACTCTAAGATATCCAGCTGTATTGAGAATCACTCATAATGGGTCCCCACATCAGTTCTCCACACCGGAGGCCACCACTGATTTTATTAACACAACCTGGCCTTCCTCCAACAACCAGAGACATAGCCTGGCTCAAGGCCTTACTGCAGATCTCCACAGTGCCTATTTGGATTGATGATCCCCATTGAAATGGGACCAGCACACCTTGTTGGATTGGGCTCAGCATCTGGGTGCCTGCCAAGAACTAGACCCCAGTCCTGGCAAGGGCTGCATGAGGCCACCATCTGCTTCCCATGCTAGAAGAGAACACCCGCAGCATAGAGGAAGAGCTGAAGAATGTACCGACTAGGCCAACCAACGTGAGGGGAGCCAGAACTTGGAATACACTAGCCCTTATTTCTTCCAGAATTGATTTTATCCACTCGCCCTGCAATACCCACCATATGCTGATGGGGGCCTCAAAGAAATAGACTTTTCTGTCTCTGAGCTCCTGGATCAGGAGATTGAGGTGGTACAGTGATCCTGGGTGGCTTATGCTGACATTGCCCTGCCGCTCAGTGACTCCCCAGTCTCGGTGGTGGACTTAGGCCCTCAACCAGGACAATTGCAACACCAAGATGAAGACGGTGGTCAGAAGGGCCACACACATCCCTGTGTGAACCTCAGAATACAGATACATGCCAAACAGGTTTTGTGTCACTGAGGGCAGTAAGTAGGAGGGTTGGTGTAATGGGGTAATTGGGGGCAGGAGAGACCTTGGCAACTGTTTACATCAGCTGCAGGATAAGGCTGCTCCTTCTGCTTTGCATTTCATGGGACAGTAAAAAGGGCAGGGTTGTATATATATCTAGACCCCCCCCCCGACACTTCTTTTTATAGGGATATTTGTACCACACACAGGCTGTTTGATTTAACATCGCATGTATGATTGCTTACCTGAAAAATGGGGACTAGGGGGGGGGAGTGAAGAGGGGGTTATTTTTCCTGAAGTGATGGAGTATAATGCACCAATATCTCATACTGGCTCCGGGTGTACTGGCCATGGTGCCCCTTTCCCCTCTGCTCTCTCTCTCTCCTCCACTTCCCCGGCATGCTTTGACACTTCTTCTCTGATCTAAGTAGGGGAAGTCAAGCATGCAACAGGAAATGCCCCCCCAACACTGATGGCTGCCATGTCTTAGGGTTGGAGGGTTTCTCCCCCTCTGCCTCTCCCCAAATCCCTCCTGGATCCCCCTTGGTGCCACAATCCAACTGCTCCACTGGCCCGGCTGGTGGGGACATGGTGACTTCTGCCTCACCCTTACACCCTCGTGCCTGCCATCCATCTAACTGGAGCTCTGGGAAGATTCAGTACACCCCATAGCTCTGAGTGGCAGCCAACCCATGGGGCTTCTTTTTACTTGCTTCACCTGCAGCTAGTGTTTGTCTGTGTCTTCTTTTGTTTGTGAGACAACAGTAGGTACAGGCAGGACAGTCCTGCATACCTACTAGTTCATTACCCCCCCCCCTTAGGGTTAGCTGGGTCTGCCATTGGCTGGTGAGGTAACCAGCTAAGTCCAGCTTCTGACCCTTAAACAATTTTTGGTTCATAATTTCTTGTACATAGGTTATTTAATTGTTACTGGATATGTAAGTTCTACTCAGGTAATCCACTTATGCAGAGACTTTAGCTGTCCCTCCCAGAACCCCACTCACTTAAAGTGGATAACAAGTGACTGCAGGGAGGGTCAGTCCCTCCACAACTGTTGACTTTGTAGGAAAGCTGTTTAGATTGGACATGGATAAGATTAGGATTCTACACATTAGTACATTCCTTGATACCTGGAGGAAGGCGGCTCTGCTGATACTTGGTCTGTGTAATATAAAGAGAAGGACTGGCTAAACCCCATCCCACGGGAAATATGACAGATACGATTTTTCATACCTGGAATGTCTGGGGGCTGAATTCCCCTATCAAGAGGAAAAAGGTCCTCTCCCACTTGAAGCACTTAAAATCCAGAGTGGCTTTCCTCCAAGAGACCAAGCTGATCCAGTGCGACCATGTCCTGATGATGAAGGACTGGGTGGGTCAGGAGGTCCATGCAGAGGCTTCCACAAGAAAAGACAGGGTGGTTATCCTTCTCCACAAATCACTACAATGGACCCTGACTGCCTCTGGGGCAGATATTAATGGCAGATGGGTGGTGGCCAACTACAGTACCCCCTCAGGGCACCCCTAGGTCTATGCAATGTGTATGCCCCTAACGTGGATGACCCCTAGTTCTTTCATGCCCTGGCCAAGATTTTTAGTACCTTCCTCCCACTCAACTTCCCCATGCTGCTTGGAGGAGATTTCAATTTGACACTGGTCCCCCATCTAGATAAGAGTGATAATGGGAAGGGATCATATGTTGGAGGAGGTAGAGCTCTGCAGCAACTTATGACAGATTTGGGGCTCACTGATGTATGGAGACTTTTTCACCCTAGGGTTAGGGATTACACTTTTCACTTGGAACCAACTCATTACATAGCATGTTAGATTTTTGGCTAATGTCTCCATCCCTGCCACATACTGCTATAGATGCTGCCATCCTCCCAAGCGTTGTTTCTGTCCATGCCCCAGTCCAGCTGATAGTACAATGGGGCCCTACTCCCCCCGCTATCCCACAACTGGAGACTTGATCCCCCTCTACTCATGTAAGACCCAGACTTTATCCCCTGGGCTAAAAATGAGGCTTCATTATTTTTGGCACACAACCACTCCTCAGACACCTCAGCAGGGAACACCTGGGAAGCCTTTAAGGCCACCATGAGGGGTTGCATTATGGGATATACTATAGCCAAGTGCAGAAAAAGGGAACAGCACCTGGTAGACCTTGAACAGCAGCTAGCACATGCAGAGTCCACATATAAAGCCATGCCCTCCCCCTCCCCTAGCTGTCCTATGGATAGAGAAATTCTCAGCCTATGTTTTGAGATTAACCAACTTTTAAATAGAAAAGCAGAGGTGGACATTCTCTGACTTCGGCACACCTTCTGGGAGGGAGGGGATAAAGGGGGCAAGGCCCTGCTCTACTAGCTCAGGTAATAGCAGGTAAGCAGGCATATTCCTGGCCTGAAGGATAGACAGGGGACAATGGTCCATACCCCACAGGCCATAAATGAAGTTATGTCCTCTTTCTATGCCGACCTGTATTCCACCACCCATATAAGGTTGGTATCAGGCACCCAACCCTTCCTGGATGAGCTGCACCTCCCTAAACTCTCCATGCAACCATCCCAGGAACTAGATGCTCCATTCAACCAAGGAGAAGTAGAAGCCGCCATTCATAGTCTCCACCTGGGAACGTCCTCTGGGGGTGATGGAGACATTGCTGACTTCTATCAGGCCCTGGCCCCAGTGATTACCCCTCTTCTAACAGAACTGTTCCAAGAAGCAGAGGTCAAGGGTGCCCTTCCTCCCTTCTTCTCTTAGAGAGGTGACTATCATCGTAATCCCCAAAAAGGGTAAGGACCCTACCAATCCGGGAAGCTTCCAACTGATATCACGCATTAATGTGGATAGTAAGATCTACACCAAGGTTCTTGTCTCCAGGCTGAGTCCCCTTCTATCATACCTGATTCACTCTTCCCAGGTGGACTTTGTCCCTGGCCAGCATAGCTCTGACCATCTCAGAGCAGTAATGAACCTTATGCACACAGCACGTAATTTATGTACTCCAGCTGCAGCCATAACTGTTGACTTCAAGAAGGCCTTCAACTCCATTGAATGGGACTATCTGTACATTGTATTAGCCTATCTGTGAGTGGAGGAGAGGTTTAAGGCCAGAGTGCAGGCCATCTACACCAGTCCAAAGGCCCAGGTAACTACCAGCTCTACAATGTCCCCTCAATTCCCACTCAAACAGGGAACTCGAGAGGGCTTCCCCCTGTCACCCCTTCTGTTTGTAATGGCAGTTGAAGCTCAGGTGGCAGCAATCAGGCAGCACCCAGATATTGGAAGTATCTGAGTCAGAGATACTACATACCCTACCCTCATGTACACAGATGACCTGCTTCTCCTCCTTGAAGATGCCCACCATTCCCTACCCCCGTCTGACCCTGCTTGACTCCTTCACCAGTTACTCCTGACTTAAGCTTCATCAGGTCAAAACCAAAATGCTCCCCCTTAATGACAATTGTACCCAACACATAGCAGTGACCTCTGGACTGTTATGGGCCCCCACTGGGATTACATAGCTGAGTATTAGGCTCACCACTAAACTGGAAGACCAGTGGCATGTGAACATTCATCCCTTGCTGAGTGCCATCAAGACTGAATTTGAAAGATGGAAGCTGCTCAAGCTAATGCTGGCAGGGAAGATTGCTGCTATAAAAATGGTGGCCACCCCTAGGATCTTCTACTTGCTGGCCCACATACCTATCTCTCTTCACAAACACTGGGCCAAACCCATAGACAAACTGGTAGGGAACTTATTGTGGGAAGGATCCAAGCCATGATTCAGTGGCTCCAAACTTAAAGCCCACTGGTCTCAAGGTGGATGGAACCTCCCATGGATGGAGGGAAGGATACAAGTGAGCCTTTCAAGTAGTCCAGACTGTCCATTGGCTCCAACCTGCAACATCTCTTTCCCCTCCATGGGTTCATATAGAACAGGATATTACAGGGACCCTACTCCACTCTTCCCTCCTGTACCCCCAATACGGGACCAGTCCTACACATAATATTGTCTGACCCTCCTCCACGGTAGAGGTGTCTAGGAAAACCTGGTACTCGGTGCATGCCAGATTGGACATGGACCCACTCCCTCTGTTTTACATGCCACTCTGGCAGAACTCTCATATTACCATAGGTAAGAAAAGAGAGGCATGGAAACACTGGTTTGACAGGGGCATTCATGGTATAGCAGATCTATGTGATCCCCTCTAGCTATGGTAAGTACCTTCCAGAAGCTCCAGAAGGAGTTGGAACTCCACCAGACAGACTTCTGGAGGTACCTGCAGATCAGGGCAGCAATCAAGACCCTCCTGGAATATCCCAAGCAATACAGTAACCCCTCTGAATTGAAGATCTGGATACAACACCCTAAAGGCCTTGCGGGTAGAATATATGGCAAACTAGGGGACACCCTTCCATCCAAGTCTGTGGAATCTAAGAGAAGATGGGAAAATATGTTCAGTGCCCTATCTCTTCTACTCAGTGGGGACTGGCCTTGAAAGATACCCACAAATGGTAGCTGGATGCTCATTCCCAGCTAATTCAAAACTAAATATCCCACTCATGGTACAAACCCCCCATTGTACTATGTAAGGCCAAACTCATTGACTCTGACTGATGCTGGAGATATCAGGCCCCTGGAGGGGACTTGGTTCATATACTATGGTCCTGCCCCAATTTGCAGAACCTCTGGCAGGGATTGTGCAACACTGCATCTAATGTACTCCGCAAACAGGTTCCTCAGTCTCCCAAATTCTTCCTCCTGGGGATTTGGTCAGATCTGCCATCATTGACCCCACAGGTGTGCAGGTGGCTAGCTTTTCTGGCCATACAGACCAAAAAAGTCATTGTATGCAAGTGGCACACTTCAACTTTTTCCACAGTAGAGGAGGTGCTGGCCTCTCCGTCTGCCTTGGCCAAACTAGATAAGATCTCTCACTTCCAAACTTATCCGATGGCCAAATTCCAGTTTTGCTGGGCACCCAATTTGAGATATGTCAGCCCTCCAGAGGGGATTGGATGAATCCAGAATCCACTGCTTGGACTCAGCATGGCCTTCAATCACTGCAATGTGCCTGAATTTACGGGTGGGGTATTAAAGGTTGCTCCTCTAGGGTATCATGCCTACTGCTAGGTTTTCAAGAATACCTTCTATACTGCTGTTCTCCTAGGATTATGTAGACTAATAGGTTGTGTACCAATGTTCTGAAGTACCCTTTATCTGGTTATAGAGTATAGTTACTGTGGAATTTATAATAAGCTTAAGAAAACAGATTCTTTGTTTGTATGTCTGTTCTGTTTCAGAAATGGGGCACCCTGCACCAATTAGAGCAAAATTACACATATCTGGGTCACTCCTCAAGCCTTGCAGAACTGGGAATCATACTCAGAAGGATAAGTGTGTTTTTGGTCCTGGCATATATATATATGGTTCATGAGGGTTTCTGATGGGTGAGTAACCCTTTTTCTTAAGTACCCATTACTTTGAGTTATGCCCGCTCTAGGATATGTCCCCATAGTCCCCCCCCTTTAATGGAGGGGAAGTTCATTAGATATGCTTACACTTGAGTACTTGGTTCTACCTTAGCCTTTGTATACTTGTGTACTGCAACCTGTCACCAAGTGCGAATGTTGGTTTGTATACTTTTTTACCTTCCTCCCATCCAGATTCCCCCTCCCCCCCTTTGCCTTTCCATCGTAACTTATCAAAGCTGTTTACCAACCTACTGCTTTATCTTTTGAAAATAAATTTTATACCATTAAGGTTGTAATGTGTTAAAATATCCATTAGAGGGCGCAAAGCCCCATTTTCTAATAGCCCAGAAACATTAAAGTTAGGGACTTGTGGAAAATTATTAGTAGTAAAGACTTTACCATTAATAGTGAAATTAGGATTATATAATATAGGTTGAGTAATATTGTGGCTGAGAAATATATTAAGGAATTTGCAAATCTGATTATGAATTCTAATGGAGGAACCTATGATGGAATGTTTCAAATTATCAGGGATATGTTTAACTTTGAATTCAAGGTGACTTTGGGAGAAATGTTATTTTTTTTTAAGTATAACTCTTTCTAACGTGACCCAGATGGGTTCATATAATGGAGTGTAACATAACAATCTTATATATTTATGAACCTGAGAGGCCATATAGTATATTATAAAATTAGGAAGTTTAAGTCCTCCTTTTTCTTTGTGAAAAGTAAGTTTATTAAAGGATATTCTAGGAGATTTATCCAACCAGATGAATTTGTTAATTATAGAATGTATTTTGGAAAACCACTTAATAGGTAAATAAACATTTAACATATTCAGGGGGCTATAATATCCTGGGGAAAATATTCATTTTTATTATATTAATTCTTCCCAGAAGGGAGATAGGAAGAGAGTGCCATCTTTTTCGATCTTGGAGGGCCTTGTCTACAATATAATCTAAGCTAAGATATATTCTTTGTTTATTGTCAGGGGACAGTAAAATACCCAAATATTTAAGACCAGTGGGTTTCCAAGATAATCCTAATTCCAGCAGATCTTCCTTTAAAAAGACTATTTAGAGGCATAACTTCTTTTTTATCTTTGTTTAGTTTGTAATTGGAGACTAAACTAGATTTTTCAATAGTCTGAAAATCTGCTTTGATGAAAGAAATGGGGTTGGAGACATGTAAAAGAATGTAATCAGCAAAAGCTGTGACATTCAAATTAAATTTGTCAATTTGAATACCATTAACCTCATTATTTGTATTTAGAAAATAAAGAAGTATTTCTAAATAGAAGTTAAATAAAATAGGGAACCATGGGCAGTTCTGAAGGGTTCCTTGAAGTAATCTAAAGAAAGGAGAAAGTAAATTATTGCAGTAAACATGGGCTGAAGGGAAAGATTATAATATTTTTAGCCAATCAATAAAAAGCAAAGGAAAACCAAATTTAGCAAATAAACAATTTATGGTTAACCCCATCAAATACTTTTTCTGCATCCAGGGAAACCAGAGCCATTGATACTCAGGAATCCCTGGATGCAGAAAATATATGTGGTCTGAGGCCTGTCTTGATTAAATAAAACCAACCTGTTCCATGCATATTAATGTTTGCCATAAATTCTTAATTCTTTGTGCTAATATATGTGTTCGAATTTTAGTGTCATAATTAATTAGCGAAATGGGGCAATAATTAGTTACCAGATTCTTAGGTTTATTAGTTTTATGGATTAATATGGTTATTGCCTCCAATAGTGAATGTTCAGATAAGCCAGTGGATAGGATGTAGGAAAAAACATATTTTAAAATAGGAGCCAGTGTATTTTTAAAGCTTTATAAAAGTTAAGTGTTAATCCATCTGGGCCCAGGGCGCTATTAATTTTAAAATTATAGATAGCATTGCTCATTTCTTGACTATTAATTGGGGAATTTAAGCTTTTGGCTTGTATATCTGTGATTTTGGGGCAGTTAAAATTTTGCAGATAATCTACTAAACTTTGTAAAGAGGGAGAGTTTAAGGAGTGTCCATATAACTCAGCATAAAAATGATAGAACTCAGAATATCTAGAGGGTCCATATGAACTTTACCATTTATACTAGAAATAATAGTCAATATATCTATTTTTATCCCTCCTTTTTAATCTGTTAGCTAAGATTGTACTCTACTTTTCCCCTAAGTCTTTATATGATGCCTTAGATCTAATTATCATTAATTCTGCATGTTCCTTAGTTATCAAAAAGAGCTCTTCTTTTAAGGATTGAATCTCTTGAGCACTCTGAGGAGAATTTGGATTATTAAGTTCTAGTTGTTGAATCCTATGAGTTAAATAGTTCACTTTTTGTTTTCTTTGTTGCTTTAGTTTAGAGCCAAATTTAATTAACTCCCCTCTTAAAGAGCACTTGGATGGGGCCCACACTATATCTATCTTTCCTAGGGGGATTACATTTATCTCCCCAAAAACTTTAATAGCATTATTAATATAAGATAAAATATATTCCTGCCTTAAAAGAGAGTTGTTGAGCCTCCATATGAATTGCTTAGGATATCTAACACCTATTTCAATTTTAGGTGAATCAAAGAATGGTCAGATAAGCAACAGGGTAGGATTTGGGAATCACATAATGAGGGTAAAAAAGTTTAGAAATAAGGAAAAAATCAATTATTGAAAATAATTTATGAGGAATTGAATAAAAGGACAGGCTCATATGTTAGGGTAAAGTGTCCTCCAGGGATTAGATAGATTTCAGACCTTTATAAAGTCCTGCAGGGCATTGTTATCAGTGTTTAAGGTGGGGTTGAGGAGAGTTGATTTATCAAGGTTAAGCTCTAGTGGAACATTCCAGTCGCCTCCTAAAATAATATGATAAAGACAAAAAAAGGTGAAAGTTGTGAAAGCAAATGCATAAAAAAGGATGATGGATTTCGATTGGGGCTGTAGATAGATCCAAGAATGCAATCAAACTGAAACAGTTTTCCTATAGCTAAAACAAGTCTTCCTTCTATATCTGAAATTATTTTAGACAGTTGAAATTCTAGGGAAGAATCTATCAAAATAGCAATTCCATTTTTTGCAGTCTATTTCCCATCATCAAAAACAGTTTTATAATTAAATCTTTTAAGAGAGTCTAACTCTGATATCAGTAAATGAGTTTCCTGAAGGTAAATTAGGTTATAACCAAGATTATTTACATAGTTTAAAATTTGTATTTTTTTTTTACTTTAGATCACATTCCTTTAACATTCTAAGTGGCAATTTTAATGTCTGTAACAGTCATTATAAAAAATAAAAAAGTTTGATATCCATTTTCTGTTCAAGTCCAGGGTATAACAAAATACATTCTTATAGATATGCATCCCTTCATGAATTCCTCCCCCACAAAAAAAAAATCATAATACCCCCTATTAATATAACCAACTAAGGTATATACAAAACAAAAATAAAAAGACTACAGCCCACGGCCCTTAAAACCAAACTCCTAGCTAATAAACTCTGTGGTAAGTCAGCCTAGCAGCCCACACCACTGCAGAACTAACACAATTAGTTTTAAGTGTAGACCTTTTAAAGAGGTTAGCCGAAAGTAAAATCTTCTACAGTAAACTATAAAGAATTATTGTCATGGTCCTTTGTTTAGGTACGATATTAGAATTTTAAATTAAATGACTGCTATTGTGAAACCCACCTATAGGAAAATATTCCAGAAACACTCATTGAAGAGGCAAAATTAAGTCAGGTGGGAATATACAGCACAAACTGCATACTCTTTGTAAGCTTAGTTAAAAAGCCAATCCAAAAAAAAAAAAGAAAGAAAAAATGCCTTTTCCTGCAAAAGAAAAAGCTGTAAGTCCAGAGCAAAAAATCAAGTCTGTGCTTTAGAGATGTGGACTTCTAATTGAAATTTTTTTTTAACTTAGTGCATCTTCTGGGAGAATATGCCAGGTAAACTGATAATTTGGAAAATTAAACTCTTCTCAACACCTTAGCCTCAGTACATCTACATTGGTAGTCGTTCTGAATTGAAATTTTTATCACAATAACAGTTATAGGCTACCTAACCTCTGGATCCCTAAAATAATAACATCCACTTTGCATGGTGGTAAATAGTATTGTTTAATTATAAAAATATAAGCTCACACCATTATATAACTCACCACGCTTACCAACTTCAGGATACAGCACAAAACTCGGTGGACAAACAAAAGAAAAAAAAATCTGCAATATCTCTCAAAACACTCAGGTCCCCCACAAAAAAGGAAGAACTTGCTCCCCACTCCAATCCAGGATTCAGCCAAAATAAAATTCAAAGTCCATAAACAACCCAGTGACAAAGTCCATTAATTAGTAATTACCAGAAAAAATAAATGCACTATCACTAATCCAAACTATCTAGGAATTTTTAATCAAAGTACCAGTGTAAATGTAAGGGGAACCAAGGAGGGTCTACACAAAAGATGGAGAGGCCATCTCAAAATCTAAGCTTTCAGACCTAATGACTCAATTCGAAAAAAAACAAAAACAATGGGTGAAGTGTCTCTTGCCAAAGATAATGCATCATATTGGAATGAGAAAAAATAGAAGAAGATAGAACATCTTTCTCCACAGTGAACAATAATTATCTGTTATTTTTCCACCTTATTTACATACCAGTCAGTAGAAAGCAACATGCAGAGAGCTCCCAACAGTAAAGGAAAAAAGAGAGTGTGCAAGAGAGCAGTTTCTCGAATATGGAGCTCAGAAAGTGCATAGTTAAAACAGAAAGGATGGGGTGTAAGAATAAAGAATAGATTGTTTGTTTAGAAAGAGAACATAGTGCAAAGGGAAAATAAATGATTTTACATATAGCCCCACAATGAAATGAAAATTATAAAAGTTAAAGGCGAAGAGAAGGAATATCTCTATGCAAATTTCCCAAGAGAGTAAAGTTAAGAAAGAAAATAAAAATATTATAGAAGAGATAGTAAAAAAAGTACTGTCCAAGTTTAGGAAGCATTTATATGTTATTTTGTCTGCAAACAACATATAAAGCCAGTCAATTGGAATTAGCTTTAACAAGTAGAGTCCTTTGTGGCTATAAGTCACCCAGATTTAAACGGGTTCAGAAAGAGTTGTGACAACTGTTTCTTTGCCATTTCAGGGGAATCAAAAATATAAGAGAAATTGTCTTTTTAATTGAGAGTCTAGCCAGGTAAATCATTCTAAATTTTATCCCTGCAGCAATGATTTTACTGACTAGAGGTGAAAAGGTTTTTCTGTGAAGTCTTACTGACTGTGGCAGGTCTTGAGTAACTCTAATTCGTCAACCATCCCATGTGATATTGCTGTTATTTTTCACTTTCCTCAAGACATGAGCTCTGTCCAGATAGTTTAGAAATTTTATATAAAAACGTCTCGGAGGATCTTGTGCAGCAGTAATTAGATGAAGGGCCCTATGAGCTCTTTCAATAATATAACAAGAGGAGCTTGGGGAAAGCCAAGCTAAGTTTTTGCAAAGCACTTGAGCAAACTTAATCAGATCTTCTCCTTCCAACAATTCAGGAAGACCATGCATGACTATATTATTCCTCCTAGATCTCCCCTCGAGAGCTTCAAGCTTAGATTCAAGTTTAACCACTTTCTGATGGAACGAAGTACTTTCAGGTTTGACTCCAGCTTTCCAGTCATCTAAAGAAGATATATGGCATTCTGCATTGTTAATTCACCTGCTAATAGTTTCAATTGCCCCTCTCATCTTTTTTGATTCTTCAACTAACTGAATAATGGCATCTTTTATAGGGGTAAGCGCGCTCATAAATTTTTCTTCCATAAGAGAAGTATTTTGTACCATAGAGGGTGAGTTTTTCCCCTGGTTTTGTTTGGAGCACTTGGGTCCTCTAGGTTTCTCAGGCATCGGTGGTGGAGTATGCTTGATTCCTGCATTTTTATTTCTGAATTTTTCATGGAGTAGAAAGCAGAGATTAATTCTGCTGTTATATTATGTAGATACCTTCAAAGTAGCTGTGGTACATTATAATTTTGATTCAACAGCAGTATAGTGAATTAAGATTTGCTGGAACAGATGGAGTGAAGCAGCAATGCTACTCCCCTGTCTGAGGCATCACCAGAAGTTCTGAAAACAGACTTGTTAATGGTACTTTGGGTATGGTCAAAACAGGAAAATGTGAAATTTGCTGTTTTAACCCCTCTGAGGGAAAAAGTCAGCAGGGTGAGAACCACAGCACAGCTGTAAAGCAATACTATACATTTCATAGGAATCTATACCATTGCAGTGCATGCCAGCTGCTTAAACCCCCAATTCAAGTAGCTTCTGGAGGGTACTTGAATCCATGCCCCATAAACTTGTTCCCTGTTGTCTGATAAATTTGTGATTTTTACATCGCAATAATACAACAAATAAATTACAACTAAGCCACACATTATTCTATATCTTTAGCAGGTTAATGCTTTAGCAGCCATATTGGCTCTGCCCAGAGTTTGTTACACACTGCTACAGTCAGCTATTGTGGATCCACACTCAATACAGTTAATACAAAATATTTAAAATGGTTAAATGTACAAATAGTATTTCAGCAGAGAAACTAAGGATGTCATGAATTCATACATGTTAAAATGAAACTGGAAAATGTTCCCTGCTAACATGGACTGATACCATAAAATAATTTGAGTGCCACTGCAACTGCTGTACGTACCATACTAGTCAAAGCAACAAAAAATTACATCCAGTAATGCAAGCCATTGGTAATATATACAAATTACCAGACATAATTAATGTAGGATAGGCTTTAAGCAGAATCTGAAGGTGAAAAGTCCTCAAAAACAATCCAGAAAGACTAAAGCAGTAAACCAATAATGCATGTTTTATCCACGTTTGGACCTGTCAGTGTGTTATATGCCTCAACCTGGAACAGCAGGCTGATCAGCCAAATGATCATACAGGTTTGGGTCACAGTGAGCCCAAAAGAGGAAAATTGTTTAAAGGACAAGAATGTTAATATAAAACAACTGAAGCAAAGGCTTCACTGAACCCACAGGTACCGGGTCAATATATTGCTTCAAGAACAGCTCGACAGCCAGCCCAGTGGCCCTTAGAGTTGAGATACTGGATGCCACACCTCATGCCATGCTGGCAACCAGGGTTTGGAAATGAGCCAGGGTCATCAGAGGCTGGTGGAGGAGAGGGAGAGGATGTGAGATGCTGTCAGCTGGCAGTGCTCCGCCTCGGGAGGTGAACCTCACCTCTCTCAGAGCTTGGCCGCCCCCTAGTGGAGGCCAGAGGGACAGTGCCACTCACGAGGGCAGAAGGGACCAGGTCTGGAGCTGCGGTGGCGCATGTGCTCCTCCACGTGCATGCGCCACTGCTTCTGAGGGTCCTGGGTAGTAGCCACAGAGGAAATCATGGGGGCCAATGTGGATGATGTCCATGGACTGACTCTGGCGATCAGCCAGGGTGCGCATGGCTCTAGAAGCCCCCGAAGGACCCTGAGTTTGGTAGACTCAGTGGACGCAGAAGTCAACCTGCCACAAGAGGATAAATACAATTGACAGAGAAAAAAAAAGAACAACACAGCAAGAACCGCGCTGTCTGAAGTGTGAAAGCATTTAGAGCAAAAGGGGTATAATAGCAGTAGGGAATCACTGCTGCCCCTGTCACTGACTGCAGAGTAGAGGACAGACTGAAGAAGACTCAGGTGCTGTGCCTGATCGAGTCACTCCCATGGTGGAGTGGCTAAAGCACAAGCATCTGGAGTGATGGAGGCCTGGGGACTAGGGTTTTGTTCCCCATCTTCTGATATTTTTTTATTTTGTTTTATGCTCGAAAAAGTCCCCCCCACCCTGAGTTACTCCTTATCGCCTAGGTCCACACACCCTCAGAGTTGGTTATTATAATTCCAGGGAGTGTGGAGGGCAAATCAAAAAACAAAAAAGCCCATTATTTTCAATGGGAGTGCTGTTTTTGTTATGGTTAGTGTTTTTACACTATTGATGTTTGACATTACGGTTTGACGTTATTTTGGGGAACGGCATTATGGTTGCAACATTGTTTGCCACGCTATTTATGTCTTCGACATTATGACCCAGTACCAGCCCACAATGGTAAAGCCATGTGTTAAAGAAATCCAGTCTTACACATGCACACATAATGCAATGCATCAAGAGCAATGTATGGAAATCACCATGTAGGGATTAAGGATTAAGGATTACGAGACATTATGCAGGGCAGTAAGGTGGCAAAAGGCCTCACAAGCAACGTGCAAAGGATATTAGGTCTCCTCAGTGTGTTGCAGCTATTGCCTCAGCCTTGGACGTTAGGTTGACCAGCCTAATGACCACATAGGTTTTGGTGATGTGATCCTAACAGGAAAGCAATTTAAAGGACAAGAACTTCAATGAAGACGTGTTGACATAAGAGCTATATTGAAAGCACCAATTTTGTACTGTGAAGTGCTAAAAAAGCCCATGTGATGTAGGCATAGAACTATAGATACTGAAGGTAGATAAGACGACTTGGCCCACCAAGTAGTCTGCCCATTTTCCCTACCTACTATAACACCACAGACCATAATTGATCTCCAGCTTTACCATCCCCTTTCCCTACCTCTAAGGTTCCCTTATGGCTATCCCACACATTCTTAAAGCCCATTACTGTTTTTACCCTCACCACTTCCACTGGGAGGCTGTTCCAGGCAACCACCACTCTTTCTGTGAAGAAGTACTTCCTAACATCTTCCCTTAGTCCCCCCACCTTCAACTTTATAGCATGTCCCCTTGTTTTTGAGCATCTTTTTTTTTTAAATGCTTCCGTTTTGAACTTTATTTATACCCATGAGGTATTTGAATGTTTTTGCCATATGCTACCTCCTCTCCCTCCTTTCCTCCAGGGTGTCTGTATTGAGGTCCTTCAGTCTCTCCTCATAGAGCTTGTGATGGAGACCCTGCACCATTTTGGTTGCTCTCCTCTTGACTACCTCAACCCTGTCTATGTCTTTCCAGAGATGAGGTCTCCAGAACAGGACACAGTACTCTAGGTGAGGTCTCACTGATGATCTATACAGCAGCAACACCACCTCTCTCTTTCTGCTGGTGATATCCCTCTCTATGCATCCTAGAATCCCACCAGTTCTCTCCACTGCCTTGTCACACTGTTGGGCCACCATTAGGTCATCAGATATGATTCCTTCCAGGTCTCTTTCCTGTTTGGTGGTTATTAATACTACACCTCTCCCCATTTTGTACTCTGCCCCTGGGTTTCTGTGCCCCAAGTGCATGATTTTGCACTTCTTAGCATTGAGACCCAGCTGCCACACCCTAGACCAGTCCTCCAACTTTCCTAGATCACTATACATTTTTTACAACCCCCTCAAGTATCAACCCTATTACAGATTTTAGTGTCATCTGTAAAGAGGCATACCTTCCCTAGTAGCCCCTCTGCAGTGTAGCTAACAAAGACATTAAAGAGGACCAGTCCCAGTACTGATCCCTGTGGCACCCTGCTTGTCACCTTCCCTTCCTTGGAGTCAAGTCTGTTTTCCGACACCTTCTGCATCCTGTCCACCAACCAGTTTCTCACCCAGTTTACCACCTTAGAACCCACTGCTAGGCTTCCCAGCTGGTTTACAATTCTCCTGTGTGTAACAGTGTTGAATGCCTTAATGAAATCTTGGTAGGCCACATCCATCGCTCCACCCTGCTCCAATTCCCTGGTCACCCAGCCAAAGAAATCCATCATATTTGTTTGACATGATCTCCTCTCAGTGAATCCATGCTGCCTCAGATCCTGAAGGCCACTGGATTCCAGATGTTCCACAGCCCTCTCCTTCGGTAGTGATTCCATTACTTTCCCCACCACTGAAGTCAGGCTGACTGACATGTTGTTGCCAGCCTCCTTTCTGCTTCCACTTTTGTGAAGTGGGACTACATCTACCCTCCTCCAGTCCTCCGGAACCACCTTTATCTCCACTGAGTGGTTGAACACGGCTGTCAGAGGTGCAGCTAGCACCTTCCTGAGCTCTCTTAATATCCTAGGATGCTCCACTTCGGGCTCCATTGACTTGTCCATGTTCAGATTTGCAAGTTCTCTCAGAACCCTCTCCTCTGTAAATGGACTAGTGTCTACCTCCCTTCCTTCAATAATCCTGGTGCTTATCTGTGGTCCCTTACCTTATGCTTCCTCTGAGAACACTGAACTAAAGGACTTGTTCAAGATATCTGCTTTTTCCTTGTCCGTCTCCACACACTCCCCTTCTTCCTTCCTAACCCATTCTATCCCTCCCCTTGTCATTTTCTTTCCAATTATGTACCTGAAATATACCTTCTACCCTTTCTGCACTGCCTGGGCTATTTTCTCCTCCATCTGCACCTTTGCAGTCCTAATTGCTTTCTCTGACTCCCTCTGTTTCTCCTGATATACCTCTCTATCTTCCTTTCTCTGTGTCTCCTTATACCTCCTGAATGCTAACTTTTTTGTCCTTCTTTCCGAGCTACCTTATTTAAGAACCATAGCGGTCTCCTTTTCCTCCTGCTCTTGCTTACTTATGTGATGCAGATGTTTGTTGCCTTTTTGATCTATCCTTTTAGATTTACTCACTGCTCCTCCAATCCCCCAAGTTCCCCATGTCCCCCCCATCAGGGCTTCCGTGAAGCATTCCTCCATCTTTTAAAAATCAGCTCTCCTGAAGTCCAGAACCCTCATCTTTGTGTGTTTTTATCCTGCCACAGTACTTACATTGAACCACACTGTATGGTGATCACCGGTCCCCAGGTGGCCAAGCACTGTGACGTCTGCAACACTGTCCCCATTGATGAGTACAAGGTACAGTACTGCCTCCTCATGAGTGGGCTCTTTTACTAATTTCCTCAGGAATGCCCCCTGCCGGGAGTCCAGGTTGTCCCTGCTCCTAGCTGAAGCTGCAGCTGGGATGCTCCAGTCTACATCTGGCATATTGAAATCAATCACCAGCAGCACTTCTCCTTGTTTTCCGTCTTATGGATGGCTTCCACTAGAACCTAATCCACCCCCCCATGTTGGAGGTCTATAGATCACACCAGTGTGAATGGCATTTCCCTTCCCTGTTTCTAGGATGACCCACAGTACCTCCACCCTGACCTGTATCTCAGTAGCCTTTATGATATCCCTCACACAAAAGAGCCACTCCCCCCCCACTTTTTTTTCCACCCTGTCCTTTCTGAACAGAGCGTAGCCTGTATCCGAGTCATGGTTCTCATTGCACCATGACTTGGTAATGGCAACAATATCCAAGTCATCAATTATGGCCTCTAGGTCCAGGATTTTGTTTCCCAGACTTTGAGCATTTGCACATATGGCCTCTAGAATGTACTACCATCCTGTTCGTCATCTTTCACTGTCCCCTTTTCCATCTCTCCTTACCCCTTCTGCTCTCAGTCCCCTCTTACTTCACTTCTACCATTTTGTTTCCTTTTTTTTGGCATCCTGGGTATTTCTTTCCCTTAGGTCTCTCCCTACTACCTACTTCAGTTTGAGGGTGGGGACAGTTTATATCTCCCCACTTCCTTCTGCCACCCCCCTCAACTAGTTTGAATGCCTGCCAGTGTAACATTTAAACTGTTCATTGAGCACTGTGGTTCCCCTTCTGGATGGATGCAGACCATCTCCCCTATATGGGCATCTATCCCTCCAGGTAGGAGCCCAATTCCCAATGTAGCTGAACCCCTCCTCTCTGCACCAGTCCTTCAACCATGTATTGAAGCTCCTGGTACAGAGTACCCTATTCTTTCCTATGTCATAAAGAGGTGACACCTCAGAAAATTCTACTGAGCATGCCACCTGCCTAAGATCCCTGCCCATCTCCCTAAGCTCTTCCTGTACTGACTGACCTAGCCTCATTCCTAGCCAGGTCATTGGTCCTGAGGTGGACCATAACATCCAGCTCTCCCCCGTCCTGCTTCTGCAGTGATCCTCATGATTCACTCCCCATCCCTCAGAGCCATGGCCCAAGGTAGGCACTTAACCTCCCTCTCCATACCTGTCCCCAAATCTATCCCCCTAACAAATGAGTCCCCCACCATGAGTTGCTTCCTCTTCCTCTGGGATCCCCTACCACCCACTTTAGAGACTCCACTACTGAGAACCCCACATCCTCCTTGGTAACTACTACGGGTTCCTCCATGGGACAGTCCCGCTATGCAAGAGCGGCATAAGTGTTGTGTAGTGATACCATCTGGGGTATGTGCCTCTGACCCACCACCCTCACTCTTCCTGAGCTTACTGTAGTCCAGCCACCCATCCTTCTTAGCAACCTTTGGGACAACAGTGGCAGACTTAGTGGTCCAGTGGTGGAGGAGGAAGCCCCCTGAATCCTAGCCAACTAAGCCTGGAGACAAGCCATCTCCCCCCTCATCCCAGATAGGTACATGCAGATGAAACAGCACTGCAGTCTCCAGAAAGTCTCCCTGAAAACTGCCACCCCACAGCCACTGCACTGTGCCACTCCCAGCATATCTATTATCTGCCCTGCCTGTTTTTACTTTGCTTGCTTTAACCCATTTTTACCCCTACCCTAAAAAGGGTGTTTTACCTACTTTCAATTTGTTGCTTCCTTGAAACCCTTCTTGTACCCCTACCCTAGATAGACATTTCACATAAAACTAAGCTTTTGCTTATCTAGCCCTTTTTGTACCCATACCCTAGAAAATTGTTTCACCTAAACCCAATATTTTACTCTAAATCCTTTTTTTTAGCCTTGCCTTGAATATGGTGTTTTATCTATCTCCTAATTTTAGCATGACCCTACCACACCTCACTCCCATTAGTTATGTGAGATACAGCAGGAGTTAACCAGGAATCTTATCTTAATTGACAGGTAGACTTCCTGGTTCCCCAATTCCTCTGCCTATGTCCTTGTGCCTATTTCACTCCTTTACTGTACCCCTGTCTCTTTTATGCAGTGCAAAATGTCTGGCAACTGGCTACCTTGTTGAGATGACTCCAATGGTCCTTGTCTGGGAGATCCTTAGTTTGTGGGGGCTGCAGCATGAGGGGCTGCTTTTTGGGGAGGACATAAATAGGGTAACAAACAGGAAAGGGCTACTCTGTCTGCTTCCCCGTTGGTTAGTTGTTGCTCTGGGGATGCGGCCTCACTCCTCATTGAAGCCATCCAAGTCCTTGTCTGAGCTACCTAACTCAGCGCTTGGCATTACTCCACTCCCATTTTGGAGTGATTCTTGCCTTTTCTGCTTGACAATCTGCTCTTGGTGGGGGGGGGCTCCTGTTGTGAACCCTTCATATCCCCAGCAAAGTCTGGCTTCAGATGTTTCCCGCTTGTAGTTTTATGCCCATGGAAACAATAGGCTGCCCTGTCTGCTTCCCGATTGGTCAATTTCTGTTTTGGAGGGTGTAGCCTCCATCTTGATTGGAGGCACCCTAGCCCTGGTCTAAGCTGCCTAGCTCAGCTCTCAGCACTGCTCCTGTCCCACTCTGGAGTGATCCTTACTTCTACTTCACAATCTGCTCTTGAGGGGGGCTCCTGCTGTGAGCCATTCACGTCCCCAGTGAGGTCCCAAAGTCAAGATTAATAAATGCAAATAATCATGAAAGAATTAAGGTTGGCCAGGCAATAAGTAGGAATGTAAGGTGCCAAATAGCCTCAAATAATCTGAAAAGGTTGAATACAGCAAATTCGCAGACATGTGTTTATCCTTATTGGGACTCAACAGTGTGCTATAGCTGTGACCTTGGCCATGGATACAGGGTTGATCAGCCAAATGAAAACATAGCTTTCAGCCATGAGGATCCTAAAAGACGAAAGTAATATACATGACCAGAACCTCAGTGCAAAGTCACCGAAACAAAGGTTACACTGGCACTGCACTGGCTGTAAAGTCAAGTGTTAAAGAGTTTGCCAGTTCACATTTTCTTAATATTATTAGAAAATGGGTTAAGAAAAATCCTGAAACCTGACTGACTGACAGCAGTCGCCAGGCTTGAATTTATCATGCAGTTGACCCTTGAAAAAGAAGTACCTGCAATGTGTCCGCATAAGGACAATTTTACATATAAAATTTGTTCTTTAAATGCTTTAAAATATATTTTTTTCCCTAAATTTTGTTTCTGCCAAAGCTCATATACTCAGCCCAACAAGACACTGCATGGTTTTGGATGTTAGGAAATACCTGCACTTCCAGGAACTGTAAGTCCCTCCATCTGTGTGGTGTAAGGCCTCACTACACCCTGGACATGCAGGTATCCCAACACCCCACACCCTGTTGAGTATTAATAAAATATTGATACAAGACATGAAATAAAGTTCTACTACAGCCTCCAAAAAATGCAAGACTCCTGACAGCCACTTTCTGCCAGAATAAATGCTAGATCTCACACCCACTTCAAATTAATTGTAATGGAACTTTTATTGGGAAGCAGTACTAAGCTTTCATAAAAGTTGAATAGCAATGTCCTCAGACTTTTATCTGAGGACCCTGGCATTCATTACTTCTATGTTTCTATATTTTACTTTTTTTGTTGTTTTTTCTGCAATCACGCGTGCTTAGTTTGTCTAGTTATTTTTTTGTTTCCCTTTTAGCATTGCGAAGTAATGAATACAATGAATTATCAGGTCCACATGTCAATATTTATTTATTTTTGTTCAGTTTTTGTTGACCGGGTAAGTGCACTAGACAAATCCTGCCTATTTTCAGTCATGACCTGGGGGAAGGGGATACAGATGAATGCCAACTGACCTTGAACCAGATTAAGCTGTTGGTGGTATTTTTAGTGAATGAGGGAAATTTGGCCAGGACACCGGGGAAATTCCCTTACTCTTTTTGATAAGTGCCATGAGATCTTTAATATCCACCAGAACTACCACCAATCCAGGCAGATGGGACCTCAGTTTAAAATCTCATCTGAAAGACAGCACCTCAGAATTGCAGCAACCCTCTCATGCTACACTACAGTGTCAGTACTGGGATATTAAGCTAAGTGCCAGATGTGGGAACTGAACCCACAGCCCTCTGATCTCCTGGCCTCAGAGGCAAGTGTGCTACCTACTGAGCCACTGACACTAAAATGATTATATGATTATATAATATGATTGTTGGTAAAGCGTGTATACTAACCACATACCAGCAAAAAGCCAGAAATATGGATTGTGTTCATCTGGAAAGTAAAGGCTCAGGGATATTATTTGTACTAACCCATAATATAAAAGTTCAAGGTCAGATTCTGCAGAAATAAATCTAGATTTCTTTGATCATAGAAGAAGATACAAGGTGCACAAAACAGATAATAGCATTTTAATCCCTAAATAATTACCTTCACATACTTTAAAGAAGTCATGCTAATAATTATAAGTGTTCTTTGGTACCAGAAAAAAACATAATGCTAACATTTATGCTTTTAATAGTAAATTGATTTAAATAAAATAATAGCATATGTGTACAGAGGGTAGAGCCATAAAATATTTCTGTGAAAAGGCTAACAGGTTGTTCTTCCTTGTTTCCTGAAATTTATTTAATCCTAGAAAAAGGCAGTTCAGATACTATATAGCTTACAAAATCTAATTTCCTACTACAACCTATATTGGAAAAGAAAAGAATAGCTTTACAAATAATTACGTTATTGTAATAACTGGGTACTGTTTTTTACATTGGAGAAGTTGGTTATAATTCACTGCTATAACCCATGGGTTATAATGGCAAATACATGCAAGCTTCTCCATTGTACAGCTCATGCTCCCTCAGCCACGCAGCAAGCTCATGTGCCACGAGTCAGTAATCTTAATAAACATTAAACTTTTGAGTACTGTGTCAGAGTACGTAGTTTCACTCTAAACTGACCTCAGAAAGTCACTGTCTCATTCACCTGCTATCCAAAAACAGAATTTAGAAATGGAGAAATGGTAGCATGATTTCTCTCTTTACCATAGGAACTGTGACAACAACAGAGTGAACACTTGGGGGGGTAGTGTAAAGGATGGGCAGGGATTTGAAAAAAAAGTGAAGGAGTGTTCAAGGATATGGCAGCTGGGTTTTAATGCAAAAAAGTGAAAAATAATGCACTTGGGCCATAAGAACCCAGGGGCAGAATGCAAAATGGGGGAGTATTACTGACAGTGACCAAACAGGAAAGAAGACCTGAGGGGTGATCATAGCAGATGACCTGAAGGTGGCCAGGCAGTGTGACAAAGCAGTTGGGAGGGCTATTGGGATACTGGGGGATATAGGAAGGGGTATTACCAGCAGAATGAAGGTGGTGGTGGTGTTGCCCCTATATAAATCACTGGTAAGACCCCACCTTAAGTACTGTGTCCAGGTCTGGAGATCACAACTCAGGAAGGACATAGACAGAATGGAAGAATTCCAGAGGAGGGCTACCAAAATGGTGCAGGGGCTTCATCAAGCGCCATACAAGAGGAGGCTAAAGGAGCTCAATATGTACACCCTGGAGGAGAGGAGAGGAGGGAGGGGGATATGATAGAGACCTTTAAATACCTCATGAGGGTTAATAAGTTACAGGAGGAGAGTACTGTATTTTTCAGAAAAAAAGTGCTATAGACCGAGGGACATGATAAGAAGCTGGCTGGGGGGTAGATTCAAGAGAGATGTGAGGACATTCTTATTCATAGAAAAGTGGTGCATTCCTGGAACAGCCTTCAAAAGAAATAGTGGGGTTGAAAATGGGGGTCCAAAAATGCCTGAGATAGGCACAAAGGAATCATAGGGGTAAGGAAAGGAGGGGAAGAGATAGCACCATAGAAAAAAAATTGGGTTTACAGCAAAAATAAAACTAAAATGGGCAGACTTGGTGGGCCAAGTAGCCCTTATCTGATTGTATGTTTCTATGAAAGTGACAGGTGTCATTTTTCATATATTGGAGGAGATGTGTTTTTGCACTTGTGGTGCAGAATGATGTTTCACCCACTATTCTATAATAATAATAATAATAACAATATACTTTATTTGTTATGCACCTTTCAGGCATCAAGGTGCAGTACAATAAAAGAATAAAATCCAACAGTTTCAGCCACATAATAAGTACAATTCAATAAATGCCACATGTCATGCTTAGAAGGGGTAATTGTAAAATGACTGTCTTGAAAGTTTGGTGTCAAAATAAAAAATAAATTATTAAGAAAATCTTGTCTGTACTGCCATCCTTTACCCAAGTGAGTTTGGGGGGGTGGTGAGCTCAGTCAGCCTGCTGAGTGGGTTGAGGCTGGGGTGATGGTGCTGTCATGTGGCACCATGCCCCCAGCCTGGGAAGGGAAGGTGCAGCATTGCCTGCATGGTTATAAGTACCATATAGTGAAGAAAAATATTCTCTTGGCAGAGGGTCCTGCACTTCTGCACCTGTGGCTGCTAGGGGTTCTGTGTTTTGGCTGACAGATGGATTCTTTGTCCAGCATGTCTCTATCTGTAGCCACATGGAAGTGCAGGATCCAAAGACCCTATGCTCCTGCAGCCCCCCCCAGAGAGCCCCACATATTTTTGACATCCATTGCCACACAGAAGTGTACAGCCCATAGGGCCCTTTAATTCTGTAGACAGATACTTCTCTTGGCACAGGGCCCAGAGGGTCCTGTGCATCTGCATCTGCTGACACATGTCTTGAAGGGGCCCTGCATGAATGATGCAATAATTCCACTATCTCAAACAGAAAGAAGTTTTTTTGAAAAAGAAAACTGCATTAATGCACCAGTTAGGGGTCACCTCAATGCCACAAAACTAGGGAAACATGGTATTTGGGTTTTCAAATCTAAGTCCTCTCCCCCAAGCAGCAAAAGGACAAGACCATACAAGGAAACCCAGACAGCCATCATCAGGTAAGACAAACAACATACAACTGTTTCCAGATGACACAAATGCAGTAGCACTGATGTGCTACCTTAATGGATGTTTTTTTATAATAAAATATTTATTAAATATTTTCAAGAAGAAATAAACAATATGCAAATGCTACAATACTTCAAAGTACCTTGACTAAAAAGTACAAAGACATTCAAGAAAAGTCATATTAGCATTTATCATTCTACAGGACATCCAAATCACAAAAGAAGAAAAGATAAAAAAGATATATTAGCAAAGTGAAGAAAATGAAATTTCTTAACCTTATAAGGGGTAGCATAACATATATGTATAACTGGGCCACTGTGTAACATTTACTTTATGTAGTGATAAGTCAAAACAGGATAGAGGTAAAAAAAATCCTAAAATCCATAGGGCAGAGATTAAAAAAAGTTATGGTACAGAAGTTGGATCAGATTCCAACTGAAATAATACCTATTTCTGCCAGATTAATGAAAAAAACTGCCATACAGTCCAGGTTCCTAAAACAGCTTCTCTCATAACTACAGATAGAATCAACTAATCTTAACCACTGCAAGGCAGAAGGAATTTGGGTAGTCAACCATAGTCTAATAATGATCTTCTTTGCACATTATAAGAATTAACAATAATTGCAATTGTGATTTATTCAGATGCATATCTGGAAAAGGAATATGGAGCAGCACTATATTTGCAGGTAACAGAGAAGGGATGTCAAATAATGATGAAATAACTGTTGTAACCTCATCCCAATAGAATCTCAGGAGAGGGCAGGACCAGAAAATATGGACTTGGTTTGCCATAGGGTCACTACAGCCCAACCAACATGCTGCAGAGGAATCATCCTGATACTTTGCTGTAATTGCTGGTGTCTGAAAGAAATGCATCCGGTATTTCCAGGAAAATTCTTTTAGAAAGAAAGAGACAGTGAGCTTTATTGATATAAGAAAATATTTTTTCCAAATTAAAACATCACAGGTCTAGGACAAGTCATGATTCCACTTATTCAAGACTGATACAGTAGATTCTTCAGATTGAGATCCCAACAAAGAATAAATATGACTGATCAGGTGGGCGCAGGTCTCCGCCTATTGATGTTGTTGAATTAGAGCAAAAAACAGTGTAAAAGAATCAGGTAATTGTCTATGAGCAGGTGGCGATGTATTAAGAAAGGCCCTGAACTGTAAATACCAACAGTACTCTGTAGAAGGATGGGCATAGGCTGCTTGTAGCTCTAAAAAAGGCATACCCCATGTGTCCTCAAGATTTGATGATAATATAACAGTTCCATTCTAGCCCAATGGTGTAAAAACACATCAGAGATTGTTAATCAGTTACATGTATCCCAAGCTAAGGCCACTACAAAAGTATGCTCAGCAGAAGTTAAGTACTTACAAACTTTATGCCAAATCCTGAAAGAGATTTGCGTTTACCTAGTAAATGTAGTGATGAGTAAGTAGTCAGGAGGAATCTAAAACAATATATGACTGAGATAAAATATATCATTAATTATGAATGCAATATCCTTCCAGTAATTAAGATAAGTATCTAATAACCACAGACATAGTATCCTCATTTGACAAGCCATCATGTACAACTGTAGATTTGGAAGATTAAGCTCACCACGAGAAAGGGGAATAGGCAAAATCGCATGACGAATCCTAGGTTTACGACCTGCCCAAATAAAACACAAAATCAGACGCTGCCACTCTTGGTAAGAGAAAAAGCTGGTATAAATAGTCAAAGTTTGAAAATAAAATAGGTAACACATTAGTCTGTACAGACTCCATTCTCTGAAAAAAGGAAAAATGATACTCGGACCAACAGTTCAAATTATTAGCTATTGCAACGGTTAAAGGTTTGAAATTAAGCAATTCTAAATTATCTCAGTTCCAAGGAATATACATCCCCCCTAAGTATTTCAGACAATTTCTGTTCCACTACACCAGGAGACAAGCCTTTATAGAAGAGGGTGGAGTATAATTGAAAACCAAAAATAGTTCAGTTTTGTCCCTGTTTAAATGAAAACCAGCAAAAGATTCAAATTGAGCACCTTCATGGATTTTTACATGCAGCCACACCTGTGTATGTGTGTTGTAGAGCATGCATGAGTACCAGTGGCTGCAGAAGTATAGGCCCCATGGTGGCTTGCGCTTCTGCAGACAGAAGTACTGTTGCAGTGTGAGTGTCAGCAGCAGATCTAGAAATGTTTCAATGGGTAACATTTTTATCTGAAGGGTAGCACTCCCCCCCCCCCAATGTAAAATGTTGCTTTTTAAAGCACAGATTAGGATAAAGCAGCTACTTTTTGCTGGCCTATGAGGGTAGCAGGTGCTACCTTGCTACATAGCTAGATCAGCTACCGCATGGCTTTCAGTATGCAGCAGCATGTCTTATATCTGCTTCTGAAGGAGTGTAGGCCCCTGAGGGGCTGCATTTCTGTAGACAGAAGTACTGTTGCACTGTTGGTATTATGGATTTCATGGCACCTGACTTCTACAGCCAGAGGTCAGTGTGTATGTTTTACAGTGTGGATGATTACCTGTGACTACAGAAAGGTTGACCCCATAGGGGCCTGCACTGCTGCAGACAAAATAACTTTTGGAACTTTGGTATTGCACATTTGATCTGTTGCTGCTGGGACCCGTGCTTCCGCAGACAGAAGTAGTGCTTTGATTTGAGCATTGTGGATTTCTACCTGCACCTAGAAATAAGTGTGTATGTCTTGCTGTGTGTATGCCGCTGATTCAAATACCATGAAGGCAGCACATTAGTGCTACTACACCTGTGTCATCAGGAAATAGTTGGATATTTCTCTTACCTGATGATGACTGAAGATGGCTGTCTGTGGTTGCTTTTGTGGTCTTATCCTTTTGATGCTTGGTGGGGTGAAGAGTTAGAGTTGGAAACCCTGTTGGAAACCCTAATGCTACATTTCCCATTTTTGTGGCATTAATGTAAACCTTAATTGGTACATTTTCACAGCATTTTGCAAATAATTGTTTATATTAACATAAACAGTAAAATAATTTACCTGAAACAGCATCGGAATATTGCTGAACAACTTTAGAATTTTCTGATACCCCCCAATTATTATTGTGCATTCCTTTGTTGCATCTGACTTCCGTGCAACATTTGTATCATTTAAGAGCCCCAAAACTAATTTATGATGGTCTGCACCATTGAAACCACAAAAACAGAAAACTGATGTTGATATTCTCGTTTGCCCCCATTGTTAAACACTGATGTATTTTTGATCTAAAACTCATCTTTGCTGATTATCTCTATAGTCTTCATAACCACTTGCTATTATCTCCAGCACATTGCCTGCATCCCTCACTCCCTATAACCCCTCCTCTGCTGAAATCTTTATTCATGCCTTCATTCCCTCCTCTCTTGACTACTGTAATTCTATACTTTATTGACTTTCTGTGTTCATCCTTTCTAAATTTCACACTTTTACAAATATAGCTGCTTGACTGCTTATCCAATATTGGAAATGGGACCACACTACTTCCATCTTCAATTTTCTCCACCAATTCCCTCTCTGATATGGCATCAACTATAACACTGCTGTATTAGTTTAAAAAAATTCTTCACACCATTGTCTCTCACTCTTCAATCTCATCTCTGCCTACTCTCCACCCATACTCTCCATTTCTTCCACTCTAGACTTCTTTCTATACCTCATCCCACCCTTGCAATCATTGGTGAAGGGTCCATCAGCATCTTTCCTTCTACTTTTTTAGAACAGCCACTCATGTCCAGATCAAGAATCCACACCAGTGAAGTAGGGGTGCCATAAAAACACTCATTAACTAATAAAGAAATTAAAGGGCACTTGCCCCATGCTAGAATAGATCCTACACACCACATAGAAAATGCACTTCAAGTCCACATCCATTATACGCAATAATTCCTTTATTAAGATGCAAAATAAATTTCAGAGGCAGACTGGGTGGACAGTGAAAATGCTTGTGAACAGTGTTTCACTTTATTCAAACCTTGACAAAGCATTTAAAAAATATGACATGCTGGTCACAGCATTTTCATTGCTTACCCAGTCTGCCTTTGTAATTTATTTTTCACCTTACTAAAGGAACTATTACACATTTTCGATTTGGACATGTAGAGTATTTTCTAAGTCATGTGTTGTATCCAGTTCTAGCAGCAGGGTAGGGGCCCTTTTCCCAAGCAGGAGAACAGTCACTCTCTCTCCTTACTCATTGATTCTCATTCACTCCTTAAACCCCACCTAAAAACCCACCTCTTTCCATTGCCTATGACTCCTGAGGTCCCAAGCAATTTTCTCAGATTGTTCTGTTCATTGGTTCCTTGCACTGTTTACAGGCAGTTGAACTGCCCAATACTTTTGATTTATTACATAATCTTTTATATTGTTTCTGATGTTACTGTATATAAAATAATTACCATAGTTATAGCACAAAATTGAATGATTGTAATAAGCAGTTTCAGATAACACAATCAGAGTGTCAATATTTGCTGGGTCCAACACAAAATAAACTATGGTAACATAACTCAGGGTTGGTATACATGGTTAAAACTTGTGAAACTCAGATTTAGGAATTAAAGTGACAGCGCAATAACAACAGTGCTACTTGTTGATGACCCCTTGGGGTCACTGATGAAGTTTTTCTTGCACTGTCACTGCATTCTGCATTACCTTTATAAATAAAGGAGCTTGTATCAGTTTACTAATCTTAGTGGTTCATTGTTGTGTGGGACTGTTGTTGAAATCATCAAGCAATTGTCAGATAGGAATTGTTATTGACAAGTCACATTCAACCCCACAGTCACTTTAAAATAGTGTCAGATGGTACGATGGATCAGACAGCAGGCCTGAATTGGAATAATCATGGTACAATCATTTTTAAACATGATTTTCCTATTTTCTGCACTATTCACATGCTCCCTAAGATTCATGAGTCTGTGAAGGACCTTCCTGGGCACCCATATCTGGTATTGGGTGCCTCAGTGACAGTCCCTCCAGATTTGTTCTCCCTTTAGAAAAACAGTGTCTGGTAGCAGTCTCCTCCATGCTAAGAGCTCCAACCCTAGGCACCTGGTTGACAACATTCCATGTAGTCAATTTTTAAGGATGAAGCAGAATTGTTCCCCTACTCATATTTTCAAACAAGAAACTGGAATGCTGTCAACCAGATTTATGGATGGGGCTGCTCAGCAAAAGTGTTTGAAAAAGCTTTGAAAGAAGCATAGTCTGTTGATAGGAACATTCTTCTAGAATCCAATCAAAAATAGTTGCATGAGTTCTCCAGTATAACTTTTGTTATAAAATGGGCAGGGGAATTCCTGATTCCTGGTTAGTTGTTACCTGTGCATCACATCTATTTGATGCACAGGTAAAAACAAGGGGTTCAATTCCAAGTCGGGCTATGCTGGCGTAGGCTGAGATACACCAAACCCCTTGGTGTATCTCATGACTTATGCCAAACATTATGCCTACCGGTATTCCAAGTGGCACCTTGTGCTGCAGGCTATGCCATTCATGGGTTACACCACCCACTATGCTGCAGCCCGCAATGCCATGGCACAAGTATGGGTTACAGCAGCAGCATCGCTCAATTCCAGGAGAGCAGCTGTTATAACCTGCCGGTGCAATTACAAAAGCCACACTTGCATAGCTACCTTAGGACAGCTCAGAGCTGTCCTAAGGGGCTGCTGATGGCTGACACCATTAGATGCCTCCATGCAATGCCATGGCAATGGCACCATACTGCTGCCTAAGCCCCCGCAAGCACACACCTGCCCCCCACCTCCCAATCGTCAGGGTCCCCCGGGGGTACGATCTATGGTGCTCCCCCCTTGGATGCCTGTGCCATCTGTCCTGCACCCTCATGCCTCCTGGTGTGTGCTATGGTGGTCCAGGGTAGGGGAGACATCAGGGGGATGCCTGTTGCCGGCCGCAATTTGTTACATGCTGGGCATATACGCCATGTGTGTGGCATTATCCTCAGCACGGTGTATCCCACATGTCACAAGTGCCAGGACTCTGCTGCTCTTGGAATGTGGAGTAGGGTCCCTGGCGTAGCGGTGATTATCACAACTCACCTATGCCGGCGAGTTGCAGTGGTCCTTCTGTAATCGGGCCCCAGGTCCCAAAAGTACAACTGCAGTTTGAAATAAAATCCCTGTGCCATAGCAACAGACATATTTTTAATGCCACCATTCACATGTCAGTGATGGAACCATGAACCACAAAACTTGCGCTAAATGCATCGTTCAAGAAATTGGAGCCATACAAATCTCACACCTAAATGTAAATAAAGAAATACAAACTTGTACTGCCATCATACCTTACGATCCGAAGTCCCACAGCAAGCCTGCACCTGCTCTCTCCTGTATCTCTTGCCACCACACTTCTCAAGCTAAAATCCATTTTTGCAAGTATTTTTTTTAATATATATTTCTACATTAACTAGCTCAGTTCCTTTACAGAAGGTGACCACAAGAAGCAAGTATTTTCACTTGACGGCATGGGCACTGAAGGAGAGTCAGTCCTTTCATTCAGCTAAATAAGTGAGATCCAGAAGAGAGGGAAAGAGAGAGAGACCGTGGTTCTTCTATGCGTTGCTACTGCTGTGTTTGTAATGCTGTACTTTCTCTATTGTCACAGTGTCTGAGAGGGGTTTGAGGATAACTGTTGCAGTGAGTCTTGATGTGCTGTGGGTTTTTAATTGAAGTGCCTTCTGAAAACTGTCACCCAAAGTGCCCCATAAGTGAGGTGGGAAGCCAGCTGACTTAGGTCAGTCATGTCACTGATTTCTTGAGTGGTGGCACTGGTGAAATGTTTGAAATTGATGACCTGGGCAATTTGAATCTGAGGAATTTGCAAGTAAAATTGCAGGCAAAGTTGAACAAAGAAATAAAAACTACTGCAGATTTTCAACAGTTTAAAAAAACATACTGCATTGTGTGTATATGTCTGTGTGTGGGTGTGGGGCAGGGGCACTACAACTATGGATAGTAGAACAGGACAAATGCCTTCAAGCAAAAAAAAAATCTATTATGCAGAAGGACTATTTTATAATGAATTCAGCTGCTTTTAGCTCTTTATTCATATTTAGTATTTATTATTTACTTTCAGAAATATATTAGTAAAATAAAGCCTGTTTTATAAGAACAATAAGACACCCCGGGGATATCCATTAAACAGATATTATTGCACTTCCAGTGGCTGCAGGCAGTCGGCCTGTTGCCCTATGCCTTACATCACCCCTGGGTGTGTAGTGATATTTGTTCAATGCACACTCCATTGTGTCTTATTTCATACTTACAGACTATCATGAGCAATCAGAGGAAATTAAGAAGATCATCAAGCAGAGATGGAATATATATCTACAGCAAGTCCGTCCATTTCTGGTTTTGTGGGGAAGGCACCAAGGGTTACTTTCTGAAGAGGTGAGACTCTGGCTAATCATTTGACTAGTAGCCACTTTAGTGATGAGGAAATGTGAATAGGAGATTTCCATTGAGACATAGATTCTATAGATGTAAATGCTGCAATGTCTGCACTTATGCAGTAACTAGACATAATGTATATTTATAGACCCACTAACTGGCAAATAATCTCTGCTTAAACAATAAGTGAACTGCAGAATATAATTTACTATTTGTGTGGGTTGGTGTGAGTGTAAGAAGATTGTTGAGAGATGTATGGTTCACCCACTGGAGTGTCACATCCAGGCACATGTCAAAGCCATTGTAGCAGGGCATCAAAATCATGCCATGGGTACACACTTAAATGGGCAATGCTGTTGCAGCCCCACCTCTCTCTCATTTAGAGCACTTGAACATGTGGCAGTTTTTGAACAAGTGGTAATAGAACTAAAGTTGTCCTCCAAAAAGGACCCACAGTGGGTAGTGCAATTGAACTTGGTGATACCCTTCAACTTCAGTGAAGAGGTGGACTTCAAGCCTTTTTTATAAATTTGGTGGTCATCTGCTTATAGTCCACAAATATCACTTTATTTTCTGTACTGAAAAGTTAGTTTACCTCTCTTACCACTCTGTATCATAATGTAACTGGGTACTTAAAGGTTATAAGATTTATATTATATACAATAATGGCTATGCAACTGTGTATTATGGAATTTTTACACACTCGAGGTGTTTGATGACTCATAAACCTCAAGCGTGAAGCTTGAGAGTTTTATGAGGTCATCACAGAGAAAGGATGTGTAAAAAAATCCATAGCACAGCTGCATAGCCTTTATTTTTTATAATTACTGGTGCAGGGAGTTTTTTCCTTCAACACATGAGTGATGACATATTTCATGCAGCACTGCTATCACACACCACACACACACACACACACACACACACACACACACACACACACTGTCTGTCCCTCCCGCTACAGAACAGTCATTTTCTTTTTTCTTTTTTTTTTTAATGCACTGTGAAACTGCAAGAGTAACGATGAGGTTAATCAGCCAGATGGTCTGTTCCTGATCACAGTCGCTGTCTGCCCCACTGTCTTTTGAAGCCCCATCCAAAGTGTACAATCAGCAGCATCAGCCATATATATTTTTTTGCCTGTAAAGGCAGGATCAAGTAGATAAATACTGAAATAAATTAATAAATTACCTGTGAGACTGACAGGGAGATGATCAGTGCAGCTCCTTAGTAATGAAGAAATGGAGCTGCCATGTTTGTTGAAGTGTTAGACCTGCCTATACACAGAGTAAGAGCCAATGATGTGGTGGACAAACTGGGACTGACACAGAACATCATAGTAACTGGTCAACCCAGTTATTATGGCATTTGAAACACAGATCGGCCCCATCAATTTAAGGGGGTCACTAGTAATTATTAAATATTCTAATTCCCATGTTTCAATGTCTGAATCTTTTGCCATGATCCAGTTTTGGTTACATTGCATTGAACTATACAGAATTTCTAAAGACAATGAATTTTATTTTACTGCTCAGCACCGGTATAGTATTCACAGTTGGTTTCCCTTATCACTTTTCCAGAAACCGTGTCCTTGTGTTCATCAGAATGAGGTTGTGCACAATCTGGACTTTTTGGCAGAATGTTTGTACAATTTAGTAAATATATTAGTTAAAAATTTAGCAATGACAACATTAATTATTTGTAATGTAATTAATTTATAGAAGAGAGCAGCTGTTCTCTCTTTTTACCAGTGACTGCGCAATTTGGCTGTGTTTTTGATAGAAGCATCAATTTCCTTGGACTGATGTTAACCTTTTCCAACCACACATTAGAGAGTGCTTTGCACAATTACAAATTGAACCATAAGGTCATGTTAAGCGGGGATTTTAATGTCATCTGTAGTAAAGGCATTCACTGCCTTTGTTTGTATGACCTAAGCATTAACCTGAGACTGACTTGAATGATTACTGAGCATACAGAGTGGAGGAGGCATGGAGGAGGGCAACCAAGATGATCCAGGCACATTAGCAAACAACTTACTAGGAGAGATAGATGGAACTAAATACTGTAAACGTGCACAATGGAGGTGAGAAGGGAGAGACAGGACATGACTGAGACTTAAAAATACCTCCAAGGATTAAACAAGGTGGATAGCAGGGAATTGTTTAAAGAGAGTGAGAACTCAAGCACTAGAGGTTACTCCAGGAAGCAGGTGTGTGTGTGTGTGGAGGGGGGGAAGGATTTAAGAGGGACACAGAAAGTACTTTTTTTTACTGAAAAAGTGGTGGAGGGTATAAAATATTTTTTTTATTTATTGTACTTTTTGCCCCTTGCTCTGAAGCTATCAGCCACCTTCCTACACCCACCGTACTCTCCAATTGCCACCGTCCTCCACTGCCACCAATACTCCTTGGTCCCCCCCAGGTGGGGCCATGGCACTGCTGTCCACCCGACTACGATGGGGAAAAGTTCTGGCTACCCGGAATTGCCTCCCTGGCTCCCTCCCCCAGGGTGGGGTTTGGGGCTTGCAGGGGCCCACAGCACCGCAATTTAGTTGGTGGCTTGGAGGAGTGGCAGACAGCCATACAGGCCAGGTGCAAAGGCAGCATCATTAATCGGGCCCAGGAATTTTTGTGTGCTTTACGTGGGGGAGCAGGAACGTGCAATGACATCAAGCGTCTGTCCTGCCTCTCCAGCTGCTCTTCAATGCCAGTTGCTGTGGTACTCCCGGCCTCCGCCAGGGGAGCGTCAAGCACTGGACATTCACCCTACCCTCCCCCCCCAGAGAAGGACAGCAGTCCCTGGGATGCTCGATCATTCTCCCCTCGGCCGGCCCTCCAACGACTCAGGTCCATTCCCCAACTCGGGTCGCCGGCGTCACAAGCAGAAATCCAACCATTGTGCTGGTGAGCCAGCAGTGCAGAGGGTGTAATAAGCTATGGAAGAAGTGGTCTGCATGAAATCAGTGGTGGAATTCAAGCATGTGTGGCACAGACATATAGTCCTAGTAAATATGTTATTAAAAGGGGAGGGGGAGAGGAGGAAGGAAGGAAGAACAACAAGGGCTCCCACATTCCACGTTATTAAATAGGTAAGAAAGGGCAGACATGATAGGCCAAGGAGCCTTTTTCTGTCAGCATCTTATATGTTTTTAAGTTTCATACCAGAATAAATCACAAGGACACTTTTACACCAACCCTATTGGATATAATTATTACCTCAAAACCAGATCTTTACAAATCTAGTGGTGTTATATCTGGTGCTTTCAATGGCCAGCAGGAGATCATGGCCCAGATATTCATAGGGGTTGTGCCAGTGCAACCCTAGAAATGTGCCCCAGTGCAATATTCAAAAGAGGGATGGAAATATAATGTATGCCGCGCATCTCCAGCGGGCGTGCCCATGCATATGCGGCACATCCCGATATTCAGCCCAGGATGTGTGGCACATATGCAGGCACAACCCTGGGATGTGCTGCATACCGTGCTCAAAGATGAGCCCATAAAATAAGTGCCAGCCACTTACAGGTTTGCTGCTGTACTGCAATGCACAACACTGCAGCCACCATCTGTGGGTGGCAACCCCCCCCAACACCATGCACAAGCACCCACACATTGCCCTGGTGGTCCAGTGGTACCCCCTCCCTCCCGTAGCTGTGATCACCAGTAATAATTATTAAAGAGGTCCCTGGTAGTCTAGTGATACCCCCTCCCTCCCCGTAGCCATGATCGCAGGTAATAATGATTAAAGAGGTCCCTGGTAGTCTAGTCATACCCCCGTTCTGTAGCTGCAATCGCTGATAATAATGATTAAAGAGGTTCCTGGTAGTCTAGTGGTAGCCCCCCATCCCCATAGCCATGATCGCACTTCATAATAATGAAATAAATCCCTGGTAATCTAGTGGCATCCCCCACACCGCCCATAACCCTGATCACGGTATACCCTACATAACATACTCGTGCTGGTCCAGTGGCACCCCACCCACACAGAACCCCCTGCCCACCCAGATCCCCCATCATCAGTGAGCAGCATCAAACCCACCGCATACCACCGGCTGCCTGCCAAATGACAGCTTACAGTATCAGCTGTAAGCCTATTGGTCCACACTGTGGACCAATGGACCTGCAGTGCGTACTGTAATACTTATTCACAAAACCATGAATGATGTCATTCATTCATGTTTTTGTGAATGACTATTACAGTATGCACTGCAAGCCCATTGGTCAACAGTATGGACCAACAGGCTTACAGCTGATACCATAAGCTGTCATTCAGCGGGCAGCTGGGCAGTATGCAGGTGGGTTTGATGCTGCCCGCTGATGGTTGGGGGGGAGCTGGGTGGGCAGGATGTCCTGTGTGGGTGAGGGGTGCCACTGGATCACCAGGGAGTACGTTACGTAGGGTATACCTGCGATCGAGGTTATGGGCAGGATGGGGGCTACCACTAGACTTCCAGGGATTTATTTCATTATTATTACTTGCAATCATGGCTACAGGGAGGAGGGGTACCACTAGACTACCAGGGATTTCTTTATTTCTTATTCCATGCAATCATGGCTATTGGGAGGGGGGTGCCACTAACCCCCTCAGCAGCTCCACTCACTGTGCAGGGCGCCATATGCATTTTGCTGGCCAGCCCTGCACATCTTATGCTAATGGGGCCATAATGACATGCAAATGGCTCCATTTGTGCCTTGCATACATTATGGCTCCATTTGCATACAGCCTGCTGAATATCAGTAATTTGCACACAGCATAACTCTGTTGCACTCGTGCAGTTCCCATTCCTGGTATTCAGCCCTGTCAGGGGGAGATGCACCAGAGCATCCTATTTGTGCCATGCGCATTACCTGCTATATTAAGTGGAGATGCGCCATGGCTCATCTCCTTTGAATATTTCCCTTAGTTGCACCGGTGTATCTCAGTTACGCTGCGCCACCACTTGCGCCATTGCCAGGTGCATTTCTGAATATCAGGGCCATAAGTGTAAGGGTTAAGGATAAAGAGTTAGGCTCAACAATGTGTGTTTTTCATATGGTATTAAAGAAGCTGAAAAAAAAATTGACTACCTGGCTTTTATGCTGGACCGGGAAGTATTTAACTGGGAAAGAATTAACTGGATTCCTTCATAGAAACATAGAAACATCTATTTTGTCGGCAGAAAAAGAACTTTAGGCCAATCCAGTCTGCCCCTTGTCCCTACCTATTCCCTCACCACTGACCCTAGTAGGTTATAGGTGTGAATACCTCCCCCCATTCTGCTCCCTAATATGCCCCTGTGCCTATCCTATGCATGCTTGAAGCTCCCCACAGCCTTTGCCCCCACTACTTCCTCTGGCAGGGGGTTAGGAAGAAGTAGACTGTTAGTTATCTAGGATCTGCAGCTTATCCAATAGGTAGGGAAATGGGCAGACTGGGTGGGCCAAGCGGTCCTTATCTGCCAACAGTCTATGTTTCTATGGCATGTTGTTCCACTCATCCACCACCCTTTCTGTGAAGACATATTTCTGCAAATCTTTTCTAAGCTTTCCTTTGCTTTGCTTCATTGCAGGCCCCCTTTTTCTAATGCCTTCCTTTCTCTGAAATAGAAACATAGAAACATAGAATTTGACGGCAGATAAGGACCACTTGGCCCACCCAGTCTGCCCATTTCCCTACCTATTGGATGCAGATCCTAGTTAACCAGCAGCCTACTTCTTTCTACCCCCACCCCCTAGAATTGCCTTATGACTGTCCCATGCATGCTTGAATTCAACCACTGTTTTTGACTCCACAACCTCCTCCGGAAGGCTGTTCCATGCATCCACAACCCTCTCTGTGAAAAAATACTGCCTTACATTACCTCTGAGCTGCCCCCCCATCTTCAAATTGTGCCCCCTTGTTCTTGCACACCTCTTATTTTGAAAGATGCTACCCTCTTGGACTTTGTTGATTCCCTTGAGGTACTTGAAAGTTTCTATCATGTCCCCCCTCTCCCTCCTTTCCTCGAGGCTATACATATTAAGCTCCCTTTGGTCTCTCTTCATATGTCTTCTGGTGCAGACCCTGCACCATTTTGATGCCCTCCTCTGGACAGCTTCCATCTTGTCTATGTCCCTGTGGAGATTGGATCTCCAGAACTGCATACAGTACTCCAGATGGGGTCTCACCAGCTGTCTGTACAGAGGGATAATAGACCCTCTACTGATACCTTATTCACTCATATGAGGTACTTGTAGGTTTCAATTATGTCCCCCTTAGCTCTCCTCTCTTCCAGAGAGTACATGTTGAATTCCTGTAGCCTTTGTTCAATATGACTTCTTGTGCAACCCCCTCACCACTTTGGTTGCCCTCCTCTGTACTGCTTCCAGCCTTTCAATATCCTTGTGGAGGTGCAGCTTCCAGAACTGGACACAGTACTCCAGGTGGGGCCTCACCAGTGACCTTACCCACTAGCTCCTCTGCAATTTCACTGATGAAGATACTGAAGAGAAATGGTCCCGGGACCAAACCCTGTGGCTTCATACTAGTCACTTTCCTATCTACTGAGTGGCTACTGTTTACTACCACCCTTTGCCTGCTATTCCTTAACCAGTTTGATACCCAGTTTATCACTTTCTCCCCCAACCCCCAGGCTGATTAGTTTTTTAACTAGCCTACTGTGCAGGCTAGCACAATGTTGAAAGCTTTACTGAAGTCCAGATAGGCCATGTCCACTGCTCTCTCCCTTGATCAACCACCCAGGTAATCCAGTCAAAGAAATATATCAAATTAATTTAACATGACCTCCCTCCTGAGAAACCTTACTGCCTGTGGTCCTGCAGCTCTTTTGCCTGCAGGTGCTCCATGAGTCTTTCCTTCAGTATTGTTTCCATTAAACTTACCCACCACTGATGAGAGAATGACTGGCCTGTAATTGCTAGCATACTCTCTACTGCTGCTTTTGTACACAGAGAGCACATCTGCCCTCTTCCAGTCCTCTGGAACTTCCCCATCTCCATCTAGGTGCTAAACGGTGCTGCCAGAGGGGTGGCCAGCACTGTGCTCAGCTCCTTTAGGATGTTTGGATGAATCCCATCCAGTCCCATTGCCTTATTCTTCTTTAGCAAATGTAGCCTAGTTATTTTTCAAGGAAGAATTCACATATGTTCATTACAGACATGCATCATTAAAAAAGAAACTTTCTACAACCCATGCTCCATGGTGCAGTGGTACGTTAAGTTTAAACATGCAAAGTACAAACTTTGGAATTTAGCAAAACAAATAAATAAAACAAAGAGATTGGCAAGGGAATTGGCAAGCTAGAAATACTAATATTTGAATGAAATTAAAAAGGTAAAATCTAACTTTTTTAATACTTTATTTGCAGATGCTAACAAACTAAACCCAAAGGACTTTTGAAAACTCATTCAAACGCTATGGGCAACTGGTAGTACTGAGTTACCAATTGCCTTTTTGGTGGATGGTAAGCTGACTCCAACTGGTGATAGTGTAGCCAATGGATTTAACACATGTTTTGTCAGAATGGACACTGATGTCCTGGAGACAATATTTAAACCTCCTCAGATTTTTAATTTAGATTGGGGCCCTTCACTGGTAACTAAATATTAATTTTTAGTTTTCAGGAAATAAAGCCACCAGATACCCTGACAGAATTATTAAAATCAGACATTTCAAAGTCAATTGGACTTGACAATATACCAACAGATTTATTAAAACGTGCTTTTCCAGTTAGAGTGTGTCCCATAGCAACTATTTTCAATGTCTCCTTGACAACTGGTGAGTTTTTATTAAATTGGATAAGCACAAAGATAGGCCCAATTTACAAATCAGGAACAAAAACAGAGTTGAGTAACTACAAGCCAATCTTTTTACTCCCTATAGTGTCCAAACTGCTTGAAAGATTTTTAAGTACACAGTTGAAATTCTACTAAATTCTAAATTCTAATAAAATCTTGAATCGCTGTCAATCAGTGTTCAGTAAAAACACACCACAATAACTGTGCTGACAAAAGTAGTTGGAAATGTCCAGAATGTCCTAAATTAAAAAAAAAATGGTAGCAAGAATTTCTATAGACCTGGCAAAGGCTTTTAACACTCTTAATCATGAAATCTTACTAGAGAAATTAATATCCCAAGTTGGGGGCTGCTTTGAAATGGTTTCAAGACTATTTGACGGAATGATTACAATAAGTAAATTTAAATATTCATCAATCTGTTTTTCCCCCAGTATCTGGATTCCCACAAGGCTCCTTAGAGTGTCCATTACTTTTAACATTTATATGAATTCTGCTGCCTTTCCAGATCCAGAGATCAGATTTCATTTGTCCGCGTAGGACACCACTGTGTATGTCATTGGCAACAGACATGCCCAAATTCAATGCACACTAAGGCTTTTGACTTCTTACAGTGGTTCTTTCATGAACTCAAATTGGTGTTAAATGCATTTATAAAATGGGCAAACAATTTCTGGATTCCTGATTGGATGAAAGCCTTTTTCAGCCCTGTCCTTATCAGGACATAACCTCACAACTGGCACTAGATGTGCCACCCTAAATGCAGCACATGATAAAATCAATCCCTTCTACCACTCTTCTGCTACAGCTTATCAGCGCTTCACAGCAGAACCAGCACATTCTTCAAACTCTCCTACTAGTGCAACTGCATGATGTGGAAAACACAGGGGAAAACATCAACTCCCCACAGACACACACAAACTGAATATGTAACAGGTGGACAGCATAATGATGGGCATAAACTATTTCAAAATAAAAGTGTGACCTGCATTTCAGACAAGAGTAGAAAGAGCAGTGCAATCTCTTAAGCTGTTCACAGAGCCCCTCATCCCTTACCTGTTTAAACATAACTGAAATCACTCGGCATTTCTCATCTCCAAACCCGTTGTGGTGGTAAATGTCTCTGATCTATAGAACCCCCCATATAGCATCAAACCCAAGAAATAAAGAAAGACAAAACAAATGTCCAAGGGCAGCGTGGTTACACTTTAAAAACTGCAAACAAGGAAGCGGCTCTGTACGGCGGTCGTACAGGAACACACTCAGTCTCCATGAATCAGGACTCTGCAACTAAACAAAACAGCTAAAGTAAGTAAAAGAAACACAAAAAATAAAATGTAAAAAAATATTTTGTGTATGGGGTGACACAAGAAACACTACACAGCACCTGAAGCAAAACACTCCATCCATCTTGCTGTAACTCAAACTGAGAGGGCAAACAGTCATTAGTCTAGACAAGGTAATAAAAGTGAAAAAAAAAAGTTTAATGTTTAGGGCTTGTGGATGAAGGGGAACCTCACATACAGTGTGTGGTATTTTTCAACCTTCTACCTCAGGAATACATAGAAAGCCCTCTGGCCTCAATAAACACTTCTTTTTATTAGGGGGCTATATTTTAATATTTGACCCATTGAAACCTCCATTTTATATTTCTCACTTTTTATTTGTTCTTTTTTTTTTAATAATTACTTGGGAGTCCATTTTCTAAGTGCAATAACACACCTACCTGTCTACCTTGGGCTGGCTGCCCTTTGAGTCTGGACTTCAATATATTACCCTTAGCTTAATACACAAATTTGTCTATCACTTCACCCCCCCCCCACCTATCTGTGATAATCTAATGCAAATTCACCCATAGAGCCCTGAGGTCAGCTTCACTGCCCCTTCTAGCTATTCCAAACCTTAGACTGTCCTCGGCCCGGAGATCATTTGCCTATACTGCTGTGTCAGCCTGGAACTCTCTGCCTCCTCCGATCCTGGCCTGCCCCTCCACTACTCAGTTCCAAAGTGCTATGTTATCACACCTTGAAGACCCTACTTGTTCATGTTTTCAGTAACTCCCTGAGTTTACCTACTCTTCACTGACTGCTAATTATTGACTTCCAAGACCTATCTCTGCATCTCTGTGTCCATCCACCAATGTTTGTGGACTAGAGGGTTACAAGCTTGAGGCCTGGGCATAGTTTCAATAATCTTATGCTGAATTATACCCCATTGTATTAACCTGTGTATCTCTGCTTGAAGTGTTGTACCTGCTTACCGAAATAATGTTATCCTGTTCAACGTGTAGTTCTAATACTGCACTCACTGCTGAATGTGTTATTCTGTAAAAATGTTATATACTGTACTAATGTTGTATCAACCTCTGCACTATTCATCTGTACTGCTCTTCCCGGGTCGCCCCTGAAAAAGGGACTACCATGTCTTAGTGGGCTTACCCGGTTACCAAAATTCAATAAATAAATAAACTAGACTTAAAATTGTGAGTGAGGGATTGAGATGTTTCAGTGGGTGGGTTAAGGCATAAGTTCAGTTTGATCATTCAAACCCTTTTCATTACAACATGCTCCCATTTTATAACCCAATAGGCTTCCCTTATACTCAGTGCAAGTTCTTTATTGCCCCCCCCCCCGGTCCCATGCACACTTGTTCCAGTCCAATAAATGACAGCTTATGTCCATCTTTGTTAACTGCATTTTCATGTCTGAAGCCGACATATACTCCAAATGTTCATTCTTAATTACATGAATATGCTCACCTCTTCTCTCTTTCCATTTTCTTTTGGTGCACTCCACAAAGTAAGCACCACATGCGTAATTTACCATATAGATAACAAGCATGGTGTCACAGTTAATAAAATGCAGAATAACCATATTCTGTCCTGTATGCAGATTCTAAAATGTTGTGCAATATTTGACATTTAGGCAATGTTTACATTACCCACACTTTTTACGTCCCTTAGGTAGTGGGGGCAACCAATTTCTAGGTCATGGCACAGGTTGAACAGAATGGACCTTGTAATCCCGCAGGTTCTTAGCCCTGCTAAACACCATTCTAGGGGGGAGTCTTAGCAGTTTCCCTTAGAAATGCACTGGCTCAAAAACATGCCATTTCCCACAAATTAGCTCTTTAACTTTCCAGGACTGTAGACTTTATGTGGTAACAAATTCTATCTGGTCTTCCCTCTCTGATGTTCTCTCATTTTCCATTTTTCTAACACTTCCAGATTCCCTACTGCACTCATCATGGGCAGTCTTTGCTGCCTCTGTTAATGACCTACTATATCCCCTTTCCAGGAATCTTATTTCCAAGTCAGCCAATTCCCTCTCAAACATATCTTCATTGCTGCAATGATGCTTAACGTGCTAGAATTGACTTTTGGGAATATTCTCTATGGTGTGGCATAGGTGACAACTGCTAGCCAAAAGTCTGGTGTTCTGATCTGTAGGTTTTCTGTACAGGCCTGTAACTGCAATGCCATCTGCCTGCTTGTAAATTCTGATATCCAGAAAGGGAATCTCCTCCATACATGCACTGCATGTGAATCTAAGACTGCTGTTGCTGTCATGCAGATATTTCATGAAATGTTCCAATTCCACCATGTCCCCCTCGACACACCATGAAGATACTGGGTCCAATTCTAGAATGATGATGCAAGTCAACACCAAAGACAACTCGCACCAAACATGGTTGCACCAGGGACCCTGCACCCGATTCTCTATCAGGCAGGGTCTCTGCGGCTAAGTCCCGCAACTTGTGCCAACCATACTGGTATGCCAAATGGAGGGCATACCAAAATAGTTGGCATCAAGCCTATGGCTTGCTCAAGCGAAGGGCGCAAGTGCCCCCCCAGACACTGTACAGCCCCACAGTACTAGTGGACCCTAACCTCATCACCAATGCTCTGGTCCTCCAAACAAAAACCCTGCAGAGCTAACATCCCCCCCCCATGCCTGATCCCCTGCATTAAATGTAAGAGTCCTACAGGGCTGCTCCCCCAATCCCCAATCCCTGGAATTGTGTTATGCCCCAAAATATAAAAATAGCCCCCAATCTCTCTGGTAGACTATTAGTCCCCCATCCCCCCACCAGGTAGTGTCACTCCACCCCACACCCCTGATCCATACTCAGTAGGTGACTGGCACAGCCCGCCTCTCACCACCATGGCCAGTGACTGACTGAGCTCCATATGAGCGTCTACTACTGTAAATAGTATGCACTCAATGAATGAATGACAGTAGTCCATGATGATAATGATAATTAATGAGTGACTGTAGAAACAGTGACATATTAATATCACTACCATGAATGGCTACCCTGCTAGGGTATCGACTGTATAGCGAGCAGAGTGACCAGAAGGGGAGGGATAGGGATGTGGAGGGGAGGAATAGGCGGGAGGAAGGGAGGATTTGTATGGGTGGTGGGATCCTGCTGCAGCTGAGCCAGCCCTGCGGTGTGCTGGTGAGGGTGGCTGGCTACAGTGCATCAGAAACTGGGTTCAGGACCTGCTGTGGACTGTTGTTGTGCCGCTGCTTTTGGCTCTGTTTTTTTTTTTTTATTTTGTTCATTGTTTAGCCCCCCTCCTCGACATGCACCCCTCTGGAGTTGACAATCTTTGGTCAGGGGGGTGCAGGGGGCATGGGGAGTGCAGCCTCACCCACATAAACACTTCTGTGTTGTCCAGAAGTTGGGTCACTGCTAGTCGTATGTCGCTGAAGTGCTTTTCGGTGACATACATTTGCGATGATAGTGATCACTGTTTTTTCGATCACTATCATCACATGGAACCATGAATGACAGTTCATTCACTGAGCATGTACTGGTTACAGTAGTACGTGATCATGTGGAGCTTAGTTGGTGGCTTGCCATGGTGGTGAGAGGTGGGCTGTGCCAGTCGCCGACTGAGTATGGGTCAGGGGTGATCCAGAGTGGACTGGCACTGCCGGGTGGGGGGGGCCACCAGACTACCAGGGAGATTGGAGGCTATTTTAATTTTTTTGTGTATAACACAATTCCGGGGAATGGGGAGTGAGGGCACAAGCCCTGTGGGGCTTTTACATGTAATGCAGAGGATCAGACATGGAGGTGGGGGTGCTAGCCCTGTGTTTTTTTTTGTTTGGGGGATTGAGCATTGGTGTGGTGGTTGGGGTCCACTAGCCCTGTGGGGTTTTTACATTTAATGTGGGGGATTGGGCATGGAGGTGGATGTGTTAGCCTTGTGAGGGCATTCAATATATATTTGTGGGATTGGGCATGGGGGGGTCTGCTTACCCTGCTGGGAATTTATGTGTCTGTGGGGGATTGGGCATAATGGGAGGCATGATTAGCCCAGTGGGGCGTTAACACTAACAATTTGTGGATCAGGGCATAGGGGAGCACAAGTCTTGGGAGCTGGCCCAGTGGCAGATCTGCACAACCCCCGGTGGGGCTTAAGTATACTTATACCAGCTAAAAGCTAGTGTAACTGTACTTTGGCAGATGTCCTCTGGGGGTTGTTTGAGAATAGCAAACTTGGGGACTTTGTTGCTGCCCTTCCAGAATAGGGCGCGACTGCTTCTGTAAACCCCCTAGCACCATGTCACAGGAGGTTTATGGCATAACTGGTGGTGTATGTCCACGCTGGTGCAAGCAGCCTGCAACATGTCACAGGCTTCTTTGTGGAATACCAAATGTCACAACTGCTGGTGTAAATTACTACTTGCACCATTTTTTTGGCGCAACTCAATTTACGCCAGGCATAACCCTTTGAGAATCGAGCCCATTATCTATAAAGTGCCTCCACAACTCTATTTTATCAAAATAGGGATTTGGGTGCTAATCCAATATGCACTGTATGCCTCTTCCCAATAGCCCAAATGCAAGTTTTCATAATTGGGCACAAAACTCACACCCATGACTGTATCTTTTTCTTGGATATAAAATGTTCCCATGAATGCAAAGATATTTTCCTCAAATACTAATTTTGCCATTTGCATCAGGAAATCAATATCTGGTTTAACATCCTCCTCTGTTGTGTGCCAAATTTTTTTTGAACACACATATAGAAAACCTACAGATCAGAATACCATACTTCTGATTAACAGCTGTCACCCCCACCACACCATAGAAAATACAGTATTCCCCAAAGCCAATTCTATTGTGTTAAGCATAATTGTAGCATAGAAACATAAACATAGAAGGTGACGGCAGATAAAGACTGTGTGGCCCACCTAGTATGTCCCTTTTCTCTACTTAATGCAATGAAGATATATTTGAGATGGACTTGGATGACTTGGAAATGAGAGTCCTGCAAAGGGGCTATAGTAGGTCTTCCATAGAGGCTGCAATGACTGCCCGTGATGAGTGCAGTAGGGAATCCCTCCTTGTTAAAAAAATTGGAAATGTGGGAACATCACAGATGGTAGACCAGATGAATTTTGTCACCACTTACAGTGTAAGGTCCTGGAAGGCTAAAAAGACAACTCACATGAATTGGCACATTTTGGGAGAAGATCCACAGCTTAGGGAAACTGCCAAGACTATCCCTAAAATGGTATTTAGGAGTGTTAAAAACCTAGGGATTACCTGGTCCTTTCTGTTCAACCCATAATACAACCTAGAATGTGGTTGCCCCTACTACCTAAGGGATATAAAAAGTGTGGTAGTTGTAAATATTGCCCATATGTTAAAGATTGCACATTTCAGAATCAGCATACATGAGAGAATAAGGATATTCTATAGTTCTTAAATTGTGACACCATTTTTGTCTACATGGTAAATTGTACATGTGGTACATATTACATGGGGCTCTCCAAATAAAATGAAAAGACAGAATAAGTGAGCATATTCATGCTATTAAGAATGAATATTTGCAGTATGTGTGGGCTTCTCACATGAAATGCACTTTTATTTATTGGATGGGAACAAGTGTGTATTTAACCTTAGGGGGGTGCAATAGAGAACTTGCATTGAGTAGAAGGGAAGTCTATTGGATTTACAGATTGGGAGCGTGTTGTAATAAAAAGGGTTTGAATGATCAAATTGCACTTGAGCCTTTCCTTGTTGACTCCTTAGGCTGAAGTTTGTGTCTCTGTGTAATTATATGTTTCTCTTTGTTTTTTAGCTAGACCCCCAAGCTGGAAAGAATGGCTGTGGCTGTCATCTTCTCTTGTCCATACTCATTTCCTTTAGGGTGCTCATCTACACAGTACTCCACTACTTGGGTTTGTATGTCTTTGGTGCCTTTGCATATACTGTAGAGGACATATATTTCACTGGGACAACATTTTTGCTATATTCGCTAATTCAAAACTTAAGCAAAATGTATGTCTCAGGGAAAATTATGGGACTGTTTCAATGCTAAACTGGACTTTAAAATGGGCATCTGAGTGGAGAGCTGAGCACAGCTCGATTTCCCGGGTCTGGTACATAATGTATACTGTAGTTTCTTTTTAATAAAATAGAGATGGCTACTGTATATTCAGTTTGTAACTTTCTGTTTTATTTACTGTACAACTCTGACTTACTGGATTGCCAGATCGCCAGTCTGCAGTGAAACATCATCACACATCATGTGCGATTAAAAGACGAGACAGAGATTCGGGTTGTATCAATGATACAAACTAACTTTTACTGTATTATTTAACAGAAATTTGAAATGTGAGCAGAATCCATTAACTATACTTGATCTCTCCTTCTGCTTTTGAATCAGCTGCGTGGGTCGGGTTGGCGTCTGATGTCACTGCATCAATCGACTCGTCCTGTAAACATAACTTAGGCAGCTGTCTGTCTTCTTGAAAAATTACTCCACCTTCTTGCTTTAACAACTGCCACAAACTGCTACAAACTCTTGCGAGCTAGTAGACACATTACATAGACTTAGACAAGCTTTTTTTTTCAAAGTTAATAAGCTTTATTAAATGTTCACATTTACATATTGTGCACAAAACAATTTATACAAAAATTTGAGACAAGTAGTATACATAACAACTCCTGTAAATTCTCATACTTCTATAAAAATCAAAAATGAAGTATTGTGAGACAACATACATATGTTTTCCCTTAAACAATAATTATACCTATAGTTTATCTTAAATATCAGATGATATTTAAAACATTATCAATTATAACATCCAAATTTAATTTAAAAAAAAACAACCCACCCTCTCCCACCCACTCCGCCACTATGAGTTAGTGATAAATGAAAAACCTGAAAAAACATTTCTTACCTTATACTTAACATTGATAATGGTATAGGTATTTATCTTAACCTCTGCAGAGCTCAAATTAATGTAATAATACAATCAATACAACTGTCTTGAGGAACAATTAATTTGACAATAGGGTATGCAAGGGGGTCCAAATCTGCTGATATTTCTTACTACATTTGGAAATGTTCACCAAGAGGTATTCTGCTTGTAAAGCGGAAAGCATTTTTTGAAGCCATTCTATATACGTAGGAATTTTTGATCTAACCAATGATGTAATGTTATTTTTTTAGCACAAAGGGATATCAAAGTCATATGTTTCCTTTGGTTCCCTAATAGAACATCTCTTGAGTCTCCAATAATGCAAATTTCTGGTTGAAAAGCACTTTGGAGTCCCAAAAGGGGGTCAAGTCTAGAATGAATACTTTCCCAGAAGGGAGATACTTTATTACATTCCCAAAGAATGTGGAGCAATGTACCCTGTTGACACCCACATCTGGTACACATATCCGACTGGAGTTTCCCCATTTTTTTAAGTTTTACTGGCATATAATATAAGTCTTGTAACACATAGAACTGAAGTAACCTGTATCGGTCCCAACTAACATCCTTATACAATCTGTTCCAGATTTGCATCCAATAATGGGGGGGAACGAAGTTGATGGTGGAATAATCTTATCCCATACATAATGAGGAGTATCATCTATTTCTCCATACTGAACATGAAGCTCTTTATAATAAAAATAAATATAATGAGATGTAGGCCTTGCCGAAATTGTACTTTGAACCGGTCCAATCATATATTGGTTCCAAAGACCATTACCAAGATGCTGTATTAAAGCTTGGGAAATTTGGATATATTTAAAACAAAAAGAGGTTGGCAGATTGTACTTTACTCTTATATCTGAGAAAGAAAGCAATTTATAATTCCCTGTTAGATCTATCACTTTTTTCCCCACTCCATCTGGCCAGAAAGACTGCTTAATAACTTTACCTCCAATTCTAAAGTTGGGATTACCCAAAATGGGTTGGGAGGAGTCTTTCTCTAGTGAATGACATAGGGTCTTATTAAGTTGCATGTGAGTTCGGAGAGATGCCATGATAGGTGTGGATTTCAGCTGATTGGGGACCTTGTTAAGGGGGAAGATAAAGTAATCCCTTTAGATCAACACCCGTTGATACACAAAGTGACTTTTCTATTTGGAGCCACAATGGGGAGTAAAAGTAATACCCAAGATCTGATATAGGCCCCAACCAATGAGAAACAACCGAACAGTTAATCGAGAAATAATAAAGGTAAATATTGGGAACCTGTAACCCTCCTTGTTCTTTGGATCTCTGTAATTTAGAGATTGCCCTACGGGGGGGTTTATTTTTCCAAATAAATTTGGAGATGATACCATGGACCTGGTTAAACCATTATTTAGGGAGAAATTGGTTAAGCATTTGAAGGGGAAATAACAGATGGGGCAGGATATTCATTTTAACTATATTAATATGTCCCCAAAGGGAAATGGGGAGCAAAGCCCTACGATTCAGATCTGTTCTCATCTGTGTAATTAACTGATCCAGATTATATTGTTTCATTTTGGAATGAGATTGAGATAAATATATGCCCAGATATTTTATTCTATCTCTTACTCAAGAAAGCCCGAGATGTTGAATATTCATTTTTAGGGTCTGATTATTTAAGGGCATTACCTGTTTTAGTCAAATTCAATTTATAATTGGATATTCTGCCAAAATCCTGAATGATGCCTAAGGCAGCGGGTATAGATTTAGATGGGTGAGTAATATGAAGCCTAATATCATCGGCATATACTGATAATTTGTATTGGGAATGATTGATTGGAAAACCAGAAACTAATGTAGAATTATTAATCTTCCTAATAAAAGGTTCTAAATATAAATTAAACAAATATGGAGAGAAGGGACCTCCCTGATGTGTATCCTGTTGCAGTAAAACGGATGGGGAAAGGACTCCATTACATAATATACGAGCCGATAGTTGTGAGTAGAGAATTTGTATCCACTGAATAAATTGTGCTGGAATACGATATCGTGGAAGTAAATTCAACAGGTAGACCCAGGACACCCCATCGAAGGCTTTTTCTGCATCCAGGGACACCAAAACCATTGGAATATGGGAGTCCCTGGATGCAGAAATAAGATGAGAAAGTTTGCACAGGTGATCCACGGATAGGTGTCCAGCTACAAATCCTACCTATTCAGGACTTAATAGGGTCTGCCAAACCTGGTCCATCCTATTAGCAAGTATTTTGGCTAAAATCTTCAAATCTACATTTATTAGTGATATTGAGCGGTAATTTGATAACACTGTTGGGTCCTTACCCAGTTCAGGTAGCACCACAATAGTAGCAGCAGTGAGACTGTGATCCGAGAGGCCTTGCATATAAATGTAGTTATAAGTGTCAAGCAATATTGCACCTAATTGAGTTTTGAAGAATTTATAAAAGTTTGATGTGTAACCAGCAGAGCCCGGCGCTTTGTCTAGTAGAAGTGCATCAATGGCCTCATAGACCTCTGTTAAAGTCAACGGGGCTTTAAGAATATCTATGTGGGGTTGAGACAGGTATGGAAGGTCTATTTCTTGAAGAAAATGATCTAGATAAAAACTACTGAAGGGTAAAGGAGAGCATGAATAAAGGGATTGATAATATAATTTAAAATAAGAAACAATGGGCCAGATATTCAAAACTTTGCTCCGGGCAAAAACCGTTTGCGCAGGTTTAGAGCGGGATTAGTGCGGGTCTGTTATATTCAAAAGGCCAAATAGTGCGGGCAAACTGCATTAGTGCTGGGCAAAATTATAATGTATGCAAGGGGCAAACTGACATGAACACAGGCGCAATGCTATATTCAGCGACTAGCGCCGTGCTAAGTGGTTTTGCGCGACTTAGCGCGATACTTAGCGCGGTGTACACTACCGCCCAGAAAAAGCTTGTCTTAACCCTGGGCAACCAGCTTTGCACAACACTATGGCTTTGCACGGTGTTTGTGCGGGTTTAGTGTGGGATTTGCGCGACCCTAACAACGAAATATGACACATAGATAAAGCCAAACATAGAGGAAGCATGCTGCTAACTGGTAGCATCACAATGATGCCATCATCTGCCACCAGTCCCAGCCATGCCAGGCAGTAAGTGGTGACCCTGCTGCCAATGGACAGCATGGCAGTGTGGCCATACAGCACACACCTGCAGACCACACTTCTGTGGACACCAACAGATGCCAGCACACACATGCGGCACTGTGGGCATGGAGGATGTTGAGGGGAGTATGTATGGGTGGCAAGGCTGTGCCACAGACCAGATGTGGCCACAAGGCTGGGACACATCATGCAGTGCACATGGGCCAGTATTGGGAATACCCCAACACCAGTGTGCCTTTTGGATAATATATGCCCCCCCCGGCCACATACCACACAGCTGTACAACTGCCACAGCACACAAAGCCAGAAATGTACATGTTACTGTGAGCATCCCATGCCACAGGTACAGCATCTGTGGGTCACACAACAGCGTAACAGTAATGTCCACTGTCAGTAACACCTGCAGGTTGGGCCTCTCACTGTGTATAGTGCAGTCATCATCACTGCCCTACACACCAGAGGCAATGCTGTGTCCACACACTACTGGCCCCCTTGCTACTGTAGTTTCTGCTGTGCACTGTAGCATGACCTACAATGTGACAGTTGCATGCAGCACCACCACCATCTGTGCCTATGCTGTGTTGTCCCAGTACAGCTGCAGGCAGCAGCGCATGTGGAAGTAGTGTTCAAAACTGTATAATATTCCCCAAGCTGTTTGCGCCTTCTTACATTTGTGCGGGTTGAGTGCAGGGCTAAACAGTTAGCCGAGTGCAAACTGCATGCAAATCAGGTCATAATGAGATGCTAATCTGGATGTTTGCCCACAGACTAACTAAGTAGAGCTCATTTGCATGTCCTTGAATATGGCAAAGTTTAGCTCCGGACAGCGTGTTTGCTCCGGGCTATGATTTAAGCCTGCGCTAAACCCATGCAAACGATGTTAGCACTGCTCCAACAGTTCGGGGAATATTTACAGTTTTGCACTATTACTTTCACATACACTGCTGCCTGCAGCTGTACTGGGTCCACGCATTTGTTGGCACACACATTGGCCACATAGTTCATCTCTACCTACCTTCACATCGCTGTGCACTGTGTTGCTGTTGTGGTTTGCACTTCCTGGTTGCCATATTCAGAGCTGTCTTATTCCAGGGCTAAGTTTGCCCTGCACTCCCAGCCCAGTTTGCCCGGCCTCATTCCCATGCTATATTCAGAAGCTGTTTGCCCTGGGCTATTCCTTTTGAATATAGCTTGCTCTGTGCTCCGGGCTAAGTTTGCCCACCGGGCAGTGCTAATTTTGCCCCGGGGCAAAGTTTTGAATATCTGGCCCAATGTCTCTAGGGGAAGTATGGATAATGCCAGCAGCATCTTGAATGGTTGATACAATTCTATCAACTGTTTGTGCTCTTAACTGTAGCGCTAATAGCTTCCCAGCTTTGTCCCCTTGATCAAAGTAAGTAACTTTTGATCTAAGAAGGAGATGTTCAGTTTTGTAGCTAAGAAGGATATTATATTGAAAGCGTAAACTTTCTAATTTTTCGAAGTCCGTTGTGTTAGAATATGGGGACAAGGATTTTTCTAAAGTTCTAATTTGCTGTAACAATACAGATGTTTTCTGGGAGATTTTCTTTTTCCTGATAGAAGCCAGATGGATAATCTCTCCTGTTAATGAACATTTTAAGGCACCCCATAACACATCAAGTTTTGGCATGGAGAATGCATTTTTCTCATAGAATTTCTCTATGAAATTTTTCAAGTTTTCTTCCAATTGTTGGGATTTCATAAACTGAGGGTTGAATCTCCAAATTTTATCATAACCTATTGAAGTAGGTAGGGACCACTGTAAGAGAGTTGGATGATGATCAGCGATCACTTTAGCTAAATAAGTACAAGTTTGAACCCTAGCTAGGTGCTCAGTCCCCAACAAAAAGTAGTCAATTCATGAGAATGTATTATGTGGTAGGGAATGAAATGAGTAATCTCTTACTGGTGGAAAAAGGGCCCTCCTTGAGCATACAAGACCCAAGGTGTCCATAAAATCCTTCAGGGCCATTTGTGCAGGAGTAGGGGGAAAGTGTTGGGGATTAGACCTGTCTAATGTATTACAAAGAACTAAATTCCAATCCCAGCCTATTAGTATAGGGAGAGAGGACCAAGAAGCTAAGCTAGTCATAAGAGTGATAAAGAATTGTGGATCTTCCCCAACAGGACCATAAACTGATCCTAATATTAATTCTGTATGACCCAAAATAACTCTTAAAAATATATATCTTCCTTGGGGGTCACTGACCGATTGTAGCAGCCTAAAAGGTACCCGGCGTGCTACCAACACAGCAACTCCACACTTCCGGGTATCGAGGCCTACTCCCAATACTTCCCCTACCCATGATCTTCGTAAACAATGCATTTGTGAAGTGGGCAAATGGGTCTCCTGAAGAAAGGCCACATCAATATTGAGTTTATGGAAATGCAGTAGTATCTTGGTAACTTGGTAACTTGGTAAGTTTAGACAAAGTAGGCCGTGGCCCATTTAATTGTCATCCACTCCTAGTGGGTTTATTTCATGATGTAATTTTTACCATTTAGAAGCAAATGTGCGTCCAACTCGCTTTTGAAAGAGTTAAAGGTAATTGCTTCTGCTACTCATTTGGGAAGAGCATTCCATATAGGGGAAACTCTAGAAACAAAAAAATTTAAATGTCTAGTTGTTTTAGAAATGTTTACAAAAACTTGTTTATCGTGAGATCTTGAGTTAAAAGTTTTAAGGGTCCTAACAATGCTGCATTGCTCCATTAATGTTACATCATCCAGGATGTGGTACAAAAATAGTAAATCACCTCTGATTCGTCTAAGCTCCAAAGAATACAGATTCAGCACCACCAATCTGTCCTCATATGCCATATTTTGTAAGCCTTTTATGGATTTGGTTAAATGTCTCTGGACTCTTTCAACTTTGTGTATGTCTTTCTTTAAATATGGGTTCCATATAGGAAAGCCATAATCCAATATAGAGAGTACATATGCTTTATAAAGTTTGAGTAAACACCCTTAATTTCTTGAAATGAATCCTTTTTTTATTGAGTAGATGATGCCATTACATTTGCCTATCATTTTGGATATGTGCATGTTAAAAGACAATTTGGGATCAATCCAAACACCTAGATCTTTTTCTAACTTGCTGCTTTTTAGCTTCTTGTTATTTATGTAGTATGAGAACCTTGGGTTATTTTTTCCAAAATGAATCACTGAACACTTTTGTTCATTAAATTTCATATCATTTATATTACCCCATTCTTCTATTAAACTCAAGCTATTTTTAATTCTTCAAAATCCCAATAGTTTTACCACCTATTTTGTATCATCAGCAAATTTTGTTAAGTGGTTTAACACCAACACTCATATCACTGATGTATAACCCAAACAGTAATGGTCCCAGCACAGAGCCCTGGGGCACCTACTCAGCCACTCCACCTAACTCCGATAGTACACCATTTATACGCACTCTCTGTACTCTATCCGACAGCCAGTTTCCAATCCACTTTATTATAGTTTATTTATACCAAGTTTAATCATTTTATTTATTAACTTATGATGGGGTACAGTATCAAAAGCCTTTCCTAGATCCAGATAAATAACATCCATAGGTTTACCTCTATCCAGATTTATACTAATGAAGTTATAAAAGGCCAATAAGTTTGTGTTACAAGAGAGTCCTTTTTTGAAACTGTGCTGAGTAATATCTTCTAAATTCAATCTTTGCATATCTTTTTCAGTACTGATCTTAATCAATCTCTCTAAAACTTTGCAGCAAACTGGCGTCAAACTAATGGGCCTATAATTGGATAAACATGCTTTATCACCCTTTTTAAGAATGGGTACAACTATAGCTTTTTTCCAATCAAGGGGAATTTCGCCAGTAATAATAGATTTATTGAATATTAATGTCAAGGGCTCTGCCAAGACGTCTGCCAGGTTTTTCCAGACAATAGAGTTGATATTATCAGATCCTGAGGAGGAAGATGATTTTATCTTGGACAATTCAGATTTCACTGATTCTTGGCAAATATGGATGGGATCAAGATTTCTTACACTTGTATTGTTTTTATTTTACCATTTGGAACCTGATACATAGTAACAAAATACTCATTAAATCTATCTGCTATTTCCTTATTATTTTTTATAGTTTTACCATTTATTCTTAGAGAGGAAATCCTTTTATTTTGTTGTTTGTTATTATTAATATATCCAAAAAAAGCTTTCATATTTTTGTTCACAGCTAATTTATTTTCAAAATTTATTTTACCTTTCTTTATTACAGATTTAAGCAGGTGTTGCTGTTTTTTGTATTTGCTGAAATTTATATCCATAGGGCGAGTTTTATATTTTTTAAAAGCTTTATTTTTCTTCCTGATTTGTTTTTTTATGTCTTTAGTGAACCAGTGAGGAATAAATCCCTTACTATTATATGTTTTATGAGTAGGAGCCAATTTTGTTATAAGTAATTTTAATTTATTTTTTAAGTCCTCCCACATGGAGTTTACTCCTAATTTACAAAAGGCTTCCCCCCAAGCTAGTTTTCCAAAAGCATTTTTAAAATTACTCCAATCAGTTTTTTTATAATCAAAGGCTAAAGCACATTTACTAGTTTTGAAATTTTCAACATGTATAGTACATTCCACTATGTTATGATCACTATTTCCTAAATGTGTAAGGATGTCAATATTACAAATCCTAGCTATAGAGTTTGTAATAACAAGATCCAATATATTTAGTCCTCTAGTTGGTGCTTCAACCAGTTGGTAATATCCTTGTGTGGTTATGGTATCAAGTAATGCTTTTTCGAATACTGTACTCCCTTCTAGAGTTGCCCAAGAAATACCTGGTGTGTTAAAGTCCCCTAAAATCAAAAAATCACCTAAATTGGATATCTTATTGAACTCATCCAGGAGATTATTATTTAAAAAGTCATTACTGTTAGGTGGTCTATATCATATCCCTAAATTTATTTTTGTAGTATGGGAAAAAGCTAAACTTAACCATAATACTTCAGGTACATTCTCCATATGTTTATTTACTATAATTTCCTGGCTAGATATTTTCTCAGACACACAGCAGCATACTCCACCACCCTTTTTATGTCTATGATTTATATAATAAAGTTGGAATCCTTGTATGTTGTTTGACCAGTTATTTTTTTCATTCCACCAGGTCTCTGTTGCACATATAATATCCACCTTCTGTTGTATCACTCAAATTTTGAGTTCACTTAATTTGTTATTATTTAGGCTTCTAGCATTAATAAGCCAAATTTTCAACTTATTTGTACTACTTTTCCTTGGATCTGGGGCATGTTTTGATTTGGAGACATATGGGTGCTTAATATTTGAACCCTCTTCCCCCATGGGAATTAGTTTAAATTAGCTAAGATGATTTTTTCACATACCCTGCCCAGTTTATAAGTGCCCTGGTGACTTAGATGCAAACCATCCCAACTAAACAATGACAAATTGTTTTCAAAGTTTTCCAAGTGTGGAATGGTTTTATAACCTTCTTTTAGGGTCCATTTCCTTAGCCATTCATTTATGGCTTTAATCTTACATGTTGTGTAGTAATTTGCCCTAGGAACTGGGAGAATTTCAGAAAACCATGCGTCACAATTTAATTTTGTCAGTGTTTTACTAATATTTATAAAATCTTGCTTAATTTCTTCAATACTAAGTTTCTTCAAGTCATTTGTACCCACATGTAGAATGACAAGGGGATTTGGTCCTGGGTTTGACAAGATATCTGGGCACATTTTATCTATGTCCTTAATTACAGCTCCCTTAAAAGAAGAACATGTAATATTATGCTTGTCTGATCTGCATACAATTTTATCAACATATTTGACTATTGAATCTCCCAGCACAACAAATTGTCTGCTTACTTTGTCTGGATTTTCAACAACATTTGTTGGGTCCCCATTTTCCAAAAAAGATCGAGCTCTTACTGTAGCATATCCTATTTTACTTTGATTTGCGTTATATGAATTTGAGCCCGATACTGAAGATCTGTTTACAATAGGTTCATTTTCGCCTAAATTTGAATTTGTATCATACCTTTCTTCACTTCTAATTTCATCGGGTCCTCTTTCTATATCAGAAATGGATTTGTCTAGTTCGATTAGTGTGTCAAATCTATTTGAAAGACTAATATTATGATCTATTTCTCTCCTTCTGAGTTTAGATTTGTGGCCTATTTTGACTGTAGTCGATTCATCAACTTCACTATTTAAACTATTATTAAGAGACTCGTTTCTTTTTCTCTTCTCATATGTTCCCTCATTTCCAGGTGATTTTTGAATATAATCACATTTATTTGCGCCTAAAGTTTCTTCTCCACTAATTTGACAAATATTTGCTGACAACTGGCTTTGATTTTCCTGGCAGCGTTCAATTACTGACAGCCTCCTATAGAAATCGTCTATATCTTCTCTCAGGACACTATTGTTTATACATTTATCACAAATGAACAAGGGACATTTAGGGAGCTTTGTGAATAGAGCATACATCAGGTATGTATTACATTTAAGACCTGTTTCCCCATCCAGAGTTATTATTATATAATTTTTAGAGATAATTTCTGGTACATCTTGTTGTTTTGTACCCTCTGATACAGTTTCTAATGCAATTAAGTCAGCCATGATAATTTGCAATAACTTCCCGATATATAAATTGTATTTTACTTACAGATTTGGAGGTTTTATTTTATAGGTCTCCTCTTTACACTCTTGACACAGCGTGACCGATGGCAGCGTGTCTTTGTACGCGTCTTCATGTGCGCATGCCACATCCCTTGCTCGCTGCAGGGCTGTTTTATACAATGTGCTACCTGAGTAGCCTCCCACTGTTTGTAAAGTCATTCATTTTCAGAGACTGCAATAACTTGCTTTGAGGTAGTAAATAAAGTGTATTTAGGGAAATAACCCCTCAGGTAACAGTAATTAAATAAAAGAAAGGAAGCTTAACAGCTTAACAGCTGAGTCTTTGGTCAGGGCTGTTGCCAAGAGACCAAGACTCCTCTCCTAGCGCTGCTAGGGCTCCAAAACCTCGTGATATTACAAGGATAACTTTTAAGCTCACAAAAGTTATTTTACATACAATTCACAATGCACAAACAGTTTAAATTTCATATAAAAATGCTGTCCCTCAGCACAGAAGAGCAAATGTGCCCAGGAGCTATCTTGGCTCTTTTGGTGGGGGTCTGGGCACCTTTAACATTCCAAGAGCAATATTTTAAAATTACTGCCATGACCATTCAAAATGTTGAATTTTGCTTTGCAAGAATAAAATAATCTCCAAATGATAAATACCATTTTCTAAAACAACTGTTTTATATAATTCCAGTGGCGACCAATATATTTCTCTTTCCCTCCCCACCCTCTTTACAACTAGTTCTGGTTCCCAAACAACCGTATCTTCCCACAACCCATATCCCCCCTGATATCATGTTACAAATAATGGAACTTGGAATATAAAAAAAAAACAAATAAAAAGGAAAAAATAACCCCAACACATCACCCCCCCAATTTTACCCCAATTCCTTCTTCCACAACAATATAGTCTATACCTTTAATAAACTGAATTATATCTGAGACTATTACCTTTAACAGCCCCTGAAACATAGACATTGTAACCAATAACATCCAAATTGTTACACGTAATGTAGTTGTAGAAGCACCCCCCCTCCCTGTGCCAGTACGCGTTGCCCTGAGAAACCTGCAGGAAAACCAAGAACCATTGCTTGCCACCCCAACTCCCATCCCTTTAACATCCTAAAAAAAAAGGAAAAAGTTAATATGACAGGTTCCTCTAAATAATAACCGAAACATAATAGCCAATGCTCATGAATGCAATGGGTAAAACAGTGAAGTTTATAACTAAAAAAACTAACAAAGAACTGTTAGTCATCAGTACTGGCAACTGTTTGCTTATCATGGCTCCCATGCATATTTTAAACATGAACCCATCTATTGAAGTTTAACAGCCCTCCAGATCCTCATATATATTACTAAAGACCAGGCAACACTCGTATTCAATACAGTAGGAATGTACTTATTCAACACAAAAAATAATATGCTATCTAGCATTTCAAGAAAAAAAATAGATCGAGTTAGCTAACTCTGTAAATATCCCAATTTACCAGTTGGCGGCATGCTGTATAAAAGCCTTGTCCTAAATTGAGTCTGAAAAGGTCCATTTATCAATTATAAATCTCCTTCTAACTGATAGGAAGAAAAGAAAGCGCTGACTCTTTTGCAGGATGAATTACAATTTTACTCACATACTCATTGTACGGTCTCTGTCGCCCTCCTGTGGTCAAACAGTGGTATCTGATGATTTTTCCTTTTCAGAGTGATCCAAGACACTGTCCTATTCCAAAACCTGGAAAAGCAAAAAAAGAAGATGAAGTAAAAGAAGGCCCCAGGCCAGACTCTTCATGGGGTATCAGCGAGTGGAGAATAAATCTGGAAACAGAGCCTGTAGAGCGGGAGTAGCTTGTTGTGCAGTTTCAAAGGAGTGCCAGGTGCCAGAATGCTAAACAGCCAAGTGAAACGGGTACTGTACCCTGTGCTTGATCCCTGCTGCTATTAGCTTAGATACCAGGAGATGATACTCCAATCTTCTTTGCCTCACCGAGGCTGGTAGATCTTGTGTTAACCTTAACTGTTTACCCTCCCATAGAACTTGCTGTACTTTTCTAACCTGGTCAAGGATATGGGACTTATCAAGATAGTTAAGAAATTTTATGATAAGTGGTCTCGGGGGTTTTCCAGCTGCAGGCTTTGGACGTAGTGAGCAGTGAGCCCTCTCTATCACGTAAGTGGTATTATTGGGAGAGGGTCCAGCAATATGCATTAGCAATTTTTGTAAAAATATGATGGGTGAAGATCCCTCCACTTCTTCTGGAAGGCTGAAGATTATAATATTATTTCTGCGACTTCTGCCTTCCAAGTCTTCCAATTTAGCTTCCATTTTGTGCACTCGTTGCCTAAGGCTCGCTATTTCAGGTTCTAATTTGCCCTTCCAACTCTCCAAAGATGTAGAATGAGCTGCAATATCTGAGATGGCCCTATTAGTATCTGAGAGCTTCCCTCTGAGAAATTTAATTTCTGCCGTGATATCCTGCAATGTGGCTTTAAATGGTTGAAGCTCCACAAATTTTTGCTCCGATAACGGAGTCAAAGTTTGTTGGGCTACATTAGGCACTGCAGGTTTTGTAGATCCCCCGTTTGGCTTTTTGGACATTTCAGACCCTTCTCCTGGGTCTGCGGGGGCATGTGGTGCAGTAGTGCCTGGCGCATTTCGACCTCCATAGCAAGCTTAGGCCCCGAACTGAGCGTCGGAAAATAAGAAGCTTTCCCATATTTATCAGCCCCTCAACTTGTTGTCAACACACCAGGGATCTATCAGGAATCTGATCCTTTGTAGGTAGGCTGGAATTCAACTGTAGCTTGCTTTATTTTAATCGTGTAATGAGAGTTGGAGCAGGAGCTAGTCCCTAGAGCTGCTAGTCCACGCAAAACATCACGTGATCTCCCAGACAAGCTTTTTTTAAACTACAGGCAGCAAATTTCTTTTAATAGTTGGTGTTTCACTGTTTTGCTGCCAAACAATGCCAGTCAAGTTGGGTCTGTTTTTTAATTTTCAGGTGCACCAAATTCATGACCTGCAAATCGCGATGCACACCTGACATCGCGGACATTTTGAGCCGTAAAATTAATGTCCTCTACAGTACTTTGCACTTCTCTCTCCCTCCACTCCCTCCCTATCCAAACCTCCCAACACCCCAAAAGCATCCCCACCCCCAAGTTCCCCTACCTCTTACCTTTCGCATATGTTTCCTGTTTCCTCATGGGATTCTTTCCAGTGTTCTCTGCTATCGAGGTCCTTTAAATACTATATTAGGGAGAGAACCCTCATCCCCCTAGAAATTAATTTGAATTTGGAGTTGTTCTCACATATCTATGAATAAAAGGGGTTCTATATGAAGGTATTGATTTTAATTTATACAGTATGTCCATGTATCTATTTATGCAGGTTGAGGTTTTGTATGTATTTATGCAATTTTTTATGCACTGTCACTTTAAATGTTGTGTTGCACATTATTTGTCCTGCTATATAAGTGAGTCTACATTAGAGGGCATTACTTTTGAAAAAGCCTGTGAAAAGTGAAATGCCAGTTTCACCTGTCCCTTCTTGCTGTGGATATGTTTTAACTATACACTGGAAATAAAGGGTTGTTTATCAAATTGATAGTGGTGTGGACTCACTTGTTGGTGGATTTGAGATGAGTGCCATGACTTCTGTTTCCACTTCCCAGTCCATGTTTGGTCAGTAATTTATTTAATCTGCCAAACCAGATATATTCCAGTTTACTATGTGTTGTCTCAATCCAATATTAGGGTAATCTCTGATCCTGCACATTAATTATTCTAGTTCAATACATGGTACTCCTGTTCCGCACGACAAATTCAAGTGGCATAACTTTAATTTCATACCTGAAAGCAGTGGTGGAAGGATCTCTTGGTAGTCCCAGAGCTCTTCTCAAGAAATGGTTTTGTGCTTTTTCAAGTTCAGTTGATATTTACTGTACTGTCCAGATATCTGCCCCATAATGTAGACGAGACTTTAGCCTCAGAAGTTCTTCTTGTGATAGAAGAATCATCAGTGAGGCTTTTGGCAAAATGGAATACTGCATTAGTTATCATGGTATTTCTTTTCTGGTTCTCTAAATGAGCTTTCCAAGACACTGGGCTCGATTCTCAAAGGTGTCAGAATGGCACAGCCCCAGGTGTGCTGAATGGATAGTGCAAGGGGCTTCTGGCATTCCCTGGCTGGCAATCAGGATTCTCGATCCCGTGCGCCACACGCTGCAAGTTAGATCAGCTTTCTGCTGGTCTAACTTTGTATCAGTCATGGGACATTTTTACAGGGTTTGCACCAAATAGTTGGCACAAGCTGCCATAAATGGGCCGGGATAAAGTGTTGCAAATGTGAGTGACCTTTGAGAATCGGGTGCAAGGTGTGTTGTGTCAATGTGTTTGTCACAGTCCTGGGTTTGATGCAGGGCTTGTCACAAGCCTGTGACAACCTTTGAGAATAGAACCCCAGTTAATCCCCAATTCACAGTAGTGTTCTACATTTGTGATAGCTACATTTCCCAAAGTCAGTTTTTTGGGCTTGAAGTTTTTGCCATCAAAAGTCAAGATACAAGTTTTTTCTACATTAACATCTAACTTTTTTTTTGAGATTGTCCATGACTGCCATCAGGCCACACTTACGTCCTAGTGGATTTCTAGAAATGTAAACAGTGTTGTCTGCATAAATCAGTTGTTTGATGTCCTGTTGATTAATTTGTGGGGGTATGTAACAATAAGCACTGAAGTTTTTACAAGAGTTTCAGTATACAAGTTGAAAAACAGGGGGGCAAAATGGCACCCATTTTACACCTTTTGTTATTGTGGTGGGCTGTGACATATTACCATTTTTAGATTTTCTGACATTTGCAGTTGCTCCTGTCTGCAGCATAACAATAAGAGCAAGCAATCTTTTTGGAGTGTTTAGCTGCAGAAGTAGATTCCATAAGATATTTCTGTTGACATTATCAAACGCCACTTTTATGTCCAGAAAGGCAAGAAATGAACCACCATTTGGACTCTTCCTGTATACTTATCAAAAAGATAAGTCAAGTGTTGTGATCCCGAGTACAGCAATGTTTTCTAAACCCTGCCTGAAAGGTAGATTAAAGCTGATTATCTTCTACCCTGTTTTCAAGGACTCTTAATATGTATCTCATATAGATGTGTGCACTAATACACAGTAATGTAATTGGGCAATAACATTTGGGATCTGCCATATCACCCTTTTTAAAATGTCTACAATCATACTGGTATTCATGTTTTTTGGCAGAATTAGACAATTGCCAATAGAGGTAAACAAGAGTGCCAGTATCTCTGTCCACCATTCATGGTTTGATTGATATAGTTCCACTGTAACTTGATCCCTGTCAGGGACTGTATTATTTTTTTTTCTCAAAAATGAACAGAATTACCACATTTTTTGTAACCAGAAGTCAAGGTTCCAAACGCCCTCACTTTTTGATGTACCAGTACTGTATATTCAAATTCATTAAACTCCTGATCATCTCTATTCCTATACAGCTCAATAAAATAAGCAACCCAAACTAGGGCATTAATCGGGGGATCTATATCACACTGTCTACTAGCAATACGATTGCCCACCAACTTCCAGAAAATCTTGGAATCCTTTTGGGAGATAGCTTGGTGTAATTCTTCCCAGACTGGATAGTTTATACTGCTGCTTTTTAACTTTTATTAGGCCTCAATACTTTTTTTCCATTCTTTGTTTTTCCACATGCATCCCTGGGCCCAGCGGCATTCCCCCAGCCCCATCACCAATCCGTATTATGGATTTATGGATTAATCACCCCTTGTGCAGAGCCATCTCAGTGGGTGGCCAACCACATAGGGTCATGCAGTGCCTGTGGGGGATGCTGAGAGAGCCGAGGTATTTTCCTCCATTTTCTCCCCTGAGACATCTGTGAGTGACGCATGCATGTGTGTGCCTATTGATGCACATATGTGCTGAATTAGCACACATCTCCCAATATCGGTTGGTCCCTCCAGTGCTGCCACCCAACCTCTACTGGGTGGCAGGCAATCCGTGGGACTCAGAATTCCCCCTTCCTGAGGGAAGAGAGCCATCCTGGCATGTTCAATCCTCCCTCACCTGGCTGGCCTTCGAGTGACCCTGGTTCATTCCTGAACCTGGGTCACCAAAATAGCTGGAGGTAAGGAACCAGAGCCTCAGCCCACCATGCCACTGGGCCAGCTTGATGCTCTATTTTTAAGTTCAATGAATCCCCTGATAATTGATATGGATGAAGTTTCCAAGGATAAGTTCCCAATCTAATACAAGTTTTTTGTTCTGTTCTCTGCAGTTTATGACAAAGCATTTTTTTTGCCATAAGTTTGTTATGCCTTACAGTTTTATGTTTAGAGGTTAAATTAATTAATAGTTCCTGTATAATTGTTTTCATATTCGGAAATGATATTCCCATGCATAGTGGCTAAGCCATCATTGTAATCAGAGATTAACAGAAATGCATTTTATGTCCAACATAAAAGCAGCATGTAATATAATAGTAACCTGTTCATATAAAACTGCAGTCCCCTTTATCATCTTAGAATTTAGCACTACTGTATAATATCTTTAATTGGCTTTAAATTTTCACAGACTGCATTAGAAAATGTATTAGGTGTTTTAGGACACAAAGTGATAATCAGAGGGAAATAACTGCTGTCCCAGAGATGTATAATTTTCATTTCTTTTACTAGATTAAAATATGCAACCATTGTTATAATGTCAGGGGTGGTCCCTTTGACATGAGTAGGGGAAATTATCTCTCTGTTACAGTCCTCAGAAATGCATCCATTTAACCCATAGGCTGCTGCCAACATAATATCTTGTCCTAAAAACCTATGCGTTCTAAATCTTCCTGCAGCCTACAATCTAAGAGTACACTCCTGCATCAAATTCAGCACCAATTTGCCTCTATCATTCACTTTTGAATCAACAGCATGTCTTGTTGTGATATTATACACATAATCTATACACCAATGATTTTTATTTTTAGTTCCAGTTAATTTCCTAATCTAGCATTAGTGTCCCCTGCTAAAATAATTGGGATGCCCTTATACTGATAATGTATTTGGGAAATTATACCTTTCAGAAATTGGATTGCTTTCCTGTCCTTTACTTAGTCTGATGGGGTATATGTAGAATAAATGATGTCTAAATGTATTATACAAGGAAATAAATCCATCAAGGGGGCTAATCAGATCATTAAGTCATGAGCCCATAGGATGAGTGATTTTATAATCTGGTTAGCCCACTCAATAAGTTTATGTCCTTAACACAGAAACATGGAATTTGATGCTTGGCCCCACCAGTCTGCCCATTTTCCTACCTCCGACTTAGACCTCCCTTTTCTAATACCGTAACTAAGATTCCCTTATGTCTGTCCCATGCATTCTTGAATACTGCTACAGTTTTTGCTCCCACCACCTCCACTGGAAGGCTGTTCCAGGCATCCACCACTCTTTCTGTGAAGAAGTGCTTCCTTACATTTCCCCTGAGTCTAGCCCCCTCTAATGTAGTATGCCCCCTTGTTCTTGAGCATCTTTTTTTCTGAAACATGGTTTCCTTGTGTACCCTGTTTATACCCATAAAGTATTTGAAAGTCTCTATCTTATCTCCCCTTTCCCTCCTTTTCTCCAGGATGTACATACTGATTTCCTTTAGTCTCTCCTCATAGGGTCTCTGGTGCAGACCATGCGCCATACACTATTTTAGTTGCCTCCTCTTGGACTGATTCTACTCTGTCTATGTCCTCTAGAGATGTGGTCTCCAGAATGGGACACAGTACTCTAGATGAGGTCTCATCAATGATTTATACAGTGATATCACCACCTCCCTCTTTCTGCTGGTGATACCCCTCCCTATGTACCATCACATCCCACTGCCTCTCACTACAGCCTTATCAAACTGTTTGCCAACCTTTAGGTCATCAGATATGATTACCTCCAGGTCTTTTTCCTGTTTGGTGGTCATCAGTACCAGTCACCCCATTTTGTACTCTGTCCCTGGGTTTCTATGCCCTAAGTGCATGATTTTGCACTCCTTCACATTGAAATTAAGTTACTCTTGACCACTACTCAAGCTTTCTTAGATCCCTATTAATTTTTTCCACCACCCCCTCAAGTGTCTACCCCATTGTAGATTTTAGTATCATCTGCAAAAAAGCATACCTTCCCTTCTAGCTCCTCAGCAAAGTCACTAAAAAAGACATTAAAGAAAACCAGTCCCAGTACTGATCCTTGTGGCAACCCATTGTTTACCACCCCCCTCTGACGCATATCCCCCAACCAATTCCTCTCCCAGCTTACCACTTTTGGACTCACTTCTAGGCTGCCCAGTTTGTTTACTAGTCTCCTATGTGGAACTGTGTTGAAGGCCTTACTGAAATCTAGGTATGCTATATTCACCGACCACTCTGATCTATTTCCCCTGGTCACCCAGTCATAGAAATCTATCAGATTTGTTTGACATGACCTCCTCCCAGTGAATCCAAGCTGCCTCGGAGCCTGTACACTGCTGATGTCTAGATATTCCACAATCCTTTCCTTCAGCATTTATTCCATTAATTTCTCCACCACTGAAGTCAAGCTGGCCTGTAATTGCCAGCTTCCTCCCTGCTACCAGTTTTGTGAAGTAGGGCTATATCTGCTCTCCTCCAGTCCTCTATGACCACTCCCGTCTCCAGTGAATGATTGAACAAGACTGTCAGAGGTGCAGCCAGCACCTCTCTGTTCCTTCAGTATCCTTGGATGCATCCTGTCTGGTTCCATTGCCTTGTCCACTTTCAGATTTGTGAGTTCTTTTAGGACTCTCTCCTCTGTGAAGGAACTAGTGTTCAACTCCCTTCCTTTGATGTTCCTGTCACTTATCTCTAGCCCCTCACCTTCTCCTTCCTCTGTGAACACGGAACAAAAGTATTTGTTCAGGATGTCTGCTTTTTCATGGTCCCCCTCCACACACTCCTCCCCTTCCCACTTTAGCCTTATACTCCTTCCCCAGGTTTTTCTCCTTTCCCTTACATACCTACAAAATGTCTTATCACCTATCTTTATTGCCTGGACTATTTTCTCCTTCATTTGTGCCTTTGTGCTCCTGATTGCTTTCCCTACCTCCCTCTGCTTCTCATGATAAACCTCCCTATCCTCCTCCCCCTATGTCTCCTTATACCTCCTGAATTCTAACTTTTTTGGCCTTACCTTCCCAGCTACCTCTTTTGAGAAACATAGCAGTCTCTTTTTTCTCTTGCTTTTGCTAACTTGCCTACTGCAGAGGTTTGTTGCCTTCCCTATGGCCCCTTTCAGTTTTGCCCGCTGTACCTCCACTCCACCCTTGTCCTCCCCCACTGCCGGGGCATCCCTGAGGCATTCCCCCATCTTAGTGAAGTTGGTCCTCCTGAAGTCCAATACCCTTGCCTTTGTGTGGGTCAGTTCTGGCACTGTACTAACATTGAACCACACCGTATGGTGATTGCTGATCTCCAGGTGGCCACTTACCATGACTTCTGCAACACTGTCCTCACTGGTAAGCACAAGGCATACAAAACTTAACCATCATTTATCTTATATTAACATAAATTAATTTTATTTATTTCCACATATCATTACACACTTCTCAAGATCAGTTCACAGTGATACATATCAGGAGAGTGAAAAACTTATGTTTAACAAGAGAACAGTATAGCTCAAATATCATAAAGTTAAGAGAGCCAATAATAAAAAAAATGCAAAGTTGTATAAAACCCTTCATGCTCCAAATACAGAGCAGAGCAATAAATCCAGCATGTACATAGCCTACTCAAGAGGGGAGAGAAGGAGGGAGAGAAATAGGAGGGAGTTGATCCAGTTGCATGAGTATCTTGTATATCTGAAAAGAAAAGATGATGTGGATGAGAGGCATCAGCCCAGTTTAGAGTCAGGCCAGAAAGCCACCATGTGCAGTGTACATCTGAATAGGGAACAAATCAACGAGTAATACCATAACCCAGAGTGGATAATATACAAACCTGGGGAACACTAAACAGGGCAGTTGCCAGGCAGTGCCAGTGAAATGATGCATAGGTAGGAGTATAAATAACCCTCCAACTTTTTGTAGAATTTGGGAGTCTGTTTTAGGCCAGCAAAGGAGAGCCTCTCAAAGATGGCTAGCCGAGCCAGCGCTGAGTGCCAGGCCAAGATGGAGGGAGAGTGGGGCTTCCACCAATTCATCAGGATGACATGTTTGACCTCTAACAATGTAACTAGGACCCAGCTCCTGAGAGGTGCTGGGAAGGAGTCAAAGGAGGAGGAGTCTCCCTGCAACAGGAGGGAGGACATCTTATCAATCGTCATTCCCACCACCTTACAGCAGTAAGCCATAGCTGACATCCATAAGGGAGTCAACACTGGACACTGCAACAGAATATGTGGTAAATGAGCAGGGCTTTGCTGGCATCTCCAACACTGAGCATGCCCAAGTGAACCCATAGCCTGAAGCGCAGCTGGGGTCCTGTACCATCATAGCAGGATCTTCAACTGAATCATTTGACTTTTGGTGTCCTGATATATTGTGAGAGATGCTCTAAGGAACCTTGAACAGCTGTCAGGGGGGATAGTGAGCTGCAGCTCTGACTCCCTTGCCCTTCTACTCTTATACCTGGGGTCCAGTTGGGAGTCTCGCAGTATTCAATAAATTTTGCCTGCCAAGCCTTTATGGCCTCCACCTTGTGAAGCGAGTTCATCCAGGCCCACTTGGGGTCCAGAATATACTCATCTTGGAGAGCCCGGATAGTACTCCATATCTGAAGAAACCTCCAGAAGTCCCGAGCAGGTAAATCAGAATGAGCTTTGAGTTGCTTAAAGCACATCAGGACCGTGGTGTTAGGAATGCATAGATCCCGAATAAGCTGGATTCCTTTGCCCATCCAAGAGGGCCAGGAGAGGGGTTTATTGTCCACCATAATATTCTGGTTGCCCCACAGAGGGAGGTATCATATGGGTGGGTGCCAGGCCACCACAGGCATGAGAGAAAAGGCCATAGCAGCTCTCCATGCCATGCAAGTTTCTGACATAATGGGGCTAACTTGAGGAGGGGAGGAACAGCCCAGAAAAAGAAAGTAGCACAAGTGACCCCCCTGTAACAGAGATGATTCCAAAGTGATCCATAAGGAAGGTTGCAGGAGAGAAAGGGTGACCTATTTGGTTGCCTGGGCTACCCTATAGGCCAGCTGGTATCCATGAAACCAAGGGAGTCCCAGTCCCCCCCCCTTGGTCTAATGTGCCCAGGGCTGAAGTCTACCCCAACAGGCAGCTTTACCCTCCTAAAGCAAGAGAGAGACTAGCCTGTCAAGGGATTGCAACACTTTGGAGGAAAGCCAGATGGGAAGGTTGAGAAGGAGATGAGAGACATCTGCACCACCTCAGTCTTTCCTTTCAAGGATAAATTAAGCTTCCACCAGCAGTCTACCTCAGTTGTGAGTGAAGTAAGTAATGGAGAGAAATTAGCAGTCTCTGGGTCATGCCAGCAGGTGGGGATGAACACCCCCAGACAGGAGAAGCCTTTTTGGTGCCCTAGAAATACCAGTGCCCTTTAAACAGTCCTGTGAGCAGGCTGCATTTAGGGGGGACAGTGTAGTTTTCTTCTGGTTAACCTTGGGACCTGAAATCTTTGCAAAGTCCTGAAGAGTAGACAGGACTGGGGGTAATGACTGCATCAGGGCAGAGAGGGTGAGCAGGAGGTCATCGGTGTATGAGTTGATCAGATAGGATTGTTCCCCTACCTGGATGCCTTCAACTCTCTTAGAGGCAATAAGCCTGCATGCAAGGGGGTCCAATGTGAGAAGGAAAAACAGAGGGGATAGGGGACACCCCTGCCGTGTGCTCTGTTGAGGTGAAAAGGAGAAGAAATGTCCTTATTTGTCAGGATGTGAATTGTAGGTGCATTGTATAATACAGAGACCCAGCGTTGAAAGTAAGGTGCAAAGCCATACCTAGCGAGGCCATCATGGAGGTAGTTCCACTCCACCGAATCGAATGCCTTGGAGAAGTCCACCGCTAGGGCTGCCTTCGGTGCAGTGGATTTAGCTGCCAACCCCTTAAGGTTGAGGATCAGCTGCAGACTGTCAGCTCCAAATTTTCCCTTGGAAAAACCTGACTTGGAGGTATGAATCAAGGTTGGGAGTACATCTACCAGCCTATTGGCCAATACCTTGACAACTAGCTAGTGTGAACCAATAGAAGAGAGATAGGGCACAAGTTGGTGCAGTCAAAAGGGTCTGCAGATTTCTTGGGGAGGCGAGTCACCAGGGCCTCCTTCATAGTGGGTGGGAGAATGCCCTCTTCGTGTGCTCCTTGCAGAGTCTGGTAAAGTGGGGAGATGATTTCTTCTTTCAGGAGCTGGTAAATCTCCACTGTCATCCCATCCATCCCAGGTACTTTCCCTTGAGCCAATTGGGATAGGGCAGTGCACAGCTCAGCCTCCGTGACTGGTGCCTCGAGCTTCTGCCGCACGTCTGGGGTGAGGCTGGGGATGGGAGAAGACCCGCAAAAGTGCTCTATCTCTCCTGCTATTGACTTCTCCTCTATATTAGACCAAGAGGTGTACAGGGATTGACAGTAACACCTCATCACCTCATTAATTCATTTAGGGTGAGTGACCATCTCTCCTGTGGAATCCCTCAGGGCATGAATATGGGATGTGGCCTGTTGCTTCCTAAGCTGGTAGACCATCAGTTTCCCACCCTTATCTCCACCCTCCCAGAATTTATGTATGAACTGAAGCATCTGCCATTCTGCTTTCTATTGTAACAGAGTGTTAATACAATACTTAAGCCTGACAATAGAGGTCAAGAGAGTGTCATCTATTTGAACTTGGTCTCTAATACTTTAAGTTCTGCTTGAAGCTTTGAGATTTCCTCTCTTCAGTCTTTGTTCTTGGCTGCCACATACAAAATTATCTGGCCCTGGAGGAATGCTTTAAAGGCCTCCCATACCATGCCCACAGCAACCTCACCCCTTGAATTTATGTGGAAGAAAGCCTTCACCTCTTCTCACATAGCAGATCAAAACTCGGGGTCCTGAAGCAGGAGAGGATTATATCTCCATCTGGTGGAGGTCTGGCACTGCCCTCAAGGGAGGTAGTTACATATGATCAGGGCATGGTCTGAGATCAGTATGAGATCAGTGTCTATCTTTACCTCACTGAGGCCCACGACTGCACTGTGATTAGCCAGCCAATAATCTATGCGGCTGTAAGTGTTATGTAGGGGGAGAAAAAGGTGTAGTCTCACCCCGAAGGATTATCTCTTCTCCACTGGTCTATGAGGCCCCATTCATCCTCCAACTCCTGGAGAGTTGCCCTGGATCTCAGATGGGCCTGAGGTGTGGGTGTGGACTTGTCAAGGAAAATGTCCTGTACTAAGTTGAAGTCACCACCAAGGATAATGGGAATGTCCTGATACCCCTCTGACAGGGACGTAAGAGCTTGGCTGATGCCTGTGAGGAAGTCAGGGGCATCAGTATTGGGACCATATACACTTCCTACAATGGCCCCCCCACCTGGGAATGAGAAGTGGGTGACTATCCAATGACATTGGGTATCTGTCCTAGAGTCCTGTGCAATGCACAAAGCAGCTTTGTGCACCAAAATGGCCACTCCCTTACACTTGGTAGGCACAGAGCTTGCTAGAACTTGGTCCACCCAGGACTTTTTCAACCATTGCACTATTCTGGCTGAGAGATGCATCTCCTGGAGAAGTGCTAAATCGGTGCCCAGCTAACGAAGGTGTTGCAGTAACTTAGTATGCTAAACGGGGTGATTGAGCCCCTTGACATGCCATGAGATGCATCTCTACTTCTCTCCATTGTTGCCCACCATCATAATCCACCACAAATAGAGCAAATCATACTTATTTCCTGGCCTGGACATATATGGATAGTGATGGTAGCTGATAGAGAGAAGGGGGGGGGGTTCCCAAGTAGAGTGCCACTCCTTAGAACAGAACACTGCAATTGTTTGAGAGAGACTACAGACTGTTGTGAGAGAGACTACAGTAGATGCTGGTTTATGCAATTATGAGTATAACTGTCCTGAGGGGAAAAAAAGAGAATAATGCAAACTGTGAGAATAAACGATGTATTAAACAGTACTAACAAAACCAGTTAACTTGCTCTAGAAGTGTAAATACTAAAGGTGTGGAGGTAAACACATGAAGAGGAGCACAATTGACTCCCCGAGCCACGCTGAGTCTCACACCAAGTGAGAGTTAGCGGAGAGGTTGTCCGCCGTCGATCATTTATTTTATATAATACAATATGGATGGTTACAGTTAGTTTTAATCACAATTGTGTATATAGGGAAATAACTGCTAACAACTTTTATGCTGAAGAACTTCCGTCCATGTAATGTATGTGCAGATATATATATCTATTTATATATATATCTAGATAGATATGTATATTTATACAACACGTGTATGCTGATAAATAGCAAGATGAAAAGTGATACATTGACCCAGCATACAAAGATATATGAAACTGCTCACTGAGAATGCTCAGAAATATATTTTCTCATGTGAGCTCCCTGATATCATTTCAGTTGCTCACTGAGCAAACTCAGAAATATATCTTCACATGTGAGAGCCGTGATATCTTTTAGTTGCCATTGCCATTGACTGTAAGCATTATACTCATCATTTCCTCTAACACAGAACCATTGAACAGAGGGGCATAGTTTACATTTTGTACTTTTTTCCTTTTTTAATTTTTTACCATTCTGTCTCAAAACCACCCAAACATGTGTAGCATAAACAGAACATGACATGGCCTGACTGAAGATGCAGTATCATATTTATCTTCATTCAAGGCCAATGATATCAAGATATTGTGGGCCTCTCATGAAGATAAATATGATATCTTGAGTCAGGCCATGTCATATCCCATACATCTATATATATATATGTATATGTACAGTATATGTATATGTATTTATGTATATATACATGATGGGTATGAGTGTGATATGGCAAATATTGTCTCTCCTGCAGAGTGAGATATCCAGAGCTCACAATGCAGTAGTGACAATATTTGCCATAGCACATGATCTGCACGTCATGTATTCGATATATACAATAGGGCCAAGAGTTTTAGAAGTTTTTTATGCTGTCTTGTGTTCTGTTCCTGCTTATGTGTTTGCTCATTCTGTGTGTGAGCTTTTCTGAATGGGCTGGCAGTGTTATAAACTCTGGGAGACACATGAGTGTGTTTTGCAATGCTAAATGAGTTAAGTTTTAGGTAGGAGTGAGAAACATACTATTGTGAAGCTATATTGTTTATAAGTCTGGCTGCAGTGAAGCTGAGAGCATCACAATAATTGTAATGAGCTGAGAGGCAGAGTGTCAGAACAGCTGATACTGTTTTTAGTGGTAATTAAGTTAGCTACAGGTAGAGTGCAGAGTGTTCTGTGAAATTGTGCTCTTTAGGATTCTGGCTGCAGTCAATCTGAGAGTATCACAGTAATTGTAATTGGGTGAGAATCAGAGTTTGAGGAACAAGTGAGAGTGTGTTTCAGTGGTAACTGAGTTACCTGCGGGCAGCAGTTTAGATACATAGACAGTGTCGGCAGATAATGGCCTATGGCCCACCCAGTCTGCCCATTTGAGCTTGTAAGTTTAGACTGTTCCGTGAAGCTGTGCTGTTTAGAATTAGGGCTGCAGTCAAGCTGAGATTATCATAGTAAAGAGCTGGAAGTTGGGGGATAGGTATGTTTTGTAATGCTCACTGAGTTAGCTGTAGGCAGCAGTGATATCTCTGAAGTAGTTTTGCATTTGTGTCTATGGTAACAGCACAGGTGTTTCTTGCATGCTGAGGGGGAAAGCTGACTAGAGTGATGATATCAGTGACCTTTTGTGACCTGTGTGTGTAAGTGGCTGATATCATCACAGTAGAGCAGAGGGTTAAAATATCACACTGCAGTGGATGATGTACTGTTTTATCTCACTCATTTATCACTCACCCCTATTGCATGTGTGTGTGTGTATATATATATATATATATATATATATATATATATATATACACACACACATATATATATATATATATATATGTATATGTGTGTGTGTATATATATATATATATATATATATATATGTATGTATGTATACAATAGGGTGAGGTGATATGCTATGAAGTAAATGGTGTTGTTTTCACAGCCATTGTATAACCACTTTGATAACATCACCACTGTGGATTTATTTCCTGATAAACCCACAGTGTCTACATCACCAGCAAATATACAACAATGGTGATGTCACCAGAGTGAGACCATCTACACAGCAGCCTGCATTTAATAGGTTCACCTTTTCTCTTTCTCACTGAATCCTGCAACTAACTCAATTAGCGTTGTAAAAGACAATCACCTGTGTCCCATAGATATTCTGACAATCCTAGCCCATTACTGTGCTGCTCTAATCTTCAAACCAGCCTCCTTCATAAACCAGTTTCTCTTTCTGAGTGCTGACTGCAACAGTTTCTCTGTCTCAGTGAAGCCTGCAACTTACTGAATAAACAGTCTGTTTCTCACTCCTTGCTGCAGTTAACACAATTATCATTGTAAATCACATGCAACTGTTTCTCATAGTGTCTAACAGTCTCAGCTCATTCAGAAACACTTACACACACTCAGACCACACAGAAACAGTGCTGTCAGTATAGCCTAGAGTTTTGGTCCTGTCCACACTATCCCTCTGTAACGTTACAGAGTGCCCAAACCGTTACCGCAACGGTTTGCGTTTACATCTGTAACGTTAGAGAAGGTGATTTCGTAACCGTTGTTGAAACCACATATGAGGTGGTTTCAACATGAATATCTTTCGGATTATGCCTCTGTAACTTTACCAGGCGTAGGGACGCTGCGGCACCTGTCCCCTAAAGCAGCGTGAGCTGCATTGTGGGATCGGGTGCCACGGTAATGGTCGCCCAGCTCCCAAAGTGTGGACCGGCGGTGCTGGTCCCGTAACGGACACCGTGACAATGTGGACACACTGCACCACTTCCCGGTTGTAACGGTTTCTATCCGTTACGGGGTCTGAGTGGTGCATTGTGGAGAGAGCCTTAGAGAGTAACAAGCAATGAACAAACTTTCTACATCCAGCAGCCCAGATCAGTGTTTGATTCTCACAACTTCCATTTCAATACTGTGTGACTCTGAACAAATCACTTAACTGCCCAGTGCTCCCAGGTCCCCCCTAAAAACTTACCCAGTTACCAAAATAAAAAAAAAAGAGTAAACAGGGAGACAACACAGAGAAAAATGTTCCCAAAGGATGCTAGCCCTATTGTATAAATTGCACACATGATGGGCGACTTGTGGAATATGGCAAACATTTGCACTCATGCAGAGTGAACTGCAATAATATCATTCGTACCTTCAGCACTCGTGATGTTATCACAGTTCACTCTGCACTCTTATTTTCCATATTCCACAGTCGCCCATCATGTATCCTCTATATATATGTGTGTGTGTGTGTGTGTGTGTGTGTGTGTGTGTCTGTATATATCTCTACATATATACACACACACACACATATATATATATATATATATATATATATATATATATATATAGTAGAAGCCACTTTAAGGGGATGGCTCTATGGCAGACCATTCGTCCCCTTAAAGCGGGTGTTTCCTATAAAAGAAGCACTACAAGAGGTGAAAAAAATAGACATTTCTATGGGCACACAGTACTGTACAATGTAAAATAGAGCAGGCATACAACATACAGCATACATTCATCAGACACCGCACAGTTCGTGATTACAGCTCTTTTGTGAACTAGTGCTGGTTGTCTCCACTGTTAAACTTTACTGAAGATCGGATTAAAACATCAGTAAAAATTATTCAGTATTTATCTTATGTCAGGAAGTCAGGAGGTCTGCCGATCACTGGAAAAAGTCAGTGATTTTCTTTTGCTTCGCATCTGCAGACATACGGCTCAGGATGTTCCCCAGATGCTCCCAGTGGTGTATTTCTCCATTATTTAATACCAGTCACAAAGGGATGCAATGTTTTCAAGTGCTTCTTAATTTGTGACTGGTGCGGGAGGGACGTTATTAACATCAGTCAGGTCCTCTTCTGTTTCTGTTTCACAAATGGCACCGACTGTGATCTCTCCCTTGGTTTCTTCCTGGTCATCAAATTCCATGAAATGAAGGAACTCCCCCTCAGTGAAGTTAGCTGGCCGTACAACATCAGGCAGGGGATTGTCCTGCGCTTCAGTGATCTCTGTTGCCATAGATCCACTGTCAATTATGTGTTTGTGTTTGAAAGCCAGTCAGACTGAATCTCATCCTTTTTTTTCTGCTTATTCATCCAATCTGGCTTTCAGAAATGTGAAACTCGACTGCAACTTTAGCCATGGAGGCAGGGAGGCAGAAGGCATGAGTGAACGTACTTCCAGCACATGAATGAGCTGTTAACTGTCACTGAGCTGCTTTTACAGGTTTGATTAGGTGCAAATGAGCCACGATTAGTTGCTAATTGGTTGCGATGGGGGATTCATTCAGAAAGCGAGGGCTGGTCTCATCCCTTTTAAATGAAATCACTGTCCCCTATAAATGAAGCTATCCTGATAGAATAACACAGCCATTTAATCGGTGACTACAGGGACATCCACTTAAACCAAACATCCCCTTAAGTGCGTCCCGATTAAGTGGCTCCTACTGAATATATATATATATATATATATATATATCTATATCTATATATATCATATATAGATATATATATATATATATATCTATATCTATATATATATATATATATATATATATATATATATATATATATATGTGTGCATATATATATTTTGCAAAGACCTTTATTAATGCTCCAGTTTGCGTCAAAGTGACAAAAGCTGGGAAATGAGGTGTTATGGTTTCCCTAACTCCCCACCCTCCCAAACCAGGCAACAGAGCAGGTGGGGGTGTGCCTTGGGCTTCTCAAGCCCAACCCTGACCCCATTCCAGCTGTAAATATGGGAGGCAGTATATCACAGTGGTTTAAGGCTCTGAGCTGCAAATCTGGTGACATCCAGCAGACCAGACCTGGGTTTGAATCCCACAGCTTCCACTTGCGTACTGTGTGACCCTGAGCAAGTCACTTTCCTGTGCTCCCAGGTCGCACCTGTAAAAAGCTTTCAGCTTAGTGTGCTACTCCTGGTTAAACAACTAAAAAAAAAAGATATATAGACTTTATGAGAATGGGGTGAGTGTTAGGCTTGAAAAGCCAAAGGCACACCCCACACCTGCTCTCCTGCCTTGTTTGGGAGGGAAGGGTGTTAGGGAAACCCTAACACCTCATTTCCCAATGTTTTCTGCTTTGACCCTAACTGGAGCATTAATGAAGTCTTTTGCAACTGATTTCCTTACTTTTTGAGATAGTATAATGGGATCCTTATTTCACTGTAGGTGCACAGGATCCTTTGGATCCTGCAGTCTCATCCCTCTGTAGATGTATGTAACTGTGGAAGCACAGGGCCCTCTGGGCCCTGCACTTCCATTTATTTTTTTTTATTTAGTACTTTTGTGTGCCCCTGAGCCATCGTTGTCTGACCTGGTCATGGACCCCCTCGCCTCCACCTCCGCCAGTTGCTTACACTCCCCAGTCACCCCTGGCTTACCCCCCAGAGGGCGGGGATCTTGGCGCTGTGGGCCTTCCAGTGCCGAGATGCTAGTAACTAGTCAGGGAGCCAGCAGTGGAGGCAATTCGAGGACTGGGGGCAGGTCTTCATGGAGACAGCTGGGGACATGGAACATTTTTCCCCTGTAGGCAGGGGCGGGGACATGCAATGACGCCAGCATCCGCCCCATCCCTGATTGTCAGCATTGCCATCTTATTACCCCACCTCATGTACCCAGTAGAGAACATTTCTGAATCCCCACCAAAATGTAATTCTGTGCAACTGCAATGCCATTCTGCACCACAGGTGTGAAAACACATTTTGGGCAGGATTTAGAAAATTACAGCTCTGACATACATGAGATGGAGTAATAAGAAGGCTATGTTGAAAAACTGGCTCAAAATATTTAACATTTCTGAAGTTACAAGCAGGCATAGTGAAATTGCAACAAATGGGCATAACTTGGAATTTTTCATATTTTGACAAGGAATGTTGAACATAGTCTTCTTATGACCCTGCCTCACAGACCCCCTAGATTAAAATGTTCAAATCCATGCCAAAACACCATTCAGTGCCACAGGTGCAAAAACACATTTCGGTCAGGATGTGAAAAATGACAGCTGTACAGTTCATGAGGTGGTGTGAAAAAATGGCTATGTTGAAAATTTGGACTTAAAATATTGAAAATTATCAAAGTTATGCTTATGTGTATAGAAATTTCAACAAATGCTCATAACTTGGCCATTTTTAGTAATTTCTTCACAACATTTTCAACATGGCCTTTTTGGGACCCCATCTTATGAACACTGATGGTGAAATTTAAATATTTAATCCCAAAAGAGAGGTGATATGATCGAGACATTTAAACACCTTAAGGGCATAAACAAGGTGAAAGAGTCTAACATGTTTAAATATAAGAAAAATAGCAGGACAAGAGGACACAGCATGAGATTAGAGGGAGGCCGATTAAGGGGGAATGTGAAGAAATTCTTTTTCACAGAAAGGGTGGTAGATGCATGGAATGGCTTACCACAAGAAGTAGTGGCTATGAATACAGTGCAGGGCTTCAAACAGGCATGGGATAGGCATAAGGGAGCAATACAAATGACTATGAATAGATAGGTCACTGACATAGCAAAGGCCGATGGCACATTTATAAGGTAGAAAAAGAAATGGGCAGACTGGATGGGCCTTGCGGTCCTTATCTGCCGACAACTTCTATGTTTCTATGTAAAAGATGATTTCATGCAGCGACTACAAAATCACCTTCTCATCCTGATTAATGAGGTGGCAGTGCAAGTGTTCATGAGGTGGGGTCCCAAAAAGGCTATGTTGAGAATTTGGTGAAAAAATTCAAAAACAATTTCAAAGTTATGAACATAAGTTCAAAATGCCTTTGAAATACATTATGCAGAACTTACCTTGATTCCTTAGTTCGTGGTTTGGTTTTGAAGAGTGCAGACATGTCTCAGTCCACATAAGATGACAACCTATGATCTCTGGTGATAAGTATAGGGTAAGGGGGGCGTGGGGTGGTGGGTGCTCTGTTGGAGGGTCGGAATGGGGGAAGGGGACTGAGGAAATGATGAAGGACCATTTTCTTTTTTCAAGATTAAAAGAAATAGGGATCTGTTTTCTTTTTACAGGTTTTAATCAAATACATATTTCAGGACACTGGGAGTGGGTTCCCCAGTATCCCACACTGCTGGGAGGGGGGCCTTTAATGCTGACACAGGGATTGGGCCCACAGTCTTGGCTACATAATAAAACAATGGGCTGGGTGGGGCATCCAACACTGGCAGTGGGCATCCCAGTGTCAGATTATATAAAATAAACCAGGGACTAGGGGATGGTGATCATTGGGGGGGGGGTGCCACTAGACCTCAGAGAATATATGAGACAGTGATTGGGGAGTGAGGAGTGCCACTAGACACTGAAAAGAACAAGTGGGATTACAACACACTGCAGCTGGCAGCAGGATTTCAGCTGTGGCTGCAGAACTTAATAAAATCTGCTGTTTTCATACAGAGAATATGGTGGAAGGCTCCTCTCGCTAAGCTGTGCACCCAGGATTTTGGGTGCCCAGAAAAAGTATTTCTGGCCCTAATTGTGAAAAACAAACACCAGAATCTAGCTAAACAGGGCCAGCTTTGCTAGGTTCTGGTGTTTGATTTATAAAATGTCAACATTTTATTTATTTTCCACGCATTTGAGTTGTGGAATAAAAAAAAAAAAAACAAGATGGCAGCTCACAAAAAAGGATTTTTTTCTCAGGAAACAGGATTTTATTCTCATGAAAAAGGAAGGGTTAGTATGAGACAGAATCCTTTTTCGCGAGATCAAATCCTTTGTCAAACTTTCTCTGTCTATCCTGAAAAGTGATCTTTCCGTTGAAAACAATGGGGAATGAAAAACTGAATAACTTTGAAACTGATTAATATTCTTTCACAAAGCAAATGCATGCCTGTTATGTTACCTAATCTGTTTCTACCATAAAAAAATCACAACAAAATTCCATACCATCTGGGTGCAAGGTGATAAGGAAAAAACTGCAAAAAGTATATTTTTTCTGACTTTTTCAACTGTCCGGATCTCAGAATCCACACATCCAACCAGAAAGATACTTTCAAAATCAAGGCACCTACACCATGGGACAGAGCATAACAAATTTTGAGCAAATTCATTAATTGGTTGCTAAGTGCTTAAAGTGCAAAATTTGAGGCGTAACATTAAAGATGCTACTCAACCGTAACTATAGTGCTGCTATCGTGACACTATCCTATATACTATATATATATGTGTGTGTGTGTGTGTGTGTGTGTGTGTGTGTGTGTATATACATATATATACAGTATATATATATATATATATATATATATATATATACGTATATGTAGGATACATGATGGGTACAAGTGTGATGTGGGAAAATATTTTCACTCTTCTAGAGTGACCTCTGGATATTCACTCATGGTGAAGCCACGAGTGAGTATCTAGAGGTCACTGTGCAGGAGTGAAAATATTTTCCATATCACACAAGGGTACATCATGTATCTGATTTATACAATAGGGGTGTGATAAATGTCATTTATTTTGCTATGTTGTGACGTCATCAGCATTTATCACACTGGGGTGAGAAATAATCAAATATATCTCTCTGGTTATCAGCTCACCCCTATTGTGTATATATAGGATTATATTTTTTGTGCTGCCTATCACAGTTTCTAGACAAAAATCAGAGCCAGTCTCCAAACAGTAAGCAGACCAGTTTAGTGCAGTAAAGACAAAAGTTATGAAAGTCCCTGGTGGTCTCCCCAAATTGATTTTCTTAATGGCTGGTTGTTCAATTACAGCATAACCTGGTATATTAATTTATTTAGTACTGGTAATCCAAGTTTCTTGAAATAACAATATATCATGGTTTTTAACAAAGTCTACCCATAGTTTGTCAGTGATTTTAGATTTTAATAGAGCCACATTCCATTTTAGCAGGGAGACAGTGGGCCCGATTCTAGAAGGGATACACCTGGCGTAAGATGACTTGTGCCAAAACAAATGGTGCAAGTAGCAAGGTACGCCAGCAGTTGCGATATGCAGTATTCTAGAACATGCAGGTGTGTCATAGCGTAACCCTGAATAGAAAATGCACCCTATGCCACAGTTGTGATAAAACCCTAGATACACATATGCGTAAAGCAACATGTACCAAACAAAGCAGGTGATAGTACAGGAATGCTATTCTAGAAGGCAGGGAAGACAATATAGGCCAATAGAGATTGACGGAAGTTACACCAAGTGTGAGCAGGTGTAATCCAGCACAGTATAAAAGGCACCAAAGGAGATACACAGGGGAGACACTGTTGATCAAGCAGTGGACGCAAGTGAGCAAGAGAGGAATGGCAGCCCCAATAGCCCTACTGAGCATACTCCTGGCAGCAGAGAGGAGGCGTGTGTGGCACAGGATGTGTAATGGCAGGGATCAGAGGAACAGGTGGCCACAGCAGCAGCCAAGAAAGGCCAGACACAATCTACCACGGGTATACAGGCCCAGAAAGTCATACCTAGACCACGAAGAGGAGCAGTGTACTGCCTGACTAGCGTAATCATAGCTGAGCTGTGTGAAGACACCAGAGAAGTGCTCCAGAATGCCACCCATAGGGGGCAACCAGCCCCTGTGGAGGTAAAGATCACAGCAGCACTGTGTTGCCTAGCAACAGGGACCTTCCAAACCCCCACAGGTGATACAGTGGACATCTTGCAGCCTGCCATATCATGATGCCTCAGGCAATTTGGGGATGCACTGCTGCAGTGTGTCGACATGTACATCCAGTTCCCATGGGAAGAACAGCAGCAGCAGGTCATCAAGCAGGCATTCTATGAGATGGCACGGTTCCCTCATGTTGTAGGTGTAATTGACTGCACACATGTTCCCATCAGGGCACCACCAGGGCAGACAGATGTGTACATGAACAGGAAGGGGATACACGTGATGGACATGCAGATTGTGTGTGATACACAGTACCTGATCCTGGATGTTGTGGCACAGTACACTGGGTCATGCTATGACTCATACATCCTACAGAACACTGGGCTACATGAGGCATGAGAGTCTGGACACATCAGAGGCGGCTGGCTCTTTGGTAGGTATGACCAGCACATGGGGGCCACACAACTACACAGTCACGTCAGTGAACTACAGCAGTGTAGTGACACTGTGCCCACATTTCCAACAGGTGACATTAGATATCCATAGCTGCCATGTGTCATGACACCCCTCTGCCATCCGCACATAGCCACAGAGCACAGGTACAATGATGCACACACAGTGACAAGGTCAGTGATAGAACCACCATCAGTATCCTGAAGGCATGGTTCAGGTGCATGTACTGGTCAGGGGCACACTCCAGTACAGCCCTGAGATGATATGCAAGATGTTCCTTGTGTGCTGCATCCTGCACAACTTTGCACTGAGGAACAATGTACCACTGCAAGACCTGGATGACATGGGCCATGATGTCAATGGATATCAGCAAGACAGGACCAGGCGACAGCTGCAGGCCCATGCCACACTGTGCCATGCAGGACAACATGCCAGATATGAGCTGATCAACCATCATTTTGCATAAGACCAGTAACATCAGGCAAAGTGCACAGGCAGCAATAGGGAGGCAGACCAGTGAGAGGGAAACAACAGTCAGAGATGCAGCCTGGTGCTGGGAATATGTGCGGGTGACACTGTACACACCTGTCAGTGCCCCTACCCTGCGCCCAGTGGCTGGTAGAAAGACCACCAATCTAGGACAGGTGGGCAATGCCACATGGCCCATCCACAGCAAAACAGGCCAACCACCCTGTGAAGTGGGTGTACCCCAACACAGCGGAGTAGTGCACACATGCTACACAGCCAACAACATCCCATACCCTGCCACCACTGTATACATGACATGCACACCTCAATACAGGCCAGACGTCTGCACACAGGGCAGGACACTGCGTGACTGCATGCTGCATAATGGTGAATACCAGCACATCGCACCTGTGGCTATAGACAGTGAGTTGTGCTGCTGCAATCTACAGGTGGTAAATGACGCAGGTGCATTGAAATTACAGCGGTAGTATACTATGCAGATGCATAGGCAATGTATATGTAGTGACCTATGCAATGTACTCACAAGTACATCAAAAATAAAATGCACACAGAATAGCACTACGCATTTGCGGTATGCGTAGGAGTCATACGCATCTGCAGCCCACACGTGTAGATCATGCAGCACATGCACTACCCACATGCGGTTGAAAAGTAACTATGCCACAAGCCTTCATAGGGATAGAGGAGCCTGCACACAGCAGATAGTGGCCACAGACAGGCTATTTTGCATGCACAGGTGTGACAGGGACAGCACAATGTCCACATTGAGTGGGAGAGCACCCAACTACAGTGCAGATGAAACTGTACAGCTAGTGAACCTTGTGCAGCAGTTGAGAACCACACTGCTACCACCAGGGTGCAGGGGATACACTCCCAGGGAGAGTGACAGGGTGTGGAGGGCCATCAGCACATGCCTGCAGGAGGTCACAGGTTTCAGGAGGACTATCCAGCAGCTAATGCACAGATGGCAGGACCCCTACAGGAGGGATAGGCCAATACTAGTGCACCCAATGCACATGGTTGCCAGACATGATGCCGAGATGAGAGGTGGTGCCACACACAAGGAAGGTGAGTATAGCTACCAGTCTATGCAATGACACCCATCAAGGGTACATGGACGTGTGCATGTGCAAGGTACACTGACCTGTGTCAATCTTTCATACTACAGGATGGAGCAATACCAGAACTGGGGCAGCAGGGGGACAGCCAGACCATGGGTGGCCACATGGGCACCAGCATGGATGGCACGGACACCACCACCAAGGTAAGTGTTGGGTAGGTGCCTCTGTGAACATGTGTGCAGCATGCCACATGGACACTCTGTCAGCAAATGTACCATCACAGAGTGATCACTGCCACATGAGTCTAACTGGTGTCACAGTCCCCTGACACAGATGGATGGCCAGCATTACCCTCATGATACAGGGTACTACTCAGAGCCATGGCAGACCAAAAGCACCAAGATGCCATAGCATATGAGCAGAGAACAAGGCATGTGCAGAGGAGGGCCCCACCCACTGCCACCGGAAACATCTTGAAGAGGTGAGATAATGTGCAGGTGGCGGTGGCTGACAGTGCATAGGCACAGCCCATGTCATCACTGGCTGTGGTGGCAGAGGATGCCCTCAAGGCAGGACAGGATATGATGGCAGGCATGGGTGGGCCAGTCACTGATGGGACATCCATGGAAGCAGGAGACTGTCGCACTGAGGACCGTGATGGCACAGGTCTGCGAGACGATGCTGTGTGGGAGGATCTAGGCATGCCGACACACAGACGGGGGCAGGAGGAGGTTGCAGAGGCATGTGATACAGACAAGCATGAGGCTAGACCCAGTGCTGTGGACAGGCCACACAGTGGTGCAGCTGTGGATGTGACAGTGGATGCAGCAGTGGTGGATGCAAGCCAGCATGCACAGGTACAACTGCTCACAGACCAGGACAGGTAACTGGAGGACCTTGTTGGGGCCGTCATGGCTGATGTCACCAGGCTGTATGGCTCACTCAGTGCCCTTCTCACTGCACTATGGGAACAGTAGTGGCCAGTGTACTGTAAGGAGAACATGCACACAGTGCAGGACAGATGTCTGTATGGGGTGGTGCATGTGGGGGACCATTAATAGGTTTAATTGTGCTGCATAGACCTGTGTAGGGTAGTGGGGGACAGTTGTCACCTGTTGCCATATTGTAGCTGGGTGGTCTACCATAATTGAACTTTTGACGTCACTGTGGAATTTACTAAATGTTAGTGAGACCTGGTTTGTTACTGTACATAGTTGATCTATGGGGGGAAGGGGCATCACATATGTTAATTTTGATGCATCTGTTTGCTAATAAACCTGTTAACACTTCTTGTATCCACTGTGTTCATGAGTGTTTCTTGATGGGCCATACCAGCCTGCCCTCATGTGTGTCTGTTATTGTACACATTTGGCCACATACATGCAGTCTGCAGAGCAGGTGGATGTATTGTCATGACCCATGTATAGCTCCTGTGTGCCTGATGTACACTACACATCTATAGGCACTTCACATATGTACAGTGCAGCACACCACAGTGAACAGCCAGTAGTGCACTGAGGTGTGCTATGCACCCCTGCTCCGTGAACGCAAGGGTGGTACTCTGCTACCAATTGGCCTGCAAGGCTCCACAACACCTGCAGACGGCACCATTGGCACACTGTCATAGGGTTGCACTCCACAGTCCATCCACAGAGGTGTGCCACCAGGTGTTGCATACCTGTCGTGGTACTACTGTGAACATATACCAGTGGTCATAGCCAGTGTGTGGTGCCTGGTGGCTACAGCATCATGGTTGGGTGGTGACATTGCGTACATTGTATACAGAGGCCCATGTGATCAGCCTGCTACCCATCAGCTACGGCATGCACAAATAAGTTTCCAGGCCCAGGCAGATACTGACCCTGACTGCAGGTGCGTGTGTATGGCAGGCTGGTGGTTGTGCACAATGCAGCTACAGTGTGATGCACTGCACCTGGGATGGGCATGCAGGTATGTCCAGTGGCATATTGTGGCCAGCCTAGAGCTGTTGTCCATGGCCGTTGTGCAAAGTATGGTGCATGGTCTGTGTGTGTGTGTGTGTGTGTGTGTGTGTGTGTGTGTGTGTGTGTGTTTGTTTGTTTGTTTATTAGCACAGCTGGTGACCCCTCTGATGTGGTGTGACTGTGCAGTACAGGGCAAGGTGCGTGCCTACGTGCGACCACCACTTGCACACATGTGGCCCCTGCAGTGGTGGGCATGCTGGCTGTGCGCATGGCTACCCACATTGCGGGCTGCAGCTGGCTCCATTGCCAACATCACCCATCAGCCCAACATCACCGCAGGACACGATATCCACTCCAGCCATGCCAATGGCACACAGCAGCAGCTGTGTGCGGCACACATTACCGTGTGTTCCTGCTGCAACACAATCACACATGTACCAGGAACTTGTGGTATGGTAGTGCAGCAACACCCACCCATGGGCTGACACACCACACACATGTGGAGTACTACAACAGGTCAGTGCAGTGACATGCCTATATCACAACAACATTGTCTGGCCTGGCCATGGCGCTGTGCTGAGCTGCACACGTACACCCACCCATGCACCCATGCCCAGTGTGGTGCAGCACCACACTGCACTGCATATTGTCCAGCATCCAGTCACCCTGTTGTGTGTGGCTACAGTCACACATGATCACATGGTGCCACCCACGACAGTGGTCATGCTGTGTTCCTATGCTCATCATGTTTTGCACTCCACAGACACACATATGGCATGCACATGCACAGGCCCCCCCACCCCGTTGGCTTGCTGTCCAGTGCCATGCAATGCAGTGGGTCAGTTCTATACACACACCAGCATGCATTGTTCCCTCATTGTAAGTCTTGTTCTCCATCTGCCAGTGACTCGCATGCAGGGGTGCATGTCATTCACAGCACACACAGAGACAGACAACGGTTTGGTTGGTGTTCATGCTTTACTTGTGCACAGTGCAGGTCTCCTTACATATGTACACCCCCACCACTGCCAGTGTCAGGTGCAGTCTGTGCTTATGTGTATGCCGGCTAATATCCCATTGTTCCCACAACCTCCCTACAGTCCTGTTCCAGTGTCCCTATTTTCAGTCTCGTGTGTGTGGGCACTATATGGTATTCAGGTCCATAGATGAGCGCCTCTGCACCATGTCCACAGTCCATCAGGGAGCATCACTGGTACACGCTGTGCAGGTGGTGGTTGCTACTTCACTCATGTGGCCACGCCGTCCTCTGTGCAGGGTGGCCTGCTCCATTTATTGCCACTATTGTCAGGTGTTGCGGTTGGCAGTTGTGACTGCTGTACCCGTGCGCTTCACCTGGGTGCCACATTATATGCCTCCTGTGGCATGCCGTGTTGTGTCCCTGCACTGGTGGTACTACCTGTTGTACACCTTGGCCTTGTGCCATACTTCCTGATCTGGTGTATGGTCCCTGGGTGTTGCTGCTTTGCCTCCTGGGGGTTCGCATGCTGGTCAGTTGTGCCAGGCTGTGTGGTGGTTGTTGCAGCACTGGCTGTGGTGGGTGCACCAGTCTTCTGCTGCTGTTCCACAGTGTGTTGTGGTGGCCCTGCACTGTGTTCTGCGTGGGCATCTCTGCCTTCTGGTTGCACATGGTGCTCTTGCTGGCCGCTGCCCCGCTGTAGGTCCACAGGCACTGTCTGTGTTGCTACTGCCAAGGTGCTGCCGGATGCTTGGTCCTGTGGCTGTGCTGTGTGCTGCATCGCTGCCGTGTGTGGTGGGTGTGTTGCAGCTTGTCACTGTCTGGCTAACAGTGCATTTGCTATGGCAAGCAGGGATGTTGTCATGGCCTTGGTGTGCTGGTGTTGCTGCACTATGTGCCGCTCTACAATGGCAGTACACTGCAGGTGTGCATCTGTCTGCAGCAGTGCCTGATGAACTAGGCCATGCAGGGCCAATGCAATGTCTGCCATGCCTGTGGTGCTGTCATGTGTCCCTGCCTGTATGGCACTGCGGATCTCGGACAACTTCCCCTCTAGCCAGTTGTGGTGAACCTCCATGCTGTTCCGCAAGCTGGCTAGTTCCCCTGTCAGCTCGGCCTGCTTCACTATGACAATCTCGCAGTGCTCTCCCAGATATTGTGGTGTACTGCTGTCCCGTGGCTGTGTCCTTCTACCCTCACCAGGTTGGTCCTCTAGGTCGTCTACTGGTGGGGGCTGTACTGGTCTGCGTTGTGCTCATGGAGGCTTGGTGTGCACACCACATCCCTGGCACCATGAATCACTCGTTCCCTGGCCGCCATGGAGTCCAGTGTGCTTCTGTCCCCTGTTCTCCCTTGTGTGGGCACCTGTGTGTTCTCACGCTCCTCTCCGGCCTCCTCCACCCCACTTGGCACATCATCATCCTGTTCTGCCACACCACCCACACTGGCATCTGTGGCTGTGGCTGCTTCTTCCTCAGTGGCATTGGAGTCCTGCTGGCCAGTGGGTGATGTGGTGCTGCTGGTGTCACTGCCTCTGTCCTCCAGGTCTGTGTCCTCCGCCTGGGGTCCCTGTTATGCAGCTGTCACTGCCTGGCCTGTGGTACCTGTGGGGAGAGTGCAGGATGGTCATTTGCTGTGTTGTGCGTGGTCCCTGTGTTGGTCCCACATGTACACACACGCTTGTTCAAGCACACGGCTGTGTATTGGTGCCCCTCCTCCACTTACCTCTGGCTTGATACATCCTGTAGGTGTCCAGGCTGGTGTCCCCACTGATGCTGTGGTCATTCAGGAGTGTGGCCACCAGCTGCTTTGTGGCTGTCAGTGTCTGTATCTGTGTTGGTCCACCTCCAGTGCCCTGGTCACTGTTCCGATTGTAGGCAGGCTTCTGCTTCACCAGCCACTTCACATAACTATACTTCTTCTAGAGGTTGTGGATTGTGCACCTCTGTGGGGCCATGGCGTTAATCTTTCTGGCCAACTTCTCCCAGGCACGCTTTCTCTTGTCCCTTGATGCCTTTTCTCCTTCCCTGCTGAGCAGTAGGGATGCCTTGACATGAATACCTTCAATGAGGATATTTGCTTCCTCATGGGAGAAGTTCTTCTTTCATTTTTGTGTCCTTGCAGCTGTTTGTGCCATTTCCTGACCCCTCTCCGTAGTGCTTGTAACACCATGGCGTTCGCTCTGCTCCGGTTGCTGTTCCTGTGGCATGTGTGTCTTTTTATGATGCGTGTCATAGGTGCGACTTTGCATTCTGCACTATGACGCACCTGCTGTGTTTACTAGAATGCAGCATATCCACTTTGTTGCAGCTGCATTGGCGTATGTTGCGCATTTGTGTACTTTAAGCATGATGCAACTCTGCTTTCTAGAATTGGGTCCAGTGTTTTTACTTTTCTCTATAAACTTATTTTCCACGGCTATATATCATTCACTGCTATCAAGGTTAACAACAGTGTGATTGGAAGTTACACAAAGTGACTCCTTCCTCTCAGATTCCAGACTACTGCACTCAGACTCTATATTAGAAGAATCTAACCCTGAACTCTCCAAAACTATGCTGCTGCTTATTCTGAAGCTTTTCTGGGTCCTACCTCTGATATGCTTTCTTTTGAGATTAAATGATTCCTGACAGTCATTTCCTATTTCAAAAATATTTCAACAGTTTTAATATACTGAGCTATTCTTTATTTTTTAGTGTTGATATTCTTTTCACCTTGAACTCGTGCTTTACTCCCTATATTACTCTTGAGAGAGAGATGATTGTAAACCAGTTTGCTTGTTTTTTTGTTCTCTGTGTCATACATATCATCAAACTAGTGACCAGTTTAACTTTTACCTGTTTGAATTCTAATTTATTTCCAAAAGTGCATAACCATGAGACATTTAACTTAACAGTGATGCAAACCCACCTTTTGAAATATCCACAGTGATATCTGTAGACTTGACTAGATATCATTCTATTTTATTTTATTTGCCAATATACCTCTCAACACAATACATACTGACACCTTCAGTGATAATTTAGCTTTGTTTTTAGGGCTGTGGGTGGAGCCAACAGCCCTATTGGGATCAGATCGTAGCTCTAAAACTGGCTGATCATGGAACCTTCCATTGGACATTTGAACGTATCCTTCCAAATGCCCAATGGAGCTTGAAACCCACCACCATGATCAGCTATTATGGAATAACAGCCGCACTATTTCGGCTGTTATATCTGCATTCCGGTGCATGAACTGTACATGTGCAGTTCTGCTGGTGCCGTCATGTTGTTAATGGCAAACTGCCATTCACCTCAATTGTGCATGCTCAGCTGCATCACCGCCGCCAGATCTGTGGCATTCTGTGACCCTCACCCAACTCATTTGGCACACTGGAAGCCCACCCCAGTGAGCCCAAAGATTTTTCATTTTACCCGCTGACATTGGGGTGCCCAATCTCCATGTCGGCATTATGTACATCCCCCCACTCATGTGGCACACTGGGATCCCACCCCAAATTTTCAACATGTGGTACTTGGGACCACACCTTGTGAAAACTGTCGCTGCCATTTTGTTACTCAGTCCCGGAAGGTGATTTCATGGTCGCTGCATGGAATCACTTTTCAGGACCGATTCATGAATTGACAGTGCCATGTTTCATGAGGTGGGGTCCCAAAAAGCCCATGTTGCAAATTTGGTAAAAAAGTTCCAAAAAATTATTGCATTACAAGTGTGCGTTGCACAGCTTTTACGCACGCCCCTAACTTCACTAATTTCTAATATTTTCACTCCACATTTTCAACATTCCCATTTTTGCGCACCTCCTTCAAAACAGTACAGCTGTCATTTTCCACAACCTGCCCAAAACATGTTTTCACAGTTGTGTCACAAAATAGTGCATTTGCTCTATGAAATCACCTTTCGACACAAGTGAACAAAATGACACTGGCACTCTTCATGAGAAGCGGGCCCAAAAAGGCCATGTTGAAAATTTGGTGCAACACCTCCAAAAAATAGCCAAGTTACACCCGGACATTGCATAATCTCTACACACATGTGTAACTTTGGTCATTTGGTAGCCCTTCACTGCCCTATTGGCTCTGGATAGAACTTGTTAGATCTGGGAAGAGCTCTTAAAGAACTGGAAGTACTTCATACACCCATTTTTGACTAGTGGTTCCTTGATTTCCCTATTTTAACAGTGTTATTCTGTAGCGTTTGGGTGACTATGTCATTCTGAATCAGAGTCATTTAATTCTACTGATATTCTTCTGTTTCTGTTGTTTTGTTGTTTACTCTTATTTTGTGTCCCGTCTCACCTAGCTGGTTATATGTTTCTGACAAGGAAATCTTTTTAAGCCCTTTTTCTCTATCTTCTCCTATGCCAGAAGGTTGTTTGTTAGGTTTTTGTTGTTTTCCCTTTTTATTTACATGTTTTCCATGGTTAGCATTTCGAGACAGCCTCTCTACATTTCGTATTACTAAGGTTTTTCTTCTAGATGTTGTTTTCCTTTTTATGTTGCTTTTTCTTCTCCACATGTTGTCTTACAGCATTATATATGTCAAGTGCCTCCTTTTCTGCTATCTTTTCTGTTGTCTCTTTAATTACTGTATGCTCATATTACTTGTAGCCTTATTTTGTTTAGGCATTGAATCTATTTTCTGTATACTATTAAATGTGGAAAAACTAGAGACTAGCTTTTACAGTAAGTCATTGCTCTTTTGTCTCTTTTTATTTCAGCTAGTGCTGCCAGTAACACATTCTGGGATAGAAATGTTTCAACAGCATGGGGAAACTCAAGGTCTATACCATGTTGAATTTTACTCTGTGTATATGACTGATTCACCTGTTAAGTTTTGAATTCTAGATGCAGTGATTGCTATAGTTGTGTCAGATGAGGTATATCAAAACCACAATTAGGCTGAGTAGGTTCTAGGGACATTTTGTTAAAATATTAGTAATGAAAGATTTTGGTAGTTGTCTTCTTTCAGGGGAAACTGCATAAGGATACAGATCAATTTGATTTTCCAGAATGTTATTCTTCTGTTGCTCTTCAGCCCTTGGCTTTTATCTATCCTGCTTCTCAGCTTCTACTTCCTTCTCTCTCTCTTGCTGCCTCAGTTATATTGTTTGCTATTTTCCCTATATCTATTTACTATTGCAGATTACTTGGGGTAACCTGGGTATCACATGAGGCCGCCAAGCACCTAATCTGTTTTAATAGCAGGTTTTCAGTGCTGTATCTACTCTAATAGGGTAGGATGACTATTGAAGGAACACAGGCCCCTGAATTCTCATTTTTTGTACTGCTCCACATTGCCAATGGGTATTTAATACACATGGGTAATGTGCACCCCATTGGGGTTAGTGGTGCAGCCCAAAGCTGTGAACAGCATAGAACCCTGGGCACATGAACATTCTGAATAGCAATGACTCTCCAGTCTTTGCTGTACCACTGAGGGGTAAAGAGCACAGAAGATTCTCTCTGAAGAAGACATTATTATTATTATTAATATTATTGGATTTTGTTTAGCAGGTAGGCTCACTGAGACAATATCCCTTTTTCAGAGGTGACTCTGCGTTAATTTACACTGGAGTCAATATTAACATACAATATATACAGATACAGAAAGATACAATACTTTACAAAATACAGTATGGTGTGGAACATAGACACAATGCAAGTTACATGCAGATGTGTTAATTGCAAAGAGTTTTACATGACAATACATTGAGTACACATGGCTAGAGCATGAGATTGCACAGAGTAAGGTACAGAGAGTTTGATAGTTATGAAAGGCAGGTGTGGAGCATTAATAATACGTACAATGTGTTACAGAGGTGAAGCTGGTTCTAAGGAGATTCTTAAATGATCCTGCAGAGGTGCACTGTTGCACAGAGGCTGGAAGACCATTTCACAGCTGTGAAAACCTATTTGGGAAGGACTGCTGCAAGACAGGGATCTATTTTTGGAGTCATCCAGAAGGTGCTGCTGGAAAGAGCAAAGAGTTCTGGCAGGGGTTTTGAGCTTCACTAGTCCAGACAGGTGAGTTAGAAAACCCATAAGGATTTTGAAAGTAAGGCTTAGGATGGAGTAGTTTAGCCTATTATCCAGTGAAGACCACTGCAGGGATAGGAGCACCACACAATGATGCTCCCTACTGTCAGCTCCAGCTGCGAATCTGCCTATCTTATAATACATGTGTCTGACCTTGCTTAGCTCAGATTCCTTTAAGGAGACCAGGACAGGTGCTCCATATAACAGTGATGGGAGGAGAAGGGTATGGGCTATGGAGAGACATGCCCCATTAGTGAGGCAAGATCTAAGCTGATAAAGTAGGTCAAGTTTTACAGATAGAAGTTGGGTTGTGTGTTCCATGTGAGGTCTCAAAGACAGTTCCTAGTAGATTTGGATACCAAGATATTTAAAGTTATTCACTACCTCGAGTTGAGTTCCCCTGAGGTGGCAAAATGAAGTAGACTGGATTTCCCAACACCAAGACTCGAAGACCCAAGGATCACTACTTTCATTTTGCTAGTGTTTAGGACTAATAGATTGTCCACAAGCCATTTTCCAGGATGCCAAAGTCTAGTTTCAGGCTGTTCTCAATTGATTTTGCATAATTAAGCAACCTGTTAAGGTCAACATTGTTTGCATGTAACAGGTATGTGGTCTGGCAGCAGTTAAGTGGCAAATAATTTATAAAGAGGGAGAAAGGGAGAGGACCCAATATAGATCCTTAGGGGACTCCATCATGTATTGATCTTAGAGATGATAGAGTATCTTCCCACCTCACAACCTGGGAGCGATCCGTAAGGTAACTTTCCATCAAGGTAGCAGACAGTGAATCAAGTCCTATTGTAGGTTCTTTAGTTTTATGATAAGAAGTCCATGATCGACTAGGTCTTAAGCTTTCATCAAATCTTTGAAGATTGCTCCAGTGGCTTTCAGTGACTCAATGGCCCTGAGAATGTTGAAGATGAAACGGGCAAGGGCAGTATCTGTGCCATGATTTTTAAGAATCTATGCTGGGCAGAAATTAGTAATACATGAAGTTTGATGTAGGACACCAGGTGGTTGTGGATAAGTCTTTCTTGGATTTTTGATAATTCACTAAGGATTAAGATTGGGCAATAGTTCTCTATGTGTTCCTTACTGCCTCCTTTATGTATTGGGGCTACATTAATCACTTTCCACTTTTTGGGGGACCACTCCTTGGAGAAATAGAGGTAATGGTTTTGGTCAGTGGGCAGGCAATTACAGGTGTAGGAAGTTTGAGTAGCCTGGGTTCCAGGCTGTCAAATTCTGCAGTCTGGTCTGCTTTTAATTTAAGCAGCTGATGCAGCACTTCTTTACTCAGCAAAAGTTTGAAACGAAAGTCTGAGCAGTTGGATTGTGTAGTAGATGTGGGAGGAGGGGGCCTTGTGAGGTTGATTTTATAGTCAGTCAAGTTTGTGAAATGTTTGTTAAACTCCTCAGCTAGTGTTAGAGGGTCCTTTATACTCTTATTATTAATTAGGAACTCATCTGGCAGGGAGGATGGATGTCTATAAAGCAAGTGGTTGATCAGGCATCCAGAAGCTCTTGGTTTTGTGTGGATTGTTTGACTGTAGAGATCTCATGTATGCCTGTTTGGCCTATTTTAGTGATGACTTACAGTTACTGCATTCCTCAGCCTTTGATAAGTGTGCAAATCATGCAGATGTCTGGTTGCTTTGTAGGCCTCCATGCCCTTTCCCTCTCCTTCATAAGCTTATGAAGTGCAGGAGTGATCCATTTTGAGCAGAGTCCCTTGAACCTTCTTTGTACTAGTGGAACATGTTTGTTTGCTATTACTAGGAAATGGTTGATGAAGTAATCCAGTGCTTGGTTAATATCTTGAAGTGTAATAATGTTTTTCCAGTTTATAATAATAATAATTTTTATTTATAAGGTGCCTTTCAAATGTCAAGGCACCGTACATAATAACAATTAAAACAGGCATAATAAAAAATACAGGCAAACCAATTAAAACGTTCAGTATTCAGGGAATGCTATTTCACATAAAAAGGTCTTTGGACCCCTCTTAAAACCCTCCACAGATGTGCACTCACGTAACTGATGGGGTAGAGAGTTCCAAAGGGTGGGGGCAACATACAAGAATACCTGAGCACCAGAAGATTTCAAATTCACCCTTGGAACCTCTAGCAACCCCTCGTCAGCCGAGCAGAAAGATCGATCAGGGTGATAGGGAACCAGAAGTTCTTTCAGATAGGCTGAGCCCAGATCATGTAGGGCTTTGAAAGTCAGCAAGCCAACTTTAAAGGTGATCTGCCACCGGATTGGCAGCCAGTGCAGTTCGTGCAGCACCAGAGTAATATGACAGGATCTTCTAGAGCCCGTCAAAAGCCGGGCTGCAGCGTTCTGCGCTAGCTGCAGGTGACAGATTTCAACCCCAGAAAGCCCTAGATAAAGGGAGTTACAATAATCCAGGCACGAGAACACGAAGGCATGGACTAAAGTAAGCAGGTCAGCAGATGGAACAAGATGCCGAATCCTGGTGATATTCCTCAGATGATAAAAGGAAGTCTTGATGACTGCCGACACCTGTGAATGTAGTGCCAACCTATCATCAAAAACTACCCCCAGGTTCCGCACCCATTCAGAGGTCAGGAGAGAAATGCCACCCAGAAAAATTCCGGATGGCGCAACACTACCCAATCCCCCCATCTGTTGGCCCGGGTCCACAACCAGTACCTCAGTCTTATCCGAGTTCAACCTCAGCCAGCTGGAAGTCATCCACTCCTGGATTTCCTTTAGACAGCTGTTAAAGACTGAGACAGCTCCCTTCTGGTCAGGAGCAAAAGAAGGATAAAGCTGGGTATCATCTGTGTGACAGTGAAACCTCAGCCCATACTTCCTTACAATGTCTCCGATGGGTAGCAGGTACACCGCAAATAACATCGGTGACAATACTGAACCCTGAGGCACCCCACACAACAAAGCAGTTGAATCCAAGGAGAAAACCCCGGATACAACCCTTTGTGATCTCCCAGTGAGGAATGAAGTGAACCATCTTAAGACAGTTCCAGATATTCTGCAAAGCAGCCTCAGGCATTCTATCAACGCCATGTGATCTATGGTGTCAAACGCTGAAGAAAGGTCGAGGAGAACCAAGATGGAGCAGCTCTACTGATCTCTAGCCATCAAGAGATCATTGAGCACCTGAACCAGCGCTGTCTCAGTGCTATGTCTTTTACAAAATCTGGACTGAAGGGGTTCATAGATGTCATGGATGGTCAAATGGTTTTCCATTTGTGCAGTCACTACTTTCTCAATCACCTTCCCAATAAAGGGAAGGTTAGAGATAGATCTGTAGTTTTCCAGACAGTCAGGGTCCAAGGTAGCTTTCTTCAAAAGGAGTGTCACCACCATCTCTTTCAGGGAGCTAGGAAACTCACCAGATTCCAGGGAGCACCTGACTATCTGTACGAGGACAGGACTGATGATATCAATACAACCCAAAATTAGGGAGGTCGGTCCAGGATTCAAACTACAGCAGGTAATGTGCACAGATTGGATAATCCTCATGACATCCATGAACTCCAGCTGGCCGAAGGAACTCCTGGAAAACTGAGGCACCGTGATCTCACACCGGTCCACAGCCACTCTATTAGAGTGTGATTGCAACAGTTATGCCCTAATGTCAGCCACCTTATTTGCAAGAACTGAGCAAGCTCATTGCACTCCAATTGTGAAAAAGCTTTCCAAACTTGCAGACAGGCTGGGTTGCACAGTCTGTCCACAGTTCGGAACAGCTGAGCTGGTCGATTCTGTGCAGCCACGATCTCCCTGGACAGGAATTCTGCCTTCTTATGGGTGATAGTGGATTGATAGACAGAATAGTGATCAATCAACCTAAGGTGGTCGCATCAACAGCGGACCTTCACCAGCAATGTTCTAACCTTTGCCCCTGTCTCCGCATCTCCCTCAACATCCCATCGAACCAAGGAGACTTGGGGAAAAGGGAGAGGGGGCGAACACGAACTGGAGCAATAGAATCCAGGGCTCCCGTCGTGGCGATATTATAAGCTGACACAAGGGTCTCTGGATCACTGCTTGCCAACATGGAAGATGAGAGGTCAAGCACTGCCGTAGGGTCTTGGGAATCCATATCCCACAAAGGGCAGTACCTAACCAAATCCACAGGGGCAGGCCTTCTAGAGGGGGTGCAAAAACTAAACCCCATGGTGTGATGGTCTGACCACCAGATGGGTTCCACCCCCACATCTCATGCCTCGACCCCCAGGAAGAAGATCAGGTCTAGAGAGTGTCCAAATTTATGTGTAGCAGAGGAAACCACCTGTATAAGGCCAGTGTTGTCACCAGCTGGAGGAGGTGTTGAACAAATTGCAAGAGTTCGTCATCTACCCAGGCGATAAAGTCACCCAGAACCATCAATCTGGATGACTCAAATGCCATATTGATGACAAAGTCCACCACTTCCTGAAGGAATAGCTTCTCATCACTGGCTGGATGGTAAATGAGAGCAATTCAAAAGCCTACACCTGCTACTACTATACACTCAAAGGACTCAACCCCCCCCCCACTGGGACCTCCGTGAGGCTGAGTTCGGGCTTGAAACAGACCGCAACCCCCCCACTGTGATCCAATCTTGGACGGTGTAACACCGAGTACCCGGCTGGAGTCATAGCCTCCAAAATGGGGCCAGAATTTTCATCCAGCCAGGTCTAGGTAATGCAAGCCATACCAACAAGATCAGCAATAATTGCGGTCTTGTTTTTAATGGACCTGGCATTGGACAACACCGCCCGAGTTGGACGAACCTCACGGGCCTCCCAGACCATCTGCGCACGATAATCACTGGTGCCCTTGGGTATGGGCATCAGACATGGAAGACCACAGTCTGGATTCCATTTCGCCCCAGGGCACCTTCTGGACCTAACCACCCCAATACGATGTCCCCCCTCTATCATCCTCCCCTGTTCGTAACCTCACGCCCTTCTCCCTCTCTTACGTGCAATACCCAGCGACCTACATCGCTGGTAGATCTCAAGCTGGAGGGGAGAAGAATAAAAACGGAGAAGGGCATGAAGAGAGGAGGATGAGTAGCGAACAACTGTGGGGGATGAAGGCCAACACATGCAGACAACAACCTCCAGAAAGGCATTTCTATCAAGTCTGGAATAGTCCCTGGGCAGTGTGTGTCTAGTGGGAATCTTAAGGAAACATTAATCCAAATGCAAAATATTGGGAAATGATCATTAAGGGAGTCAGAAAAAATTCCTGTTGCAAGTACTCTGTCTGGTCTGCAAGCCAGAATCCAGTCAATTAGAGTATGGTTTCCTGATTTGTTATTCTGTCTTGTGGGTTCTTCAATAAGCTGGTAAAGTTGCACATCCTGGACTATGTTTTTAAAGCCTCTGGGGCTTTTTTTCCAGCCAATTAAGATTGAAGTTCCCAAGTAATAGGAAATCAGATAAAGCCAGGTCCTTGAGACATCCTAGGAGAGTGGGGAGTACTGATTTAACTTCCACAGGAGAGCTATAGTTACATCCTATATAGAGTGACTTAGTGTTACCTAGAAGCACTCTGACAAGCAATACCTCACAAGGGGAGTAGTCTAGAGAGGATATGGGGACATCATTTACAATAAGGGAGATACGGGTGTATATAAGCCATTCTTCTTCTTTCTTACTTCCCTTTTGGTCCTTTCTGAAACAATTATAATTAGGCAGATCAATTTCAGCTGTAAGTACATGGAGTCTGGGCAAGGTTTCAATAATGGCCATTATATCAGGTCAGTAAAGATTCACCCAGGCTTCCAGCTCAGGAAACTTGGTCTGCAGGCTCTTTATATTCATATGAGCAACTTTTAGGATTTTTAGATTGCTCCAGTGAGGGTTCAAGGGGGAGTAGATTCTAACCCCACTGAGAGTAGGGCCTGGGTTGGGTTCTACATCCCCTGCTAGTAATAATAGCAGGAGTACAATTGAATGAAGGAGGGGCCATTTTAGGGATCCATGTTTTTTTCTTTGTGCCAACCTGATCTCGCAGGCCAGGTTGTAGATTATTCCATTCCTATTGCTGTTGTGACTAGTTATGATACTGGCTTCACATAAGGCTGCACCAAACTCCTCATAGGCTCTAGGTGGCAAGCACTCGGAGTAGTGACCCCTAGGTGGTGGGGCAGCGTGAGCTATTATGGATTCAAAGATGAGCAGGAGTGACAGTCCAAATAAGGGAAGTACTATACTTGCAGTTGCAATTATATGGCTGGATTTTGCCCTACGTTTGCCGGCAGTATGGGAGGTAGGATGCTTAGATATACCCTCAATTAGGGTACAGTTCACCCCATGGGGGCATAAGGTAGGGTAGGGAACTCCTAGATCAGAATGAAGTACTACTGTAGAGGACTGTCATAAGAAAATAGAGGACACTTTATAAGAAACCTCTGTGGAAACTTTCATTTTCATTTTTTTCGTTTTTATTTTTTATACTTGTTAGCAAGATGAGCAATACTGCCCGTTTTCACAAGTGACAAGTAAAAACTTACTGGTAACTTGTTGGAATAAATAAGAAAATCATAGAAACATAGAAATTGTTGGCAGATAAGGACCGCTAGGCCCATCCAGTCTACACAAAAGCCCCGTACTCGATCACAGCTTCTGACCCTCCCTCTGCTTGGCCTGGGGTCATAATGTTGTGGTCAAAACCGTGCATCACAAAAATGCTGCACAGAAAACAGCATTCAGCAAAATTAGGTATGGTAAATATGGTGATCTTACTATGAACATGCACACTGTTAAAAACAATAGGGAACATTTGTGTACAGTATGTGGGGGGCTTCACCCCCCCCAACCCCCAACTAATATAACTAACTCTCAGGGGGGTGTGGACCAAAGGGAAAATGGAATATTTGGAGTGGGGTTGTTTAGTTTTTTGCTGTAATGCATTTCGCACTATAGACCGTGTGGTTTTTCATGCGATGTTTCTACAGTGCTATATTGACCTGGTATCCCTCTGCTTTACCTCTATGGCTCCCTTATGCCTGTCCCATGCAAGTTTAAATCCAATCAGAGTGCTTACTCTCACCACCTCTTGTGGCAGCCCATTTCATGCATCCACCACCCTCTCTGTAAAGAAAAAATTCCTCACATTGCCTCTTAAACTGTCACCTTCCAATTTCATGTTATGCCCCTTCATTCTTATGCTCCTCCTGTATTGGAAGATGTCTCCCTCCTGAACCTCATTTACACCTTTGAGGTACTTGAATATCTCTATCATGTCCCCTCTCTCCCTCATCTCCTCCAGCGAGTACATGTTGAGGTCCCTTAATCTCTTCTCATAAGTTTTGGGATGCAAGCCATGTACCATTCTAGTCACCCTTCTCTGGACCACCTCCAACCTGTTAATGTCCTTTTGAAAGTGAGGCTTCCAGAACTGCACACAGTACTCCATGTGAGGCTTGACCAGGATTTTATATAACGGCATCACTACCTCCTGTCTTCCACTGGTGATACCCCTGGCTATGGAACCCAGCATGCCACTGGCCTTCCCTGCTGCCCTTGCACTCTGATTTGACATTTTCATGTCATCTGAAACAATAACCCCAAGCACAAATATATGCAGGGTGTAAGAGAGATACTGGAAAACTCTAGTGCAGTTTAGGTCAGGGTATGTGCAGAGCTAGAAATCAGAGTAGGAGAACTAGAAACAGGTGCTAACACTTAGGTAGAACAGGAAACAGAAAGTGAGTAAAGTATAAAGGTAGGGGTTTGCCAAAAGTGGGAGGGTGAGGGATTTGTTATTTTATTATCAGGATTGCACAACTATTGAGTAGATTGGAGCTACCAAGTGACAGTGAGCACCCTCAGATTTAGAAATCATGCTTGTTAAGCTGCAGCTTTCAAACTGATTAATCTGCACAATTTTTCTCCATTTCCACTGTCTTGTGCATGGATTGGGGCCCACTGACCACTATCCAAACTGGGTGTTGTATGAGTCTCCATTTTCACTACTGGTGCTTCAGGTAAGCAAATTTAAAAATGTCCCTTTTGGGAGGGACTTAGTCTGGAGAAGTTTCCCTTTTTCTAACTCTTTTATGCTTCCTCATATAGCACTATTTGTATGATGGAGCCTTCCTTTTTCCCTCCCTTATCTGCAGAATTTAGAAGTATAGCCTAAGTCTACAGTGGAATACTCATGGACCCAGATATTCAAACTGCATCAGGCTGTGGCGCAAGCTTGGGCGCAGCTCAACTCGGCTGCGCTGGGGTATGGACTAAGCGATATTCAAAGGAGCTATGCCATGGCTCAGCAGCTTTGAATATCGCACCCTGGCCACCCCCAGTGTGCATGGAGTAGTGGCACTGCACCAGCGCAAGTGGCCAGAGTGGAGCATGGCGATGTGCTAGAGCAAGTTCCATTGCACCATGAACAGCACTCGCGATATTCAAAAGTTGACATGCAAATGGGGCCATAATTTATGCAAGGTGCACATGGGGTATTTGCATGTCGTGTAGCCCCATTTACTGGCATCAGGTCGTAATCCCCGATGACTTGCACCTGGCGCCCTGCCAGGCAGCAGCCGCCGGGGACCGACGCGCCCTGCAGCCCGATTGCAGTCATCTGTAAAAATAAAAAACCCCTTCCAATATCCCTGGTGGTCCAGTGGACCGCTTTCTGCCTGATTGTGGGCATCTGTGTAATAATAGAAAAGCGTCCTATATCCCTAGTGGTCCAGTGGACCGCTATGTGCCTGATCGCGGGCATCTGTCCAAATATAGAAAAATCCTGTCCTATATCCATGGTTGTCCAGAGGACTGCTATGTGCCTAATCATAGGCATTTGTAAAGAAAACAAAGGTCCAATATCCTGGTGGTCAGTACCCCCTCCCCACCCTACCATTGAGCCTCCAGCTCTCGGTCATGCCGGCGGCAGGACTTCGCACCTGCCTGCTCGCGCCTCGCCGCCCGCCAACTGACACTTCAGTAGAGCTGCATGCTCATTCGCTCACAGCATGAGCCAATGGGCGTAGCCCTAATCATACATACATTCCAGATATGTGAATGATTCATTCACATATCTGAATGTCAGTATCGTAGGGCTGTATGTCTCATTGCTCACGATGTGAACCTCAATGGGCGTGCAGCCCTACCGAGGTGTCAGTTGGCTGGGCAGCAGGGCGCAGGCAGGTGGTGTGCCACTACCGCTGACCGGGGAGCGGGCGGTGGGGCTCAGTGGGCGGTGGAGGGGGTACCTAGACCACCAGGATATTGACCTTTGTTTTCTTTACAAATGCCTGCATCTGGCACATACGGTCCACTGGACCACTCAGGATATAGGAACTTCTCTCTTCTTTATACACATATGCCCGCGATCGGGCAGCTAGCGGTCCACTGGACCACCAGGGATATAGGAACTTCTCTCTTCTTTATGCACATATGCCCGTGATTGGGCAGCTAGTGGTCCACTGGACCACCAGGGATATAGGAACTTCTCTCTTCTTTATACACATATGCCCATGATCGGGCATGGGGGGGTTCCGCCAGTGCGGCGAGAACTTGGAGGCCACCCACAGGTGGCAGCTGCCATGTTGCACCCTGCAATGTGGCAGCTCACCTGTGGTGCTACTCAGTTGTTCCTTTTTGGCTTAACTTTTGTGCTGGCGCGGGTAGGGTTGCGCATGCATGGCTCTGCATCCAGGCTGAATATCAGGCTGTGCAGGTTATGCATGGGCACTTCCTACCTGTGCCTGCATACATACTGATGCGCTCCGGCACATTGGGTTTGTGCCATGCACTTTTCCCTTTTGAATATTGCGCCGGGGCCCATCAGTGGGTTGCGCATGGTGCAACACTGTTGCGCCATGCGCAACCCTTTTGAATATCTGGGCCTCTGTGTATATGTCCTGCGGCTTGTGTTTTAAATCTGGGCTGCCTGGATTGATGGTGTTATTCTGAGTAATTTTTTCCAGGATCAGGAGCTTTTTTTTATTATCTCTGTCTATCTGGTCAGCTTCCAACCATCTTTTTAGCACTGTAAAGTATTTCATTTTTAAGTGCGCCTCAGGCCATGTTACTAGGCTTTGTTCAGCCATGCGAGGAGTTGGCCTTTGCTGGCAGTTAGCCAACAGGGACTCATGCATACTACAAATGACAGGTTCTGTCCTGCAACCTCATACTACTCAGTTTCGTGCCCCTGACTCTAGGCATGCTCCCGACTTGGCCACATCACATGCTCCAGTGTGACGTCACCCAATTCATGAGTGCCACTTCACATGTTTCACTAAGCTTTCTCTGTTTTCTGTGCAGTTCCATTGGACAGCGTTTTCATTTTGCATAAACTGAGCCTTTTTCTGTATATGGAGCTTTTGTAAATGTTTTTGGGCCATACTTCCTGCAGGAAGTACTCCCTCCTAGGCAGCAGCCAATAACTCATACAGTTTTTTTTTATCTATTGTTAGTTTTCAAACGGCGGACTAAGGAGAGTCAGAATAGTAACCCCTCACGATTCTTATTTCAGTATTATATTGGTGGAATTTTACATTTATTTCTGTGCTTCTGCTTTAAGCCAGTGGCACCATGTCTTATCAAAGACTTGTGGTATTTAAACAATATAAGACCTTCCAGAGGGTGATGAGACCCTTTGCTTTAGGCTTTCATTGCCCGAACTGAGTAACACAATCTAATATGTCTACTTCGGTTCCCCTACTTGAACCCACAAGCTGGGTGGTGCATCTGGCATACTCCCTGACAGTGGTAAAGCTGAGCTGTGCATATCCTTTCTATTGTTCTTAAATGTGCTCCTGAGTCCTGATGTGCCACAGGGCATCCCCACCAACACACCCAAACCCAAGGCTGGCCCCTCAGGTTGGGGAGGGGGTCTGTACAGACATATCCAGGTGTACCACAGCAGGACAAGACTGCTCACTCAGATCTGCAGCCAGCTCCCAACTTTGACTGTAGAGAGTCAAGATGATGATACAAGAGCCATGAGGAAAATCTTGACCCAAATGTGCTTTTTGATGAGAAGGAGGACCCTTCTGAAGAGGAGGAGGAATGTGAGTGGATGGAGCCTAAGACAAAGTTTCCGATCCCTCCCCTGTCAGATGCAAAATCTCTGTCCTACCTCATAAAGGAGGCTTGTAGGACATTCCAAGAAATGGGAAACTCCTCCCCTGCAGATAAGGCTGTACATAATTCTGTTCAGCCCACAATACTGATTGAAGGATCTCTGTCCTTAATAAATATGCACAATAAACGAGTGGATGCCACATGCAGAAGAACTTTTGCTTCAAATGGAGTAAATCTTCACATCGCCTATGCATCTTTCATTATCTCCATAGCCTGAACTCATGGATTACAGCCCTGAGTATTTTTTTTCCTCTGGACTCTGAAGGGTGAACATTTTATAGCTGGTATTCTTGGCTTCCACTTTTCTAGGGGATACCATAATAAACAATTTATGAATGTCAGCTTGTTCCACATATCACATTGTGTTAGCCATGCAGGGTATATGGTTCAGACATTGGGTTGCGGACCAGGCATCAAAGGCCATACTGTTTAACTTGTCCTTTGAAGGGGAACTTTTATTTAGTTCTGGCTCAGATACCATCTTAAAAGATATCGAAGAGAAACTGGGAAATCTCCTTGTTGCAAAGCAGCAACAGAAAGCCAGCTTGACATGAAATAGTGGAGGTGGTGGATGTGAGAGGCAGTCTTGAAGTGGTTTTCATATCTTTTGGAATTTTGGAAGCCAGGGGGACAAGTGAGCTTATTCTGAACAGTAGCAGAGGATTCTGTAACTGCTGATGTAATGGAGGTGCAGAACGAAGAGTAGGTAACTCACAATGAAATTATGCAGACCTATCCTTGCCCACCCCCCTTCCCTTGGTGGAGGACTGCAGAACTTTTATACAAGATAGGCCCAAATGACATCAGATGCATGGGTACTAGAGATTCTGGCACTAGGTTACACAATAGACTTTGCAATACTACCAACAAAGGAGTGTTTCCTGCAATCTTCCATGCCAAAAGAACCAGCGAAGAGGCAAGTGATGTCTCAAACCTTGTATCACCTCAGACAAATTGAAGCAGTTGTTCCAGTGCCCCCAAATGTGGAAGGTTGGGGATTCTATTTAATTTACTTTCTGTTTCCCAAGAAGTCAGGGACAAGTTCTGGATCTGAAGCACCTAAACAAGTTTGTCCACCACATGGCCTTCAAGTTGGAGTCCCTGCAGTCAATCATAAGGGATGTCAAGCCAGGGAATTATCCAGCATCCATAAACCTGAGGGATGCATATCTCCACATCCCCTTTCACCAGTCTCAGCAGAGGTTTCTCAGGTTCACAATTCAGGGGCAGTACGTCCTATAAAAGGCACTCCCTTTTGGGCTAGCTACAGCACCCAGGGTGTTCTCAATGGTCCCCGTAGTACCTGTGGCACAACTGAGGCAGAAGGGACATCACTTATATCCCCACTTGACTGACTTACTCATCCAAGTGTCATCTGCCCAGATGCCAAGAAAATCAATATCCAGGACCCTGGTCATACTGGAGAAACACAGTTGGGTGGTCAGTTGGGAGAAGAGCACCCTCAACCCATCACAGAGCTTTAAACACTTTGGTGCAGTATTCAGGATGGACATAGGGGAAGTTTTCCTCTCTTTAGCCAGGAAGGGAATCCTGAGACATGAGGTTTAGTGGTTGAGAAGCCAGGCATCAGCTTTTGCTCACAGGCTACTGTGGGTTTTGGGACTGATGATTGCAGTGATACAGCTAGTATCATGGGCCTGATTGCACATGTGGTCTCATCAGAATGGGGTTCTAGCAGCCTGGAACCTGACCTTGGACGACTACCAAGCCCTGATCCCACTTATTCAGTCACTTTGGCAATCACTGAGTTGATAGGAAAGTGCCAAGAACCTAAGCAAGGGGATTAGAAGTCCCACTTGAGTTGAGTCTGATGACCAATGCCAGCCTGTCAGACCATGGCTCTCTCCTGGACCAACTTCTGGTCCAGGGTACATGGATTATGCAGAAGCAACAGCTACAGATAAATGTACTGGAGATGAGGGTAATACGGCTTGCTCTTTTTCACTTTCACAATCCAGTTCAGTCAAAAGCTGTAAAAGTAAGGTTGGAAAACACTACCACAGTGGCATACATAAACTGTGAAGGAGGCACAAGAAAGAAGGAGATGCTAGCAGAAGCCAGCAAAGTGCTACTGTGGGTAGAGGAGAAGCTATCTCTCTCGGCAGTTCATCTGGCAGGAGAATTGAACATCCAGGCTTAATGACTTAATTGAGAGACTGTTAATCCAGGGGACTGGAAATTGAATCTGGAAGTGTTTGATCCTCTTTGCAGAAGGTTTGGTCAGTCTCTGATTGACCTATTTGCCTCAAGTCAAAATGGTCATGTACCGAGGTTTCTCAGCTGGTACCAATGCCCACAGGCATCTGTTTCAGATGTGGGATTTCTTCAGACCACATTTGTTTCCTCCTCTGCTGCTACTCCACAAGGTCATTCTCAAAATAAGGCACTCAAAAGGCAATTAATTTTACTGATAGCACTAGAGTGGCCAAAACGACCATGGTTTTCAGACCTAGTGACTCTCTCCAACACATGCCATTCTGACTTCTCTCCCAAGGACTCATTCTACATCCACACCCAGAAGCGATGTAGTGGGAAGCCTGGCTCCTGAGAGGAGAAGATTGTTAAAACAGGATTTTTCCAGGAAGGCAGTGGATACCCTGATAGCTGCCAGAAAAGTCTCTACATCTGCAGCTTTTTATCAAGTGTGGAATGCCTTCTAGGCTTGGGCCTGAGAGACAGAGAGAAGTATGAGGCCCTCCAAAGCTATTTGCCACAGATTTTGGATTATTTGCAGGCAGGAGTAGACAAAGAACTTGCACCGAGTACCCTGAAAGATCGGGTCTCAGCTCGGGGAGCAGCACATGGAACCTCCATGGGTTCATCCCTGTGGACAAACCAGGAGGTTATCCAATTTGTAAGAGCAGTTAACAGAAGTAGGCTACTGTTTTGATCACCAGTACCCCTATGGGACCAGAATCTGGTGCTGAATGTTCTGTGTATAGCATCCTTCAAACCTCTTTCTCAGTGCCACAGGACATTTTGTCATTCAAGATGTGTGTTTTAATCACAATATGCTCAGCCAGAAGGATTGAAGAACTTCAGGCACAGTCCCCCAAAGAGCCTTACATTATAATCCATAAGGAAAAAGCAGTCCTGAGGATGGTTACATCCTTTATCCCTAAAATACCTACAGCTTTTCATGTAAATCAGAAAATCTATCTTCCATTCTTCTGCCCTAAACCAAATCATTCTAAGAAATGTGAGCTGAACAAGTTAGATTTGCGCAGGGCAGTCAGGACATAGCTCAAATGAACTGCAGAGTTTTGAAAATCCAAAAGTCTATTTGTTCTCTTTAGAGCTGTGAAAAAGGGTCAAAAAGCCTCCAAGGTCACTTTGGCCCAGAGGGTGAGGGCCTGTATCACCAAGGTGCAAGCGGCAGAAAAGAAAAAAGCTCCGGCTCTCATCAAGGCTCACTACACCAGGGCTCTGGCTACTTCCTGGGTGGAGAAAGGAGAGGTATCTGTGTTAGAATCATGCAAGGTGGCAACATGGGCCTCTGTCCACACATTCACTATGCCCTACAGATTGGATATTAAAAGTTCTGCCAATGTGGCTTTTAGTTGCAGAGTTTTGCAGTCAGTGGTTATCTTGTAATTATTTTTTACTATATGGGTTATATATGGGACAATATTTTCCACCACCTAGTTAGGAAGTGGTTCTGCTTCTTAGAACCCATATGTATTAAATACCCAGCGACAATGTGGAACACTACAGACAGAAGAAATCCCTTCATACTTACATCATTTCCTTTTCTGTTAGTGGTGCCTATCCAGGAAGGATAGGGCAGGGAAAAAGAAGGGTGGGCGATAATGGTGTTTACCAGAGACAATCTGGAAGTAACAGTGCATGATATGCCTATTAAAGCTACAACTGGACGTGAGTGGCTGTTCGTGGAATTGGCTCTTGGAGAATTTACCAAGGTTAGTGTTTGTACAGTTTATGACCCCCCACCACCACCACCACCACCACCAAGTCAGGAAAAAAGGATTGATTGAACTATTGGGATGTCTTCAGGTAGCTGCACTTAGTAAACATATTTTGGTTAGGGGAGATTTTAATTTAAACTGTGGTACAGCAGATAAGACAGATTTGGAAACATTAGTTTTAAATGCAGGCTTTACTCAGCTAATAACTGGTTATTCTCACATAAATCCCATTAATAATAGTCACACAACCTTGGATTGGATTTTAATAAAAAATTCTGATAAAATAGTAGGTTGTGGCACCTTTTCAGATACTGTAGTATAAGCGACCATCTTCCTATTTTCTGTGTCTGGAACAGCATCAAAACTAAAATACCTCTTACACTGTTTCTTAAAGAAAATTTCAGAAATTTTCAATTCAATTCAATTCACTTTATTTACCGGGTAAGCACGCTGGGCGAGGCCCATTTTTAGGAATGACCTGGCACTTCAAACAAATGGAAGCTAAGATGATATACACAAGGATGGCAAATATACATTGATGAAGTAGCAAATATAAGTATGAATACACATATTTAAAAACATATACATAAGGCTAAAGATTGCAAGTGACTGAATAAAACCTTCTTAAATATTACACGGTTTGGGGCATTTACACAATTAGAAGGCAAAGAGTTCCAACTATTTGAACACTGTACAAAGAAAGCCCTCTCTCCCATACAAGTGGAATATTTAGGTTAAGACAGGCATAATACAGTAGAGGAGCAAAGCAGTCTAGGTTCCTCCTTAATTTCAAATAAATCAGACAAAGGAAACATACAACCTATGACAAGTGCACTATTAATCATACAATCCAAGTTATAGAGATAAGTCAACTTGGGAGGAAGGCAACCAAGGGCATCATATAAAGTACAGTGGTGCTGGAGGTCCCCGTACTGGTGCCTGCACTGCTCCCTGTTCTCTGAAGCCCTGTTGTCTTCTCCAGGGCCACCACCACCTCCTCCCACACGGCACTTCTGGCCCTGTCCAGGGGTGCCTCACCAAAGAAAGCACCAGCATGGGGCTCAACTAAGGAGACAAGGTTAGCCAGTTCCACCTGGCTCCAGATAGGTGCCTGTCACCGTGCCATCCTTCAACTGAGTCAGAATCCAAATGGCACTCTCTAGCACACATCCGCCATGTGCGGATGTGCATGGTACTGCGCTGCCATTCCCCATCGCACTGTCACCGAGCAGCACGATAGGGGTACACCCATGTGGACGCATGGCGCCTAGGGAGCAAAGGTCGGGCACAGGGTCAAGGGTCCCTCACGCATTGACCGCCACAGGGCGATTGTTTACTCACCACATGTAGCACGGTATGGCTCCTGTGTGGCACTTCCTGTAGTGGCCTACCGTGCTGTGGCACCACGGTGCCTATGGTGCCCCAGGGCAAGGGCGCTATACATGTGAACAGCGCACTAGTGCCACTGGCACAGTGGTGGATGTGCCCTGCACTGCCTCCTGCACTCAGCATGTCAGCAGCGTGGCAGGCGTCGGCGTCAGCACCCCGGGCATGCGCCATGCGGTGTCTACTGCGCATGTCACAGAGCTGCTCCCCTGCTTGAGCATGTTCAACACAATTGCACAAGGTGCAACAGCGCGATATTCAGCCAGCATATGCAAATCAGCTCATCAGCAATTCAATGGTGCAGCAACTGCATTAGCATCCACTTAAAATTGAGCCTCGCCTCATTTGCATGCATTGCGCAATATAAATGCGACATGGGTCTGCAAAGGGCATAGTCTGGTATTGCAGTCTATTGTGGTGAGCTGCATGCTGTTTGCCAGTGTGGACTGTGGTGTGTGGGAGATGCATGGGACTGCACATTCAGAGGTAACATCTGTCATTCCCACAGAATTAATAATGACCGAACTGAGGTGAAGGAGGAGGAGGAACAGAGACATGGGAGACGGAGGAGGCCCAACTTCAACCGGGCAGAATCAGATGCCCTGTTTGAGGTCTACCTTGAGCAGGAACCACTGCTCAGTGGACAGCGGGGAACACCACAGGCCTGTGCTGTGGCATGGGATGAGGTGACGTGTGCCGTCAACCAGCATGGCAGCCACCAGCGGTCTGTGCAGGACTGCAAGAAGAAGGTGGGCACGGACAAGAGGAGGATAAAAGATAAGGTGGCTGCCATCAGGGCAGCATGGGCTGTGGCTGGTGGTGGACAGCCGGCTGTGCCACGCCTGATGCCACAGGAAGAGTGGATTGCTGGCAACATGTGGCGTTGTGCCCTAGAGGGTGTTCCAGGTGGTGGCTTCCAGATGGGTGGCAGCCCATCACTGCATGGTAGGTCCTGATCTGTCACTGTGTGGGGGGTTGGGGGAATGCCACAGGGTAGGGCAGAGACATTAATTCTAGTGTGTTCCCTTACAGCTCCTGAGCATCTACGTGATTCAGCGGTGGTGGGTTCATTCACTGAGGGCGATACCCTGGACACAGAGGAGCACCCATCCACCTCCACAGGTGTCCGAGGGTCAGGACAACAGTGTGCCCACCTGGCTGTCCGGACTGAAGTTGGTGGAGCTGGTGCAGAGGTGGCCCTGCCCGTGTCCCAGCGTGACAGCATCCATGGATGCCAGCATGCTGTGACTCGGACTGGTGCCAGATCCATCACCGATGATGAGGGAGCTCACATCATGGACAGTGATACGTGTGGGCCACAGGATGGCCCCATAGCAGGTAACAGCACAGGCATAGCTGTGGGTGGTGCAGCCCCGGAGGTCTGCATGACATCACAGTCCCAGCCTGTGCCTGTCTGCACCAGTGGGGCAGCACTGGTGTATGTCCAGGACAGTGGGGCTTTTGCGGCCGCTGCAGCAGCACCGTTGAGCCCTAGCGAGCTGCGGCCAGAGGGGCAGTGTCACCAGTCGGCCACTGGAGATGGGGGGAACAGTGTCGGGGGGCAGTGTCAGTGCACCGCGTGTGGCCATTCCCTGGCATGGCTCTGGTGTGCAGCACCCATCATTAAGGGGTGATGCCCAGCAGGGCCAGGAACACCATGAGGGACATCATGCCAATCCGGCAGATAACCTCTTTGATGAGCACAGCCGACTACTCCAGGCTTCCATGGATCAGCAGTCGCAGCTAATCAGGGCAGTGGATGCACTCAGTGCTGTTCTGCGCCAGGCAGAGGAGCGGCGCAGCAGAGACCATGCTCTGCTCCTGGCAGAGATGGCCTGGCAGCGGGAGGATGTGACCGCTGCCATTGACAGGCAGACTCGTGCATTCACAGCTGTCATGGCCACATTGGGAAAACAGTTTGTTGCCCATGTGCCGCAGACACCGCGCAGTGACATGTCCACCCCCTGTTCCCGGCATCGTGCGACACCCTCCATGTCAACACCAGGTTCAGCTGTGTGCATCCCGAGCACGCCTGGCGCAGCCATGTACGGTGAGCTGCAGACCCCTGCTCGAGCACGGTCGTGTTCCGCAGCATCACCCCTGGGGGACCGTTGGTGCCACCCCATGAGGCCAATGGTCAGCCTGTCATGGCTGGCAGGTCTCGGTTGGGCTGCCTATGCATCCATGGTGGCCATGGCACTGTGCCACGTGACTGACCTGTCTCCCACCATGGCTACTGTCTGATGCTGCCCTCTGTGCAGTGTGTTGTTCAACATGCAATGTATGGGTCGGGTACCAGGCCCTGCACACACACGGTCCATGTGCACACCCTCCTGGCTGCTGGCCACTGTGGCATGTGCATGATGATGCCTGCATTGTGTTGTCCACCACTGTGCAATGGTGCCCAGCATCTGAGACACATACATTGATGGGCACTGGGCGTGGTCATCTGTGGACCTGTATGTGGCATGGGGTGGTGGTCGGGGTCGGCATGCCTCTTATCCCTTGTGCATGTCTTGTGGGCGTGGGTGTGTGTGTGTGTGTGTGTGCGTGACCATGTGCCGTGTTAGGCCTTGCCCATCCCTGATGGTGTGTGCGGTTCCATGCTCAGCCAATTCCCTTTCCACCATGCACCCCATGCGAGTTTGTGGGTTGTGCCCTTGCCATTGGTGTCTGCACATGGCTCCATGACTTACCTGGGTTGGTTGAAGTGCTCCTCTGTGATGATGTCCTGGTGCTGCTGTGACATCCAGATCAGTCGGGGGTCCCTTCGCCCAAGGGGGGGCTGCCCATCACCATCTGCACCGGTGTCCTCATCGTCCCCATCTCTGTCCCCCTCTTTGACCTCTACAGCTATCCCACAGTCATTGGCCATGTTGTGAAGGATGCAACAGGCCAGTAATAGCCCACGGGCCTTCGAGGGGCTGTACTGTAGGGCACTGCCAGATGTGTCCAGGCAATGGAAATGTGCCTTCAGCATCCCAAACACACGCTCTATAACATTTCATGTGGTGGCATGTGCCTCATTGTACTGTTGCTGTGATGGGGTCGCGGGCTGCCGGTATGGTGTGAGCAGCCAGGGATGGAGTGGATAGCCACTGTCACCTGTGTGTAGAGGGTGGACATTAGTTTGGTGATCAGCGTTGCCCTGCCATGATCATTCAAGGCCAGTACCCATGGCACCTCTGACTATGCCCCCCCAAGATCCATGTCATCCTGCGTGATTTGCATACTCACCCACTAGGTGTCCAGTGGGGATGTCCCCACTCTTGAACCTGTGGCACAGTGCAGACTGGTGCCAGATTAAGGCATCATGTGCTCCCCCAGGGTGCGTGGCACAGACATTGGTTATGCACCCCTAGCATTGCACACCACCTGGCAGTCGATGCTGGTATAGCCCTTCCGGTTGATGTACACGGCACCTTCTGGGCCAGGTGGTGTGTAGATGGCCACATGGGTGCAGTCAATGGCCCCGAGCACATCAGGCATACGTGCTATCCTGTGAAACTCTTGTATGTGTGCTGTGCACTACACCGGTCTGCTGGGAAAACGGATGTACTCTGCAGCATGTGGCAGCAGTGCGCTGAAGAATTGTGTGAGTAGGCATGACGCGGCCAACTGGGTTATGCCTGTTGTGTCCCCTGTTGGTCTCTGGAAGGTGCCTGTGGTGAGCAGGCACATGACAGCTGTTACCTTTGTCTCCACTGACAGAGCATGGCTCCATCATGTGGGTGTCTGCATCTCATCACTGCACAGCTCACAGAGCCACCTCAGGATTGCCTGGTTCAGGCAGTACCAGCCCACAATCTCTGTGTCACTGTAGTGCTCAAAGCTGGTGCGGGCTCGGTACCACCTGTTGGGGGGGCATACCGCCGATGGGCCCTTCCACGGCTGCGCCCACCCTGCTGCCTGTCTTCTTACATGCCTCATTACTGCCTCCATCTGAAAGGTGGCACTGGCCATGTCCCTGGCTTGTGTCCCCCCCCCAGCAGCTGTTATCCTGTTCCCCCCACTGTCCATTGTGATACTCCCCCTGCACTGGGTACACCTCCAACCTTTGGCTGTCCTGCCCACTGCCGCTGTCCTCAGTCCACTGTGGCACTTCCCCTGTCTCTCCTGCACAGTGGCACAGGCTCCCCACTCTGGTCCTGTTGCTCTTTGTTCCCAGGTGTGCCCTGTTCTGCTCCTCTCCAGTCCCACTCACTGCTTCCCTCTCTTCTGTAGCTATCACCTTGCTCCCACCTCTGGCTTCCCTATAGCGTTCTTGCACCTCTCTTGTTCCTTTTTATTTTGGATCATTTCCACTATTGCACAACTTCCACTTGCTCCCCTACTGCGCATGGCACATGCAGTTGAATATCGCCACTGCGCCATTTATTCATGGTTCCTCCCCCTACGGTTGTGCATGCATTCATTACCATTGTGCTCTTGCGCATTGCGACTTGGGGGGTGCAGCTGCCTCCTGCTGAATATCGCAGAATGGCGCATTTTTGGACTTGTGCTGGCGCATCTCTGTTGTGCATGGCGCAACCCTTTTGAATATCTGGGCCCTTGTGTTTTTTTGGTATTTAATATTAGACAATGTTGCAAAAACTCAGAAAACTGAATACTGAATTGAACTCTATAGACTGGACATGTCCTAATGCTATTCCTGACACAAGTGCTGCAGTCAGTTTTTTTTGTTAATACGCTTACTGAGGTGCAAACCAAGTATTTTCCTCTGTTTACAAAAAGAGTTAAGCAAACTGATAATAAATGAATTTCATCTGAACTTTTTAACCTAATGAGGAAAAGAGATAAGCTGTGGAAAATATACAGGACTGCTAATGATATTGCTGAATTTAATAACTACCATGAATTAAGAAACAAATGTAAAATCTTAATACATCAAAGTAAATCTGCTTACTTCAGGAAATACAAACTGGTTCATTAGGTTACCCAAGAAAATTTGGGGCCTCAGTAAAAACATTGATTGACCCTTCCAAAACTATAACTCCTGGAGTTATTAAAAACAATTGGTTTAAATATAATTAATTCTAAAGAAATCAATGATTTATTGTTGCCTAAATGCACTGATTTCTCAACACTTGGAATTGATATGGAGTGTAATATACCATCCTGCAAGGCTGCTACTTCTTCCTTGGCTTATATCAGTCCACCTTTCTATTTTCGCCAAATAAATCCAAAACAAGTTCTAAAGCCCCTAAAACAGCTGCCTGTAAATAAAAGTTCTGGATTAGATGGACTTGAGCTTAGGTTTTTGAAGATGATAGCTGCATTTATTCGCTGACCGTTGACAACCATTTTCAATCTCTCTTTAATTACTGATGAATTCCCTCAAACTTGGAAACAAACAATAATCAAACCAATGCCAAAAAACAGGCTCAGTCCAGGATCCTGACAACTATCATTCAATATCCATATTGTCTTCCTTAAGTAAATTGTTAGAAAAGATAATAAATAAACAAATCAAGGAGTACTTCAGAGCCAGTGGACTTTGATCTCTGGAGCAGTATAGCTTTCAGAAATCTTTAAGTACAGGTATTGCCTTGGCAAGTTTTTCAGATCACACCTTAAGGTCCATGGATCTTGGTAAACTAACGAGTGTGGTCTTTGTCGACTTGTCAAAGGCTTTTGATCTATTCATCATGCCATGCTGCTCCTGAGACTGAAATAAATTGGCTTTGCAGAGTCTCCCCATAATTAGTTTCAAAGTTATCTTACAAACTGTCCTTTGAAGGTTAATTTTGGTGGAGCCCTGTCCAATACACACATTTTGGAGCAAGGAGTTCCCCTGGGGTCCATTTTTGGACCCTTGTTATTTGCCTTATACATTGATCCTACTTCAAACATCTCAACAAAGTCAGATTTGTTATTGTATGCTGATAATATTATTCTGTTTACCAGTGCAAAATCTGTGGATGAAATAAATTCCTCTCTGAATTTTGATTTCTCAGTCCTGAATGGTTGGCTGTTGCAGCATGATTTGATGTTAAACATGAAGAAAACCCAGTGCATCTTATTTGGATCAAAACCTAAGTTAACTAAATGTCAGCCTTTGCAAATATTTGATTTGGCTGGAACAATGCTGCAACAGGTCACAGAATCTAAATATTTAGGATTGTATCCTGCAACCGGTGCTCGCCTCACCCTGGTGGAGGCTGGGGCTCAGTGGCACGTAGCTGCACACCATGGGGTGGGATGCAGCAGACACTTGATTGGGGTGCGCACGGGAGTGTGTGGGCACCCAGTCGCTGGAGTCATTGCACACAGTAAGCCTGCAGGAGAGAAAAGCAGAAAAAGGGGAATATCCAGTTGCAGCAGCTTGATGGCCATCTGCGAGCACCTGTGCTAGCTCCAGGAGGGGATCACCAAGTGTGGATCCGTATTAGGTGTGGGGAGTTGGCCACCCCCCACCTCCCTGCCATGGGGAGCAAGCCATGGGGAAATTGGGTGGTCGACCTTCATGGAGACCAGTATGAGTCAAACAGTGGCCGGAGAAAGGGATGTAAGGATAGATTGGCCGACTGGAAGCCCCAGGAGAAAAAACAATACCTGCAAAAAAAAAATATATATATTTAGGATTGTTACTTGACTCAGATTTGAACTTTTCAGCTCAAACTGTGTAAAGAAAACAGTTAAACTTGTAAAACAGAAGCTGGTTGCCTTATATAGACTAAATGATTGTTTATCCAGAGAGAGCAGGGAATCAATTTTAAAAAGTGTACTTTTGCCTACTTAATAGTACCATTCATTTTTATGTTTGCTTGTGCACATGTGCAAGAAACTTATTGTGGCAGCTTGCTGTAGTAGCAAGTTGTGGAGGTGTGTCAGTGTTGTGGCCAATGCCAGCAGTCCATTTTGGGGCTGGTCTCTATGGTGCCAATAGAGGAGCATGCTGTTGATGACAGCAGTATTGTAGCATGCCACCAACTTGTAAGAAACTTGCCGCTGCAATCAGAGAGCACCCCATAATTTAACAATCAGCTGGTTTTGCTGCTAGGGCAGTCCCTGATTCTTGTGGCAAATTGCAGCTTGCCTTGTCAGGTGTCCCATTTTAATAAACATGGCAGTGACTGTTGCCGGCCACCTCTCACAGTCCCCATGAAAGCCGACGGGGGTGCCCAATCCCCCTGTCAGCATGCCACCTCCAAAGTTCATTTGCCAATGGGGGAGCCTAATCCCCATCGGCATAATGTCCCCCCCATTTGTTGTGTGCCAAGGGGGGTGCCCAATCCCCCTCAGCTCATGTGCACCCAAACATTCTGTATGTGCTGAAGGGGTGCCCAATTGCCATTGGCTACAGCTCCCCCAACAAACACCCAGGTGGCACGTTGGGGTCCCTGTAATAGAAACTGCATCCCTCATTGTCTCTGGTGCCCACTCCCCCAACCTGCACCCACCCTCTGTGCACCCAACCGCCCCCACCCCCCACCCCATACTTACCTTCGGAGTCTGGCACGATGATCTTCAGTGGAGTGGGAACACATCTGCACTCTTCAAAGCCGACTGCCAACTGAAGAAATGCCAGTAAGCTGTATAATGGCATAAATGGGGTGGGTTTCAACTTAGGTGGATATCTCAGCCATTTTTGCAAATTTTGGCAACAAATGTTCAACATGGAGTTCTTGGGACCCCATCTCATGAATTCAATGACTGTCATCTGGTTATTCAGTCCGGAAAGGTGATTTTGCTGTAATTGTGTGTAATCACTTTTTGGGACTGATTAACAAAATGACAGTGTCACTGTTCATGAGGTCGGCTCCCAAAAAGCCAATGTTGCAAATTTGGTGAACAAAATCCAAAAACTGAATGTGTTATGAGCCTGCATTGCGTAGTTTCCATGCCCACTCATAACTTCATAAATCTGTAATATTTTCACTGCAGAGTTTCAACATTGGCATTTCTCACACCTCCTTATGAACCGTACAGCTGTCATTTTCACATCCTGGCTGAAATGTGTTTTGCACTTCTGGCGCTCAATAGTGAAGTCACTGTGGGAAATCAGTGTTCAGGACAGATTAAGAAAGTCACAGTGACACTGTTCATGAGCAGAGGTCCCAAAATGACTGTGTTGAAAATTTGGTGACAAAAGTCCATAAACTGACTATGCTATGAGCGCGCATTGCGCAGTTTCCATGCACACTCGTAACTTCGAGAATTTGTAATATTTTCACTCAAGATTTTCAGCATTGCCAATTTTTCAGACCTCTTATGAACAGTACAGCTGTCATTTTTCACATCCTGCCTGAAATGTGTTTTCTCACATCTGGCACACAATGGCATGGTCGCTGTGGGAAATCAATGTTCAGGACAGATTAAGAAAATCATAGTGACACTGTTCATGAGCAGAGGTCATAAAATGCCTATGTAGAAAATTTGGTGAAATAATTCCACTAAGTGGCTGTGTTACGAGCGTGCATTGTGCAGTTTCCACTTATGCTCGGAAGTTGGTACATTGCAGCCTCTCAGTGTTTCGCTACTTCCTGGTGACATGACGCCCATTCTCACACAACATAATGACCATATCTTCTAATTTAATTAAAAAAAAGAAATTACAAAACTCATATCTGGCAAAACTAAAACAATATTGCAAATTCTTACTTAAGGGTGACCATGGAGAAGGTGGACACCACTGTTGTGGGGGACAACAGTGCCTTCAACAGACTGGCACAACACAAAATATAAGACTGCTCTCGGGTGCCAATGACAGAAGTACAAGGACTACTTTACATAAAATTGTTTTATTCATGTTATTAATTATTTGCATTTATTTTATTTACCATTGGTTACTAATATACAGCCTATTTTCCATTTTGGTAAGCACAATAATATCCTCCAGGGTGGACAACATATACTATACCTCCTCTTCCAGGGGCTATAATGTCTTCTGCATGCAGCATCAGGCATCATTACACCCCTGGGTTGGTGGGTATAGCCCAATACTGCCCATCATATTGGGTAAAATTGCTTGTATAAATGTGGAGCTTTGTGACAGAACAGCACCTCCTAATGAAGAATTACTTTGGAGTTGTCTCATAGGGACATTCAGTCTCCACTCCTGAGGCTGGCTTCTATGTACTTTATTAAATAGATTCTTGTCACTCTGATTTGGTGTGTGCACCAGTTGTTGGACTTGGATGATAAGGGTTGTCATGACTGCAACCTTCTTCTGTCCAGAAGGACAGGCAAGTGGCTACCTTAACAGGCAGTGGCATTGCTACTGCTTGGCCAGCTAGCAGGAAGTTAGTGAAGGTTGTCAGGCCCACGTTCTTTCTCTCTCTCTCTCTCTCTGGGAACTAAATTCATCTGTGCAGTGTATCTACAGTGTGTGACAGGGTTGGGTAAGACCCTATCCCTTTTGTTATGCAGAGAGAGTTAAATCAAAGATCTTTTCTGTTATGTCTTATTCCATCACTTGTCTATTTCTAACCTGTCTGATTGCGTAATCAAATTTCCCTTGTAACACCTAGGAAATGGCTACTCTGACATGCCCAAAATGTCCCTGTTTTCCCCTTCATTCATGTGCTGTTTCTATTTTTTTTTCCTCCCCTTGCTTCTCTGTGGTTAAAGCAATTTATATGAATCTGTATGTGAAACTGGGATATTTTGGTTTGCAAATGTGTATAATTATACTGCTGAAATGAATGCAGAAAGTTATTTGGGTTTATCTGGAACACAGGGAGTTAACCTTGAGGTGCATTGTGACCTCCACAAGCTTGTTTGCAGAATTATGAGCAGGAAATAAGCCCTGGTACAGGAGGTCCTAATTGGGTGCATCTGTTAAAAAGATGAATATTCTCTTCAGACTGCTCATAGAAAAGAAATTGACTAAGTCTTAATACATTTTATGGAACATGGGTGGTGTTATTTACAAGAACAGGATGCAAAATGTAATTGCCAGGGAAAACATCTTATAAAAAGACAGCAGTGTTTTGTTTAGAGACAGAAAGAGCTGATGATTTTAAAGAGAGTCTCAAATGAAGTAAATATGTTTGAACTGCCTGCATCAAGAACTATCCAGCACAATTTTAGTTTTTATTTTATTGTTATTGATAACAATATAATACACTACTTGAGAATGTTATAACCTCTCTGGGTTTGCTTATGCTTCCTGACCTATGTCTCAATGACAGCTGGTGTCAGACAAAGTGGGATTTACGCTGTGCATACTCTAAGCCAGGAGTTTTGTCTGTGGGTACTAGTCTGCCACCAGCCTTCCACCCCCTCTTGCAGAACTACTTAATTTCAGTCTTCTTTCCCCTATCAGGGATTCACTTGCCTGAGCAGCACCCTGCAGCCAAGGCAGCCTTCCATGGCCATCTCCGCTGCCGCTGCCACTGCCACCACCTGCCTATACTACTATTCTCTGCCCGCCCTTCTGGAACCAAGGAACGGATTCCTTCTGAAGGTACAGCCGCTCAGCTAAGATTGCAGCCCTCTTGATATGGCTGTGCCCTGATTGATGCGGCAGTGGGTAACCGGACCTTGATTGGTCTGTCCTGCTAGCTGATCCTCGCTGAATGGAGTGCCTTTTGCCTGGATATTAGATAGCCCTTTTGGGATCCTTTCTCTACAGTTTCTACTTGCCTTTTTCTCCCACCCCCCACCCCCACCCATGCCACCTTTAAATAAACTCGTGCCCCTTCCTCCTTGGCAAGCTCCAATCCTATTGGCTACCCTACCCCACCTACCACCTTACCTCACTGGAAAGTAATAGAGTGAAAGTGGGCCTGGGTTGCTAAAATAGTCTCTTTCACTTTTACCTGCTTGCTCCTCACAGACTAATTTTTTCCAGGCACGACCTACCAGGATCTGCTTTCAGTGTCCCAATCCAACTCTCTGTTTGTTCTATCAGGGTTTCTGTGGACAGATCTATCTTCTGTCCCATCCCTCTCCTAAAATTTCCTTTGCAGTCAAAAGTTACTCAGGTATACCCATCCATCTTTGATTGCTAATAATGAATCAATATTTTTTGTTATTTTTGTGTCCACTCTACCATTGCTTCACCTGTCACTGTTAAACATACCCTATGCTGCATCTGCCCCCCCCCACTTCCCATACCATGATTTCTATTTTTCAAACATTCTGTTGGCTCCTAAACTTCATTGTGACTCCACTCCATTACTATTAAACAGGACATGGATCCTTATGATTGTTCATGTCCATAATAACTGTTTCCCCTGTATATGTACCATATGCTCCTTTTTGCGCACAGGCTGTGTTTCCATTTCTTCTGATAATTCTGTTCTCTGGTGATGTTCAATTAAACCCTGGACCAAAGAACCTCATACCTAATCCTATCAATAATACCAAAGGTTTGTTAATTGCTCACCATAATATCAGGAGCCTTGAGCGCAACTTTGCTGAACTGGAAGCCTGGGCCTCCCTCTATAAGCCCAACATTATTTGCCTTACTGAAACCTGGCTTAAACCTTCCACCCCTGACTCATTGTGCTCCATTGTACCCTATAATCTGTTGAGACTTGATAGATCCACACCAAAAAGAGGGGGTGGCGCAGCTGTTTACTTTAAAGATCACCTCCAACTCACCACTATCAACTCATCTCCTCTCAAACACTCTGAAGCGCTTCATGCCCTTTTCACACTTGGCACCAAAAAATTACCTACTGTTTGTGTTTACAACCCCCAAAAGTGGTCAAAAAGGTCTGTATGAGCTGTTGGATCAAACCTCAGTTCTCTCTGGGAGAAATTAAGTTCTTATACTTGGGGACCTTAATATTAACTGGCTAGAAAGCTCCCAAGCCACATCCCTGTCCAGGATACAATGTTTTAATCTGCACCAGTTGATCACTGAACCCACAAGAATTGCCCCACACTCTAACACAAGCACATTGCTGGATTTGGTAATGACAAACCATCCTGAAGACATAGTCGACTCTGGTGTACTAGCTGATGCCATCACTGACCACTCCCCCATTTTCAGTATCTGGGGTAAAGGGAAGCCACCATTGACTAAGCCCCATTTCATTACCTTTCATAACTATGCTAACTTCAACCCTCGAGCCTTTCTGATTGATGTCGCAAGCACTGATTGGTCCTCTCTCTTTAAATCTAGTGATGCTCAATCTTCGCTTAATCTCTTCCTGACCCATTTCCTAGCACTACAGGATAGCACTGCCATCTCGTAACACGCCAGGTAAAAAACAGGCAAACCCGCTGGCTAAACTCGGTCCTACTCTGTAAACTATGTCAAAGAGACAAAAGCTGGTTCCATTACAAGAGCACTGGTCTAACTGCTGACCTTAATTCCTATAGGGCTCTGTGAAACTCCTGAAAAAAGGATATCAAACTGGCCAAGAGCTCCCACTGTAAAGACCTTTTAATAAACTCTTATGGTGATTCCAAACGATTCTGGTCCCATATAAAGTTCTTCCTGGGTTCGAACTTGTCCCCCATCCCAAATAACATGTCACTAAATGGTGTCCACTGTAACAATCCCCGCACTATTGCCAACTTCTTCAATGTTCAATTCTCTGACCTAACAAACTACACATTCTCCTTCCCAGTCAAACCAAACTCAACCAATCCAACAAATGTTACTGGGCCTAAATTTTTCTTTAAGTCTGTCTCCAAAAGTGATGTACAAAGACTTCTTAACAATACTCCGACCATGTGGCTGCTAGCTCTGACAATCTTGAACCCAAGCTTCTACACCTAACCGCACTGTACGTAGCTGCTCCCTTAGCCAAGATCTTTATGCTTTCTCTGTGCCAGAGTCATATCCCTGACATCTGGAAGACAGTGAGGATTACCCCTTTTGTTAAAAAAGGTGACCCCAAAGACCTCACTAATTACAGACCTATTGCTATATTATCTGTTCTCAGGAAAATCCTTGAAAAACTTGTAGCCACTCAAACTACAGTCCAACCTGTCGTGGGATGTTGAAATGACTATCACCAGAAACAGCACATTGGGTACAACATACCTCACATGTATGATTTTTATTAAAAAAAATAAACAAATCAAGAAAAATGCAAACAAATGACTTTTTGTTTAAACAGGTTTAAAGAAAAAAAAAGATAAAGCACAGATTGGCTAGAATACAGATAGCTATCTGCCAAAATCTATCTGTGCCTGACCTCTAACAGAGATCTCCCAGGGAGAACCACACAGGTCTTCTCCCCATGAACTTCTGATCTGAGAGTCTCAACTAAAGCCTTAAATATGCTTGTAGCTCCTCCTATAAACTACAAAACCCTCCCATCAAATATTTCAAAATATCAATTTTATACAAATAACATCAATATTTCATTACATAATTATATTACCCTGATTCTTCTTTAAGAATAGTCATGACATCTTATTCTTTTAACACACAAACATTTTGAGAAGATTAATTTAGCCCATAAACTAATAATGTGGGCTACATTACTGAAACTCTGCCCAAAGGAGCAAGGGAGGAACTTTTCCAACAGGATAAAAGGAGTACACTTATGGCCACCCATTCCCTATACAAACTCATTGACCTAGCATGTTTCTGTGCAGCTACACAAATGCATAGCATGCTACCCAGGACTTGTCTCAAGAATAAATAAGGGTCCAGATATTCAAAACTTTGCCCAGGGGAAAAAATTAGCACTGCCCGGCGGGCAAACTTAGCCCGGAGCACAGAGCAAGCTATATTCAAAAGGAATAGCCCAGGGCAAACAGCTTCTGAATATAGCATGGGAATGAGGACGGGCAAACTGGGCTGGGAGTGCAGGGCAAACTTAGCCCTGGAATAAGACAGCTCTGAATATGGCAACCAGGAAGTGCAAACCACAACAGCAACACAGTGCACAGCGATGTGAAGGTAGGTAGAGATGAACTTTGTGGCCAATGTGTGTGCCAGCAAATGCATGGACCCCCAGTACAGCTGCAGGCAGCAGTGTATGTGAAAGTACAGTGTGCAAAACTGTAAAATATTCCCCGAACTGTTAGCGCAGCGCTAACATGTTTGCGCGGGTTTAGCGCAGGGCTAAACCGTTAGCCCGGAGCAAACACATTTGCCTGGAGCTAAACTTTGCCATATTCAAAAGTGACATGCAAATGAGCCTACTTAGGTAGTCTGTGGGCAAACATCCAGATTAGCATCTCATTATGACCTGATTTGCATGCAGTTTGCACTGGGCTAACTGTTTTAGCCCTCACGCTAAACCAGCGCCAAGCGATGTTAGCGCTCTCGCAAACAGCTTGGGGAATATTATACGTTTGAACACTACTTCATACGCGCTGCTGCCTGCAGCTGTACTGGGACAACACAGCATAGGCACAGATGGTGGTGGTGCTGCATGCAACTGTTACATTGTAGGTCATGCTACAGTGCACAGCAGAAACTACAGTAGCAAGGGGGCCAGTAGTGTGTGGACACAGCATTGCCTCTGGTGTGTAGGGCAGTGATGATGACTGCACTATACACAGTGAGAGGCCCAACCTGCAGGTGTTTACTGACAGTGGACTTCACTGTTACGCTGTTGTGTGACCCACAGATGCTGTACCTGTGGCATGGGATGCTCACAGTGACATGTACATTTCTGGCTTTGTGTGCTGTGGCAGTTATACAGCTGTGCGGTATGTGGCCGGGGGGGCGGCATATATTATCCGAAAAGCACACTGGTGTTGGGGTATTCTCAATACTGGCCCATGTGCACTGCATGATGTGTCCCAGCCTCGTGGCCACATCTGGTCTGTGGCACAGCCTTGCCACCCATACATACTCCCCTCAACATCCTCCATGCCCACAGTGCTGCATGTTTGTGCTGGCATCTGTTGGTATCCACAGAAGTGTGGTCCGTAGGTGTGTGCTGTATGGCCACACTGCCATGCTGTCCATTGGCAGCAGGGTCACCACTTACTCCCTGGCATGGCTGGGACTGGTGGCAGATGATGGCATCATTGTGATGCCATCAGTTAGCAGCATGCTTCCTCTATGTTTGGCTTTATCTATGTGTCATATTTCTTTGTTAGGGTCGTGCAAAACCCGCACTAAACCCATGCAAACACTGCGCCAGTATAGTGTCGCATAAGCTGGTTGCCCAGGGGTTGAACAAGCTTTTTCTTGCGTAATGTACACCACGCTAGTGTCACGCTAAGTCGCGAAAAACCACTTAGCGCGGCGCTAGTCGCTGAATATAGCATTGCGCCTGTATTCATGTCAGTTTGCCCCTTGCATACATTATAATTTTGCTCAGCGCTAATGCAGTTTGCCCGCACTATTTGGCCTTTTGAATATAGCAGACCCGCGTTAATCCCACGCTAAACCTGCGCAAACGGTTTTTGCCCAGTGCAAAGTTTTGAATATCTGGCCCATGGTATTTAAAAACTCAGTTTTACCTTTACACAACAAAGTGCATGCATATTAGTATAAGGTAAGAACACAGAAAGTGTACGGTTGCTTGGAAATACCACCGTGCAGTTTAAGTGCAGTGAGTCACTGCTCAGAGCCAGGTTCAGCGTGGGACTCAGGCCTCAACTATTTCAGGTATGAGGAGTACTTTGGCTGACTATTATAGGGATTCTGGACAATATTAGGTTTAATTTCCTGACCGCTTTGGTGAGTGGATGGCTATTTAAGCCACTGAAATTAGTTACTAGTGTAAAAGCATGGGAAAACAAAACTGCTGCTTGTAACATTATGGACCCAATTGAAAATGAGGCATTAGGGCTAGCCTACTGCTTAGTGGTGGAATTAGTTTTTCCTGCTCGCAACTGCGGTTGCAGAACTTTGTGATAATCGTAGGGACACAGATACACAAGGATTGTTAGCACTTTCAACTGGCTAGCAGAGGCATAAATGGGGAACAAAATGCCAGGCATGTGATTACTTTATGAATGGACTGCCAGTCCACTCTAGCTTTTTAACCAATATTCTTTCTGGGCTTATATTATTAACAGACATCCAGTACCAAAGATCCTGAAGGCAGAACTGAAGCAGTAACTGAATAGTGAGTGGCCAACATGCTATTTCAGAGTGAAAGAAAGTAGCTTAGATAAGAAAGTAAAGAACAAGAAGTAAATAAAAAATAAATGCTGTTGTGCAACAAACTTGAGGAAGTACACGGATAAATATAGTAGAATTAGAGAAATAAAGGTTTCAGGTCCTGGACTGGTTCTGAAAAAAAAAAAAAAAGGAGGGGGCACCACTACACAACCCCAATTGTCTGACTCTCCCCTAACCAAACTCCCTATCTAACGATCCAGATTAGTGTCCCCTACTGCTAGGTTCTGCTCCACGTCGAGCCTTAATTGTGGCCGCTTATCACCCGATTAGTTTTAAATTGCGAGTGTTTAGATCTCCGTAGCTGCAATATGAAGCTGTTTAAACTGCCTTGCTTGTAACCCTGTTACTGTTAATCAACCAATTAAACCCTAATCAATTCACTACAGGTGTTGCATTGACCTTAAATGAATGAGATGAGCCAGTGAAAAGAAAGAAACCTGAATCGCTTAATCACTGTACAACATTGGTAGCATGGCTGGCAAACGAAGGCATGTAGTCCTGACAGTTGCTGATAAAATCCAAATTGTTGAGTGGCTTGAGCATGCGGAGAGAGAGCTGTCATTCTTGCCAGCAAGTATGGTGTAGGGAAATCGACCATAATTGACATTAAGGCCTCCAAAGAAAAACTCAGGGACTTTGCTCTGACAATGGAAAGTGCTGCAGGGTCCTTCGAATGAAAAAATATGCGGACCTGCAATGATGACTAGAGATGCAACGATTTACCTGTGGTTCTGCCAGGAGAGGGAAAAGGGGACTCCAATATCAGGGCCTCTCCTGAAAGAGAAAGCCATCCAGTTTCACCAACGTCTGGGCAGCAGTGAAAACCTTGTGGCCAGTGAGGGGTGGTTAAACTGATTTAAACGCCGCCACGGTATTGGCCAACTTAAGATTTGTGGCTAGTGCTTGAGTGCGGCTGATGAAAACATCTCCACCTTTTATCGAGCAGCTCCTTGACATTGTTGTTTCTGAAGGATTAGTGCCATAATAAATATTTAATGCAGATGAAACAGGCCTTTATTGGCGCTGTCTCCCAGACCGAACAGTAGCCCACTGGTCAGAGCAAGACGCACCAGATTTCAAGAAACAAAAAGACCATGTCACCATACTGGGCAAAGTGAATGCTGCTGGTCACAAAATGAAACTTGTGCTTGTAGGAAAATCTAGGTAGCCACATTGTTTTAAACACCTAAACATGTCATCCTTGCCCATCCAATTTGAAGCCCAGAGGAATGCCTGGATGGATGGCAGAATCTTCACTCAATGGTGTCAAGAGCAGTTTGTCCCTCAGGTTAGGCACTATCTGCACTTGAAAAGACTGCCTCTAAGAGCTATCCTATTGTTGGATAACTCCCCAGCCCACCCTGAGATCCAAGAAGCTCGAACGAGGGATGGCACCATCCATGTAATTTTTCTCCTTGCCAGCACAACATCCAAACTCCAGCCTTGTGATCAAGGAGTGCTGGAGATTTTCAGGTAAGCGTATAGAAAAAAATTGTTGCAGGCAGTGCTCACTGAGGAAAACGAGCAAGCACCCCTTAGTAGCATAATAAAGAACATCAATCTAAAGGCTGTGGTCTATATGGCCTCCAAAGCATGGGACAGTGTAAAATCAGAAAGCATATAGAAATCGTGGAAGAAGTCGGGCATCAAAACAAGCAGAGCAGACACTGATCTGACAGAACCTGATGCTACTGAGGAGCTGACAGAAATTTACACAAGAATTGACAGCCCTTGCTTCTGCCTTGCCACAAAAGCTAACGGAGGAGGAGATCTCTGATTGGTTGCACTGTGATTCAGAAGAGATGGGTCACAAGGTACTGTCTGACGCTGCGACTGTGGAACTGGTAACGCAGCCTGAGGATCCAGAAGTGGAGTCTGAGGACGAGGAAGGAGAGACTGAACCCCCGGTCACAATCCCAATGCATGGTGAGGTGGTCAACATGTTAGAGAAATGCGTTACTTACCTTGAAAGCCAGCCTGATTCTGACACAGTGCAGGTAATGCTGCTCAGAAATATGAAGCAACGCACTGTGCCCAAACAAATCGAGTGCTACAAACAGCGAACAATGACTGGTTTCTTTAAATGATTTAAAAATAACTGTTTTTTCACTTTAATGGACATTAAAATTGATTTTAAAGCATACAATACAGGTGTAAAGTATATAAATGAAACAGTTAAACAACATTCAGACTTGCAGTGCATTGTTTTTTGACTTTTGGCTAAACGGTACAGTTATCTTCCTCTTATCCGACCTCCCATTTATCTAAGCTATTTTAATGTCCCCCAGGCGGTATGGATAAACCGGGTTGGACTGTATCGATTTGCTCCAGAAACATGAACTTTTACATCTGCCCAGCATTGCTTCCATAAGGGTCACAGTACCACTACTGCTGTACTGAAATTCACATCAGATACACAAGTGGCCATGGACTCTGCTTCTCTCACTGCGGCCATTTTCATTATATGACTAAGGCATTCAACTTAGTTGACCACCCCATCCTCATAACCACACTTTGATCACAAGGTTTCTTGCCAAATGTAGTAAATTGGTTTGGTATCTACCTATCTGACAGAACACATGTTGTTAAATATAACTCTACCCTCTCAGACAAGGCCATCACTAACATTGGAGTGCCCCAGGGATCCATACTAGGACCATTGCTATTCTCAATTTTTATAAACAGCATTACCTCAAACCTCATGAGGACTGACTCCCTGTTGTATGCTGATGACATTGTTCTGTATCCTTGTGCTAATTGCATTGATGACATAAACCAGTGGCTCTCTCATGACTTTCAACTAATCCAACAGTTGCTTGCTAGTCACAAACTACTCCTAAATGACTCAAAGACCCAAGTTATGCTATTTGGCTCTAACCTTAAACTCAAGCACTCCCAACACAAGTTTAAAGTCTCCATCATGAGTGACACATCCACTGGAGTGGTAAACTCCTTTAAATATCTGGGTGTCACACTGGACCCATTACTAAATTTTGATCTCCATATTCTGTGGACCTGCAAGTCCATAAACACAAAACTTGGTATTGCCTATCGAACAAGATATGCCCTCACCCCCTTTGCCAGGCTTACAATACCCCATGGGATACTCCTTCCCTCGCTTACCTATGGGGTTGCTACCTATAACTCTGTGAATAAATCAAGTCTTCTTAAGTGGGATGTCACCTACAGCAACATCTGCCACTATGCATCTTCCTCTCATCAGCTGAAACACCATTGTCTCCTCTACTCTGACCATGGATGGTTTCCTACTCATGCATTAAGGTCTTATACTCTCAGCTCCACTATTGACAACATTATCAGATCGCAGATACCCAAGCCCCTAGTGGGGTTCTTTCAAACTCTGGCATCTTGATATGATCTACCTTCAGCTGACAGTGCCCCTGTCTGCATCGCTAGACATGCCACCTCCAAAGGCACTAGTGCCTTTTCCTGTCATGCCCCCCAATACTGGAACTCCCTACCACTAGCTATTCACCAGGCCGCATCCCACGCCTCCTTTAAGAAAGAACTATGTAACCATCTCATCTCGTCCTGTACTTACTTCTGTTTCAAACAACCCTAGCCACTTTTCCTTAAACCATGCACCCCTTTTGCCATGACCAGTTTTGTTTTTCTCAATATTTCAGCACTTCTTGCACCCTACTGTTCTTATACTTTCTATCTTGTTTCCATCCCCACTCAATTCTGCTATCCTACTTCTAGCTACCTGACTCCTATTCCTTCCTGTTAAATCTTTTCTATATCTATTTCCTGTTTGATTACTATTGTGTTCACTGTCATTGTTGTATTATCCTCCTCTTATCAACACATGCCCTAATTTTTGCAATATATTGTTTGTATGCATATCTTTGATACTGTATTATATTTTTGCCTGTGCTATTTTTCCTGCTTTTACATACAAATTTCTTTGACAAATCCCAAACTGTAATGTTATTGTTTCTGATGTTTTGTTTCTGTACCCTCCCAGGTCGTGCCTGAAAATAGTCATTGTTATGGTTAATGCACCTAGCCAGTAAACAAAAACTAAAAAAATAAAATAAAATTCTGAACAAAAATATTTATTCAGTACTGTTGCTTTTTTTCAGGTCCCCTTCTGCACAGTCCCCTTTGTCCCCTTTAATCCTTAAAATTCCACCCTTTAGAAACATAGAATTTGACCGCAGAAAAGGACCGCTTGGCCCACCCAGTCTTCCCGTTTCCCTACCTAATGGATGAGCTGCAGATCCTAGTTAACCAGCAGCCTACTTCTTCCTACCCCCAACCCCTAGAATTGCCTTATGGCTGTCCCATGCATGCTTGAATTCCACCACTGTTTTTGACTCCACAACCTCCACCGGAGCCGTTCCATGCATCCACAACTCTCTGTGAAAAAATACTTCCTTAAATTACCTCTGAGCCACCCCATCTTCAAATTGTGCCCTTTTTGTTCTGTACACCTCTTCTTTTTGAAAGATGCTACCTCTTGGACTTTGTTGATTCCTTGAGGTACTTGAAAGTTTCTTATCATGTCCCCCTCTCCCTCCTTTCCTCGAGGCTATACATATTAAGCTCCTTAAGTCTCTCTTCATAGACCCTGCACCATTTTAGTTACCCTCCTCTGGACAGCTTCCATCCTGTCTATGTCTTTGTGGAGATTGGATCTCCAGAACTGCACACAGTACTCCAGATGGGGTCTCACCAGCTGTCTGTACAGAGGGATAATAACTTCCTGTTTTCTACTGGTGATGCCTCTCCCTATGCATCCCAGTATCCCCCCAGCCCTCCTTGCTGCCCTCTCACATTGCTTGCCCATCTTTAGGTCATCTGATATGACTACCCCCAGGTCCCTTTCCATGTTTGTTGTTGTTAGTATCTCACCCCTCATTGTGTACTCTTCCCCTGGGTTTTTGTTTTCTAGGTGCATTACCTTGCACTTCTTAGCATTGAATCTAAGCTGCCATACATTTGACCATTCCTCTAACCTTGCCAAGTCCCTTCTCATCCTTTCCACCCCACCTTGTGCATCGATCTTTTGCAGATCTTTGTGTCATCTGCAAAGAGACATACTTTTCCTTCCAGTCCCTCTGCAATGTCGCTTATAAAGACATTGAGAGGACGTCCTATCTGAACCCTGCGGTACCCACACTAGTAACCTCCTTTCTTCAGGTGGACTCCATTTACAATTATTCTCTGTGTCCTATTCTCCAGCCAATTCTTTACCCAGGCTGTCATCTTGGGACCCACTCCCAGGCTGGCTAACTTGTATATTAATCTTCTGTGTGGGACTGTGTCAAATGCCTTGCTAAAGTCTAGGTAGGCCATGTCCACAGCCCCTCCCTGATCTACTACTTTTGTCACCCAGTCAAAGAAATCTATCAGACCCGTCTGGCATGACCTTCCCGCTGTGAATCCATGCTGCCTTGGGTCCTGTGCCCCTCTGGCCTCTAGATACTCGACAATTCTTTCCTTCAGAAGTGATTACATCATTTTCCCTATCACTGAGGTTAAACTAACAGGTCTGTAGTTTCCTGCTTCTGCCTTGCTCCCACTTTTGTGAAGGGGAATCACATCTGCCCTCCTCCAGTCCTCGAGTACCACCCCATCCTCCCATGATTTGTTAAAGAGGGTAGTCAGTGGTGTCACTAGTTCTACCCTTGTCTTTCTCCTTTCACTAATGTACCTCCATAACATCTTGTCCCCTTTCTTTACTGTCTGGGCTATTTTTTCCTCCATTTGCACCTTTGAGCTTCTGACCGCCTTCCCTGCTTCCCTCTGCTTATCCAGATACACTACCCTGTCCTCCTCTTTCTGTGTTTCCTTGTACTTCCTGGAAGCCAACTTTTTTGCTCTTACCTTCCCAGCCACTTCCTTTGAAAACCATAGTGATTTTCTTTTTCTCTTGCCTTTGTTTACTTTCTTAATGCCAAGGATTGCCACCTGCACTATGGTTTCTTGTAGATGGGCCCATTGTTCCTCATCCCCCCCAGTCCTCCATCCCTGCTAGGGCTTTCCAGAGACACACACACCCACATTTGCAAAGTCTGCCCTCCTGAAGTCCAGGATCCTTGCTTTCATGTGGCTTGACTCTGCCACTGTACTCATATTGAACCACACTGTGCAATGATCACTGGACCCCAGCTGTCCACCCACCATGACATCTGTAATTCTGTCCACTTTGGTGAATACCAGGTCCAAAATCGCTCCCTCATGGGTGGGCTCTAGCACTAGCTGCCTGAAGCATGCCCTTTGCAGGGAGTCCAGTATGTCTCTGCTCCTGGCTGAGGCAGCTGGGATGCTCCAATCAACATCTTGCAGAATGAAGTTATCCACCAGAAGCACTTTCACTTTAGTCACCATCTTATAGATGGCTTCCACTAGATCCTTGTCCAACTCTTCCCCTTGTGCTGGTGGTCTGTAGATCACTCCAATGTGAATAGCTGTGCCATTGCCCATCTCTAGGGTGATCCACAGGACCTCCAGTCCCTCCTGCAAATTCCTGTACCTCAGTTCCTTTAATATCCTCTCTGACATAAAGAGCTACCCATCCTCCCCTTTTACCCTCCCTGTCTTTCCTAAATAGAGTATAACTTGATTTAGCTACATCCCAGTCATGGTTCCCATTATACCATTTCTCAGTAATAGCAACAGAGTCCAGGTCAGCATCTGCCATTATGGCCACCAGGTCCAGGATTTTTTTTTCTCATGATGCGAGCATTTGCACTCATGGCTTTCCATATTTTTTTACTTCCCTTCTTGTCATCCCCTTTTTATCCTCGTGCCTTCCCTCATTACCCCCACACCTTAAAATCCCCTTTCTCCTTTTCGACACCATTCTACCTTTTCCTGGTTTAGTTACCATTGGCTATTTCCCAACCTTAGGGTCCTTCCTGCTGACTACATTAACCTGTGGGGGTGGACAGTTTGTTTCTCCCTGTTTCCCTCTGCCACCCCTTGGCTAGTTTAAATGCTTGCCAAAGAAACATTAAAACTGCTCACTAAGGACAATGGTTTCCTCCCTGGATGGATGCCAGCCATCACCTTTGTACAGGTCCATATCTTTCCAGCTGGATCCCCAGTCCCCAATGTAGCTGAAACCCTTCTATCTTCACCAGTTCCTCAACTGTGTGTTGAAGTCCCTGGTGTGGAGATTCCTAGCCTCCCCCTTGCTGTGGACAGGTTGCACCTCTGAGAAGGTTACGGAGATTGCTACCTGCCCAAGGCCCCTCCCCAACTCCCTGAACTCATCCTGCACTCTTCCTATCCCTGCCTTGTCCCTAGCCATGTAATTTGTCCCCAGATGGACAATGGCATCTAACGCCCCCCTCCTTGCTGCCACCCTAGTGATCCTCTGTAACTGCATTCCATCCTTCCGAGCAGTGCCTCCTGGCAGGCACTTAACCTCCCTCTACACCCTGTTACCTGTCCCCAACTGTACTCCCCAGACTATGGAGTTCTCCACCAGGAGTTGCTTCCTCCTCATCTGGGGTCCTCTGCTATCCCCCCTTGAGGTCTCCACCCTGGAGGACCTCCACATCCATCCCTGCCACTACTTTCGGTGCCTCTGTGGGGCTGTCCTGCCCTGCCAGTGTGGTGTAGGAGTTTCATAGTGGTATGGGATTTGGGATGTGCCTCTGTTCACCATCCTAACCCTCCCCAAGTCCACCGTTGTCCATCCACTCCTCCTTCCCGGCATCCTCTGAGGAAGCGGAGATGGACTTGGTGATCCCTGAGTGGGGGAATTGATCCTCCTAACCCAAGCCAACTCAGTCTTGAGTCTGGCAACCTCCTCCTTCAGCCCAGAGAGGTGCCTGTAGATGGGGCAGCACCGCAGTCTCCAGAAGGTCTCCCTGAAGACTGCTGCCCCACAGCTGCTGCACTGCACCACTCCCATCATGACTACCCCTTATTACTAGATGTTACCCAGCATCTTTAAGAAATCCTTTTCTTGCTCTTTTCTTCTCCCAACCTGATGATAATATTACCCTGATACAATGCTTACTTGTTTATTAATATTACCCAGATACAATGCAAAAGAGTTCTACCTGCCTTAGTCAGCTGCCTCCTAGTCCTTGCTTTGATATGAAGGTTGCTCACTGTATACTGTTCCCAGCTATGCACTCTATTTCTAATCCTCCTTATGTTTCCCCAGGTATTTACCCAGCTGAAGTACTGAAGTATCTACTCTTTCCTTCAGAATAACAATCCCTCTAGCCTCCTTCTGTAATGTACCCCGATGCACTGTTTGTCCTTTAACTCATTCAAGAGCCCCAATGCAATATTTCTCTCTCCCGTTTATATATATATATATATACATATATAATTTTTTTGGTTGTGCATCCCAACCCAAGGCTTGAAGCAATCAGCTCAGTATAGTCTGGTGGTCCTGCCCTTCCTGCTTCTTGCAAGAAGTTCTCCCTATGTCAGTCAAATTGGATTGCCTATAAATTAGAACAAGACAAAGGTGGGAGGATGGAAACTACTGCTGGAAGTTGCTCTCTCTCGACTCTCTGTACCCTGTAACTAACAAGACACATTCAGTTAGTTTCCCTGATCTCTGTATCTCCCTTCATTTCATGTTGCTTCACTGTACTTCACTCACAGTGTTCCCTATCTCCGTATCTCCCAATAATCACTGTCACAAATCAGACAACTTCCCGTACCCTGCAATAACCAAACTAGGAAGCTAGCAGTGCAAATAAAACAATCAGTTGAGTCCTCTGATGCTCTGTCCCTTAAGTGGCGGCCTGGGTTCTGGAGCTGGTCCCCCAAGCCTGCAAGAAATGTAATTGAAAAAATTTAAATGGCCATGAGTTTAGCTCATGGTGAGGCAGGAGAGCTGGGTGAGAAACAAACAATTACTGTCCTCCGACCCCGTTGCACTACTAGCTCTGGCAGCAGCTGGGGAGCTTTCTGGTATCCCAGCCATTTAAGGCTCCCATGGATTAATTTAAACATTTTCTATAGTGGCCTTTTTCAGGGGTGACCCAGAATTAGTTACATAGAAACCTGTTGGATGTAGGATATTTTGGTAAGACAAGACTATGTTGGTACAAGCCTGACAATTCACAATGACTTACGTTTCAGAGTAACATATTAAGCTACTATGGATACATATACCACACATCAACTCACACTGATTGCTTTTACACTATTCAACTCATGTAGTAGTGCATTTTTGGTTTGGACTTTATTCTCTTGGGTGGAGTAGGTTGATAGTGGTCATTTGCCGAAGATTGTCCCTGGCACGTGCAGAGGCTGTTTTCCTGCAGGTGCACTCTGAGCCCTTTTCTGAAGGAGACCAGGGAGCTGGCATTTTGCAGATGGTCAGGGAGACATTGGAACATTGCAGCATCATGGGAGAAAAACTTGCTACTTGCTGTTGTCCTTACCCCTTACCCTTGGTACCTCCAGGAGTTTCCTGCCAGAGGTGTGGAGTTGTCTACCTGGGCACTTGGGAACCGACATCCCATCAAGGCCTGTTGGGAGAACACCATTTATTATTTTGTAGGCTGTGTACAGCAGAGGATACTGGAGCTGTTGGTCAAGGGAAGGCCAGTTTAAGGAGTCAGGTATCTCACATTGATGACAACTCAGGTGGGACTTGGTTGCAAATCGAGCAATCTTATTATATAGAATTTGCATCCTACCAAGTACTCTGGCTGTAAGTGATTGTATAACTGTTCATTTTGTTACATCTATGTTGGTCAAATAAAAGGTATCAAATCATTTACTTCTGCATCTGTGCAGCAGCATAGGTAAGGGTGGGTAGAAGGATGCTGCTTGTTATAGTTATCCTGGTTTCTGGGATAAGTTATGAGTTCAGTTTGTATAGTGAGCCTAGCTTTTGATGTATGGGCCTGGTAATATGGTCCATATGGCATTTGAAAGTGAGGCCTTGGTCTATGACAAGACCCAGGTACTTGAAGAAGCTCATAGAAACATAGAAACACAGAATTTGACAGCAGATAAGGACCGCCTAGCCCACCTGGTCTACTAATTTTCCTACCTACTGTATAAACCTCAGACCCTACTTGATCTGCAGCCTACCTCCTCCTTTCCGCCCCTAGTGTTTCCTTCTGCCTGTCCCATGCATTCTTGAATTCGCCTACCATTGTTGCCCCCACAACCTCCTCAGGGAGGCTGTTTCATACATCCACCACACTTTCTGTGAAAACATATTTCCTCACATTGCCCCTGAGTCTTCCTCCCTCCAGCCTCATATTGTGACCCCTTTTTCTTGCACATCTTCTTTTCTGAAAGATGCTGTCCTCTTGACCTCTGTTGATCCCGTTGAGGTATTTGAATGTCTCTATCATATCCCACCTCTCCCTCCTTTTGTTCAGTGTATAGACAACCTATATGGGTGTACCAGCTGAGGATACAAGGGGGGGGCAGTGGGGTTCTATCTGAGCCTAGAGTTCTGGGTCTGAACAACATGACTTTTGTTTTCTTAGCATTTAATAACAGCCTAGTTGCCAGCAACCACCTTTCTAGGGTCAAGAAGTTGTCCTGTAGCTGAGTCCTTAGGGCTGATATGCTATCCACGGATCTGTATCGTACAGCATCATCAGCATATTGAATTACTGAGCTGCCACCACAGTTATTACTGCAGTCATTTATAAACAGGGAAATCAGGAGTGGTACCAAGATAGAACTTTGGGGTACCCCATCTTTAATAGGATGTCAGCCAGATAGGGGCCCCCTTCACTTTACATGTTGGGTGCGGTGGGACAGGTAACTCAAATCAGACTAGGGAGTGGCAGTCAAGGCTGATGAGTTTCAGCTTGTCTAACAGAACATTATGATCGACCAAATCAAAGGCCTTAGTGAGGCTGATAAATATGGCTCCAATGGGGGTGCCATTGTTGAGGGCCTTGAGGATGTCAATAGTGAATTTAATAAGCACTGTGTCTGTTCTGAGATTTCATCTGACCCATGCTGATTTACTACCAGCAGTTGTTTCCTTTCCAGATAGTCACAGATTTGGTCATAGATCTTGGTCAGGATGCAAAGGAGCGAGACTGGCCTGTAGTTTCCAACAGGTTCTTTAAGGCCTTCCTTGTGGATCAGAACTACATAGGCCTCCTTTCATTTGTCTGGAATGACACCTAGTAGGGACCTACTGATTAGTCAGATGATGGGAGAGGTTATGGCAGGGGCAGTATCATTTAACAATCTGGGGACCAAACCATCAGGTCCTGCTGTACCTCTAACCTTTAATTTTCTTCAAGAGAGGGAGCACATCTGTTCACTTTACCTGTTTAGGTGGAATTCCAAGTGTGGAGGTTCTGATCTGGGGGGTATGATTGTGCAGAAGCCTGGGTTGGGGTTAGCTTTATACTAGTCTTGATCAGTAAAAAAGCTGTTGAAGGTGTTGGATGCCTCCTGGCAGTCACTTATGGTTTGGCCATTAGGGACAATTGGGCCTTGCAGGGGTTTGCTACTGTCTTTCATCAGACCATTGATTTGCTGCCCAAAACACCTAGGGTCAGTTAAGCTGGCCTGTTACAGGTTCTTTACATATTCCCTTTTTGCAGATGTTGCATGCCTTTTACTTTGATTTTTCAGCACCCTGTAGGCTACCCAGTCTGAGGATTTGCCAGACTTCTTGTAATTGCCCCAGGCCTTATCTTACTGTGTCATCCATCAAGGTCTTTAGCTCGGGGGTAAGCCATTTTTAGCATTGTCCTTTGACCCTGAGCTTCCTGGGTGGAGTAAGCTTGTTGGCTGATGACATTAAGCAATTCTGGAAGAAATTTCAGAGCTTCATCAATGGTTGGGAGTTGTAGGATAGGGCTCCAGTCAAGGCTGGATAGGTAAGATTGGAAAGCAGATGGTGAGAAGTTAGAGAAGTCTCTGGCAGTGAAGATCCAAGGGGAGATTTTGGGAAAGCGGTTCTTCCAAATGCAAAATATGGGACAGTGATTGCTCAAGGCTAGAGCTGTGTGGAATGGGAAAATCCCAATTCCATGGAATTTTGAAACATTTCACAAATTCCATGGAATTTTGTGGAATTGTTTTGAAATTTCACAGAATTTTTAAAATTTAGTAATTTAATTGTAACTCAGTTGATGTTCAAGCTAGAGCTCTGAAATTTGGCATGTGTACTCTTTTTGCTGATGGCCACTAAAGTACCAGACAGCATGAAATTCAGATGGATAGTTTCAAAATTATAAGTGTGCAAATGTTGTCATCTTATTGTTTGTGTAAAATGTCATGGAATTTTTTATCTGCTTATACCTTAATCATCTATTGGGTCAGGGGTCTTACATTTGTTATGTTTTCTTGATGATAGGTGTTCTAACAATGTGCCAGATTTCATGACATTATCTTGCGTCTTCTCAAAATTATCTGTGCTCAAAATCTGTCATTTTATTTTTTTCAGGAAATTTCATGAAAAAATTTAATCTGCATATAACTTAGGCCCCTTTGGAGCCAGACATGTGTAAGCTAGTACAGAAAACCCTTTGTAATGCTTATAGAATGATCTAAATATGGAGAGAATTAGATAGAGATGTTTAAGTTGAATGGGTTCAGAACTTTACTATGTAAATATTTGCAAAACTTAGTGAAAACTATCAAAATGTGGATATTTGCAACTTCTCTGCTCTTGCATACATAGAGTTAACATTTGACATGCATATCATTAGTTAGTGTATCCTGGTGTCTAACAGAACTGGATAAATTGGTTAAGGAGTTTTAATTTTGCAGAAGAAAAAAATGATTAGTAACATTTTCTCTCATATTTATGGTAGCATATACTGCAGATGAAGCATCCAGATTTTTTTGTGGAATTTAACATTAACAATACACATATCACTACTTCATTTGATAAGCTGGGCTTTTTGCACTCCTGATGTTCCTCTTTGGGTGACTATCCCCACACTCCTTCTATTTTGGCATAGCCAGACTGACTCAGTAGAACTACTGATCCCACTGATATCCTCTTTGTTGTTTACAATGACAAACTCCATTAAAACATGAGTCACCCACTCCTTTTCCTATTGACCTACCCTGTTGGAATAGCCAGAATTCTTTCTTCCTGCTGCCCAAGACATTGTCTTCCCCCACTACATCTTTTTGAGTACCTCTAAGTCCTAGACTTGCATGTACACCATGCTGCCCAGATTATAAATTTACTGGATGTGATCCTTAAATATCCTGCATTCAGGTTGGAATTGGTGACAGTCTGTGCTTTCTTGCTCCAACCTGGGGGTCTACCACTGTTGTGCTACACAGTTCAGCTGTCCATTTTTTGGTGAAACTGTGCATCTAACTCCAGAACCTGGTGACCTCCCGTGCTACCTGTGACTGATGCACCTATCCTTTAACTAGAATCCCCAGATAAGGCTGAGTGAAATTAGAAAATTCCAGTTTTATGGAATTTTTCATAAAATTCTACAATTTTCACAGAGACTCACCGGATATGACTTTAAGTACAGATATTATTTTGCAATTTCTCACAGCAAGCAATTAATAAAATTGGCACACACGGGGCCTGATTTCCAAAGAGGGCTGGGTTTGGCACAAGCTGTGGTAAACAGCAGCTTGCGCCGATGACCCATGTGCTATAGATCATGCACCAGATTCAGGTATAGGAGGGGTCCCACTTCTATGTTCCCACACTTGTGGCAACCCCTCCCATGTGACGAACACATGGTGCACAGAAGGGTTTGTAGCAGGCCCCTTGCAGCAATGGCAAGCTGGTCCCATGCCCCAATCCATGTGGTGCCCCAAACTTTACATATAGAAGAATCTCCAACCCAATCTCCAATGTGCTCAACATGTATAATAAATATAAGAATCCCCAGCCAAATCCCCGATGTGCCCCACAATTTCATTTATTTATTTATTTAAACATTTGGTTACTGGGAAAGGCATGCTGAGCCAAGGCTCAAATTCAGGAGATACTGTTGATGGGAGACCTGAATATGCCAGATGTTAACTGGAGCACATTTGCTGCAGCCACATCCAAGAGCAGGGCCATTCTTGATGTCCTACAGGTGGCAGGCCTCAGACAGCTAGTTTTGGAACCCGCTCGTGAGGGAGCAATCTTAGACCTCGTACTTTCAAATGGGGGCAGTGAGAGGATCTCAGATCTAGAAGTGGGTTTCCATCTGGGAACAAGTGACCATCAAACAGTGTGGTTCACGTTAAATTCTGCTACAGAGTCAAGCCATACAAAAGTGAGGGTACTGGACTTCAGGAGGGCTGACTTTGGCAAGATGGGAGAGTGCCTCAGAAAAGCACTAGCAAACAGGCTAGAAGGAGGTGTGGAGCAACAATGGGGAATCATCAAAACTGCCATCACAGAGGCAACAAGCCTTTGTGTGAAGCAAATAAACAAATCAAAATGAAAGAAAAAGCCACTATGGTTCTCAAAAGAGGTGGCTGTGAAAGTCAGGAAGAAAAAGATAGCAATCCAGAAGTATAAGGAAACAGAAGGAGCAGGACAGAGAGCTGTACCAGTTAAGGCAGAAGGAAGCAGGGAGGGAAGTCAGAATAGCAAAGGCCCAGACTGAGGAAAAGATAGCCAACTCAGTTAAGAAGGGGGATAAAACCTTTTATAGGTACATCAGCGAGTGTAGAAAGACAAAGGGAGGGATAGTGAGGCTGAATACAATGAAAGGTGGGTGGGCAGAGGGGGACAGTGAAAAAGCAGGGATACTGAATGAATATTTCTGCTCAGTATTCACAAAAGAGGAGGGGGAAGTGCCTAATCCAGTTAACAGAAGCACTCTTGATAGCGGAGTCAATCCCAGTCCTTTCGCAGAAGAAAGGGTTCTGCAAGAACTCCTAAAACTGAAGGTGGACAAAGCAATGGGGCCTGATGGAATTCACCCCAGAATTCTAAAAGAATTAAGGGGGGAACTAGTGAAACCACTGGCTACTCTTTTTAATAAATCATGGGAGGATGGTGTGGTACCCGAGGACTGGAGGAAGGTGGATGTGATTCCCCTTCACTAAAGTAGGACTAAGACAGAGGCAGGAAACCACAGACCTGTCAGTCTGACCTCTGTGGTAGGGAAAGTGATGGAGTCACTTCTGAAGGAAAGAATAGTTGAGTACCTAGAGGCCAGTGGGGCACAGGACCCAAGGCAGCATGGGTTCACAGCAGGAAGGTCATGTCAGATGAATCTAATAGATTTCTTTGACTGGGAGACCAAAGTAGTAGACCAGGGAGGGCTGTGGACATGGCCTACCTAGACTTTAGCAAGGCATTTGACACATGTCCCACAAAGATTAATAGTCAAATTAACCAGCCTGGGAGTGGGTCCCAGGGTGGTAGCCTAGGTAAAACATTGGCTGGACAACAGGACACAGAAGGTAATTGTAAATGGAGTCAACTCTGAAGAAAGAGGGTTACTAGTGGGAAAATTAGGGTTCAGTATTGGGTCCTGTCCTTTTTAATGTCTTCATAAGTGACATTGCAGAGGGACTGGAAGGAAAAGTATGCCTCTTTGCAGATGACACAAAGATCTGCAACAGGGTTGATGCACAATGAGGCGTGGAAAGGATGAGAAGGGACTTGGCAAGGTTGGAGGAATGGTCAAATGTATGGCAACTAGGATTCAATGCAAAGAAGTACAAAATAATGCACCTGGGAAACAAGAACCCAGGGAAAGAATACACAATGGGGGGAAGGTAGTAACAACAACAAAAAAGGAAAGGGACCTGGGGGTAATAATATCAGATGACCTTAAGGTTAGCAAGCAATGTGAGAAGGCAGTAGGGAGGGCTGGGGGTATACTGGGATGCATAGGAGAGGCATCAGCAGCAGAAAACAGGAAGTTGTTATCCTCTGTACAGACAGGTTGGTGAGACCCCCATCTGGAGTACTGTGTCCAGTTCTGAGACCCCATCTCCGCAAGGGACATAGACAGGATAGAGGCAGTCCAGAGGAGGGCAACTAAAATGGTGCAGGGTCTGCAAGAGAAGCCGTATGAGGAGAGACTAAAGGAGCTTAATATGTATACCCTTGAGGAAAGAAGGAGAGGGGGACATGATAGAAACTTTTAAGTACCTCAGTGGAATCAACAAAGTCCAAGAGGGTAGCATCTTTCAGAAAAAGACGGCAAGAACAAGGGAAACAATTTAAAGATAGAGGGGTTCCAGGGGCAATGTGAGGAAGCATTATTTCACAGAGAGGGTAGTGGATGCATGGAACAGCCTTCCTGAGGAGGGTGTGGGGTCTAAAACTGTGGGAGAATTCAAGAATGCATGGGACAAACATAAGGCAATTCTTGTGGGGGGGGTAGGAAGAAATAGGCTGTTGGTTAACTAGGATCTGCGGCCTATCCTGTAGGTAGGGAAATGGGCAGACTAGATGGGCCAAGCAGTCCTTATCTGCCATCAAAGTCTATGTTTCTATATTTCAGGTGCAACCTGAAATTTTAATATATATACATCAGAAGCCCCATGCCCAGATCCCCGATATCCCAGTCAATATGACAAATAATACAGCCCCTCAAAGTGGTGATTCAGTGCCCCCCACCCCCACCCAGTAGGTAGTGCCCCCCCATCCCCAGATAGAGCTGTGGACTGGCACAGCCCTTCTCACACCTCTGCAGCCAGTTCCCGACTGACCTGTCAATGAGCGGTGGACTATACACTGTACACACTCAGATTATCAGTGAGCGCATACACATTACAGTACGTGCTCATTGACAGTTCAGTTGAGGACCGGCTGTGGAGGTGTGAGAAGGTCTGTGCCACTCCCCGGCTGTGTCTGAGGATGGGGGAGTACTACCTGCTAGGGTGGGGGCTGGGGCACTGGACCACCACTGTGAGAGGCTGTGTTATTTGTCATACCGACAGGGACATCAGGGATCTGGGCTGGGAGCTTCTGATGTATATGTAATAGATATACCACTCTGAGGTGTGCGGTCGTGCTCTGATATACGCATGCCTTGGTGTGCGTTGTATGCACGAGGCCACTGGCTGACTGCGTCAACCGCCCAAGGCGTGCGTATATCAGAGTGCGACTGTACACCTCAGAGGGGTTTATCTATTTTATAAAATGTCAAAATTGTTTTGGAGGGGGGTAAAAATGCAGGTGTGCGGTTGCGCTCTGATATACACACGGTCATGTGATGCTCACATCATCCAATAAAACAACAACAATTTCCCTACCCATTTTATAAATATATATATATATATATATATATATACAGTATATATAGTAAAACTGTGGAGCACATCAGGGATCTGGTGGGGGATTCTTATATTTATTATACATGTGAGGTACATCAGGGATCGAGTGGGTGATTTTTATGCATAAGTGTGGGGCATATTGGGGATCGGGTGGGGGATTGCTATATTTATTATACATGTGGGGCACACAGGGATCAGGCAGGTGATTCAAATATATATATATATATATACACACACACACACATATAGATAGATAGATTGATAGATAGGGAAAGGGAACATTGTTTAACCAGGAGTAGCACACTAAGCCAAAGCTTGTTTCGAGATGTGACCTGGGAGCACAAGGAAGTTAAGTGACTTGCTCAGGATCACACAGTATGCACCTAGGTGGCTGTGGGATTCAAACCCAGGTCTCCAGATCTGCAGCTCAGAGCCTTAACCCACTGCTCTACACTACCTCCATATATATTTACTTCTGGGGCACATCGGGGATTGGGGAGGGGGGACCCGTGGCCCTATTGCTACCGGAATCATTCTCTGGGGTGCATTTTCTAATTCACCTTAAACCAGCCCTGGCTGGTCTAAAGGTACTTAGACATTATCCCTCTGGGAGAGTTCTGTGAATTGCAGTTATGGGGCTGTGGCAGCTTGCATCTGCCACATGTCCCCTACCACCTTGTCGCAGCCCATTCCTTGGTGCAGGGCTGGCGCAGGCCCCATTCCGGGCAGACAGCCTGCAGTTGACACTGACTGCATTTGAGAATTGCTCCCAGTGCATTGTTTGGCAAAGGGGCACTTTGCATCATTCTTTATGGCACAAGCCCCTTGCTGCATGCAGGGAGCTCTGAGAATCAGGCCTACAGTCTCCTTGTAAGTTCTAAGATCCTGCCAAAGTTAATGGTATTGCATTCTCTAGTTTTAAAGTTTATGGGGTTTATACATTTGTAGTTTACATTCTTGCAAAATTAAATTTTTAAATGTTTTGAAAGTTTGACTAATTTTAATTCAATCCCATTTAAAGCTACAAATATGAACATTTTCAGAAATGACCATGTGGTACAGTTAATTAAATGTTTCAACTCTGGTTAAATTTGGATATGCAGTTTTAAAATTAGAGGGAACTAACCAAAATTTTAATTTTGGCAACATGTTTGGCAGGCTATAACTCAGTCCCATTTAAAACTAGAAATCTGAAACTATGTGCATATACAACTGTAATGATAACCTGTATACCTATCCATTTTTGTAACAGTTCAATGAATACTAACATTACATAAATCCACATTTTGGAAAAATATGTGGCTACCTATGACTCAACTTCCATTGAAGCTTGAGACTTAAAACATGGTGAATATATGCAGTCTAGATGTTTCTCAAACTATCTCAGCATAACTGAAAATTAAATTTTGATTAAATATTTGGCCATCCATAACTCCTCCCCATTTTACTCTACAACTCTGACATTTGGTACACTCTTGTAAGTCACATGGTACTGTTCATGTTCCAAATATGGTGTTACTGTATGTGGATACAAACTTTTAAAATTATATTGACATAACTGAATTTTTTAATTTTGTGAAATTCCACAGAATTTTCACAAAGTCCCATGGAATTCCACTGAATCTGAATGGTCATTCCACCGGCATTGTGCAGGCAGAATTTTATATTCCTTACAACTCTACTCAAGGCATCTGAGAGAGTGCCCACAACTTGTCTGTTGTGGGGGTTGGAAACCAGTGCCCAGTCAATAGTAGAGTACTTTTTTGTTGTGGCATTGTGGCTTGTGAGTTTGGTGATGATCTGGGTCAGGTGCACATCCAGTAGTGATGTCTTGTACCCCTGTTTTGAGTCTGATGCCCAGCTGAGGTTAAAGTCTCCCAAAAGGATTAATTCAGAAGGTGTATGTTCTGCTAACATCTTGGTTAGGACATCAAGAGCCAGAGTGGCTACTCTGGGAGGGTTATACAGGCAACCTGGCAGAAGGGACTTGGCATTGCCAGGTGTTATTTTAACAAATATTGCTTCATTGCCAGTGCAGTCTATAGGGGGCAGAGAGGTGAGAGGTATGCACATTGTTTCCCTTGTGTAGATGGGTACCCCTACCCCCTTCTTGTCCCCCCTGTCTTTCCTAAAGACAGAGTAGCCCAGGAGGTCAGTCTCATGCATTAAGATGTTTGGTTTTAGCCATGTTTATGATACAGTGAGTATGTCCGTCTTAAACTGGTCTACCCAGCTCTGGACTGCATGGATTTTGGGTCTTATGCTACAGATATTCTTGTGGACTAATCTTAGTCCTTTGGGAGATTCCCAGTTCTGCTCATGAGGAGAGCCAATGGTGAAGTTTACTATGGGGGGGGTTATGGTTGGTTTGAATCTCCCCAGAGAAAAGGATCAGTAGAAGAGAGATCAAGCTTAGCACATTTAGCATTGTGTGTGGTAGGTTCCTATCAACACAGGCCTTGCAGCCATGTAACATTAAGCAGTAGGCTCCTTTTTGAGTCAGTCCATGAAATATTATTAGTGACTCATTGATTGTTGCTGCAGGAGGGTAATGTAAGTCTAGGTGTAGGTGGGCTAGAGGCTCCCTAAGGGGGTCAAATCCCTCATCCTTTCAAATGAGGTGGTCAAACCATTGGATAGCAAATATGTAAATGAGAACTAGAATTGTGCTCCTGGTGACCATTTTCTTAAGATAACCAAGCTGGTGAGTAGAGGCAAGGAGCTCCAGGGTCTGTTATTCACCATGATTTGAGCTTACCAGCCTTCATTAGGGGGTTTTGAGTTTCCTATTCTAGGTTACAGAGCTTCTGTTGGGGGGGGATGAGTTACCTGGGCTATTTTGCAGATCTTTGGGAAGACCATGCATGTAAATGTGGTCACAGAGGAGAACAGAGCCTCCCAATTTATAGGGGAGTTTGGAGCAACCACTTGATCCTAGAGGTACCAGGTTTGTTAATTACAGAAAGTAATTTTGTACTTGCAGTCACCACTTAGTTTCCAATAAAGACTGGATCTGTTATCTGATTCATATAGAAGGCGAGGATTCTGATCTATAACAAATAACATGTACAAGGCTGGGTTTGTTATCACATGTCCTTTTATCACTTTTTGTTTCTATGCTTTTGATGTTAGTTTACCTTTAACAGCTAGGGCATAAAAACTATGACTATCGGCATGTCATACTTAGTTGGATAAAGTTCACTTAAGAAAATAAAGTCAATGCTGATTATGGTTACGTATGTTCACTATCTAGCATCTGAGGGTTCACGACCTAGAATCTGAGCAGCGTTGTACAGTCCCCAGGTTCTGCCACAGATTGCTTTGATTTGGCTCCTCCTCCTCCATTACAGCCTTAGGTCCAGAATGATTGTGAGCTGCCCAGGTCTGATACCCGTGCCCATTTAACAGGTGGTGGAGGGTGAGTGGGTGGGCAAAAAAATATCCCTCACATAGACGATAGCTGGCTGGAAACAAATCTCTGTTTTTTTGCTAAAAAAAGACCAGAAGTTTCTGTCGAAGGGGTGCCAACTAGTAAAGGGAATGAGCCCTCAACCCTTGATGCTTCTTGAGTGCTCTGGCAGTGAACTTAAAGAGAGCTGGGGATTGCAGGATTATAAGGAGCCATTTTGAATTTGATTTTTGGCACCTTAAGAGCTGCGCCATTGATTGGCTCCCCACAATATTTAAGTCCTTGCTGACTGTCTCTGACAAACAATGTTCCTTACACAGAAGTTAGCTGACTGTAAACAAATCTCCATTTTTTTTGTTAAAAAAGACCAAAGGTTTCCATTGCAGAGGTGTTGACTGGTAGAGTGCATGAACCCTCAACCCCCGATGCTTCTCGAGTGCTCCGGCAGTGAACTGAAATGGGCAGGGAATTGTAGGATTATAAGGAGCCTTTTTGAATTTGATTTGTGGTGCCTTACCAGCTGCGACATTGATGAAAGGCTGTTTTTTGATCTTGAGGTTTCTGTGGTAATGAGACCTCTCGAGCTGCATTTGCAAGGTCTCTTGTTACCATAGAAACCTCTCAATCAAAAAACAGCCTTGTTTTGTATGATTGCTTATACACCATCTTCTGTTGTTACTGTTTTCACAATGGATGTTTTTCAGATTCCTGTCATCACAGTAGACTACTGAACCAATCAGAGAGCTGCTTTCAGAGTGCTGATGACATCACAATGCCTAGTTCAGCACTGAAGCCAACTATTATTTTTATTATTTTTTTTTTTAAATATGTATTTTTTTTTTTTAGTTGTTTAACCAGGAGTAGCACACTAAGCTGAAAGCTTTTTTACAGGAGCGACCTGGGAGCACAGGGAAGTTAAGTGACTTGCTCAGAGTCACACAGTATGCAAGTGGAAGCTGTGGGATTCAAACCCAGGTCTGGTCTGCTGGATGTCACCAGATTTGCAGCTCAGAGCCTTAAACCACTGTGCTATACTGCCTCCCATTTAAAATCAAAGAAAAACAGCAAAAGCTTCAATAACACTGTAGATTTGAAAGCTATAACTTGTAAACTGCTGTTTTATATATATATATATATATATATATATATACATATATATATATATATATATATATATATCAAATATACAATAGCCTGACTCAAAATAGACAATGTATCATCACTTGTGAGTTGGCAGGACTTTCATAACTCACTTGTGGCTCTGCCACTCATGAGTTATGGTCCTGCCCCCTCATACTTCAAGATAAATTGCATATTTTGAGTCAACCCATTGCATATCCCTTGTATATAGACACCACTCATGCCATTGTGACTATGGTGTCACAACATAATAGACAAGAAGGACCATGACACTGAGCTCCACTGTAGCCCCAACCATCTGAGTGTAAGATCCACAGGAATGCACATCATCTAAATATTCTAAATAATTAAATATGTAATGACCACTTTTCTCTGTCATTACCACAATACTCCTAAATTAGAAATAAACTAAAAGACAATCAGTCCACAGACTCCAGTATCATGATATACATTTCCCAAATATAAATGTCAGTGGTATATAGCTGTTGTACATTTAAATGTTTAGCATACATATGGTTTAGTATTTAAGATTTTAATATCTGAACTGTGTATTATTAATTTTGAGACCTTTTACAAAACCTTTAATGCAGGTTAGCTGATAAATAAGAATCACATGGAAGCAACTCCTCTTCAGAAACATAAAATGGTACATTTACTATGGAGCACACCTCTCAATCCTGGCCCTAGGAAAGGATAACAAACATTTAATGCTGACTACTGATGAAAATTACATGTCAGCATGTTATATGGTATTCAATTCTGGGCAGTTGTGACAGGAGCCAGTCAGATTAATGGAGGTCTAGACAGTAAACATCACTTTACACATGGATGTCAAATGGGATGTTAGTCACAGCACATAAGTTATACTTTGACTCCAGAGTCCAGTATGTACAAATGTAATGCACCTAACAAATAAACATGAATCATTTTAACTGGTGAATGTGAATCATTTGACATTTTTATTTGACAATATTCTGCTGCTTCATGGTAAAGTATGTGAAAGGAATCCCCTTTTATCACATACACCGTACAGTGTGTTGCAGACAGTGTTTGCCTATTTTAATAGCAAAGCATACAAGTAGTACCAGAAAAAATAATTGTTCTTATATGCTTGCAACCTAATTAAAATCTGCTTTGTGAAGGTTTAATAGCTACTTTCTATCCTGAAGGTGACAAGTTTAATAATGTATGGGTACTGTACTTTAAATAAGCAAACGTCTTCTATAAATCTCAATATGCAACAATGGGGAAGGTATGCCTGTTTGTTTCATTATTTTGTTAATGAAAATTTTGCTGTAAGCTTTCTTCTTAATTATTTATGTTCTGGGACAGAAATGAAATGAGAGAGAGGCACCAGAGCATGTTTTTAACCTTGCTGTATTCATTCATATGCAGTGACTCTGTAGTATTTCTTAACAGCATAAGACATGAAACATTAATCTTTCAGGAAAGTATTTTCCTTAAATTGATGGCAAGGACAAAACAAACAGTTTTGTGAAAGGAACTCATCTACAAAATGTTTATCGCTGTTGTATGGACCCAACAGTTCACCTAAATGTTAATCAGATGCTGCAGCAGCCCAAACATATGCAACAGAACAATCACTTCTTTTTAATTGTAAAGAGCCACAATTTGTTCAAAAAAAATGTTTACAAAGAATTTTCTACATTTTGCTCCCACCCTTAGACACACAGAGGTCATTCAGGGAATGATTTTGGTTTCCTAGTCATGCAAACATTCTATTCCCATTTATATAGTATCTCTTTTTAAAATGCATTGCCCTGAACATGGAAACAGCTGATCAGCTGTTGACTGAAGTTGTCCTCCTACATAGTCTAATTCATTGTCAAAGGGAAAGCTGTATGTGGCAGGGTTTGAGTATTTTAATCCCAAAATCCATGCCACTGAGGGACCCATGGATGACTTACCAACCGAAGATGAGTCAACAGAGAGAGTCACAGCTCATAGTAGTGTTGGCACCAGTATTACATCAATGACTCTGCTCCACCTATTCTAACGTATGTGACATTACAGATGCTATCCTGGAGCTGCAGTTCATGAGATGAAGTAGCTGCTAGGACTCCATCCAAATAGACAGCAGACTAATGAATGCATGCTTCAATGGAGGACTCCACAATAAAGTGATATTTAAGTACTTTACTCACCTCACTTACTGTAGGAATCCTACACAAAATGTTTGAAAAACACGTTAGTGAACATTAACAATTTCTTTAATGATTATTTTCAGAGTTTCTTCAGTGATGACATAATTGGATGCTAGGTTAGAGTAAACTGACTCAGTCAATAAAGCATGTGACTTGGTTGCAGTGGGTGTTAGACACTAATCCTGCCTTATAGGATCAAATAAGGTTAAGGGGCCTGGGTCGAGAACAACTGATTGGGGGGGGGTCGTATCCAAGATTAAATTTAAGTTGTATGGTACCTCCACCTAGAAAAAATGTGCCTGTTGTCAAGTGTAGTACCACCCCTTGTGATGCAGTACCTCCTCACACTCCACACAGGTTCATCCAACCTGAGAACCTACACAATGCAAGAACAGTTTCAAAAAATGCAATTATTCACTCTACTAATAATATACTCACAGATCATAAATATGAACATATAACAAGGGCTTTATTAATCAAGAAACATTGTTCTAGGAAAGGAAAACAATTTGGCAATGCAAAATAATAATGCAGTGGTGGTGAACTGCCTGCCTGTACTTCCAGTACCTTTATAGGCACAGCCATATTAAGTATATTAGGCAGCCCAATGCTGTATTTTAGGTAGCTATCCCCACACCGCAAACACACTGCATCTCTGCTCAGCTGTTCTGTCGGATACTGTCCATGTTGCACTGTAACCAGCTATAAATGAACCCTAGTTCTTAGAGAGCTCCCAGGTACTTCACTGGGTACCCAGCTGTTGGGAAGGGTGTAGGCCCATAGATGTGGCACATGGATTGCTGACACTGGTGCACTTCAAGAATTAGACAACAATGTTTACTTGGTTAAAAAAAACAGCTGGGCATTTGCACTATACTCCTGGATGGATTGCCTAGTCCATTAAAGGATTTCCCAAAATATGAACCCAGCTGTGACAAGGTATACTGCAGGCACAATTCCTTAGACTGTTCCCTAGTTCAGTGTAAACTCCCTCCATGTGTAGGGTGTAGTAGCAGTTGTTAGCCCCTTTTTTGGCTTTTAACTCCTTACAGGCCTCTGTGGTGACATGTAAACTTGCTCTCCAGAGGTTCAATCAGGCCTCTCTTTCTCTTTCTAGATGTAGCAGATGATCTCTCACTCTTAATTCACTGATACAGCTTCAACCCATGGAGACCAGCGATGTCAGACAAATACACAACATCCTGACATCCCATCTCTGTGTGTACTGTGAAAACCAATGATGGCACTGATACTGGCTGGATAGCCCCCAGACACAGAGCTGTTCTTTGTCCCCAGATTAAGGCTGTGAAGAAGAAAAGTCTACAAGTGCCTGAAGAGAGTTTGCAGGATGGCTTACCCTGGTGAGCATCTCCCTGAGATTGTTTGCTTTAAATTCTTTTTAATTTCTGCTGTGCATGCATGGGAATGTGATTACCTCCACTTGCACTTGCAGGAATTATCTTGTTCTGGCAGATGTGTGGTCTACCTTCTACATGCTATCAACTACTGTACAGGTCACTCCAGTGTGAGTCCTATAGCAGTCACACACAGAGAGAGTTCTTGGTCAGCCCCTTCGTTTCACTGGGGAAATACAGCTCTCAGTTTGTCCATGGAGTTTTCAGTCACTCTAGAAAGGTACAGATGCCTGTCACTCAATCAAAATGTGGTCATACAAGTGGTAGAAACAAAGAAATATAGTATTTTTTGGCAGAAGGAGACTGAAGGTCCTTCAAGTCTGCCTTTACTATACTATAATAGCTCACCCCACTGACATACTGCCTTAGTGAGCAGTATCTCACCCCCATTATCCTACCCCTCAAACATGTGCTGCCCTCCCTTGGGGGCTATGAGTCCCCTTGTCCTGTCCCAACTATGTTTGAACTCAATAGGGGTAGCTGTCCCCACCACTTCTGCCAACAGTTGGTTCCATGGTTCCACTACCCTCTCAGTGAAGTAGAACTTTCACAATTTTCTCCTAAATTTGACCACCACCATGCTCCAGTCATGCATCCTAACTACTGCATCCCCTATACAGCTATAGACTAAATTGGAAAACTGAATTGTTACTGGCTGTTCAGGATCATTCTCCAGTAAGTTGTTCTGCATTACTTTATTGCACTAGCACTACTACCGGATATATATCAAGGTCCCATCTAGCACATATAATAAAATACTAGTAGATAACAGCCCACTGTCCCTTCACCTCAGGAATCCTGTTAGTCAGGATGGCCTGGAGGGCACTGAGGGTGGCATGACCACTGGCTTTCATAAAGCAGTCTGTGAAACAGACTACAGATTAGCAAAATCAGCTCACTGCAGGGTATATCCAATCAAGGCTTCATTATCACCTCATTTCTACAGTAGGTCTCAGGTGGTACCTGACACTGTGTTGGGATATACAAACTACCCTTCCTTCCTCTTTTCTCCCTGATTTTACTTCCCTCTCCTTCCCCATTCATACCCTCCTCTCCACCCCAACCCACCCCACCCCATCAAGCTGATCCCTATTAGCTAGCAGGACATTGAAAAAAATGAATCAGCTTCTGACGCCTCCAAAAGGAGAAACTTAGTTCTGTCATGTTTCTTGATGTATATTGTTACTTCTGATTCTGAATCTATATAAACTGATAAGTGCATTACATGAATTATTAAAATCTCCCTCTCCTGCACAGGAGATGTGGTATGGTATGGTATGGTATGGTATGGTATGGTATGGTATGGTATGGTATGGTATGGTATGGTATGGCATGGTATGGTATGGTATGGTAAAATTTTATTCATAATCAATATGAACAGGATTGAACTCCATTGAGTAACAACTCATTTTCAAGGTGGTCCAGTGTGTTATTATGTGGTCAAACTATCAATATTTGTGTCTTCTCTACTCACTTACATAGTTTGAAACAGTCATGGTAATCCCCACAGCTTAAGAAAACCTGTCCAACCTTTGGCATATGTCGGCTCCTATGATCCTATATATCCCCCGGCAGGGGTCCTCAGTCCAAGGTTCTAGACACCAGGGGCTTGATTTTTCAAAGAGTCCTTGGATCATCGGAATTGTAGCAATCTAGGGTGCAGTGAACTCCGAGTGCATCAGGGACCCTGTGGCTAATTTTGTAAAAACAGGGGTTCCTGCACCAAAAACCTAATAGTTGCTGCACATGCAGGCAAATGCCAAACACATGGCACACCCATGGGATTTGCCACAGGGATCTGCCCCTTCCACCTGGCACAACACTGGAGGGGCAGGCATGGGGGGGTAGGGGCGTATCAGCTGGACAGGAAGGGGATGGGGGAGGCAGAAGGGGCACGTGGGTGCCCAAGGACTGTGGCAGCTAACAGTTGGTGACTCTGGTGTGAAGTGGTGCATGTGTGTGTCTATATCCGGAAAAGACTACAGTGCATTGTGCTGTACCTTTGGAGCACATATATGTTTATAACAGGTGGATGGAAAACTATGACATTCTAAATGCATATATGTCTGCAATCCTATTGGTAGACTGCAATCCTCAGACTTGATGGTAACTATTCTTAAGAGGTGTCATGGAGGCAGTGGGCACCACTGCAGGGACTCACATTACTCCCCATCATGCCTGTTGTCTTCACAACAGCTCCCAGCTATAGCTGCTATCAGGTCTGATGATTGCAAGCTACCAATAGGAGTGCAGAAATATATGCACTTAGAATGTCATAGTTTTCCATCCACCCAATATAAACATATAAGTGCTTCAAAGGTACAGTACAAAGCACTGTTTTCTATTCTGTATATAGACGTACATGCAATATTTCACACCAGCTTCAGAAACCTTCATCTGCCACAGTCCTAGGGCACCCCTGTGCCCCTTCTACCCATGATCACCCACTTTCACATCCCCCCATTCCTCACAGTGTGTGGCAGTGGAGCAAGGTGCTTAGACCACCTCAGGGCTGGTCTAAGTGGAGCACCGTGCTGCGCCAATGGTGGGGCTTACAAAATAGAAACATAGAAACATACCCAGAAACATAGACTTTGATGGCAGATAAGGGCCGCTTGGCCCACCTAGTCTGCCTATTTCCCTACCTATTGGATAAGCTGCAGATTCTAGTTAACCAACAGCCTACTTCCTCCTACCCCCTCACTATAATTGCCAATAATGGAGATGTTGCAGCCCCTGCTGTGGTGCAAGTCCCTTGCTACCTGGTGCACCACCATGTTGAGTGCAAGGGTGGTGCAGGTACACTTCGGTGCAAGAGATCTCAAGTGGGACGCAGCCTCTGATAAAAAATCTGTAATGGCACAAACTGTGATGCAAGGAGCCACTTGCATCAATTCTGATTAATGCAAGCTCCTTGTGTCACTCTGGGGGCTTTGAAAATCGAGCTCCAGTTCAATATGCCTGGTACAACAAATGTTGAAAACCTGAGTCACCTACCTAGTTACGCTCTGCTTTGGAGCACAGTGTTCACGTTATTGGTTTCTTGTTATTCTACCTTCTACCTACAGCACACTTCTTGTCAAATCATTCCAGGTTGCATAAAAATATTCTGATATAATTTGGTACGGTATAATTTACGAAAAGGTTCTTCTTACATTTCACACAGCTGCTTTTATTGTTATTTCCCCCATTATTTCCACTGTCATACTATGTTCATTTAAATGACCATGCTTCGTTGTATAACATGGAATGTTTCCCCCATTTTTTCCATTGTCATACTAAGTTCATTTAAATGACAATGCTTCATTGTATAACATGGAATGTAATGGGTCATTAGCTCTATGATTACAAGGAAGAAGGTGGTTACTCACCTTAAGAGTCTCAAAGCCCAGAGAGCATTTATACAGGAGACTAAGCTTGTCACCATAGAAGCTGCTAAGCTAACATGGGAATGGGCAGACTGGGAGCCATACATCTGTGCTCTCTCTTCCAAGCATAGGGTCGCCATCTTATTTCTAAATTGGTCAAATTGACTCTGGTTAAACAAGTAGCCAATAAGAATGGCAGGTGTCTTTGGTATGTATGAATGAATACACTGGAAGGTCCCCTGATTCTGACCTACCTGTACAAGGATGCCCTGGTTCTGATATATCATCCCTCTTAAAGTGTATAAGATGGTCTTGGATCTGGGGGATGGCTCCATCACTATCTTCCTCAGAGGTGATTTTCACCTGGTCCTCAAGGTGTACATAGAGCATCAAAATGGCATCCCTTGCCCCACCTAAGACTGATCACAGTACTCACAATCCTGATGTCAGAGTTTGCTCTCTCTGACAAAAGGCACCTTTTACCTCCTTCTGAGAAAGACTTGTACTTTTCCATCTCTCATGCTATGGCAAGCAGGCTGGACTTCTGGCTAACCTCACCCAAGCTGACACACTCAGCTGTCTCTATGGAAATTGCTCAGTTATATGCTTCTAAATTTGCATAAGTCTCCCTCTCCATAACTTAGGGTCCAGATCTACCTAAATCCACCTCATGGAGACTAGACCCACTGCTCCAAAAAGACAAAGGCTTCCTCCAATAGCTTAAAAGTGAGGCAAAATGTTATTTTGACCTCATGATAATGGAAAAAGTATCCCCAATATCCCTATGGGAGTTCCTTAAGGCTACCCATCAGATGTACAGTTATGGGATACACATCCCATAGATGCAGAGAATGAGAAGCTAAGACGAAAGCTATAGAGGATGCATTAAAAGAGAAAAAAATCTCTGTTTAAATCACACCCTTGTAAACTCTGGGATACACCCCTTCTTGTGGAGATTAATAATCTCTGCACACACCTATACTCGTTATTAATGCAGAAAGCTGAATTAGCAATTACTAGAACCCACCACAGATACTGGATGGTGTCAAAACATTAGGGAAGTGTCTCTCCTATCTATGAAGCCAGCAGATATCGGACTGGCACATTGCTTCCCTAAAGGATGTAAGGCAAGGCAAGCCAATTTTATTTATATGGCACCCAATCCCAGAGGCTCTGGGTGCATTACATAAAAATGATAAAATCATCACAAATAGTGCAACACATACAAATCTATAAATAAGCAAAACAAATCTATGAATATTTAAAATAGATAAACTCTTAAAATAGCTATGATAACTAGTATGATTAATGCTGGTCAATCACCTTCATTGTGGAAAGCTAAGCAAAAAAAAAGTGAGCCTTTAGACCCTTTTTGAAAGACTCAGCAGTCTGGATCTCCCTGGCAAAGGCTGGAAAAGAGTTGCACAGGACCTGACCAAGCGGCAGTAAAGGCACAGTCACCAGATGTTTTTAGTCTGACCCTGGGAACAACAAGGATGCCCCTAGTTGAGGAGCTGAGGAAATGGACTGAGGTGGCAGGAGTAAGGAGATCAGCAAGATAGCCAGGGCCCAGTCCATATAGGGCCTTATAGGTGAGCAAGCTCACATTGAAGATGACCCTTCACCTGACAGGCAGCCAGTGCAGAGCCCGCAGGGCTGGAGTCACATGACTGGACCTAGCCAGGCCCATCAGCAACTGAGCTGCTGTGTTCTCCACCAGCTGCAGCCAGCAGATGGTCCCTCCAGTGACCCAAAAGTATAGATTATTTATAGTGGTAGGCCATGATGTAGCTAGTAACCCTCAATGAAACCCATTGGAGCTTAATAAAATTATGAAAAAACTTTTATCAGTCTTTGTGTGCATCTAAACCCCCCACAGTCTTCCAAGCATTAGAATATTTTGTGAACCCTCTGTGTCTCTCTAGCTTGACTGAGACCCAGTGTATGTTCTTAGAAGTGCCCTTGGAGCTTAAGGAGGTAGAAATGGTACTGGTGTCTCTTACACCCTACAAATTCCCAGGAGGTGGTGGGTATCCTGCTGATCTATATCAATATATAAGCAAGATTGTCTGCCCAACCCCACATAATATGTTCACAGCTGCTCACTCTAACTCCCTACTGCCACCAACCTTGACAGAAGCTGTAATCACCATCCTCCCTAAAGAGGGTAAGGATCCTTCACTCACCTCAAGCTACAGGCCAATCTTACTCATCAATACTGATGCTAAAACAGTGAAGGCACTGGCCTGCAGACTGGAGGTGCATTTATCAACTCTGGCTCACAAATCCCAAGTGGAATTTATCAAATGGAGGATCAGCTCAGATCAACTTAGATTCCTGATATACCTTATGAAAATAGCAATCTCTGTCCCCACTCTAGGTGTAGCAGTTGTGATAGACTTAAAAAGCTTTTGATTCAATTGAATGGGAATGTTTTAATGCTGTTTTAACACACATAGATGTGGGACACATTTCAGCACCTGGGTGTACACCTTTCACAATGACCCCATGGATAACATCCTCACCAACCTAACCCTCTCCCCTGTCTTCCCTCTTGGATGGTTGGCCCAATAAGAGATAGCCTTTATCCCATCTGTTTTTTGCATTAGCCATTGAGCCTTTGGCTGCAGTGATCCAAGAACATAATGGCTTGGAGGGCATTCATGTGGGACCTAATGATTTTAGAAAAAAATCTGTATGTAGGAGACTGTCTGGTCCTCTTAGCTGATGCATCCTGCAGCATCCCTCCATCACTTTCTCTGCTGTATTCACCTGAGACAACTTCAGGTCTAAAAATACAAGCTACCAAAACTGAAGTACTTCCCCTTAATCAGTGTTGCCAGGACTAGACCATCACTGTCTTCAGTATACCATGGTTACCTCACTCCATTAAATACTTAGGGATATGCATCACCTCTGATCTTTCACAACTATGCCCAGCAAACCTTGCCCCTCTTCTAAAGAAATTAAATGAAGAATGTGACAGATGGAGACTTCTGTATTTTTTCATTGTAGGGAAAAATTCAGCAATAAAAATGATCATATCTCACAATGTTCTGCACTGCATTTCTCGGCTTCCAGTTGGAATCTTCTTGCATTGGTGTCACAAAACTAGATGGGCTGATTGGTAACTTTCTGTCGGAAAGCAAACTGCTCTGATACAGTTAAACAAAAATTAGGGGCCATTGGAAAGTAGCAGGCTAAAATATCCTATTGTTCTTTACCTGCTAACTCACATTTCCTGCTAATGGCCTCTACCCCCTTCTATTGCCTCTCAGCTTTTGGTGTTCATAGAAACCTCACTCAGGGAGTGGCACTGGCAGTTTATCTATACTATCCTATCACTGCCTACTTGAACATTGGCTGACTGTATTAAACTCAATAGTAACATGGAAAAAGCTAAGAAGACTTACTAAATTTACATCTAATGCTGCTAGAATTTGTTCCTCTATGGAATAAATAACCCAGTGACTTGAATTGGCAAACAAACTCTAGTTTGGCCCAGTAATCCATGAAGGCAGTGACTGTGGAAAGGCGAATGGTTACAATGGTGAAAGAATTACAGTGCCAACACTTTTCTGTGACTGGCGGTTCCTCCCATCCCTGAGGTGTGCCCCCCCAGAGTTGGAATATATAATTAGGGGAGTGTGGCGGGGGAGCTCCCCACAAAGGGAGGTGCAGGGGCAAAGCCCCCTGCAAGAAAAGACTTTTCCTAAAGTCATCATGATGTGGATTCAGCACCATTGTGATCATTCACCTTTCTGCAGCAGTCACTATTATGACATGGAACCGCCTGTCCCTCATGGAAGCCAAAGGGATGCACCACATTCTTGATCTTATATCTGGACACCAACAGCTTAAACTTCTTTAGAAACCTAAGCTCTCAGTTCTCACTACCTCCCTCTGATTTTTGAAGGTTTCTCCAGTTATGCAGCTTGGTCATGGTGAAACTTTGAGGGGCCTTCTCATGCCTCTCAGACTCCATCCTGTCAAAGCTCCCCTCCTGCTTGTCCTCTACTATCTGGGTATATACTTAAAGGGGAGAATATGTTAAGAGAAAAGGGATATTATACCTACCCCACACCTAAAGCCAGGAGAAAATGTGAATCCACCCTCCAACTAGAACTGTCTGATACAGACTTGCCCAGGTACTGGATAGGACACTAGCACATCAAAGATTCCCAGATAGCAAAAGCCTTCTAATCCCTCCAAAAATGTGCATCAATAATACCACACTCCAGCACTACTTAAAAAATGTGGCCTCCTCCCCATGAAATTTCTTGGAGGTGTGATGCCAATGCTTTGATTTATATAATGTCTGGTCTGATATACACCAAGAACATTTTAAAAAGCTAGGACTATCCCTTACCTTTTCTTCTCTACTGTGCCTACTAGGGAATCACAGATCAGTTTCTGTATACTGCTGCAATTAAATGGCTACTGGCTGTCATAACTAAAGCCAAATACCTTATGCTTCATAGATGGAAGAATTCAGAAAGATACCCTAGCATTTTAGGAATGACTGGCACCTGTATCTAACATCACAACCATGGCCAGAATGTTGCAATTTGCCTGGGACAACATTGTAGCTTACAGAGAGATCTGACACCAATTTTCTTGCATTCCTTGAAGTTTCAGCATTGCCACCAAAACTTCAAGGAGCAAGGACCTGCATAGAACATCATAACATGAGACTAACCTGGTGGGATCCCTTACTTACCTTTTCTCCCCCCCCCCACCATTTACTCTCACCTCTGGGAAGACAACCCTCTATGAACAATCTATGGGTATTGCCCATCCCCTTCCACCAATATGTATACAATATACCTCCTCTAGGATACCCCTCCTCTCTGATGTGGCAACTAGTGGTGCTTAAGAGGATATAGCCTCCCTAGGCTATCACAACATCCCTTGGGTGGTCCTGTATTATTGGTACCTTGGAGTGATTCTCTTCCGCCTTGCCAATTTGCTCATGAGCTGCACCTCCTGGAGGGACTTTACTCCCTTCTCCCCTACCCCTGATCTTCTTTTTCCCATCTCTTTGTCCTTTCTGGGTACAGAGCTTCATACCCTGACTGATCTAGATGGTGGACAAATCCAGGTTGGGCAACCCTACATCTAGATTACATATACTTTCCCTATTTGAAATGTTCAGGCATCTTTCCAAGTAAAATAAAATATAGATAGTGTACCAATGACCCATAGGTATCCAGAATGCTTTGTGCTATATATCATACACAGTGCCATAGGTCTTGTAACATGTTTGTTGTAATGTTAAAGTTTTTTTGTAGATTTTGAATGATATCAATGCATTTGATTTGAAAAAGGCACTACAGTTACAAAATTAAGGCTACAAGTCACAAAACATGGGCTCACTAATGAAGCCAACTATGCAGCAGGTAAGGAATTATATGTTTATTTTTTATTTATGTATTTATTGAATCAATTGGATTACAACCTTTGAGTCAGAAACTCATTTCCAAAGGATCCACATAATTTAATTTAATTTAAAATGTAATTTAATTTAAAAGGCTAAGCAGCATTTAAGAATGATATGCAGTATTTAATTAATTCTACAGGGAGGGGAGAGTCCATTTGAAAAAAGGGGCCAAAGCAGCAAGTGGCTGTCCCCTCTTGCACCGAGCAGATCTCTGGGTGGGTCTCCATACCTAACTTGTGTGGAGTAAGGGTCCATCAAGGCAAATCTGCAGATATCATTGAAGGTTATGTTTAGTTAGTACAGGCAGGAGGATAAGGTTTGCATATAGATGGGAGAGCGGTGGTCTAGCATGGGGAGTATGGTGCCCTGGGAAATGATGAGTCTGACTTCAGGGGTCATGAAATCCTTGAGCTGGTAATCAACTCCTAGTTTCTGGTTCATGCACTGGATGATGAGGCTGGTGTCATCAGAAAAAGTCAGGATGGGGTTGAGGGTGACTCGCAGATATTTGAAAGTCATCAATAATTCAAGGGGTGATCCATCAGGGAACAGGATGTGGAGAGAGGTAGTGTCTCTGACCCACCTAACTAGTTTTGGTTTAGATTCAAGCAGCATGGCCTTGGTCTTCCAGACATTTACTAAGAGTATCTTGCCAAGGAACCATTATTGGCTGGTGTCAAACTTTTTCATGAAAGTAGATGAAAGTTCAGATGGGGTCTTTGCACTGTGGTAGAGGATAAGGTCATCAGCATACAGTAGTGAGTTGCAGATGATGCTATCCCTGGGAAGGGAGTTGACAGACAGGGAAAACAAGATGGGTCCAGGTATGAATCCTTACAGGACTCCAGTGTGCATTTCACAGATGCCAGAAATTGCTCCCCACCCCGTTCAGACCACCTTTGTATGTCCAAAGAGGTAGTCATGAAACCATGATGTGGTCACGGTGGAGCACCCAACATTGCTTAGCTTACCTAGCAGAATGCGGTCCACCAGGTCAAAGGCCTTGGTGAGATCCACAAAGATGGCACCAGTGAGATTGCCTTCATCCATGCCTCTGAAAATGTGGGCAGTGAAGCAAGTGAGTACAGTGGTGGTACTGTGACCATTTGGAAATCCATGCTGTTCTGGAGAGGAGGTTGTATTTAGACAGATGATCTGAGATTTGGTGGTACACAACCATTTCAAGGCATTTACTCAGGTGAGAGAGGATGGAAACAGGGAGGCAATTTTCAACAAGGGTATGATCACTGGATTTAAACATAAGGAAGAATCTGGCTTGTTTCCAGATGGGGGGAATGGAGGAGAAGGTAAAGGGTAAGTTAAATATAGTAACCAAAAGTTTGGCAATGATGTGCACAACACGTTTTAGGAATCATGGGCAATGGCCATCACTGCTGGTGCTACCTTGTGAGTCATGAAATGAGAAGCCTGTGGATTTCTTATTTGGAGATGACCTTTAAGGAAAACGGCAGAATGCTAGGGTTGTCAGGAACCAGGTCAATAGGACAGCATACTGAGTCACTGAGGGGTAGAGTGGTGAGGTATTCAGACAGGTCAGTGAATTTGTTGTTGTGGGCTTCAGTGACTTTGGAAGGGTCAGTTAAGGATCCTGTCCCTGTAGTTAGCTTTATGGGATTTAATTTGGCCCAAGGAGAAATGAGGGAATTCAACAGATATTGGATGACTTGAACTGAAATTTCCAGCAGCCCACTGTACAGTATTATATTTTGTTTCTGCACATCTAAGAAGTGTTATTTGTATTCTTTAGGGTTAAAGAAAATTTAAGGATAGTGACACCGGATGGATTGCCTAAGCCACCAGCTGTAATGCTGAAGCCATAAGGTAATAATGTTTGTGGCTAGTCTTTTCATGTATTTTTCATATAAAACATTTTTTTTGCAATAAATATGTTATTTGAGTTTGTTAACTCAAACATGTTTTATTTATTTACTGTTAAAGAAATATTTAAGAAAGACCCAGCAAATTAAATATTGGTGAAACAAAAAAGAAAATTATTTTGGGGATGAAATGATTCAATATCAATGTTTTATTTTAATTCTTTTAGAGTTCCATTAATATATATATATATGCATATTTCTGTTTTTTGGTATAGCTAGCTATTGAAGAATTTATGACAAGTAGACTGTCATAAACAATAAAAATTAGAGACATAACATTTCAGGGGATTGTCAGCAACTATATTTTATTTTCCTGATTTTTGCAGTTTTGGTCTGCCGTATTTATTTGATTATTGTGTTAAAAATATTTTTTTTTTGTATAATTATGCTTATAGTTTTTTGGATTCTCCCTGATGAAGTTGGGTATATCAACAAAATTTTGGTGTTTGTGTTGATCCAGATCTAAAAATAAAGAATCTATACTATAAATGAGATGAGTACAGTCCCTACACCCTTCTACTGTTCTTAGGCACAATGAGGTGGCAAGCCTGCATCAACCATTGAGAACTGAGCCCCCAGGTGTTCTTCCTCTTTTTTACCTGTTTTTTGATACCTCTCAGTTTTTGAGAGTACTAAACCCAATTTTGTAATGTTTGGCAGAACTGGATGATATGGATTCAAAAACAAAGATATTAGACTTGTTTAGAAAGTGGTATATTCATTAAGTACAAACACTCTTTCAGCATAGCAAGACAGAATATGATCCAGCAAGGGGTTAAATGTACTATACTGTAAAATCTCCTTTTTATGTTTTTTTTTTACTTGAGTTTTGTTATACTATGATTTATTCTCATGCCAGTAGTGCCCCCACATGATCTCCTAGTTGCATTTATTATGACATTACATTAACCATCCTTTTTCAGGCCTACAAGTTTGGCATCTTTGCTAGACATGTGCTGAACAGTACTGAATAATTATTTTTCCTGTATGCATAACCTTTGGCAAAGAAGCCGGTGCTATTTAACTCATGAGTGGATTTAAGCAGCAATTGTTCCTACTTCAAAAACCAAAATATTTTAATATTTATCACTGCTAAACTTTTTTTAAAATTTTTCCTTGCTTACTCAGTTACTTGGTTAGGTAAGACATAAGTAGGCTTGCACCCATCTAGAATGTCTCTCACAATATCATAGGTCAATCAAATATCTCTTGTGGGCCATCCAAGAAATTAATCTAATCTGGATTTAAACATGTCAAAAGTTGTTGCATTGATAACATGCTGCGGTAAGTTTTATCACAGGCCTTGACCACTCTAACAGTGTAAAAGTTATCTCTTTTAGTGGTGTTAGCCTTGGAAAAAATAATTGTTGGTTATGGCTTCTCAGATTTCGTAAATGATTATTATGTTGAAAACCACATTCTGTTTTTAACTCAGGATTTTTTAGGAATTTGTATAATTCTAATACGTCACCCCTTTTCCACCTCTCTTCAAGGCTGACAAGTTCTGTGTGTGTTATTCTTTCTTTGTAGTTTAAATTTGTTAACCTAGGAATTATTTTGGTGGTCCTTCACAATCCACACATGGGTTGTATACAGACCCCTCTCAGGGGGAAGAAATAGACAAGGAAATGATAGAAGGTATCCTTTGGATGACAGAGAAAGGGGAGATATTGATGATGGGGGACCTGGATATGCCAGATGTTAACTGGAGCACCTTTGCTGTGGCCACATCCAAGAGCAGGGTCATTCTCAATGCCCTACAGGGGCATGCCTCAGACAGCTAGTTTTGGAATCCACTCAGGAGGGAGCAATCTTAGACCTGGTACTCTCAAATGGGGATGGAGAGAGGATCTCTGATCTTGGAATGGGTAGCCATCTGGGAACAAGCGACCACAAAACAGTGTAGTTCACTATAAAGTTTGCTGTAGAGTCAAGCCACACAAAAGTGAAGGTGCTGGGCTTCAGGAGGGCTGATTTTGTAAAAATGGGAGAGCACCCCAGAAAAGCACTAACAAACAGGCAAGAGAGTGGGGTGGAGCAACAATGAAGAAACATCAAAACGCCATCACAGAGGCAGCAAGCCTTTGTGTGAAGCAAATAAACAAATCAAAATGAAAGAAAAAAATACTATGGTTCTCAAAAGAAGTGGCGGGGAAGGTAAGGGAGAAAAAGACAGCATTCAGGAAGTATAAGAAACACAGAAGGAGCAGGACAGAGAACTGTACCAGTTAAAGCCGAAGGAAGTGGGGAAGGCACTCAGAATAGCAAAGTCCCAATCCGAGGAAAAGATAGTCAACTCAGTTAAAAAGGGGGATAAAACCTTTTATAGGTACATTAGGAGCAAAGAAAGACTAAGGCAGGGATACTGAGGTTGAATAAAGAGGAAGGTGGTTGGGCAGAGAGCAACAGTGAAAAAGCAGGGATACTAAACAAGTACTTCTGCTCAGTATTCACAATGGAAAAGCAGGGGGAGATACCTAATCCAGTCAATAGAAGCACTCTGGATAGAGGGAGTTGATATTAGTCCTTTCACAGAAGAAAGGGTTCTGAAAGAACTCTTAAAACTGAAGGTGGATAAAGCAATGGGGCCTGATGGGATTCACCCCAGAATTCTAAAAGAACTAAGGGAAGAACTAGTAATGCCACTGACTACCCTTTTAAATAAATCATGGGAGGATAGTGTGGTACCTGAGGACTGGAGGAGGGTGGATGTGATTCTACTTCACAAAAGTGGGAGCAAGACAGAGGCAGAAAACTGCAGACCTGTCAGTTTGACTTCAGTGGTAGGGAAAATATTGAAATCACTTCTGAAGGAAAGAACTGTTGAGTAACCAGAGGCCAGTGGGGCACAGGACCCAAGGCAGCATGGATTCACAGCAGGAAGGTCATGTCAGATAAATCTAATTGATTTCTTTGATTGGGTGCCCAAAGTAGTAGTAGACCAGGGAGGGGTGTGGACATGGCCTACCTAGACTTTAGCAAGGCATTTGACACATTCCTGCACAAAAAATTAATAAACAAATTAGCCAGCCTGGGAGTGGGGCCCAGGGTGGTAGCCTGGGTAAAACACTGGCTCGACAACAGGACACAGCGGGTAATAGTAAATGGAGTCCATAGTGAAGAAAGGAAGGTTACTAGTGGGGTACTGCAGGGTTCAGTACTGGGGTTGATCCTTTTTAATGTCTTTATAAGTGACATTGCAGAGGGACTGGAAGGGAAAGTATGTCTCTTTGCAGATGACATAAAGATCTGCAACAGGGTTGATATACAAGGTGGGGTGGAAAGGATGAAAAGGGACTTGGCAAGGTGGGAGGAATGGTTAAATGTATTGCAGCTTAGATTCAATGCAAAGAAGTGCAAAGTAATGCACCTGGGAAACAAAAACCCAAGGGAAGAGTACACAATGGGGGGTGAGATACTGACAACAACAAAAATGGAAATGGACCTGGGGGTAGTCATATCAGATCACCTAAAAGTAGAACAGCAATGTGAGAAGGCAGCAAGGAGGGCTGGGGGGATACTGGGATGCATAGGGAGAGGTGTCACCAGTAGAAAACAGGAAGTTGTTGGCCCTCTGCACAGACAGTTTGTAAGACCACATCTGGAGTACTGTGTACAGTTCTGGAGGCCCCATCTCTGCAAAGACATAGACAGGCTGGAGGCTGTCCAGAGGAGGGCAACCAAAATGGTACAGGGTCTGCACCAGAAGACATATGAAGAAAGACTAAAGGAGCTTAAGATGTATAGCCTCGAGGAAAGGAGGGAGAGGGGGGACATAATAGAAAAGTTTGAATACCTCAAGGGAATCAACAAAGTCCCAGAGGGTAACATCTTTCAGAAAAAGTGATGTGCAAGAACAAGGGAACACAGTTTGAAGATAGATGGGGGGATGGCTCAGAGGTAATGTGAGGAAGTATTTCTTCACAGAGAGGGTTGTAGATGCATGGAACAGCCTTCCTGAGGAGGTTGTAGAGTCAAAAACAGTGGGGGAATTAAAGAATGCATGGGCCAGACATAAGGCAATTCTAGTGGGGGTAGGAGGAAGTAAGCTGTTGGTTAACTAGGATCTGCAGTTTATCTGTTAGGTAGGAAAATGGGCAGACTAGGTGGGTCAAGTGGTCCTTATCTGCTATCAGAGTCTATGTTTCTATGTTTCTCTGCACCCTTTCTAGCAATTGCACATCCTGCTTTAGACACAGACTCCAGAACGGTGAGCCTGTATCAAGGTGTGGGCAAATGAAAGACCTATATAGTGGCAACATGCAGTGCTTGTTCCTGTTTGTAAATGAGCACTTAAGACAGTTTAAAATTCTATTTGCAGTTAAGTCAACTTTTTTTACAGTGATCAGTGGCTGTTAATTTGTTGTTAACAAGGATTCCAAGGTTGCGTTCTTTCTCAACTGGGTAAGAGCTTTGTTTTTCCTTGTGTATTGATATAAGGGGTTATTCCTCCTGAAATGCAATACCACACACTTATCCTGGCTAAAGGTCATTTTGTTGTTGTTTTCCTCAGGATTCTAAGAGCTTCAAGTCCTCAACCATAGTCATATAATCACTAAATGTGTTAACCTCACTCCCCCAATTTGGTGTCATCCACAAATTTGGTGAGGGTATTACTAATGTTTAAATTGATATCAGATATAAACATATTAAAAAGGCTTGGTCCAAGGATGGATCCCTGCAGCATTCCAATGGTAACTGCTCCAGGGTCGGATAACATCCCATTGATACGAACTGACTGGGTATAATCTGATAACCATTTATTTATCCATCTGATTATATTATGATTAAGTCCCATGTGTATTAATTTGGACACCAGTTCATTATGAGGAACCTTTTCAAAAGCTTTTGTAAGGTATAGCAAGATAACGTCTACTGGGATGTTGTTGTCTAAACTTGCACTTATTCTATTATAGAATGAAATCAGATTTGTGGCACATAAATGATCAATCATGAACCCATGTTGCTCATTGTCAGTTAATTGTTTGGAAAGGATTTCTGAGTCACCGCCATCCTTGATTAACCTTTCCATGACTTTGCAACCTAAGGAGGTCAGACTGATGGGTCTATAGTTATTGATCAGCTCATTATTTCCCTTTTTATGGATTGGAATAACTATGGCCAATTTCTGATCTTTAGGCACCACAGCATTTGCCATGGATTTATCAAAAAAGATAGTTTGGTGTAGTGACAAGACTGAGGACATTCCATGTAAAAATCTGGCGATGATATTATCGGAGCCTAGTGATTTATTAGGCTTCAATTTATTGATGGCATTCTCAATCTCCTCCCTTAAAAAGTGGATGTTATTACTGCCTTGATTAAATGATTGATTTGGAATTTGCACTTTTTCGTTAAATACTGAACAAATGAATTTAAGACATTAGCCATTGTTGTGTTGTCTTCAATTATAATGCCATTATTGGCGATAGGACCAATTTGATTGCACCCATTTTTTTCCCATAAAGATCTTTATAGAATTTTAACAAACACTTGCATATAGTACAAGAGTAAGGGGAAAACCCCCATCTCATAGTCATAAATACACAGAAAAATAACATTGCATAGAATTATTACTACCAATAGTGTAAGTTAATGATTCAGTTAAATGAACAGTTGCCTCCATCAAATATTTAGGGTACACACCCCTGGTGTTGGTAAAAGGAAAGGGAGAAAGAAATAGAGGGAAGACTCTGGAAGGGGCTGTTGCATGGGTTAGAAGTTGGTCAGTAAGTAAGTACCCACTGTGGAACTAGACAAGGGGGGGGGGGTAACAATGCTGTTAAGTTGCCTAGAATTCTCTATTACCGGAGGAGGCAAGGTTGAATATCACAGACAAGGGGAAGAGGAACCGAATACTAAGCAAACATAATGTTGCATATTTAAGCTCCCAAAGTAAGTAAGTAAAACTTTAATTTTATAGCGTCTTTCCAAAGCCACGGCACTGCACATTTTAGATACACAAACACATTTAAAACTTTCATTAAAACAATAAATACAAAGATGATTAAAAGTAGTCCGGGAAGGCTAGAGTGAACAAATATCTTTTCAGCATGGATTTAAAGCTGTTGACAGTCAGGCATTCTCTTAACCAACATAGTAGAGAATTCCACAGGGTTGGTGCTGCAAAGGAAAAAGCACGAGCACCAGAGGTTTTTAAATAAACCCTGGGAATGTCTAGCAATCCCTCATCAGTGGATCAGAGAGAACAAAGGGGGGAGTAGGGAGTCAGGAGATCTTTCAGGTAGTCGGGTCTCTGTTCATGTAGTGCTTTGAAGGTTAGCAAGCCAACCTTATAGGTGATCTGCTACTGAACTGGCAGCCTGTGCAGTCCACACAGCACAGGTGTAATATGACTGGTCCTTGATGTACCAGTCAATAACCTGGCGGCAGTGTTCTGCACTAGCTGCAAGTGGCGGATATCAACTCCAGAAAGCCCTAGGTAGAGGGCATTGCAGTAGTCAAGATGGGTGGTAATGACGGCATGGACCAATGTAGAAAGGTCATCTGGAGGAACCAAGTGGTTCTCCCAGGTGATATTCCTTAGATGGTAAAATGAGGATTTAACCATGTCCGACACCTGAGAGTTCAGGGTCAGGACATTGTCAAAAATAACACCCATGTTATGCACCCGGTCTGAGGTAATGAGCCAAACACCATCAAGTCATAGGCCCAATGCATGCCCAGCCCCCAAACCTGCCCCTGGATGACCTGGGTCCACTACCAACACTTCAGTCTTGTCCGGATTCAGTCTCACCCAGCTAGTGCTCATCCAGTCTTTGATCTCAGAGAGACAGTTGTAAAGCACGGAAACTGCATGAACCTGTCCTGGTACAAAGGACATATACAGTTGAGTATCATCTCCATAGCAGTGAAAACTCAAGCTGTATCACCTAATGATATCTTACAATGGCAGCATATACACTACAAACAACATGGGCGCCAGTATGGAGCCCTGCAGCACCCCATTGGACAGGGGAATAAATTCAGGTGACCACCCTCTGAGACCTGCCCATGAGGAAAGATCAAAACCATTTGAGAACTGTACCCGACAGCCCACAAAGGATCCACAAAGACTCCAAAAGCACCCCATGGTCCACAGTGTCAAAGGATGCTGAGAGATCAAGAAGGACCAGAATGGTGTGAGCCTTTTGGTCTCTCACCATTAGGAGATCATTTAATACCCAGACAAGGGCAGTCTTCATGCTATTTCTCTTCCTAAATCCAGACTGGAGAGCTTCATACACACTGTGGGTCACAAGGTGATCATCCAGTTGCAACACAACCACCTTCTCAATAACCTTACCCACAAAGGAAAGGTTAGAGACAGGCCGGTAGTTAGCTGAACAGTCAGGATCCAGGGAGGGCTATTTAAGGAGTGGTCCTATGATCACCTCCTTGAGGGGATCAGGAAAGACCCCCCTTTCCAAAGAACTCCAGACAATTTCAGCTAGGATTAGGAAGTTAGCATCTATACACCCCAATAAAAGATGGTAGAGCCCGGATCCAAACTACAACTGGTTGGGCACAAAGCCTGGACGATCTTCACAATGTCCATGAATTCCAGCCAGCTGAAATCTGTCCAGACAGACTGGGTGCTCACCACTTCCCATCGACCTCCGAAATCCCTCATATTGAGTGTCGGGCCGATACCAGACCTGATGCTGGCAACATTATCTGCAAAAAATCAAGCAAGCTCCTCACACTTAGCTTGAGAAAAGGCTCTTCCAGAATGGAGACAGTTTGGATTGCACAATCTGTCAACAGTTTGAGAAAGCTGAGCCGGTCAATTCTGCACAACAGAAATCTCCCTGGACAGGAACTCTGCCTTCTTACTGGTGATTTCTGATTGATAGCTCTTATAAGGTTTCATTAATCTAAGCCTGTCAGTATCCAGGCAGGACTTCCGTCATGCTCTCTCCATCCTTTGACCAACTCGCCTCAACTCCTTCAAGAAACCATCAAACCAAGGGGACCTTGAGCATAGAGTGAGTGGACAAATGTGAACAGGAGCAGTCAATTCCAGGGCATCTCCCACTGCCTTGTTATAGGCCAGTATTAGATCACCTGGACTTGTGCATTCACCCAGCAATCCTGACAAGTCCAGGACCATTGATAGACCATCTGGGGTAACTCACCTTAAAGGGAGGTACTGGACCATCTCCGTAGGGGCAGGTCCATTGGGGAAGCACCAAAACTGAACCTTATGGTGTGATGGTCAGACCCACTGACTGGTTCCACCCACATATCTGAGATCTCCATCCCCAGGAGGAACAACAGATCCAGTGAGTGACCTCCTATATGGGTAACGGAGGTAACCACCTGTGTAAGACCCAGCATTGTCATTAGCTGGAGGATATTTTGACAAAATTGTGAGAGTTCATAATTGATCCAGGCATTGAAGTCCCCCAGAATTATCCATCTGGGGGACTCCAACACCATGTCAACAATGAAGTCTGCTATCTCCTGCAGGAATTCTCTACAATCATCTGGTGGATGGTAGATGAGGAGTATCCTGCAACCTACATCCTCTCCCATGATACACTGAAAGGATCTGGTATACCCCACTGGAACATCCACAAGGCCCAGTTCAGTCTTAAAAAATATGGCTACACCCCCACACCTATGATCCAACCTCGGGCAGTGTATCACTGAGAACCCAGCTGGAGTTGCAGAAGCCAATACAGGGTCAAAGGGGGATCAGACTAAAATAGTAGATGAAGGGTCACACAATTAAATAAAGAAATATAAGTGTCACTAGGTGTATAGACATCAAAAGTATCCTCAGGGGAATAAAAGGATAAATATATAAACCATAGTGTTGAAATGATAGGCAATGGAGGTGTGTAAGGTATTTATTAAAGGGGAGAAGAAGGGAGAGAGGGGAAGGGAGGAAGGGAAGGGAATAACAAGAGAAAGAAAGGTAGAAGGGCACAGAAGGAGATGGAGCCCAGTGGGCATGAGTACTCAGAAAATACCATGCTCAGATGAGCCAGGATACAAACTGAACCCTGAAGTGGGAATAGGGATGCCAAGAAGGATCTTGGCTAAAACAAGTTTGGAAGCTCCGTATCACCTGTCAGGGAGTTTGGGGTGTGGGCAAATTGGGAAGGCCTTGTGGAAAGGTGCCCAGATTACTTCATAATCTGAGAGGTTACCAGCCAAGAAATGGGCTATTCTTTCATATTTAGAGGTCCGAAGCACCAAGTTAAACCATTCCTGAGAAGAAGGCAGGTCAGAGTCTCTCCAATGCCTAAGCAACACACACTTGGCAGCAGCCAGGGTGCCATTAAGCCAAAGAAGCTGTGTGGCAGACAGGTTAGTGGCAGGTTGAGGGAGGCTTAGGAGAGCAAGATGGGGGTCCCATACTCCTAAGCTAGGAATAACTACTTTGCATGTGAGCCACACACCAGACCTATAATGGTCAATGACTGGACAGGTCCAGAGAATGTGTGTGAGGGTGGCTTGAGGCGAAGAACATCTCCAGCAGTCTCTATGACCTAGTAGTTCAACACAAAATAGCCAAGCAGGAGATATGCTCTATGTAAAATTTTGTAATGGAGGGATTTTGCCTGAAGTTCATGGGAGGACATACATGTAGGCATTAGGCCAGACTCAGTCCCAATCTGTGGAAGAAATAGAAAGGCCCATTTCTAGTTCCCATTTCTCTCTCAGACCAGTTGAGTCCTGCCAGGGGGCACTTTTTCATAGAAAGGACTTGAGTTTGGATGTTAGGTAATAGGGACTCAGGAGAGACGCAACCCACTGATCAAACTCTGCCAACTCTGCCCTTTTGGGCTCTCTCCTCTCCTCTCAAACTGCATTCTTCAGTTTGGTAAGCAGACCAAAGAGAAGCTGCCCAATGCTCACCCTCCAAGCAAGGGGACAACTCTACCCTTTCGGGATCTCTCCTCTCAAACAAACTGCATTCTGCAGTTTGGTAAGCAGACCAAAGAGAAGCTGCCCAACGCTCACCCTCCAAGCAAGGTACAGGTTGGAACTCTGAATTTTGCCATCTACCCCTGTTGATCTCACTTGCCCCTGTTTGCCAGTGTTTCTCACACTTTGTGCAGCAATCCAGAAGTCTTCTAAAAACTGCTGCCAAGAAATTAATTCTAAGACTGACCTCTGCTTGACATGTTCTTGATTTCTCACTTTAAGTAATGTTTAGTGTGATGTAGAGATTTCTTAAGAGTTGATTTAAGTTTTGAGAGAGGTCTTAAGGTACTGTGATTTTGCTATCTGCCCTGAGCCCTGTGCCCCTTCTCTTAGAGCTGTAAGTCTGTGGGCTGCACCCTTGACCTCGGCGTCTCATTGAGGCCGCTGCAGTCCCCCCACAAAAAAAAAACTTGCTTCAGAACCTCCCTGCCTGTTCTTTTTTTTTTTGTGATGACTTTTCCATTAGCAGATTATATCCTTTAGCCACTAGAGGGCCCAGTCATAAGCATACTTACCCAATCTGACACAATATAGTTCCTGTCTCATTTCACTTCTTGTGTGGTCAGTCTATCATTATTCATCCGTCTTTGCCCCTTCCGCTTCTACTGATTGATACTGATTTTTCCAATTTGCAGCTTATAGTCTTTTCACCCACTAGAGGGGTTTTCCCCCAACCATTCCAAAGCTGCTTTACATCTCCTTACTCTCTACTACTCCTGGACACTCTTCCTTTACTGCTCAACTGCTATGGGTACCTACACTCCATTACTAAGTCTGCTGTCCTTCACCCTGTTGGTACAGACCTCACACTGACTGGAGCAACTTTCCTCCACACTAGGCACCTCATCCCCAGACTACCCCACAGTGACTCAGCCCTCCTCCACTTCAACACACCCATGACCCCCCAACACCCCCACCCTGCCAACTCCCTCACCGCCAAGACCTGACCTGGACCCAGCTCTCCCCTGCCATTCCCACCCTTCGCACTTTATCTATCCCACCCACCCTAAGCCAGTTCTACTTTTATAGCCACTGGATTTGACTGTCAACAGGAACTTCCTGTTTGGCAGTAGGAAGGGAAGGATCATAGAGAAACCTTGGTTTTGTCAACCCTAAAGGAAAAAAGTAGCTCACCCCCCCCCCAGCTGCTGGTGGTCTGACACTGAGCAAGGAAGAAGGAGGCTACTGAAGAATATAGGAAGTTTCTGTCCCAGAACAGGAAGGGTGAGAGTTGTAAGGAGAGGAGAGAGTAAGCATACAGAGAAACAGGAGGAGGGACACAAAATAAGACATGATAGGAGTGGTGCAGTGCAATGGCTGTGGGGTGGCAGTGTTCTGGGAGACATTCTGGAGGCTGCGATGCTGCCCTATTTGCAGGCACCTCTCTGGTCTGAGGGAGGAGGTTGCCTGTCTCCAGGCTGACCTGGCTAGGATTCGTGAAACCTCCTCCCCCACACAGGGACCAGCAGGACCAATGCCACTACCTCAGAGGTTGCCAAGAAAGAGGAGAGGCTGGACCAGGGTGGGCTCAGGGAGGGAGAGGGTGGTGGAACAGAGTTGCATCCTTCCAGCTGTACCTTTCCACAATTCATTCTCTGTTCTGGTGGATAGTAGGTTCTCTATGGAGGCACCTGTAGTGGAGACCAAGGAGGATGCTGGGAACCTTCACAAAGGAGACCCACAGGAAGGTGGCATGGGGCCCCACAGGGGAAGGAAACAACTCCTGGTGGGGGACTCAATCATTAGGGGGTAGAAATGGGAGAGGAAGGGGAGAGGGAGGGAGGTAAGGTGCCTGCCTGCCTGGCACCACAGCTTGGAGGGACAGGAAGCAAATCCTCAGGATCGTGGGAGCAGCTGCATGAGGGAGGGAGCTGGATGTCATTGTCCACCTAGGGACAAATGACCTGGCTAGGAATGGGATCACAGCAGTGCAAGAGGAGTCTGTAGAGTTGGGAGGGCCTTAGACAGTAGCTCATATGGTAACCTTCTCGAAGTGCTGCCTATCTATGGCAGGGTGATGCTAGGGTACTCCTTACCAGGAATTCAATGAACGGTTGAAAAACTGGTGTGGAGCTCAGGGTTTTGGCTTCATTGGGGACTGGGGAGCCATCTGGAGGGATGCAGACCTATACTGGTGCAATGGTCTGCATCTGTCTGAGGGGGAACCAGGATCCTAGGTGAGAGGTTTAAATGCTTCATTGGCAAGCATTTAAACTAGCCAAGGGGGGAGGCACTGAAAAGGGGCAGGGAAATCCCAGCCTCCCCCATAAAACACGGTAATTAGTGCAGTAAACACCAAGGTAGAGAATTCATTAGGGAGCAGGACAGAGGTAAATGTAAAAAAAAAGCAAAGGCAGTAAGGACAGGAATGGGGCTAAAAGGGGTAAGGCCATCAAAGAGTGGAGGGTGATGAGTACCAATGCTTGTAGTCTGTCTAACAAGCTCCCTGAACTAGTGGCCTTGATGGAAGAGGGTTGCCTGGATATTGTGGCAGTCACAGAAATATGGTACACAGAGAACCATGACTGGGATGTCAACATACCAGGATACACAATCTATAGGAGGGACAGGGAAGATAAAAGAGGAGGAGGAGTCACTTTGTATGTAAAGGAAGGAATCAAAGCAACAGAACTAAAGAGTAAACAGGGAGCAGATGAGGCACTCTGGGTCACCCTGGAGATAGTAAATGGCACCACAATCCGCATGGGGGTTGTATACAGGCCCCCATCTCAGGGGGAAGGAATGGACAAGGAAATGATAGAAGGCTTCCTTAGAAAGGCAGAAAAAGAGGAGATATTGTTGATGGGGGACCTGAATATGCCAGATGTTAACTCTAGCACCTTTGCTGCAGGCACATCCAAGAGCAGGGTCATTCTTGATGCCCTACAGGGGGCATGCCTCAGACAGCTAGTATTGGAACCCACTCGGGAGGGAGCAATCTTAGACCTGGTACTCTCAAATGGGGAGAAAGAATCTCAGATTTAGAAGTGGGTAGCCATCTGGGAACAAGTGACCACCAAACAGTGTGGTTCACGATAAACACAGCCATACAAAAGCAAGAGTATTGGACTTTAGGAGGGTTGACTTTGGGAAAATGAGGAATGCCTCAGAAAAGCACTAGCAAACAGGCAAGAAAGAGGGGTGGAGGAACAATGGAGAGTAATCAAAACAGCCATCACAGAGGCAACAAGCCTTTGTGTAAAGCAAATCAACAAAACACAACGAAGGAAAAAATTGCTATGGTTCTCAAAAGAGGTGGCAGGGAAGGTTAAGGAGAAAAGGATAGCATTCAGGAAATATAAGGAAACACTGAAGGAGCAGGACAGAGAACTTTATCAGTTAAAGCAGAAAGAAGCTGGGAAGGCAGTCAGAATAGCAAAGGCCCAAACCGAGGAAAGGATAGCCAACTCTGTTAAGAAGGGGGATAAGACCTTTTATAGGTACATTAGGGAGCGAAGAAAGACCAAAGGAAGGATACTGAGGCTTAATAAAAGGGAGGGAATGTGGGTAGAGGGTGACAGTGAAAAAGCAGGGATAGTGAATGAATATTTCTGCTCAGTATTCACAAAGGAAGAGGAAGGGGAGGTACCTAACCAAACAAGAAAACACTCTGAAGATTGGGGTCGATACCAGTCCATCTACAGAAGAAAGGGTTCTGAAAGAACTAATAAAATTGAAGGTGGGTAAAGCAATGGGGCTTGATGGGATTCACCCAAGAATTTTAAAAGAACTAAGGGTAGAACTAGTGACACCACTGACTACTCTCTTTAACAAACCATGGGAGGACGTGGTGGTACCTGAGGACTGGAGGAGGACGGATGTGATTCCTCTTCACAAAAGTGGGAGCAGGACAGAGACAGGAAACTACAGACCAGTTAGTTTGACCTCAGTGGTAGGGAAAATGATTGAATCACTTCTGAAGGAAAGAATTGTTGAGTACCTAGAGGCCAGTGGGGCACAGTATCCAAGGCAGCATGGATTCACGATGGGAAGGTCATGTCAGACAAATCTAATACATTTCTTTGACTATGTGACAAAAGTAGTAGACCAGGGAAGGGCTGTGGACATGGCCTACCTAGATTTTAGCAAGGCATTTGATACAGTCCCATACAAAAGATTAATACACAAGTTAGCCAGCCTTGGAGTGGGTCCCAAGGTGGTAGCCTGGATAAAAAATTGGCTAGACAACAGGACACAAAGGGTAGTAGTAAATGGAGTCCACAGTGAAGAAAGGAGGGTTACTAGCGGGGTACTGCAGGGTTCAGTACTGGGATCAGTCCTTTTCAGTGTCTTTATAAGTGACATTGCAGAGGAACTGGAAGGAAAGTATGTCTCTTTGCAGACGATACAAAGATCTGCAGCAGGGTTGATACACCAGATGGAGTGGAAGGATGAGAAGGGACTTGGCAAGGTGGATGGTCAAATCTATGGCAGCTCAGATTCAATGCAAAGAAGTGCAAGGTAATGCAACTGGGAAACAAAACCCGGGGAAGAGTACACAATGGGGGTGAGATACGACAACAGTAAAAATGGAAAGGAACCCAGGTAATTATATCAGATGACCTAAAGAGCAGCAAATGTGATGAGGCAGTAAGGAAGGTTGGGGGATACTGGGATTCATAGGAGAGGCATCAATAGTAGAAAACAGGAAGTTGTTATCCTCTGTTCAGACAGGTGGTGAGACCCCATCTGGAGTACTGTGTGCAGTTCTGGAGACCCCATCTCCGGAAAGACATAGACAGAGTGGAGGCTGTCCAGAGGAGGGCAACCAAAATGGTGCAGGGTCTGCACCAGAAGACATACAAAGAAAGACTAAAGGAGCTTAATATGTATACCCTTGAGGAAAGAAGGGAGAGAGGGGACATGATAGAAACATTCAAGTACCACAAGGGAATCAACAAAGTCCAAGAGGGTAGCATCTTTCAGAAAAAGAGATGTGCAAGAACAAGGGGGCACACTTTGCAGATAGAAGGGGGACAGCTCAGAGGTAATGTGAGGAAGTATTTTTTTCACAAATAGGGCTGTGGATGCATGGAACAGCCTCCTTGAGGAGGTCGTGGAGTCAAGAACAGTGGGGGAATTCAAGAATGCATGGAACAGACATAAGGCAGTCCTAGTGGGGGGGTAGGAGGAAGTAAGCTGTTGGTTAACTAGGATCTGCAGCTTATCTGTTAGGTAGGAAAATGGGCAGACTAGGTGGGCCAAGCAGTCCTTATCTGCTGTCAAATTCTATGTTTCTATGTTTCTATGCACCCTGATTGTAAAGTCCTCAGCTGGGTGTCGACCCAAGGGTCTCCATCGCCACCGGCCACTAACCAGAATAATTACACTGCTATTATTATTATCTGGTAATGTACACCCAAACCCAGGACCTATTGCTTCCAACCCTTCTAAATCCTGTACTGCAATTGGCCTCTGCTTTGCATCCTTAAACATTTGCAGTCTCCTAAAGAAATCTGCTGCCCTCCAGTGCTGGGTCGTTCAACATCAACCTGACATAATTGCACTGGTAGAGACTTGGCTGTCCAATCCACCCCCGACTCCGCTATCACTCTCTCTGGATATACCATCTACAGGGAAGACCGAGTAGGCAAACGCGGTGGTGGTTGTGCACTACTCGTACGGAACTCCCTTATAGGTCAGGCACTCCCAGCTCCTAAACTTGATTATGGAGCCCAAGCCCTCACCTTAAAAATCACACCTGACCCTGCCTGAGGCCCTCTCTTCCTCACGGTCTCCTATATACTCCTGATGAATCAAAACCAAGCGGTCCAGTCCCTCATTGACTATCTCTCATCTCTCCCTCACAAAGTGGAGCAAGTCATCCTAGGTGATCTCAATGTTAGCCGGCTTGCCTCCACTGCCTCCCATATAAGGGACTCCTTTGCTGCCCTGGATATGTCCCAGTTAGTCACCCAGCCCACCGGATTCAACCACTCTACTGGCACCAGCACTCTTCTAGATCTTGTTATATCTAACCACCCCTACAAAATCCCGGGATGTCACTGTCCTCCCCAACTCTCTTAGTGATCACTCCCCAATCCTCTGTCTCTGGTCATCCTCCACACTGAAGCCAGTGTCCCAGGCCACTCTACACCACCATTTATGCCCTGGCAGCATCAGAAAATTAAAACAATACCTAGCCCAGCTAGACTGGCCCCTATCCAGCGCACCTCTGACATTGACTCAGCTCTTGACCACTTCACAAATGCCTTCTGTAAGGCTTGTGACCTTTTTGCCCTCCTCATCAGTATCCTCTCCAAAAAAATGCAATGCCCCATGGATCACCCAACCCCTCTTCCAGAGACTCAAAAACAGAGATAATCTCTGGCACATTGCTGTAGAATCTGGAAAGGCATCTGACAGACAGACCTACAATGCAGAATGCAATAAGTGCACTTGGGCCATTAGGCAGGCCAAGGCAGAGCACTACCAGACCACCCTCACTTCCACTTGGGGTTCAGCCCGGACCTTCTGGGATAATATGAAAGAGCTAAATGGGAAGTCCCGCTCCCCCCCACCATCTCAGCTCTCCATCAATGGCACCCCCACCACAGATCCACTCCTCATAGCCGATTGCCTTAACACTGCGTTCTCTGACCTAAGCATGGTCCTCCCCAGCAGCTTCTTTGACCCAATCCCCACCTCTCTCCCTCCGGTCCTACATCATCCACCATTCTACCTGCGCACCTTATCCCCCCAAGAAGCCAGGCCGCACCTGCTAAAAGCCTTAGGCAGCAATAACCCCAGCAGTGACCCCCTTGACTCCAGGATCCTCCGTATGGTCTTGGACGAAGTCTTAGTCCCCCTGGTTGGCCTTCAAAACCAGTCTCTATGCCTTGGTCAGTTTCCAAGTGCTTGGAAAACTGCTGAAATCACACCCACACATAAGAGTGGGGACCGGTCCACCCCCAACAATTACCAGCCCATCTCCATCCTCCCCCACTCTCTAAAGCCCTTGGAAAAGTGGTGTAGATCCAGATCTCTGAATACCGAACCAAGTACAACATTATGTGCCCAGAGCAGCACAGTTTCTGCCCAGGACACAGTACAACCATGGCTCTCCTGGAATTCTCCCAACACCTGCATGCTGCTCTCGACTCTGGCAACCTTGCAGGAGCAGTGTTCATTGACATCTCCAAGGCCTTTGACTCTGTCTGTCATAGCCTTCTACTCGACTCTCTCCACCAATTTGGCTTCTCTGGTGGTCCCATTTTATGGTTCTCTAGCTACCTCTCTGCTAGATCCCAGTGTGTCAAGATGAGCAGCTCCCTCTCCAGCACTCTTCCCATTCGCTCCGGGGTCCCTCAGGGCTCCATTCTTGGTCCAATACTTTTTAGTCTCTGCCTCAACACACTCCCCAGCTCATGTACCAGTAAAATGCTCCTCTACACCAGCGATGCAGTCCTCATTGCCTCACATCCCAATCCCACCTCCCTTCAATTATCCCTCTAACAAGCTTACAACCAAGCTGAAAGGTAGTTCAGTGACCGCAGACTGGTCATTAACCTAAAGAAAATCAAATCAATGCTCTTCTCCCACCACCAAAATAAAGCTAAAAATACCCCCTCTTGATTATCCCCAGCACTCTGCACCTGCTAGAACAAGTGACCACATACAAGTACCTAGGCATCATGTTCAACACTGCCCTCTCCTTCCACACCCACATTAATGCCCTGTCAGCCACCATTAACTCTCAGATTGGCCTGCTATACCGGCACAGGGACTGCTTGCCTCAGGTTGCCATCAGGCTGGCCATCACCTCCTCCGTCTTGTCCCTTGTGGACCATGGCTTGCCCATCTACGCTGCAGCTGACAACACTGCCCTCTCCAAAATCCAATTCTCCATCAATAAGGCCTGTAGGATCCTGACTGGTGCCCCCTGCCGAACTCACACCTGCCTTCTCTATACTACCACCAATCTTCTCAACTTTGAGGAGCGACTGCTCTATCAGACCTGCCTTCTCACCACGCAATCACTGCTAGGACTCTCCCCCCCAGGGGTCTCCCCATCCCTACAGCAGCCATCTTCGTCCGTCACCACCCATAGCTCTGTTAAGGCCACCTTCAAGGTACCCAGAACCAAGACCTCCCTTGCCCAGAGATCCTTCCTCTACTGAGCCCCCACCTGGTTCAACTCCCTCCCTAGTTGCATCTCCAACTTGCCAAAAATTGGCTCCTTCAAAACAGCCCTTCGGAACCATATCTTTAATACCCGCTGTTGTAGGTGCAACTAACCCCCTGTTGTAACCTGTGGTGTCCGCACACCTTGTCTCCAGCTCAACAACGTCCACTGGACAGCCTCTCTGTCCCCCAGACCTACTCCTTCCCTACTAGATCCAAACAGGGATGTAACCCACTGTCTTCTCTGAGGACTTACTATATCCATGAGTGTAACTCACAATTTTGTAACATTATGTAAACTAAGTAACATACAAACTACTACATTATGTAACCTAAGTGTATCTATGTTAAATATTCCTTTTACTGCACCTGTAATGTTATCCTCTGTTTTAATCTGTACTGTAATAATTGTCTTGATGTCTGCACCCCCTTGCGACGAGGTGCCTTTGTAAATGAGTCTCTGACTCAAAGGTTGTAAACCCGATTTGTAATGAATAAATGAATAAATAAAATTCAGAAGGAGAAGGGGAAGACCATGTCCTGAGAAACTTTAGACTTAAGAAGGCCTCTAATCTGGAGAAATTTCCAAAAATGAGCTTGGGAAAGTAAATAGATTCATTGGAGGCAGTTGAATGGGTAGAAATTTCCAGTAGGGGGAGCATAAAGATCCTGAACTTTGGTGATCCCTGCAGTCTCCCAAGCTGCCCAAAAGACAGGGTCACCTTCAATAGTCAGGAGGGGTTATGCCAAAGGGGCCTGATGGGAAAGGTCTAGGGCACCCAGTGTAACTTCTTTGTATACTTATTCTAAATATGTTTAGTGTAGCATGAACAGGAAGAAATAGAGGTCTACAGTGACCAGTCTGGGAAAAGAAGTGCTGGAGCAGAGGGAAGATTTCCCTGGTCAAGCACTACGTGGACCCAGGTAGGCACAAGACTCACACATTGTGGGGCATAGCATAAAATTGCTTGCCACAGGAGAGTAAGGCCACAGAAAAACTTTAAGTTTGTGAGTCCAAAGTCCCCCCTGGCTCCATTGTTCTTGCATAGTAGAAAGACTTATGTTTGGAGGTTTACCCACTGAGATAAATGATGTTATTTTAGATGAAATCCATTGGAAAAAGTCAACAGGGAGAGAAATGGGTAAATTTGCCTGAATATACTGTAGTTTAGAGAAAGCCACAATGTTAGGGGCATTAACTCTCCCCAAAGGGAGAGAATAAGGGACTTCCCTCTCTGCAAATCAGAGTCTAGTGAAGATAGCATATTATGGGTTTTAGCTGACACAATATCTGCTAATGTGGCCCGGATAGCCACTCCAAGAACAGTTATTCCCCCGGCGCCCATTCATAGGGAAAATCTGAGAATAAAGAGGGGGAGCAGGCCTCATTAAGAGGGAGGAGTTGAGATTTTGTACTGTTCAACTTACATCCAGATAGTGATGCATACTGTAAGTTGTTAAAATATCATCTAAGGCTCACAGGGAAGATGGGTGATTAGTGACAAAGTAATGTCGTCTGCAAATAATGATATTTTGTGAGGGTCATTTCCTTCCAGCATGCTGGGAAAAGGGGGTCCATCCAAATCTTGCACGTCAAGGGCTTTATTGCTAGAAGAAAAAGGAAGGGGAGAGTGGGCAGCCTTGGCGAGTTCCTCTACAAAGAGGGAAGTAGGGAGATAGAACAGAGTTGGTGAAAACCACTGCTGTAGGGCATGAATATAGGAAATGTACCAGGGAGATAAAGGTCTGAGGGAAGCCAAATCTACTTAGTACCTCAAATAAGTATTGCCATTCCACCCTGTCAAATGCTTTTTTAGTGTCTAAGAAGAGGATGGCAGCAGGGTGGGGAGAGGAATTGGCCTCCTATACAAGGTCTAAAGTGCATAGAATATTATCAGACTTCAATCTCCCTGGCACGAATCCTACCTGATCTGCATGAAAAAGGATGGGAATAAAGGAATCCATGTGTTTGTCAAGAATTTTAGCAAAAATTTTAGTGTCAGTGTTAAGCAGAGATATTGGGCAAAATTGTGAACAAAGAGCACCATCTTTACCCTTCTTGGGAAAAAGGGTGATGATGGCTTGCAGAAAAGCTGAAGGAAGGGATCCCCCTCTTCCTGGTCTTGTTGAAGAAATGGGCCAGTAGAGGGGCCAGTAGGTCACTAAATGCATGGTAAAAATCCACCAGAAAACCATCTGGTCCAGGGGATTTCCCTTTTGATAGACTCTGTATCACTTGTATCACTTCAGATATTGAATAGGTGAGGTAAGTGAGGGCAGGTATGGGGGGGACTTGTGACAGACATAGGTTGGAGAAGAAGTTAGAGTATTGGTCATGAGTGGGTTGCATCTCAGATGAGTACAGAGAGGGATAAAAGGATTGAAAGGCCTTATTAATATCATTGGGGAAGGTAAGCTTGGAGCCATCAAAATCATAAAAAAGTGGTATGTATTGGTCCATAGCCTGGCTCGCAGTCAAGCTGCTAAACATTTTCCAGGTTGCTCATCCACCTCCCAGTATAGCTAGTTAAGCTGGTACAAGGCGCAGTCATTTTGACACTGTAGAATATCACCAAGTTCAGTCTTAAGTGACCTAGTCCTCTCTCTGATCTCTGAGTCCCCAGAACTGGCTTGTGCAGCCTGCAATTCAAGAGTTTTGAGCTCTTGCTCCAGCCTCTGCAAAGTGGTATTCCTTTGCTTCTTGACCAAAGAAGTATATTCAATCAGACATCCATGGAGACCAGCTTTGGGTGGCTCCCATTGGGTCACCATAGAGGTTTCTGGGATATCATTAAAGGCGATGAAGTCCAAGATGGCCTGCTGAGTCATTAAAACCACCTGCTCTTGCTGAAGCAAAGAGTTATTAAGGCTCCACTGATTTCCAAGAGTACATGGGGGTCCTAGAGTCAGGGAGAGGTTGATGGGAGCATGATCTGAAATAATGATTTTGCCATGATGTATGCCCCAGACCCTAGGGAGCAGGTCAGGAGAGGCTAGAAACATGTCAGTGTGACTGTATGAGTCATGAGGGGGTGAATAATAGGTGAAATCTGACTCATCCGGATGGAAAGCCTGCCAGATATCAAAAAGACCTGCATCTCATAGGAGAGCAGAGACCTGCTGTGAGAGGGTTGGTTCACAACTGGAGCCTGAACCAGTTCTGTTCTTTTTGGGTTCCAGTGCTAAATTTAGGTCTCCACCTAGAAGGATAGAGGGGACATCTTCAGGGAGGCCAGAAATGAGAGCCTGATAAAAGTTTAAGTCAGGAGAGTTGGGAGCACTAAAACTCTCCAGTACAGTGGGAGAGCCTTGGCACATGCCAGATAATATAATGTACCTGCCCTCCTTGCCACCAATCACCTGCAAGATACCTAAGGGTAGGCCCTTCTGGCAGAGAACTGCCACTCCCCGCTGCCTTATGGCAAAGGCACTATGGTAATATTGCCCGACCCACATTCTGCCTAATGTGATAGAGTCTACATCTAATAAATGGGTCTCTTGGAGCAGTGCAATATCACAGTGTGCATCATTCAGATATTGTAACACTTTTCTACATTTCTTTGGACAATTGAGATCCCTGACATTCCAGGAAATTACATTAAGTTGGTTAACTGAAACCATTGTAGCAAGAAAATGATATGGAGAGCAGGTAATGGTTCCCACCTGACACCCCTTAAGCCCGATCCCCAGACTCATCCAATCCCCTCCCACCCAACCTCCCAAAAGAACACCCCGAACACCACAATATTGAGCAGTACATGTGCAAATCAAAGTAAGTAAAGGAAATTAACCTAACAACCGTTACTTACTATGACTCCAATAGAAAGCAAAGGAATTAATTAAACAAACTAACTTAAATACCCACAAAGGGGGGAAGAGAAAACAAAAACTCTATGCTATGAGTGGTCCCACAGCCAGTGGAGGCACACTGGACTCGATCTCTAAAAGAAAGAGCTGGGGGGCTATTAAGTCAATGCTCACACCAAAGGGAAGAGGATGGAAGGCTAAGAATCTCCTACCCACCCCCCACCCCCAGCTCCACCTCATAATGGGGAACTACGGGACAGGAAGCAAAAGCCAGTGAAAGCAACACAGTGCTTCCTAAGCAAATAATGGGGTTAAATAAGAAAATCACAGAAGGATTGGAAGAATATCTCCCGAAATAACAGTAATTAACAATAACAAGCCACCCATTATGAAGTATAAAAAGGATGAAACTATTGGGTCACTAACCATGCCCAGAGTAATGTAATATCAAATACACTCCCAAAAACATTTCAAACACATGTAAAGGCTCATGAACAGCATTAACAAGGTGTGCAGTAGTCACACAGAAAGTAATAAAAATTAAGCAAACCTTCCTATAGTATCACAACTCAATAAACAGTACAGTGTGAAAAACAGTTTATGGTAGGAGCTCTGGTGGCTAAACTTACACCAAATATCCCAGCTAATAATTTCAAAATAAGTAGGTGCAGTAAACAACAGTCAGCACCTAAGGTAAACTAATGTAAGAACACTGAGGCAGGCATCAAAATTAAAAAGTTCAATAAGGAAAGTTGCCCAAAAAATAAACATTGACAGACCTAAATTAATAAAGACAACAATGCTCAGAATTAAGCTAAGTATAGTGTTAGTAATAAAAGGTAGAAAAGAAAACTTCTACAGTTGATAACCTTCAGGTTAGACTTTGGAAGAGCTACTGTCGCTCAGCCTGGGGTAGGGAGGAAATACCACAACCGCTTCTGTGTCCAATGCTGGCCCAAAGTCTCTAAGAAGTATTGCAGTGCTTATCAGAGAAAAAGTTTTAAAGAACTGTGTCCCAAAGGTAGCTGCAAGAAGAGAGTCAGGGATATGAAATCACAGGTTGCCAGGTGGTTTACAGTCTCTCCACAGGATCACACAGCTGAGGGAGTGTCATTGTTCACTGGTATATAGGAATAGATTGGTGACTGCCATAGAAAAAACAGTGTGGGCCCTACTGCAGCTAGAAAAGACCAGGCGTATCCCAGGATGAAAGAATAGTCTGGGGAACACCAAGCAATACTCATGGACTGCTAGATAGCCAAACTGCTACCATGGGTGGTGTGCAGATCTTATCAGGGTGAAGAGTCCTGAGGCATGGTGTCCCAAGTTGCTGAGACATCCATCTATTCAGAAGTAGAGGGGCTGGAGAGCAGAGCCAGTGCTGCAGGTCTGGATGGCCCCAACTGCTGCTGCAGGTACTGTTCAGCTTCTTCAGGGGTGTTAAACTGAACTGACTGGCTATTTAAGGGATCACAAGGGTGGTGGGGCACGGTAAAGCTTAAATGATACCATGATTTCTCAGTCCTAGCTTGCCCCTCACAAAGGCTTGGCAGTGGTCAAAAATGCTCCAAGGATACTCTGGATAGAAGAAGATCCTTTGGCAAGAGACAAAAACATATTTGAGGTTGTGAGCAGTTGTTAAAATGAGGTCTTTGTCCTCATACCTCAGAAGTTTAAAAATGAATGGTCTAGGTTTGGCACCAGCTCAGGAAGAAGGAGCATGCCTGATTCTATGGGCCCTTTCTATTTCAAAATGATACTCAACAGGATTTAGGCCCAGGCAGAGAGATAAATGTAAACAGAGATATCTTACAAGGTTGTTGCCCTTCAGACCCTCAGGGAGGCTGACAGTCTGGAGATTTTTCCACCTGACATGGCCTTCCAAATCTTCCAGCTTGACCCCAAGCCAGGCGACTTGGGCTTTGGTGACTTGAAGCCTCCAGTCTGTTGCATTGACCTGCTGAACCACCTCTGATACTGAATTTTCCACCTGTGCCACTCAATCAGTTAGAGAAGCAATGCTACCTGTAGCTCAAGTTTCCACAACAGTTATTTTAATTGTCTCCACAGAGGTTGCTATTCATTCTATTAGCACAGCTTTGTTAGACTGGGTCCAGGGTTTTAGCATCTTGGCCATGGCCCGTCGCCATTTTGGATTCAGGGAGCTCAGGCACCGGCGGCTATTTTGAGACAAATTTCTTTCTTTTTGTAAATAAAGAGAATCAATTTCACCCAATTCTGCTGCTGACATACTAGAGTGAGGACCTGGTAAGGCTGAAACTCTGTCCCCAATGTTTTAAGTTACCGCTGAGGGGAAATTCAAGAAGGGGAGCACAGAACTATAAAACAAAGCTGCCATCACATCCTGAGCCATGACCTCGGTGTTGCCTATTTTTTATAATTATTCATAAATGAATAGGATAATTTATTGTTTCCTTTGATATGAGCAATTTTGAATTCTAATTTACTTTTTTCTTCTTTTATCATTAGTTTAAGCTTGTTTGGCAATTTTCAGGCATTCAAAACCAGTATTTGGAGAATGCTTGAGCTCCTTTCAGAGTGTGCAAATCAATAGAATTTCTATTACTTCAGAACTAAAATGGATATTTTTTCACCTGAACACAACTTAAGAAAAGGAATTTATGAAGTGAGTGTACAAAATAGAAATGCTAATCTGAAAGAGTGTTAATATAAAACAGCACAAGAAAGCCACTGAAAACCTTTTGTGTGCTTGATACTTTTGTGTTTGATTTCTGCTTTTTCCTGGTCTGTAGTGGTATTGAAAAGATCTGCTGTAACATGTACAGTAGCTGGAAGACTGGATGCAGAGTGTAGATACAAAGAGGGAACGAGAAACTGAATGAACACTCAACAAATAAGTAATAGATTCACTTTCTTAAGTATTACTTGTTCTTGTATACTATCAATGTTTGAAAAGATCGTATTTCCCTTATATCTGTGCTTTTCTGCAGTCTGTATAATTTATTGAATTGTTTAGCTAGTTTTTCTTTTTCAAGGTAACAATGGCTCAGTCTAAGAAAACAATGAATCACCAAAAACAATCAAAGGAAAAGAACAGAAAAAAATGCATTTTTAAAAAAATCACAAGCTAATTTCTATCACCATGCAATCAGATAGACCTGGTGAGTGAAAAGGACATAATAAGAATCAGGAACTTTAATGAACCTAAATTAACATCATCACCAATTAAAACTAAAAATGTGAAAATAGACAGTACCTTGCTGGTTTAAATAAAACAGAAGGTTTATTGTCTGATGGAAATTGAAATGAAGTAATTGATACACAGGAGATATTGTTTTACATCAGGTCAGCAAATCTATATCCAAAGACAGAGAGGGTGTAGGGCCTAGCTTACATTTATCAGATTTATGGGGTGAACAGAAACATTAGCTCTGGGTATTGATAACAGAAATGATATAATTGTGGTGCACATTAAATTTATTCATTGGGATAGTAAACGTGAGGACAGGGAAAAGAATATGCACAGAGAATCAAAAACTTAAAAACACCAATCAATAAGAGGGTTAAGGACTCATAATGAATATCAAACTTAAAGGAGTTTAAATAATTTATTTCACCATACATACAGAGATTAAACTTAGACCCACCCTCTGTAAATCTGCTAGACATCCCCTATGTTTGTCACTCACTCTATTGATTCGCCAAGGAACAAACATAAAAATAAATCAACAGAAGTGAGTGTAAGATTCTGATGCAAGGTTTGGATGAACTAAGAAAGGAAATCAGAGTAGTTAATGGGTTTCTGCAAGAACTAATGAATTTAAGATAGGAAATTGATTAATAGTGGCACATCTGAAACTATAAACTTAAATGCACAACCAGGAAAAATGGTCAAACAAGACATAAATCAAAAGGTATGCAAAGAAACTGTATTTGAAGCAGCAAAACATATTACACAGAAAGAAGCAGATGAACTGGAATGGTTAGTCAAATAATTAACAGGGAGGAAAAGAGAGGTGGAATCAAAATGAAATGATAAAAACAATATGTAGCAAAGAAAAAATGGATTAAGAAAGTAGATATGGGGAATGTGAGTTAAAAGCAACTAAAAAAACATACTAGACGTAATAGCAACAAAAAAGTACATTTTAACAAGACACTGGAAACACGAACTATACCCAGTTGTACCAAGTGTAATGAAAAGAACAGTCAGAAATAAATAGAATGCAAGAATGATAATATGAGGGATCAGGGAAAACTGATAGAAAAGGGAATACTTCTCCTTGTGATATACTTGAAAGGAATTCCAAAGAACAAAAATGAAAATATTTGTATCCCTAAAGATTGCTGTATACAACCTATGTAAACATATTAATGGCAGTAAAATTCAACAGATGGACTTCAGCTCTATCTATCTATGGTACAGAGCCAATAGTGCAAAAGGATGGGCATGTATTGAATCAGTAAAATAAGTGTGAGAGTGGTGTTGTTTAAAATGAAAGTAGTTTACAGATGATGGCATAACCTTAAGCAAAAAAATTAAAAAAAAAAACTGGAATTGGCAAAAATGACAAGAAAGCCAGAAAAAGTGAAGTATAGAGAAAAGGGTATTACAACACATCAAAGAATGACACAGTTCATAAAACTGACAGCAAAGTATGGCTATCCATGTGGGGGTCTGGTGAATTTAATTACTGTAAATGGCAAATTTGATAGTTATGAGTATAACATGGTTTGCAATGATCTTTCATGCATTATGATAAAATTACATTTTAATGAATATTTGGTTTTAATTAATAAGTATATCACCCCAGGGCTAATGATATGTCAATTTATGGATATTATTAATAAATTAAGAGACATTGTACTATGCAAAAGAAGTGAGATCCCCCTTAGACCAATTATAATCCTAGGGGACAGGAATGCTAGCATTGGGGAATAATTAGAAGAATATACTATATTTTTGGAATTTGGATGATACACTTGCTGTACCCGTATGCAAATCCAAAGATAAAATAATAAGGAGAATGGCAAACAATTGTTAAAAATTGCATCAGAATTTAACCTTAGAATATTAAATGGCAAGCGTACAGGAATTAAGAAAGGTGCATATTCAATACATTCCCAAGTGAGAAAGGAGGGACTGAAATCTATCTAATCTTAAATCTTAATCTGGTTCTGTGTCAGTTGGCATCCATCTATATCCCCCATCCCCGAGACAATGCTGAAAATAGGCAGAACTGTCTAGTCCTCCTTTCTTCTTTCCTGGACAAAAAAAAAATTAAGTGATGCATATTGTTTTCTTAAAGCTGATAAAATGAAACATACAGATATTTCTATAGATATATTGCATAATATACATTGAGCTGGTAACTATTTGTCTAGACAAGACTGTACAAAGTGTCAGTGAAGATCCAGACACACATACATACAATATATAAGCTATGCAAAAAAAATAATTTGGACCTCATTTGAAAAGGGGAACAAATAATCATATTATAATTGATGGAAGCATAGAAAGAAAAAAAAATCTGCTTTAATGGCACTAGCAGATCAGGGAGTAAAAACAGAGGTGAATATACATGAGATGTTTATCAAAATACATGATACAATTTTAAATACTATAGCAGAACAACTGGTCCCCAGATTCAGAACAGAAGAGAACAACTAAATTAGAGAACAGAGGAAGTGATTTGATGCAGAGTGCAAAAATCCGAAATGTCAATTACAGCAGGTTGGATGCTTTACAAAAAGGAAAAAAAAAAGATGTGAGTCTGAACTTATGAACGGATATACTGTACTGTGATGATTACTGTGGTTTTAGGAGGAGATAAAGGCCTATTGACCTATGTTTACCACTCCCCCACTAATTTCAGTGGTTGTTATATTGATATTTTCCATATTAGAACCTAATCCATTCTTGAAAATATTCTTATTTTTATTAACTACCATCTCGAATTTTAAATCAGAACTTAAGGCCTACTTGGTTAATCAGGCTTTTTCTGAATGTTTTGAAAAATGTATTATTGTTATTGTTTGATTATATTGTATGTTATTTTATTGTACAGTGCCTTGATAATTTGAAAGGTGCTTAAGAAATACATTTTACTTTACTTTACTTACTTTACTCTGGTGCGAGGCCATTTCAGATCCCATCAACCCTTTACGTAATGAAGTATACCTTTATTTTTTTCTTTTGATATACTTAATCTGAACCTGAAGGGGGTATCCCCTAATGATTTGGACATGTTTCAAATCAAGATTCATGTCTACCATTAATTCTGGATTGTTAATATTATCAAATATGAACAATAAATCTGTCTAATACAGTGTTTTTTTCTAATGAATATAGTTGTAAATGTTGCAACCTGTCCTCGTATAGCATATCCTTTAATCCCTGGATGGACTTCATCACCCTTTTCTGTAATCTGTCCAGGGAACTTGTGTAATTTTTCTTATTGGGTGCCCACAGCTGAGATCCATAATCCCTATGTGGGTGGATATATGATCTATCACATGGACAAATTACTCTTTTGTCTCTACTACTAAAGGATCTTTTAATGTTCCACCACACCCTGATGTTTTTTCCCTACATTGATTTTTACAACTCAGTTTACTGTCTACTAAGATTCCAAGATCTTTCTCATAGACCACTGTTTTTTGTATTTTACCAACCAATATATATTGAGTCATCTTATTGCTGTTCCCCAGATGTAGCACAGCACCTTTGCCTATGTTAAAAGTCATGCACCAGGTTTTTGCCCAGTTGTTTAAGTGATTTAGATCTTGTTATATGGCATCTAATTGTTCTTCTGTATCACAGACCCCTCCTAATTTGGTATCATTAGCATATGTGCTACACCAGTTGGTAATGTTCTTATCTAGGTCAGATATAAACATTTCAAATAAGACTGGCCCCAATACTGAGCTCTGTGGCAGCACACTAGTTACCCTTCCTTCTGATGAGATTTGCCCACAAATTTTAGCTTTCTGAGTTCGCTCACCCAACCATGTTATAATCCAGTTTGCAAATAATGAGCCCAACCCTATCTTTTTCAACTTCTGAATTACAATATAATGTGGAAGCAGGTTGAAGGCTTTTCTAAACTCTAGTTATGGCATTTTAACAAGAGAAAACAGAAATCAATTTAAAAAAAATAATTTATGGAATCATTTAAGAAACGTAATCAATGAGAAAAATAGAAAACAATTTTGGGACATTGTTGCATTTGGGACTGGTGAGAATAACAGAGTATAAAACATAAATGCTGTGATTAGCACTAACATGAGGGTATCTCACTTCAAAATTATAAGGTTGGTGATAATACAGCTGTAACAGTAATGGAAAATGATACTTCAGATAATGTTTGCCTAGACTGGGCACATATTAGCAGATTTTAATTTAAAAATGTAATTCCTGCATAAAAAAGAAATAAGGCACCAGGAATAAATACCACTACTGCAGAAAGTTTGCACTATGATGTGGAATGGTGGGCAGAGATACTAGGTCCATTTTTTACATTAATAAATAAACATTAGATATTCTGAAGGACTGGAATTCATAGAAGCTGTCAGCAGAAAAGGACCTCTTGGCCCATCTAGTCTGCCCTTATGTCCCTACCTACTGTGCTACCGTATACCCTAATTGAGCTCTGGCCTTAACCCCCCAGCCCTGTTACTAAGGTCCCCATGTGTCTATCCCATGCATGTTTGAAACCTGTTACTATTTTGTTACCAACCACTTCTGCTGGGAAGCTGTTCCAGGCATCCACTGCCCTTTCCATGAAGAAATATTTTTTCATATCCACTCTGTCTCCCCCTTTCAGCTTCATATAATTCCCCCCTTGCCCTTGAGCATCTCTTTCTGTGCAATATGCCACCTTTCTGTACCTTATTGATACCTTTGAGGTATTTGACTGGTTCTATAATGTCGCCCCTTTCACTCCTTTTCTCCAGTGAGTACATATTTAATTACTTGAGTTTTTCCTTGTAGGGCTTCTACTGCAGGCCATGCACTATTTTGGTTACCCTTCTCTGTATCATCTCCACCCAGTCTATGTTCTTTCTGAGATGGGGCCTCCAGAACTAATTAATACTAATTCAGGCATCATAGTGCCACTGTTTGAAAAGTGTGTAAGGCATGACTCATCATGTTACTGCAAATCATTATAAAAATTTACTCTAGGACTTTTCTAGAGAGACTCTATCGGTGGGTTAATGACCATCAGTTAATATTACCAAACTAAAATGGTTTCTGAAAGGAATACAGTACCCTTATTCAATCTTCATACTAAACTTTATATTAGACTAATATGTTAAAAGGACAAAAGTTAAAATATATGCTTCATTTATTGATATAAAGTCAGCATTTGACTTGGTAAACAAATCAGTGTTATGGAAATCTTAAAGGTCATATGCAAATGTTTTTAAAACTTAAAGTGCAGCACCATTGAAAAAACATTGCTATAAAACCTATGTGTGGGCCAGCCCTGTGACACTGAGGGTTGAGGCACTGGACACCACACCTCGTGGCACACCAGTGACCCAGGTTCTGGAACTAGCCCGGGTTGTCAGGGGTTGGCAAGGGAGGACTAGGATCGAGCATCTGTAGACTGCTCTCCTAGTCCTGGGGTGGGCTGGGGAACTCCACTATGCTGTAGCAACCTCTGGGGATGCCTAGAGGTACTACTAGCATCAGTGTGCATGGGGGGGAGCACAACGGATGTCAGCACGCTGTGCCTGGATGTCATTGCATGTCTGCACTCCAGTGGAAACTAAGGAGGAAAAAGGGCCTGGGTGCAACCATGCAGGAGGACTTGTGAGGAGTACCATCAAGGAGGGTTCGGGGCTGTTCTGGCTGGGAGAGGCATGGGGGGCCCTCCATCAGGATGGCAAGATGGCCATCCTGGATCCTCCTGGGTGCAGTTAGAGCCACCCAGTTCTCTGAGCAGAGTAGAGCCAGCAGCTGGATGCCCCACGCTGGACATGCCACAGCAATGTAGAAAAAATAAAAGTGAAAAAAAACAACTATGTGTGTTTCAGGTTTTGTAACAAAAGTCAACCAATTAATGCATTTTTATTGTATTTTTGCTGTGGTCCATTTCTTCAAGGTTACTGAATGCTGAGTCAGCATGCCTGTAAGCTGCTGATGTCATTTGGGGTGCTACTTAACTGTGCCTGTCAGGAAATTGTATTGCTGCTATTAATGCAATGTTGGCAACTTCACTGCTGTTGGTCAGTGTCTGCTTTACAATAATTTAGATTTAATAGGGACTTTATATGCACTAATTTCTACTAGGGATGGATGTGCTAGCCCTGGAAAAAGAAAACTTAAAGTGATTTCATAGAATAATAGAAACTTGATGGCAGAAAAGGACCTCTTGGCCCATCTAGTATGCCCCTTTTCCCTCCCACTATTCCTCCCTCCCACTCTGCAAGCCCCCATCCCTCCAACCTGTAGCCCCAAGTGCCTATCCCATGCTCTCTAGAAGCCTGACATTATTTTGGACCCCACAACCTCCTGCAGAAGCATGTTTCATGCCTCCACCACCCTCTCAATGAAGAACCGTCTCCTGACATTATCTCTATAGTTTCCTCCCTGCAGTTCAACCTATGCCCTCTCATTTTAGTGCCTTCCTTCCTGTGAAATAAATGTCTTGAACACACTCGGTTTATTCTTTTGACATATTTAAAGGTCTCTATCATGTTCCCCCTCTCCCTTCTAGTCTCCAATGTGTACAGTCCCAGTCCCCTACACCTCTGTTCGTACGGTTTGCTCATCATCCCTTGAATCATCTTTCTCACTCTTCTCTGTACCTTTTCAATCATATCTATGTCATTGTGCAGGTATGGCTTCCAGAACTGGACTCCATACTCAAGGTGTGGCCTTACCATGGCTTGGTACAAGGGTATCAGGACCTCCCTACTTCTGCTAGTCATTCCCCTGCCTATACATGCCAGCATCCCTAATGTTCTCCCCACAGCCCTGCTACACTGATTTCCTACCTTGAGGTTATTAGTCACCACTATACCCAGATCCCTCTCCCGCTCCGTAACCTTGACTTCCTCCCCCAAGTGTGTACCCTGCCTTGGGGTTCCCGTGTCCCAGGTGCATGACTGCACACTTTTTGCTATTGAATTTAAGTTGCCAAGTCTCTGCCCACACTCCCAGTGCCCTCAGGTCCTGCCTCATGTCCTAAATACCCTCTGTGGAGACTACCCTATTGCAGATTTTCATATCATCTGCAAAGAGGGCCATCCTTCCCTTCAGTTCTACTGCTACATCACTGATGTAGATATTGAAAAGAAGATATCCCAGGACTGACCCCTGTGGAACCCCACTCATCACCATCCCTGTCCTGGAGTGCATCCCATTTACTACCACATTCTGAGTTCTGTCTGTCAAACAGTTATCTACCCATCTAACTATTTTGTCCCCTACCCTCATACTGTCCAGCTTGTTGACCAATTTTCTGTGGGATACATGTCTAAAGCCTTGCTGAAGTCCAGGTAGGCTACATCCACTGCCCCTGGTTGATTACCTGCACCAGCCAGTCAAATAACTCAATCAAATTGATCTGCCATGATTTCCCTTTTGAGAACCCATGCTATCTGTCATCTATTAGTCCATTTTCCTCCAGATAGTCTGTCAGTCTCTCCCTGATGAGTACCTCCATGACCTTCCCCACCACTGCTGTGAGACTGACCAGGTGGTAGTTTTCCCTCAACTCCCTGCTCCCCTCCTTGTGTATCAGTACTACGGTCACCTCCTTCCAGTCCTCTGGTATCCTTCCAGAATCCAGAGACAGGTTGAACAGCCTCACCAATGGGGCTGACCATTCCTCTCTCAGTTCCCAGATCACTCTTGGATGCAACTCATCTGGTCCCATGGCCTTGTCCACCTTCAGCTTGCCAAGCTCCTCCCATACCCTCTCCATACTAAAAGAACTGGTGTCTATCCTGTACCTCCTTCCCTTCTCCTTAGCTTGGGCCCTCTGCCCTCTCCCTCATTCATAAATACCAACCAAAAGTACCTATTTAGTTCTTCTGCTTTTTCCCCATCCTCTTCCAATGGCTTCTCATCTTTGCCCCACAGCCTTGCTACCCCCTGTCCAGTCTTTCTCCCACATATCTAAGGAACATTTTGTCCCCTTCCTTGGCCTGTTTTGCTATTCTTTCCTCAGTGTTGGCCTTCACCCTCCTTATTACCTTCCATGCTAGACTCCTCATTTCCCTATAAACCTCTTTGTCTCCTGCCTTTTGTGTTGTCTTGTATTTCCAGAAAGCTCTCCTTCTGCCCTGACCACACCTGTGACTTCCCTAGTAATCCAGAATGGTTTCCTGCACCTTGTACCCTTCCTTCCCATAGCAAATGGGAGTAGTAACCTGCAGGAGTTGTGAATCAGTCTCCTACCATTCAAACTGCCAACAACTGCAGTTTTCCATGAAAAAATAAATCCTTTTATTTCTGTGCTCTGCTTCATTTGCATAATCCTGCACCTCTTTTCTTAGTGCTTCAACCCCCCAACTGTAGCATCATGCAAGGGAAACAAAATATGTAGAGAGACACTGTCAGTTTTTAGTTTTAGACAGAAAAATCAACTATTTATTGTACCCACAATGCCTCACTATCAAAATTAGTATACAGGCTATTATATTTCTGTGCTAACAACAAGATTAGGAGACTACATTTATCAGTAAAGAAATCTTGTCAGCTAGATACTGTATGTACAATGCCTTGTTTGACAATATAAGTTGTCAAATGTTTATTTTCCAAAGTCACTACAGAAATAGGAGACTGTACCTCACAGTAAAGACATTGGAAAACAGCTTCTTATTGTTCACACAATGCCTTGCTAAGTAGATCTATATATTAGGTGCAGTCACCACCACCAAAATAAGGGACTGCACCTCTAAGTAATGAACATTTAAGTCAACTGTATTATTTACCCAGAATTCCTTGTTCCTGCATGTAAAACACTGATAACTCCCTTGCATGTTGTTGATCTGATAAAACATAAAAAAAATGACTATGACAGAACTTTTTTAAAAAACAAATTGTAGTTTCAACATCTGAAGTATGGCTGGCAATGACATACTATGTGAAAAAGGCATTTGAGAAACTTCCATAAATCAGTTTAACATCAATGTGCTACTCTCCCTGACTTCTGCACAGGCAAAAAATTTTAATGTAAACTGTTATTGTGCATTACTGGCATTAAACATGACATAGCCACAGTCAAACAACTTTCAGATTCTTGTAACAGGCACAGTGCAAGGAATAAAAAATATTTACATACCTCAGCAATGTTACAGTCTCCCTAGCTTATGTATTGAAGAAAGAGAATAGCACCCCAAATGACATCATTAGGGCTGAGACATCCCGATTACCAGAGGGAAAAGAAAGTTTCAGCATCTAGCAGTGTTGCTGAAGCAGACCACACAATACATAGCTATAAATGGTATGATATGGTAGATTTTCATATAAAATACTAGGCAGACACTGTTGTTATAACAATATTTAATGAATGGTGACAGTTTAATTTCTATAAATATCTTCACACATGATCTTTAAGAGACTCTGGATTGGATGAACAACTATTATCCATCCTTAAAGTGCTTCATACAGTTACATGCTTACACATTAAATTTGACAGAAATGGCAACTTGTCAGAGCAACTTGAAATAAATAAAGGAGTAAAACAGAGTTGCCTCCTGGCCCTGTAGGGACAAAACCCTTGATGGAAAAATTAGTTTATTTTTATTATCAAGAATTGATTTTTAATTATTATTGTGTGATTTTATATGGTATTAATATGGGAAATGATTACTCTAATTTGTGGTCAAGATTACTGTTGATTAGATCTTAAAAATATTAAAATAGAGGAATGATGCCATTTAAAATGGAGACAGTTCCAGAGTTCAGAAAAAAAAAGTGTGTTCCAGTAAAGTCTTCTTTTAAATTGGAAGTCCCATGAGACTGGCTTCTCCACAGAACCAAAGACTGCCACGTGCCTTTGAATAGCTGCTAGTTATCTAATCCAACAGAGAGGTTACCATGGTAATCATATTCCAGGGAAGACACTTTTAATAAAATGTATGGGTTTTCTGCCAACAAGTATCTGGTACAGCTTGCTGTGTTCCTTAAAAGAAAAAAAAAAGTCTCATTACTTTGTATATTAACAAAAGTATTTTCCTCATAACTTAAAAACACAATATGGTGCTGTCATGAAAATTGGATAGTTATTGAACACTAGTATGATAGATAAGCTTACCAAGTTTCATGAGTGCAGGACCAAGGGTTCAGGAGTTATGTTTAAAACACATTTCAATGTAATTTTCTTTTTAGAAAATCAAATAAATCTAGTATCTTGTGACAGCTCATGTCTTATGCAGTCTGACAATAAAAATCTTAAAAATGTATTTTGTTGCAATAGAGAGAAAAACCCATCTAAAAGAATATTTCTAACAGTTTAAGATTTATGTCTTCAAGTAGAACAAAGAACTCATGTGTTTCTACAAAAAGGTAATGTTTTAAAGACTTTAAAAATGTAATTTCCTTACAAATCTTATATTATTCTGTAGCTTAAAATATTTAGAGCTTTAGAGCAAGGCTATCACTTTATCTTAAGATGTTTTATTAGAATTATGAAGTTACAACCCTTAACAGCGTAACTTAAAAAATATAAATGCTAGGAAAATATGATTTATACCAAACTGATGTGTTTGATGTAAAACACCTAAATATGTAAGTTTAATGTTTAAATTAGGTTAAATAAGAATGTTATTAAGGAAAATAATTTTGAATGAAAACCAGGTTTTGAGAAAAAGGGGATGTCTTAGAAGGCATGTCTGTATGTCATTGTTTATCATCTATGAAGTCCTACATTTTAGTGACTTAGGCCAATCAAAATCTGGTGATGACATCACCAGGGCAGGTTGATATTAATGAATTTGCCTGACCACACCTCAGTCTGAGCCAACCACCAACGTAGAAAGAGCTATGTTAGTTTAACTAAGAATTCTAATGGCTTTATACTGTAGCTAGGAAAAAGAGCTTTAGGCCACACCTTTTTGGAACACAGGGTCTAGCCTAAGGATAACCAAAAGCTTATGCAGTGCTGCCAGAAGGTCCAAGTGCAAAAAAAAAAAAAAGATGCAAGGACATTATCATTGTGTATGAAGCAAAGTATGTGTTTCATTTGCTGAGCATTTTGGCTAAAGTAATGTTGTCTGCTGATATCTAGACCAGAGACTTAACTTTAAAATTCACACAAGCTGCTGTATACAGCGTTGTAAGGAAAAATCCAGTATCTAAGGTTTTAATAGCAGATGCACAACATAAAAAATTAAGTTCCAGTTACAGAAACAACTTTGCTATCCAAAAGAAAGTTATTTGAGTCCAGTATTGCTATGGACTGTGCAGATCGAAGCTGTGTTCTACAAATCCAAGAACTGACTTTTGGTAAAGTGACTTTCAGCAAGGAAGTTTAACCTGCAGTGTTTGTCCATGGTAAAGATGTTCTAGGGTCAAGAAAATTAGCTAACAAATAGACTTTTCATCAAGAGCCAGATTCAACCAAGAGTTCTAAGTTGAGAAAAGAAGAACCACTTCTACAACCAGAAATATAAATAAAATTGTATTACTTTCACTAATTAATTTTTAATAGTTCAGTAATTTAAATTGGCTTATCTGGGAAAGTAACAAAACATTTACTTGTATCTATAGAACTTGGGTATACAGCTTAACATTTTTAAAATTAGAAATACTGTGCATGATCTGAAAAGTTAAAACTGAGTTTTATGAAAGTATAGGAAAAAACACTGATGTAAAGAGTTGTTGCAATTCTCATAGAAAATACATTTTGCATGTTATGAAGTTTTGAAACAAGTTTAATACAGAAATATTCTGAGAGATTGATCTCATAAGTATGTTCTTATGCATGTAGGTTATGTTAAATACTAAGTATGATAAAAGTGAAAATGATGGAATCACTTCTAAAGGGAAGAATTGTTGAGTACCTACAGGCCAGTGGGGCACAGGACCCAAGGCAGCATGGATTCAAGATGGGAAGGTTGTGTCAGACGAATCTAATAGATTTCTTTGACTGGGTGACCAAAGTAGTAGACCAGGGAGGGGCTGTGGACATGGCCTACCAAGATTTTAGCAAGGCATTTGACACAGTCCCACACAAAAGATTAATACACAAGATAGCCAGCCTTGGAGTGGGTCCCAAGGTGGTAGCCTGGATAAAAAATTGGCTAGACAACAGGACACAAAGGGTAGTAGTAAATGGAGTACACAGTGAAGAAAGGAGGGTTACTAGCGGGGTACCGCAGGGTTCAGTACTGGGACCGGTCCTTTTTAATGTCTTTATAAGTGACATTGCAGAGGAACTGGAAGGAAAAGTATGTCTCTTTGCAGATGACACAAAGATCTGCAACAGGGTTGATACACAAGATGGTGTGGAAAGGATGAGAAGGGACTTGGCAATGTTGGAGGAATGGTCAAATGTATGGCAGCTCAGATTCAATGCAAAGAAGTGCAAGGTAATGCACAAGGGAAACAAAAACCCAGGGGAAGCGTACACAATGGGGGGTGAGATACTGACAACAGTAAAAATAGAAAGGGACCTGGGGGTAATTATATCAGATGACCTAAAGGTGGGCAAGCAATGTGAGAAGGCAGTAAGGAAGGCTGGGGGGATACTGGGATGCATAGGAAGAGGCATCAATAGTAGAAAACAGGAAGTTGTTATCCCTCTGTACAGACAGTTGGTGAGACCCTATCTGGAGCACTGTGTGCAGTTCTGGAGACCCCATCTCCGCAAAGACATAGACAGAGTGGAGGCTGTCCAGAGGAGGGCAACCAAAATGGTGCAGGGTCTGCACAAGAAGACATATGAAGAAAGACTAAAGGAGCTTAATATGTATACCCTTGAGGAAAGAAGGGAGAGAGGGGACATGATAGAAACTTTCCAGTACCTCAAGGGAATTAACAAAGTCCAAGAGGGTAGCATCTTCCAGAAAAAAGAGATGTGCAAGAACAAGGGGGCACACTTTGAAGATAGAGGGGGGACAGCTCATAGGTAATGTGAGGAAGTATTTTTTCTCTGACAGGGTTGTGGATGCATGGAACAGCCTCCCTGAGGAGGTCGTGGAGTCAAGAACAGTGGGGGACTTCAAGAATGCATGGGACAGGCATAAGGCAGTCCTAGTGGGGTGTAGGAGGAAGTAAGCAGTTGGTTAACTAGGATCTGCAGCTTATCTGTTAGGTAGGAAAATAGACAGACTGGGTGGGCCAAGCGGTCCTTATCTGCCATCAAATTCTATGTTTCTATGTTTCTATGTAAGTTTAGTATAATTATTACCATTTATCATAATGAATAGTGCTTATTCATTTGCATTGTTTATTTGCTATAATTAGTTTTATTAGTTTGCTGGATTATCTGAAACAATTGTGTTGATGTTTACAGTTATGCTTGCTACTTATGTGAATGAGGAATATTTAGAATTATTATTTAGGTGTAAATAAAATACATATTTTTCATGTGATCGTAAGTGTGGAAAGCAGTGTCATTTGCCATTATATCTGAATCTGGAGAGCATAGGATAATGTCATATGTGAATTGTTATTATTTTTGGTAATTTATGAAATAATTTTTGTGTAAGGCTGGAGGTAAATCCAAGAGCGTTATTGTAAAAAGTGATATTATAAGCTTTTGTTCTGACAGCCCCAACATCATTTAATCACTACATAGAAACACTAGTAAGAGCAAGAGCACCAGAAGACACATTTGCACCATCAATTACCAGAAAAGAAAGCAAGCTGCTGTTATTTATTTGTTTACTGGGTAAGTGCACTGATCCCAGGGACCATTTTCAAGCATGACCCAGGCCATGAGGATGGCACACAGGTAATACAGTTTGGAAATAAAAACACATTTTCACAGAAATACAAAGCTGGTACAGAAATAAAAACACATTTTCACAGAAATACAAAGCTGGTACAAAAATAGGACATGGGATACAAAGTGCTTGAGCAGTTGAAGCATTCATTACAGAGAAGTATAATCCAACAGAGGAATATAACAGTAGAAATATTCAGAGCAGCACAACAGGATTTCAAGAGACTCATAAACGACATAGTTAGGAGTTGATGAACCACATCAGGAAGTATGAAAGTCTAGTCATTTCACCCAGGGGGGCAGGTGCATGTGGCAGAGGCCAGTAAGGTCAATTTATAGTGTGATTTGAAAATTAGGTGTGTCAAGAGAGCAAATGTGGGTAGGTAGGTTGTTCTATAGTCTGGGAGCTATGGAGGAGAAAGCTTTACTCCCCAGGCAAGTAGAAATCAGTGGGGTCACTAAGAGAGGAACACTAGAGGCCTGAAGATTTCATGGGCAGCTGCTTGGTATGATCAAGAAGAAAAAGGGGGATAGACCACCACTTCTCATAGCATTATCTATAGTGTAGCCAAGTATGTAGTTGTTTCTGGCCCATAGTGGGAGCCAGCCACCTCTCACCACCACTGCCAACTGAGCTCTACATGAGCTCTGTATGAATGCGTACTACTGTAAATAGTATGTGCTCAGTGAATGACAGCTACTGTCATTTACTGAGCACGTACTATTTACAGTACATGCTCATAGCAGAGCTCAATTGGTGGCTGGCCATGGTAGTGAGAGGTGTGTTGTGCCAGTCGCTGACTGGGTACAGGTCATGGGGGAGTAGAGTGGACTGACACTGCCAGGTGGCGGGAGCCACTAGACTACCAGGGATAACAGGAACTATGAGATGTGTTTTTTATGTCTACTTGTACTGCTGCCATACTACTCCTGCGGGGTGCAGGGATCAGGATTGGGGTTCAGGGCTGGGAGGGGGCTTGTAGTGATATTACTGGGGCTTGGGGCTGAGATGAATATTTTATAAATATTATGGGGGATTGGGGCTGGGAGTGGGGATGTTATAATTATTATAGGGAATTGGCTTTGATGGGCGATTTTATAAATATTATGGGGGATCGGTGCTGAGGGGAGGTGTTGTTTATAGCTGTCTTGGGGGTTCAGGTCTGGTGGGGGCTACATGTACTAAGGGGTGAGCTGGCAGCACCTTAGCACAACACCCCACGGATGCAAAGTACACTTACATCAGCTAATAGCTGGTGTAAATGTACTTTGATGGATGTCCCCTTGGGGTTGTTGTAGAATACCAAAATCAGGGACTGTGCAGCTGCCTTTACAGAAGAGGGTGCAGCTGCTGCCATAAACCCCATTGTGCCATGTCACGGGGGGAGGGTTGGTGCAACTGGTGGCGTAACTCCAGTTTGGTGCAAGCAGCCTGCAACATGTTGCAGGTTGCTTTGCAGAATCCCAAATGTCACAACTCGTGGTGCAAAGTGCTACTTGCACCATTCTTGCTGGTGCAAGTCACTTTGCACCAAGTGTAATGATTCTAGAATCAGGCCCTTACTTTTTATCCCATCTGATATGTTGGCAATGAAAATGTTAAATAGCGCTGGTCCCAGCACAGAGCCCTGTGGAATCCCACTTGTTATGGCTAAGGGCTCCGATAGTTCACCCCACATGACTACTTTCTGTTGCCTAGCCTGCAACCAGCTTTTGACCCAGCTAAACAGTTTACTTCCCGCTCCCAGGTTACTCAACTTGCTGGTCACCCTACCATGTGGCACAGAGTCAAAGGCCTTGTTGAAGTCCAGGTAAACGACATCCACCACATGTCCCTAATCCAGTGCCCACGTCACCCAATCAGAAAAGTCAACCAGGTTCTTCTGGCAGAATTTGCCAAAGAGAAACGCATTCTGCTTGCTGTTCTGGAGACCATTATCCTCCAGAAATTGTAGCAGCCTTTCCTTGAGGATAGTCTTCATTAGCTTTCCAACAATCATGGTTAGGCTCACTGGTCTGTAGTTCCCAGGTTAAATCCATGGGCCCACTCTTATGGAGGGGCACCACATGTGCCTCCCTCCAATCTCTGGGCACACACCCTGTATCCAGAGATGTGTTGAACAGGTCTACCAGCAGCCCTGCCAGAACTTCTGCCAACTCCCTCAGGACTCTAGGATGAATTCTGTCTGGCCCTGGTGCCATATCTACCCTCAGGGTAGATGAGAATTGGCCAACATGTTAGAAGTATAGTAAATCAAGCTGATGTAAGTGCTTTAGCACAGCATGTGAAATTAAAAGGGAAAACGCATACATTTGTTTTACAGATGCTTGAACAAGTAAAAGAACAGATTCGTGGAAGGGATCTGGATAAAAAACTTAGACAAAAAGAATATTTTTGGCAGTATAGGATTAAGTCATTTGTGAAACCAGGTTTAAATGATTTTTTTTCAATTGTCACCTTTTTTATTAACTATTGAGTCCGGTAATGAAGTTGGTGTTGGAAACTTTTAGTATACTTCCCATGTACACTTATTCTGGTGTGTTTTTTAGGAAGCCTTATTAGGTAGTTTGATGTGAAATTTGCATATCAATTATGTATAAACTTTTTTTGTAATGTTGCACTGTCACTTTAATTGGATTGTTTAAATGGTATGATATGTTGTAGCTACCTCAGCCTTGAGAAAGCACGAGAGTTAGCTCTAAAATATTTGGCTGCTTGGGGAGGGACATGCTACATATGTGTTCTGGCATTGTGTGCAATAAAATATATTTTTTGCCTATAGCCTGACTACCATATGCTGTTTTGTTGAGCCAACTGTGATATGTAGCCATGCTGCTGTCGTTCCTGTATGCAAATCCCTGGGCCCACTCTTATGGAATAGCACCACAGGTGCCTCCCTTCAATCTCTGGGCACACACCCTGTATCCAGAGATGTGTTGAACACGTCTACCAGCAGCCCCACCAGGACTTCTGCCAACTCCATCAGAACTCTAGGATGAATTCTGTCTGGTCCTGGTGCCATATCTACCTTCAGGGACTTAAGGACCTCCAACACCTTACCACTTTGATCTCCCCAACCCTAACCTCCCCCCCACTCCCATTCCAGCCTTCCCTTTAGGTACAGACCCTTCTCTCTGCCTTGTAAATACTGAGCAGAAGTAGTCATTAAGTACTTCAGCCTACTATGCCCCCTTTTCTTAGGTTCATAGGATGTTATGAGTTAAGGGAACCAATGGCCAGAAAGAAACTCTCCACCTATACAGGTGGAAAACTTAACACATAAAAGATGTCTTTTTTTAACTCATATTATAGTCAAGATTATTTTTAAACACCGCCATGCTATCACTATGGACAACATTGGAAGGCATTGTGTTCCAAACAGAAATCATTCTCTGACTGAATGAGTTATTACACTTATTAGTTTTATTAGTATTCCCTTTTAATTTTAAATTATGAGATCTTGTATTGAAAGTGCCAGTATATCTAACCAGTCCAAGTGTTTTCAGGAGTTATTCATCTTTAATAGCTTTATAAGTAAATCTCCCCTTATTTGTCTGTATTGTAAAGAGTACAATCCCAAATGTTCAAGTCTTTGTTCATAACTCAGATTTTGAACAGTATTAATGTGTTTTGTAATTCTTCTTTGTACGCCCTCAACTAATTTTTTACCTCTGACTGTTGGTGCACATAATGGAGCACAATATTCGAGATGGGGATGTACTAAAGTTGAATAAAGTGGAATTATGACCTTGGGATCTCTGCTCTTAATATTTTTTAACATATACCATCACCACAGCAAATCCCCAACTGCGAAGACCACCACAGTTCCAGAAATTGGGCAAAATCCACCCATCGCTGTGGTATTCCGTGCGGAGATCGGGACAGCCTCACTGGGTGTCCCCCCCCCGGTCCAACTCCGACTTAGAGTTAGAATCCTAGAGACTGGGTGGTCCCACATGGGGGGATTCTGGTGGCACAGCCCCCCGATGAAATCACAGAGGCATCCCCGACACTGCATTGCCGACACTCAGCAATGCGGCTGTCACTGTCAGGGATGTCTCCTTAGCCGCTGTCGCTGTGGCATGGTACAACTATTTTTTAAGATGCAGTTGATAATTCTGTGACATTTTTTAACAACTGTTTTATTATGTAGCTCAGAAGTTAGTTTATTGTTAATTATTACTCCAAGGTCATTTTCAAAATCAATTTCTTGTAATTGCATATTATTTATCCTATAAATATTATTAATATTATTATGCCCTGAGTGCATTACTTCATATTTTTTTAATGTTAAAAACTCATTTTATTTTGTGCCCAAAGTACTACCTGATTTAGGTTATTTTGCAGATCAACTGCAGATATTGAATTATTTACTATATAACCTAATTTGCAATCATCTGCACACTTGACTGCCCAGGTCTCACCAGTAGTTTGCATGGATGAAATAAAAAGTTTAAACAATGTGAACCCCAGTACCAAGCCCTGGGGTACACCACTTGTAACTGGTCCCCAATTAGAAAGGTATCCTCTTATGGCTACTCATTTCCGCCCATCCGCTGCCATTCTTGAGCCAAACAATTTGATCATTACTCTTTCTCTTTTCCCATATACACCTGAAGAAATCATTTTCACTCTCTCTGATCCCCTGTGCTAGCCTCAGCTCTCTCGATGCCTTGGCTGGCCTTACTACTCTACTCACCTCCCTGGATTTCCTCACATATTCTTCCCTATCCTCCTCTCTGTTGGATCTTTTATGGTACCTAAAGGCAGCCCTCTTTCCCCTCACTGCGTCTTCAACCTCCCTGCTCATCGAACTTGGCTTCTTGGTCCTGGTTTTCCTGCCCTGGTTCTTTACACATATGTTACTGGCCTCAGCCAGGCACAGCTTAATGATCACATAGTTTTGCTCTATGTCCATGTGTGGGTGGATGTTAGCTATGTGCCCTTCCAGTATGCTACCAATCCTATCAAAGTCTGCCCTTCTGAAATCAAGGACGTTAGTCTTGGTTGTGGCTACATCCTTTCCTAGGTAGAGTGACAAGCACACTGTGTGGTGGTTGCTTCCCACCAGGGGGTCCACCACCTCAACTTCTCAATGCTTTATATCAGAAACTGTACAGAGACTAAAGGATGTTGCTGTCCAGACAGATGTAGAAAACATGTGTAGGTTGGACAATAAAGGTTTATTCAACTACTATATAGATAGATTACTGACTGAAAGATATCTCCTTTGATATTGGCTCTGCAACATGAGAGGGCTTCTGGCCTCCTGCTGTCCTCCCCCTCTAGGCTCCCATGGCAATTGGAGCCCACAATTGAAATGCCAGCTAAATGTCCTCCTTTGATTTCAGCTCTGCAACATGAGAAGGCACCTGCCCTCTTGCTGTTGTCCCCACTCCAGGCTCCCACAGCCGTCAAAGCCCACAATAGAAATGCTAGCTCACCGCCCTTCTTTGATTTCAGCTCACCAACAAGAAAGGACTCCTGGCCTCCTGCTCTCCTCTCCCTCCAGACTCCCAAGGCTGTCAGAACCCACAATGGCAATGCCAGCTCACAAAACCTCCTTTGACTTCAGCTCTGCAATATGAGAGGGCTCCTACCCTTCTGCTGCCCTCCCCCTTCAGCCTCTCACAGCCATTGGAAAGCAATCAAAATGCTAAGCTCACTTCCCTCCTTTGATTTCAGCTCTACAACATGTGAAAGCTCCTGCTCTTCTGCCCTTCTGCTGTCCTCCCCCTCCAGGCTCACACAGATGTCAGAGCCCACAATCAAAATGCTAACTCACTGCCCTACTTTGATTTCAGCTCTACAGCATGAGAGGGCTCCTGTCATCCTGCTGTCTTTCCCTCTAGACTCCCATGGCTGTCGGAGCCCACAACTGAAATGCTCAGCTCACCGCCCCCTTTGATTTAATCTCTGCAACATGATAAGGCTCCTGTCCTGCTGTCCTCCCCATCCAGACTCCCTCGGCCATCAAAGCTTGCAATCAAAATGCCAGCTCACTGCCCTCCTTTGGTTTTGGCTCTACAACATGAGAGGGCTCCTGCCCTCTTGCTGTCATCCCCCTCCAGGCTGCCACAGCCGTCAAAGCCCGCAATCAAAACACCAGCTAATCTCCTGAATGAACACACCACTTTGGTGGACTGAACACACCACTTTGGCATCCAGAGCCCTTTTGGAAATCCTTAAAGACACCTTTTGGAATTTAATTGATTACTGGTCTGACTTTTAGGTCTGCCAAACATAGTTGAAACTCTAGAAGCACATCACAGCAGGAGTGGTGGAATTGTGCACTTTAGCTCTATTTAGTGTAACTTTAACTTTGTACCTGCTAACTGCTAGATTTTGTTGGGATCCTTTGTAATATTTGCAGTTTGAAATTTGCTGCACTGTTATTTCCCTACACTCTCTGTAGTGGTTTTTGCTGGACTGCCTGTTATTTGCCTATTATTTGTTGCTGCAGGAGTCTGATTCAGTGTGCTACACTGTATCTTGCCTCCCACTGTACCTTTTCCCAGCTATCCTGCCCTTGTATCGCTTCCCAAAGCCCCCTCCTCTGTCTTGCCTCTGTTTAACTCCGCATGTTTCCCAGTGAATTCAATGCTTTAGTCCTTTGAAACTTGTCTGCTTTGTACCCTGCAATCCAGCTGCAGTCCTTTAAACCTGCCCTACTTATTACAAGGGATGGAAGAACCTCAAAAAGTTCTGAGGTTCTAAAAGGTTCTGATAAGCAAACTAAGGTTTGGATCCTTATACGAACCATATCCAAACCTTTTATGGTCTTTATTGTTTTATGCATACCTCCCAACCTTTCTTCACTGAAATGCGTGACAAGATGTGTGACAAATGAGCGAAATATGTGTCGTATCATCAAACATGGCACTGCAGGCTCAGAACACTATAGCTATCAGTGCACTAATGTTCATAATCTTTGCTAACTGAGCATACTTAATTATAGTAAATTTCTGCTTTAAAGTCTAATTGGTAAATGTGGAATATCACCTTTCTCATATAGGACAAAGGATTCCTAAGAGATGAAATGAGTGACGTATCTCATAATGTGTGACAGTTGAGAGGTATGGTTTTATGGTAACCATAAAAAAAAATATTTTAAACTGCTTTTAATCAACATATCTGTAAGGGAAAATAATTAAACTACTGTTTAGCAGTAGAAAATGCTCTCTAATCACCCTTCTGTTTCTGACATCTAAGATAGTAATACTAGTACTGTGTACAAGTTATATTACTAATAGTAGTGATTTCTATTTGTCAACAGGTACAGGCAGGCACCAGATGTGTTTTAAACAGTATCCAGTGAGGATAGTGATGGAATATGGGCGACTGTCAAAAAGGTGACTCATATTTGGTGTTATCCCCATGGACTACTCTGCAAGGGAAGTGATCCTACATGAAAGTAAGCACAGGGAAGGACAACTGGAATGGGGGAATAGCTAGGGCAAGGGAAGGGACAGGGAAGGAGTTTTAGGGGACTGGTGAGCCTGCTGCCACCGAGCTAGCCATGTGGTGTGGTGGTGTGGTGGCTAACTCTGGCTCAGCAGTTACTGGGTTTGGGACTGGGGACCGGGAGCATGGAAATTGTGCCGTTGCCATGGCTGCAGAGCAGAATTTTTTTGGCAAATCCAAACTATGCCTCCTCCCTGATATGCAACCCCCTGAAGTTGAAAATCTAAATTCTTGGGGTGTGGGAGGGCAAAGCCACCCCTGCAAAAACACTTTTTGTTCTGGATGTTGGATCACCGGCAAGTGTATATCGCTGATTTGCTTTTCAGCTATATACACTTGCCATTATAGCGATCACTGCTTTGCAATCGCTATTATGACATGGAACCATTCTAGACAGTTAACTGATGAAGAGGAAGCCAGAAACACAAAAACAGCACCAGGCCAGAGCAGAGGGCAGCCAGTCAGAGAGAGCCAGTCAGCCAGCTACCACTTCAAGACTGCTACTACCCTCACCCACTACAATCAGGGGAAAACCAGAAGTAGTCTACCGGCACTGACATCAATATGGTTAAGGCACATTTACCAAAAATGACTGCTTAGAAAAGAATGAGAAAGTGGCCGTGATGACAAGAAAGTCCCAGACCAGATCTCTAGTTGTAAATAAATGGTCTCCTCCCGAGTCTGATTTTTTAGAAGGGGATACTAGTGCGTTTAAATAATTGTACTTTGTAGTAGTACTACCACTACTGCAAGGGGGAAAAAAACCAGAGCTAGCAGCATTTATCAGTGTGGTTATTTAATTGTGTGCATTTAGGTAAATGATCTCCTTAGAATTATAATGTGACTGCATGTGTGAGAACAGGTACTTGTCGCCACAATTGCACCAGTGCAATGATGACATGATGTACTAGCTGCACCTTCCACCCACCCCCAGGATGATGATGATGTGGTCCAAAAAAATGCAGGCAAGTCTCAGATCTCTACCTTTGTTTTTAACCAGTCTCCTGGGTCTGACTTTTTGTAGAAGGGGTCAGTGTGTTTTTTTGCATGTCAACAATTATTTTAGCACAGCAATGGGTCTCAGTATGGAACGCAATGCAAAGCAATGGGAAAAAGTAGAGCACCAGGCAGTCTGAAGTGACCACTTCACCACAGCTACTACTACCACTACTATCAGGGGGGAAAAACAGAGGTATGGTTATATAAGAAACAATTATTCTTAGGTGCATTAGGTAATAAAATAAATCTCATCAGAATGAGAAAGCGACTGTGTGTGAGATCAGGGACTTGTCTGCCACAGTTGCTACCAGTACATGATGACATGATGTACTTGCTGCATCTCCCACCCACCCCCAGGATGATGATGATGATGCAGCCCAAAAAAAAAAGGTAAGTCCCAGATCTCTATTTTTTTTAAACCAGTCTCCTGAGTATGACTTTTTGCAGAAGGGGTCAGTGTGTTTGGGTTTTGTATGTCACCAATTATTTTAACATAGCAATGGGTCTCAGTGTGGAACACAACGTGAAGCAATATGAAAGTGCAAGAGCACAAGGCAGTCCAAAGCTACCACTTCACCACTGCTACTACTACTACCGCTACTATCAGGGGGAAAAAACAGAGCTGAGGTTACATAAGTAATAATTATTCTTAGCTGCATTAGGTAATAAAATAAATGATTTTGTCAGAATGAGAAAGTGACTTTGTGTGAGATCAGGGACTTGTCTGCCACAGTTGCTACCAGGACATGATAATGTGATGTACTGGCTGCTTCTTCCACCCACTCCCAGGATGATGATGATGTGATCCAAAGGCAGGCAAGTCCCAGATCTCTACTTTTAAGCAGTCCAGTCTCAAAATTGAAAGCTGATGTGTCACTCCACAGCTGCAGCACAGGTACTGCTGTTAGTGTCATGTTCTTCAGATCAGCATCACATATGTAGCCAAAGTTTGGCAAGTTAACCTTCAAGAATGTTAGTGTCCCCAAACATTAGTTTCTCCACATTGTCTGGTGTTAATCTTGTTCATTTATCAGTCACAACATCTCCATCAGAGCTTAATAAACGGTCAGAACAGACACTGGAAGGTGGACATCCAATATACTTACAAGCCAGGGCAGCCAGCTTTAGCCAACATGATTTTTCCTCTTGCCAGTAAGCTAAAGGGTCATCCTTAATACTAATGTTGGGCTCAGACAGATATGTATCTACCATGCTTACTACTGAGCATGCATTTTCTCCTCGTGAAATTTCAATGTCCTGCAGCTGGCCCTAAGTGCCATCCTCCTCCTCATTGTCTGCTTGTGTATTGGTTTTTGGAGCAGTCTTTTGAATTTGAGGTGGTGTCATTGTAGTAATGCTTCCCAGTCCTCCTAATGAAACCTCATCTACTACATCATTCAAAAGTTGCCTATAGTTCAACTCCTCCATATCATCAGAAATCACATCAGGAAGTTATCCATTCTGGAAACGTGGATCTAGCAATGTTGCTAAGAAATACTCCTTGCTCCGTGTCATGGCTGATCATTTCTCATCATTGCTAAGTCTGGTAAGCATGTTATTGACTAGAGATTGGTTCATATCTACAGCAGTTGTCACGGATAAGTTTCCCGGTACCCTGTCATTATGCGTTATTTGTGGTAGTGGCAGAGAATGAGGTGCATCATGCAGTGCTGTATGCAGCATGCATTGCCAGGTGGTAAGCGGCAGCTTTGAGTTTGATTCATTTCATGTTGTTTCAGTACCAGCCTGGAAAATGTGCCAGGTGGTGCTTTTCCATGCATAGTTTTCCTGCAACTTTCTCTTTCACCAACAGGTGTCTCAGGAATCCAGATTTGGTTGGAGGAGGAGAAAGAAGTAGGCTCCCATCACTCACAACCCCTCTGATCCTCTTCTGGTGTTAAAATCTAGATTTAGATCATTTGCTTCTGGATCTCTTCTGGTGTTAGTAAACAGTGGCACCAAATACTGTAAGTAGGGGAGTGCACCTTTTCGGTTCAAATTTGGTGCTTTCCTGCCAAACATATTGCACATAACTAATTTGGTTAAAAACATACTAAAGAGAAAGTAAAAAAAATGGGCTTGGTTCTTCTGGAATTCCATGGGAAAGGACTTTGGGCTATTTTTTTATTATTATTTCTGCTATTCTGTCATTCTTGAATTGAGTTTTATGCCATGTGTTTAAAGCTTGTTTTCATTGAATAAAACAGAAAGGAAATGAGAAGTCTGAGAAACAGTAGGACAGAAGAACAGGGAGAAGTGGAAACCCCAAGACAAAAGAAACAGAATTCTCCCGTTCCAAAAATACAAACAGATAAAAATTTGTTGTAGCACAGCACATCAGAGAAAGCATGCATCTGATAGCCTCCCCCAAATTACAAAAAGGGATAACATAGACTTTAAAGCTTTACATGGGATGCTAATTGATCACAGTTTAAATATTACTTCAGTCTATCATATCTGGTAGAAGATTAAGGTCTTAGAAGATACTGAAGAGACAGCCATCCCCACCCCATTGATACAGTAGCTAGCAGTTTATCAGCTATCCTGAGTACAAAGACGATGAGCCTCCAGAGTGGAATTACATTGTGTGTCTGAGGTGTCTTTTCTGCTGTCTTGCCACCCTCCCCTTGCAGCAGTTAAATGTTAAGGAAAGGGACTGAATTTTCCTTTCCTTCTGTTTTAGGAAACCCACAAAAGTAAGTACCCAGTGCAGGACTCCGTACAACAACTTTTATTGAAAGTTTGAAAGTGCAGTGCAAATAGGAGACGGTGTTGCAGCGTAGCAAAGCACTTGTATCACACAGTGCAGTTTGCTTTTTTGGCTGCTTATGTGGACATATTTGAGCCGCTGCCCCAATCTAAGTTAGCTGCAGCTATTTTAGTCAGGCTGTAAATTTGTGATATGCAGACTGCAATGTTAAACCTGAAGGACCGAGTGCTCTCTTCCCTGCAGTCGCTGTGCGACTGCTCCCCATCCGCCCCCCACCACACACCACCCTTGTCCGGCTCTAGCTTTATAGGGCTAGGCCACGCCTTCAACACGCCCCTGTGATGCCCCTGCTTGTAAAAATACTATCTCCTTACTTCTCCATTAGCAGGTTATACTGCTCTACAACTAGAGGGTGTATTAAATAGTTAGCATCATAAACTGCTTTAAATAAATAAAATAAGTTAGCATATTTAAATTGAGTTAAATAAATAAATAAAGCTTCTGACTTCTTTAACACCTTTTCTTCTTAGACTTAGTTCTCTCTCTGACAATCGAATCTTTCCTAAAATCATATAATTAACATGGCTATTAAGGAGTTTGTAACTCTTTTATTTCCTACAATACTTTCTAACCCCTTTTTGGTCCAAGTCCCCTTCAGACCTAAAAAAACTTCACTGGGCTGGACTCTAACTATCAATCCTAGGCCCCCTCTGTCTAGAAAGTTATTTTTTAACTCCTTTGACACCTTCTCTCTTATTATTCCCCACAAACTCACCTACCACTTAGCCTACTCGCTTTATATACCCTCAGTCTGCAAAATTCCTCTCCTAACTCTTTCTACCCGTCGTAAGCTGTGGCACTTCCTCTGCCTAGCTTTACTTTTATCTGGGGACATTGAGCAAAATCCTGGACCTTTGGCACCTAACCAATCAACAAGTAATGCGATTTGGCTGGACTCTAAGGGACTACGGATTGCGCACATGAACAGTAGGAGTCTCCTTCGCAATCTATCAGAACTTGAGGCTTGGGTTGCACAGAACCTCCCTGACATTCTATGCCTGTCAGAAACCTGGTTAAAGCCTTCTATTGCCAACCATCTGTGTGCTTTACCCAATTACAATCTTTTATTAGGCAAGATAGGGCTGCCTCCAAGCGTGGGGGTGGAGTTGCTATCTATTTCAAACAACACCTGCTACTAACCCAAAATGTTTTTCCTGTCCCATCTCCGTGTGAAGCACTTCATGCTACACTCCTACTAGGCTCAAAAAAGTTGCATCTAATCTGTGCCTATAACCCTCCTGTTGGAGGGATAAAAGGCCTTGAAGAACTTCTTCGGTTAATAGACAGCACCATTGGTCACAACGAAGTCTTACTATTGGGTGACCTTAACCTAAACTGGGCTAGTAAAGCATCTCAAGCCCTTCATACCTTAGTGCAAGGCCACAATTTTCATCAGTTGATCTCTGACCCTACCAGGGTCAGGGCTCCCTCTCAGTCTAGCACGCTTATTGATTGATCATACAAACCGCCCTGATAGCATCAGCTGCACAGGTACCTTACCAGATGTAATCAGTGATCACTCCCCGATATACTGTATGTGGAGCTCAAATAAAAAACCATCTCCACCCCCAAGGCTTGTAACGTTTCGCAACCTTGCCAATTTTAATCCTACTCACTTTACCAATGACCTCGCCATGATTGACTGGTCCCCCATTCACAAAGCATCAGATGTACAGTCTGCTCTTGATAGCTTCCTTACAAAATTTAGTCAGCTGCAAGACGCCCATGCTCCATGGATCACTAGGCACTTTCAAGGCACTCGTACGAAGTGGCTAACAAAATATCTGCTAACCCAGATTAGGGCCAGAGACAAAGCCTGGAGTCTTTTTAAATCTACAAGGTTGGAATCTGATTACTGTCAGTACCGACTACTAAGGAATGCCTGCAAAAGAAAAATCCGTCTCTCCAAAAGTACTTTCTGCAGGAACCTACTAATAAACACCTCTGGTGACCCTAAGAAATTCTGGACTACCATTAAAACTCTCCTAGGCTCTAATCAAAAATCCTATACAAACACAATGTTACTTAACGGTATGCATTGCAACAAACCATTAACCATAGCCAATACCTTCAATCACCATTTCTCAGATTTATCAAGCTATCTGTCCTCTTTCCAAAATGATAGCACTACTATACCCCCTTGCAACACCAAACCACCACCCCTGAACCCCCTCTTTAGGTTCCGGATCATTCGAAAAAAAGAAGTTGAAAAACTACTTCTCTCCATCCAGGAAAACACTTGCACCGGGTCTGATGGTCTTGAACCTAGGCTCTTGAAAGCAGCGGCCCCCTTCATAGCCTCTCCACTAACTAAAATCTTTAATATGTCCTTATGCCGTGGTATAGTCCCAACTATATGGAAGACTGCTAAAATCACTCCTATTCCAAAAAGGAGATCAAAGGAGATCAATAACTATCGTCCCATCGCTATACTCTCTGTCTTATGCAAGATCCTAGAAAACTTGTCGCTATGCAAACGATTGAATACCTCCAAAATATAACCTCCTTTCTCACTCCCAACATGGCTTCCGTAAGGTCACAGTACCACCTCTGCCCTGCTAAAGCTGACCAATGACATCTACTCATCCATGGACTTAGGCCTCCTGACTGGAGCAATTTTTATCGACCTAACCAAGGCTTTTGATCTGGTGAACCACTCACACCTTCTTTCAAAACTTCAGTCTTTTGGTTTCTCCCCAGATACCATAGCCTGGTTTGAAAGCTACCTGACTGACAGGCAACAGGCTGTGGTCTTTAACTCAGCATCCTCGGATCCAGCACCGATCCATGTGGGAGTTCCCCAGGGGTCTATTCTTGGTCCTCCACTTTTCACAATCTTCATTGATGACATACCCTCAATTGCACCGAACTGCTCATCTCTGCTCTATGCGGATGATCTGGTTATTTACCACAGTGCCAAAACTTCAACCTCCCTTCACCATCCCCTTGCTTCAGATTTTGTGAGTATCCAGACCTGGCTCACTGCTAATAAACTAGTCCTCAACTCTAGCAAATCCTACTCAATGTTGTTTGGCTCTCAGTCCAGACTGAAAGCAAATCTGAATCCACTTATCATCTCCTGTGCGGATAGCTCTCTCTACCCTCCACCAAATCCTTCAAATACCTTGGTGTTACCTTGGATGAATCTCTTGACCTTGACCTTCATATCTCCACTATCTGTAAGTCGGTAAATGCTAAATTGGGAAGTGCCTATCGCACCAGCTATGCCCTTACTTCACAAGCCAGACTAGCCGTGGCTCAAGGTTTCCTGCTACCAGCCCTAGCATATGGCTCATCAATCTTCCTATCTGCATCCAAATCCTCACTTCATAAATGGGACACCACTTATAATAGCATCTGTCGCTATGCCGCCGCCTCTCCACGTTTCAAGCACCACTGCCACCTCTATAGGGACCTTAATTGGCTTAGCCCCTCTGCATATCATCTTCAGACCTTTGGATCACTAACTGACTCCACCACCAGAACAGGTCTCCCCGTATCCCTTTCTTCCATACGGGAACTACAACCTTCTACACATGAATTACGATCAAATGATAAAGCCCTTCTGCGAGTCCCAAGGTGTAGAACTAATATGGGCACTCGTGCATTTGCCTATACTGCTCCTAAATACTGGAACTCTATTCCCCTCTCTATCCATCAAACAAACACCCATGCGGTCTTTAAGAAACTACATCGGGAACACCTTCACACCTTACATCCCTGCACTTGTTTTAACCCACCTTGAATCCTCACTCATTCTTATCCTCTTCCCATCTCCTTCCTGTCCACCGTTCTCTACCTTCCCTCCCCTTAAGACCTTGTCTGCCTGGCTCTTTCTTCATCTCTTTCCTCCCTCTCTCTCCCCCTCTCTACTTTTATGGCACTTACTGTCCTGAAGCTTATTATCCTCCATGTTGATTTTTTTTGCTACCAATCATGTTTTTCCCTGTATTTACTGTATCTTAAACTTCAGTTTTTATTATGTCACTGCTTCTTACACACTGTTTTCATGCGAATTTGTACTGCAGTCATGTGCTGCGTCACATGTTTATTGTTTGTCTGTAAACCGTTCTCTCCCGGGTCATCCCTGAAAATAGGCATTGTTTGCCTGGTGCACTTACCCGGTCACTAAAAGCAAAATAAAAATAATAAAAATAAATAAATAAAGGCTCTTAGACCATAACAGTCACAAGCAGGCAAAATAACTTATCCGGCTCTGATTGGCAGCATGCTGGCAATCTAAAGTTAAGTTTTTTTTCCCCCATGATTTCAGGTACAGGAAATCGAGACAGGAACCACTCGCTGTCAGTATCTTTGAATTGCTGTGACCGACAATATAAAAAAATAGTCATACCAATATTTCATTTTACATGCTTTGTGCTTTACGGAATGTGATCTTGATTAAAAAATACCCACAGTAAAATGGAGTTATGGGATCAGTACAAGTTCTACTTGGTTTTTAATATGGGGACCTCAAAGCATTCAAACTTAGAATATGCTACTGCTATTTGAAAGAATGACAGTAATTCACTGATGATCATTATTTCAATGTTGGTGTGTCTGACTTAGTACCTTCTAATCTGTTCAGTACCTTCATAAATGATGACAATCATTGGGTTGAATTTGTAATTGTAGGTTTTGTGATGTCCTGTGTGCAGATAGTCCATCTGACTATAGATTATTCCCTAGTCTTTTATTACAGAGAAGGAGCTGCCCTACCGTCACAGCATTCTGCAGTACTCTTCCCATGGCCATTTATTTATTTTTTTAATGCCTCTACATCATTCTCACCCCTGTTCAGCACGTTTGTTATGATCATACCAGGAGTTCCTTACATGCATACCTGAAAACGACCACTAGAGCACAAGTTTTGTAAAATCCTTCCAGACCATTTGTCCTGACAATTCTGGCCATGTGCAAATCTTGCAATGTTACCCAGTTTGGCTGATGGTCTTGCCTGGTAGAAACTGCTTTTGCTTTTTTTCCAGTCTGGTTCAGCCTGGTTTTAGCAGTCTGGTTTTCATCTAGTTTTCATATGTGTACAGTATAATGAATGTTACTGAGGTTCATTTGGCAGCATGCTTATCTTTTGAGTCAGAAGGTCTAGTTTTAAAATTCTAAGACTGGGCATAATTTTAGAAGCAGGCAGATGTCCACACAAATGCATAATCAAGTTGAGCTGGTTATTGGTAGAGACCCGTGTATTTCTTAAATAAGAAATAACAAGAAATAACAAGAAATCAAGGTATAAAAATAAATAACAAGAAATTCAAGGTATAACAAGAAATAACAAGAAATTCAACATATAAAAGGAATAAAATAAAAAAAAACATGAATAAAGTGAAAAAAACTACTTTGGGGGGGCAAACTCTAAGTAAATGCTCACAGCAGTTGTTGTTTAGGCTCTGTTGTTACCACAGAGACAGTCCTCAAGAAAGCGACAGCAAAATTGTTTCAGTCACAAAACCCTGCAAGACCACAGCATAATGCTGCTTAATACAATGTAGTATACTAGGAATGTGATTTCTAGTGTGTATAAGGTCATTTTGAGGTAGTTTATGGATGTAAATGTAATAACAAGAAATACAACTAAACTTTCAATGAATAAAAAGAAATAACAAGAAATTCCAGAAAAACAAAATGAAAAATTATAAAAAATAAAAAGAATTTCATGGGTCTCTAGTTATAGGCAACACTTTAAAAAATAATTGATGCATGCAGACTGTGCCATGTATTGTGTTTCATGATCAGAGTGCTTACAATAAAAAAGTTTGAACCTTAGTTCAGAGTTGGAGCTGAAAACTCTATTGTGCATTGACTGTTTTGCTTTTTTGTTGAATGAGAGGTCAAGAGACTAGTTCAGAGTCACAGACAGGGAGAGTGGATTTGATTGGATTTGAGTCTGTGATACACTAGATAAAACCTGGACCCCAACTTGTCACACAACATTGCCTACCTCAAATTTCTCTTTGATTGCTATTGAGTGTACACAGAAACATAGAATTTGACGGCATATAAGGACCACTTGGCCAACCCAGTCTGCCCATTTCCCTACCTAATGGATAAGCTGCAGATCCTAGTTAACCAGCAGACTACTTCTTCCAATCCCCAACCCCTAGAATTGCCTTATGACTGTCCCATGCATGCTTGAATTCCACCACTGTTTTTGACTCCACAACCTCCTCCGAACCGTTCCATGCATTCACAACCTCTCTGTGAAAAAATACTTCCTTAAATTACCTCTGAGCCACCCCCCATCTTCAAATTGTGCCTTCTTGTTCTTGCACACCTCTTTTTGAGAAAGATGCTACCTCTTGGACTTTGTTGATTCGCTTGAGGTACTTGAAAGTTTCTATCATGTCCCCCCTCTTCCTCCTTTCCTCGAGGCTATACATATTAAGCTCCTTAAGTCTCTCTTCATATGTCTTTTGTTGCAGACCCTGCACCATTTTAGTTGTCCTCCTCTGGATAGCTTCCATCCTGTCTATGTCTTTGCGGAGATTGGGTCTCCAGAACTGCATGCAGTACTCCCAGATGGGGTCTCACCAGCTGTCTGTACAGAGGAATAATAACTTCCTGTTTTCTACTGGTGATGCCTCTCCCTATGCATCCCAGTATCCCCCCAGACCTCCTTACTGCCCTGTCACATTGCTTGCCCACCTTTAGGTCATCTGATATGACTACCCCCAGGTCCCTTTCCATTTTTGTTGTTGTTAGTATCTCACCCCCCATTGTGTACTCTTCCCCTGGGTTTTTGTTTCCCAGGTGCATTACCTTGCACTTCTTAGCATTGAATCTAAGCTGCCATACATTTGACCATTCCTTTAACCTTGCCAAGTCCATTCTCATCCTTTCCACCCCACCTTGTGCATCAACTCTGTTGCAGATCTTTGTGTCATCTGCAAAGAGACATACTTTTCCTTCCAGTCCCTCTGCAATGTCGCTTATAAAGACATTGAAGAGGACCGGTCCTAATACTGAACCCTGCGGTACCCCACTAGTACATTCCCATTTTTGTAGTTAGCATTGTTGTCATGTTATTGCAGTTACAAAGTACTGTTACATCACTGACCCAGAGATGCACTTGATAACGGCTGTGATAATAAAATTAATCTGATCTGCCTAAGTCTAATTTACAGCCTGTTTACTCCCCACTGCAAATGCTTGCCTGTGCATATAACTCTTGTTTCACAAAATGCAGTTTAGGGTAATGTCTAGCAGTATTCCATTGAGGTGAGGCATGATACTCTGCCGGATGAAGGTTGCAACCAACAAGGCATTTGTACACTCTATAAAATTTGTTATACGGAGTCCTGGACTGGGTGCCTACTTTTGTGGACTTTAAGTGAGTTACAGCACCAGTTCTTATCTCGGTGCAGCTTTTGTTCTTTCTTGATATGTTTTAGGAAAGATATTTTTCCTTTGCTTCTTTTATGTCCCACACAGGATAATAAAACCAATATTTCACCCCTTCTCCCCAAGTCTGTATCAGATAATAAAATGTAAGATAGTAAATTGGCAGTACACTCTTCTATTTGCTTTCTGACTGCGGCAACCAGACTGTCCTTACAATTGAATCGGTCTGGTTGTGTTAATTTGTCTACAGCAGCAGACCCACTCCTGTAGCTCAGCTGCTCATGGAATTTAAAAGTCTGAAGGAGTGTGTCAAACAGTGAGATTTAATTTGGCTCAGCTATCCTGATTAACACAATCAGTCCAATTTATTGTCCCGGATTCCCCCCCCCCCTTTTCCCTCACAAAAAGACTGAGACCATTGTTTGTTGTTGTGCTCAGATTGGCAATTAATTTATTTATATTCATAATTCCATATTCCATTTCAATTTCTTTATCATATTTTCAGCCTTTCATTTATTTCCATCCATATATCAAGCTCTGATTATCCTTCCCCCAGGTGAAAACCTGAGTGCCTTCTTCTTCTTCTCCTTTTCCGTTAGATAACGGTGAAAACCGAGACTGCTTTCTCCTTCATCTTCTTCCTCTTCTTGTGTTATTCCTTTATTCTTCCCTCTTCCCCTCTTTTTTCCCCCTTTTCCTCCTGCCATCCACCTTTGGCAGTCCATAACCATATTCTCAACCTGCCATCCACCTTTGGCAGTCCATAACCATGTTCTCAACCTGACATCCACCTTTGGCAGTCCCAACTGTCCAACCAGACGCGTCTGTCATCCACCCTGACAGACCCACCATACAGTCCCATCTTGACTGTCTTCCCCTCTTCTCAGCCCAGTAGGGTGGTGGGAGGGATCAAAACTCAACAAAAAGTGGCTGAGGCCCCTTGTGCTGTCCCTTATGTACCTCCTTGCCCCTCCCTTCCTGTTACCTGCCCATTGTTCTGGCCTTAGCCCTCCTTCCTTCCCTCCCTTCTGAGCACAACCATTCTATGCAGGAGGAAGGGGTGCCCAGGACAACATGTCTGCCCCTAAGGCAAACCCATTGTCCTGGATTCCCCCCTTTTCCCTCACAAAAAGACGGAGACCATTGTTTGTTGTTGTGCTCAGATTGGCAATTAATTTATTTATATTCATAATTCCATATTCCATTTCAATTTCTTTATTATCATATTTTCAACCTTTCGTTTATTTCCATCCATATAACAATCTTTGATTATCCTTGACCCAGGTGAAAACCTGGGTGCCTTCTTCTTCTCCTTTTCCGTTAGGTAACGGTGAAAACTGAGACTGCTGTCTCCTTCATCTTCTTCCTTTTCTTGTGTTATTCCTTTATTCTTCCTCCCTTCCCTCCTCCCTCCCTTTTTTCCCCACTAGCCAGTCTCCAGCTTGCGTTGGATGGCTGGCTTCCCCCATACTTAGGATACCATTCTCCCTTACCTCAGGGAATATCCTTATGTTCCTTCTTTCTTTCCTCCCTTTTTTTTTATATTCCATTTTTTGCATGTTTTCCTCCATGCTTCTATAAAACCCATTGTTTCTGTATTGAACATATCTATGGCTAGGTCCAACAGGTGCACACCGTCTGACCTGTAGAAATCTTCTACCCATTCTTCTACCCCCCTCAGTATCACCTGTCCTCCCATCTGCCTTACCAACATCCCAACCCACCTATTCATCTTCCTCCTGGCCCTCTCTACTGCTCTGTGACTGTGATCCTGCCTCCATACCCTCCGTGGTATCATATCTGACCAGGCGATGCACACCTGCGGCCACCAGTGTCGTAGTGCAGCTAAATCCCTTTTTATTTTTAAGTATGTGTCTACCCAAGGCCTGCTTGCAAGGTCGTTGCCCCCTAGATGTATAATAATGAGATCTGGGCCGGGCCGCCATTTCTTGAGTTCTTTTAAGGTTGGAAGCAGCTGTGCCCATCTCATCCCCCGTATGCCATGCCAGACCAACCTACACTTTCTTGCATCCTGGTACAGCTGCCTTCCCCCAGCCTTCTTCTCTGGTCTTTTTCCAGCCCAATAGATATAGGAATGGCTGCAGATCCAGACTTCCATGATCCTCCCTCTACCTATGGGGAACAAGCAAAATTCATTATTTTACACCTGCTCTTAGTGTCCTACCCATATTCTCCCCCTCATTATTTTTTTTATTGCTCCCACTGCCTTTTTTCCTGACTCACCCCCCAAGTTCTGCAGCTCACCAGGAGCGCCATTTTCAAAATTATATATATATATATATATATATGTATATATATATATTTTTTTATTACTTCAGTGCTCTAATGTATCTCTTATAACTGGCCAATTGCCAGTGTCCCTTTTCCAATATCCCATTCACCATCTCTCCTGCTGCTGCCCACTGTGAGGCAGCCCCAATCCACATGGAATGGGATGAATAATTAGCCGGGTCTTCCCCCATGAATTGCATGCCCTTTTTTAGTAATGCTGTGACTTGGTAGCCAGTGACCCTTTTTCCATCCCCATATACAAATAATTTTCCTGTCCTGTTCCTATGCTCTGCAGCGAAAGAACACAGAGCCTGTACTGGGCATATTGCACCCTCTGCTTGCTCTTTCAGTGTCACTATGCAACCTTGCCCTTTTTGATCTGTTTTTGACCTCTTTATCTTGATCCATATCTCTGCTAGCCCCCAGTCTACATCTTCCCATTCTAACCCCCCTTCCTTGTTTTCTCTCCCATGGCCTACCACCTCACTCACTCTCATGGCCCCTGCAAACATTACCATGTAAACTGTGAGAAATAGTTGGGCCTCAGCCTTTGACCTGCATATTGCTGGGAGCACATCCTGCAGCCTTATTAGCCACTGCTCCCCTATTGGCCTTCTATTATCTGCTAGCCCTTGTCTCAACCTGCTCCATCCTTGCATCATTCTTCTGATGAGTAAAGATTTTGTCAGGTCCTTCCACCCCTTTAGACTGCAGCTAACACTAATCCCTGCCAGATAGACTCCCATAGTGGTGTGGGCTGTGCCTTTTTTCCACTTCTCCACACTGAACATTCCCAACTGTTCCTCTGTGAGTGGCCTACTTACATCCATCTGGTGCTCTGCCCTGAATGTTTGAAACACTCGCCAGGCCCATCGTAGGCCCTCAGATTCCGAGGCACCCAAGAGCTGCGAAACAACAGTTCTGCTCCTTCTTGCCAACGTCCCAGATGTTCATTGGAATGGGTGTTTTTAGTTCTTCCACTGCCGGTGCCAGCCTCTGAAAATGGTCCAGCTCCAGACGGAAAAGGCTGTCAGCCAGGGTATTGTGTAACCCTTCTATGTGTTGTGCTCTAAATGACATGTTCAGCTGCAAAGCCCTTAAAACTAAAAGTCATAATACCTGCATGACTGTGCCTGACCTGGCTCCCCTGTTGTTCAGAACATCCACCACTGCTCTATTATCACACCAAAATGTCACTTTTTGATCCCGTAATTCTTCCCCCCAGACCAAGGTACATGCCCATATGGGCATGATCTCTAGTAATGTTATATCTTTCACCTTCCCCTCCTTCACCCAACTGGCAGGCCATGGTTCTACAAACCATCTACCCCTTAGGTAACCCCCCTTGCCTAGTCCCGCAGCAGCATCTGTGTAGAGGTCAAGGTCTGTGTTGTATAGCCACTCCTTTTGCCAGAAAGAGAACCCATTGTGATTTCTGAGGAATTATTCCCAGATTTTAAAATCCTCCCTGACACCTTGCGTCAGATCCACCCAGTGATGTGGTCTGGTGACCCCTGCTGTAACTCTAGCTAACCTCTTTGTGAATGCCCTTCCTGGTCCGATAGCCCTGCATGCGAAGTTCAGGTGCCCCAGTACCTGCTGCACCAATTTTAGTTGTACCCGTCTCCTGCTGATGTGTACCTGGATTAGTTCCTTCAACTTCTTTACTTTTTTGTCTGGTAGTCTAAATACTTCATTTGGGGCATCTAGCTTGATCCCCAGAAATTCCATTACCCTGCTGGGGCCCTCTGTTTTTTCTGGTGCCAATGGCACCCCTAGCTCCCGACACAATTCCTGAAACTTACCCAGCATCCTCTGTGTCTCCCGTTTTCCCTGCCCAATGAAAAGAAAATCATCCAGTTAATGGATGACCATCATATAACCCATTTTTTCCTGGAATATCCACTGCAAACAGGTGCTGAACACCTTGAATGTAGCACATGCTGTGGAACAGCCCATTGGCATTACTTTGTCAAAATAATACTGTCCCCCACTTTTAAAACCCAATAGACCCCAGTCCTCCCTCCTAATCAGAAGCAGTCTGAAAGTGGACTTAATGTCCGTTTTTGCCATCCATGCATCCTCTGTGGCCCTTATTATCTGGACTGCGTCCTCTAGTGTCGCATATGTCACCTTAGTATGTTCCTCACTGATGAAATCATTCACCGACTCCCCTTCTGGATAGGACAAATGATGGATCACCCTGTACTCCCCTTCTTGTTTCTTGGGTACCAAACCCAATGGCAAGATCCGCATGTTTAGCAATGGGGAGGGGTGTTAAATGGGCCCTCTACCCTATCTGCTGCCTTTTCTTTCTCTATCTTTTGTTTTAGCATTTCCTCCTTTCCTTTTACTGACCCAAGGTTGCTCACCTCCCTCGCTTGCCTGGGTCCCCTACTCTGTAATGAAAAACCTGTGTTAAAACCCCTTAAAATCATACCCCGCATGCTCATGTCCAGATATCTGTCCAGGCAAACTGTCCATGCCTTCAAGTTGATGGGGGTTCTGGCCATGCCAAAGTGTTCCCTGTTGTGCCCTCTGCCACTCCTCCCTGACCCCTCCCTCTCATTTTGCCTGACCTTCCATTCCTCATTGGTGCTGACCCCCCCATTACCATTCCCCCTACCCCGCCCTCGCCTGTTCCATGTTTGCCCTTTAAACCCATGGCCATCTCAAAAAAACTGTTGACCCTATCCTTGCCCCCCATGCCCTTGTGCTCCCTGGGCCCATGTCATTCTACATTTGTTCACCGGGTGCCCTCCTCCGCATTTTGAGCAAGCATGCTGGAAATGACATTGAGTCCATGAGTAAAAGGCCCTGTTATAAACCCAGCAACATGTCTGAGGCGTAAAACCCTTTTTGTCCCACTCACCTTTGGGTGTGGACTGATCTGTTATGTAATCCATCCACAAATCTATCTGCTTGGTATCCCATCTCATGTCCCCAAATGATGCCATTCTCTGCCGAAAACATTCATCGTAGTATAACCACCCCACCCCGCCCTTTGCTTTTGCTCTCCGTATTATCAATGAATAAGTAATGAGCGGGATGCCCAGCTCCGGCCTTTTTTCCAGAATGATGGCTGAAAAAATGGCAAAACCTAGGAACCACCTATCCCACGTCTTCCCTTTTTGCAAACTTGTCATTCTCTTTTTTCTCTAAAAGCACTATGGCTGCTGCCATCTCATTCTTACCTATGCCCTCAGTTTCCTCATACTTGGCTGCCACCTCCCAGCTCACCAAAATGAATATGTCCACGTATTCCCCTTTCCATATTTTTTCCTATGAAGCCAATGGCACATGCTCACCTATCTTCATCCCAGGCGCACCTATCTCTCGTGTACCCTTTCCTTCTCTCTCCTCTCCCTTTCCATTCTTTTCCAGCACCTTCTTTTCCATCCTAATCTCCGCTAGAGCCGATTTCATCTGCCCCAGACCTCCTGTCCCCAGTGCTGCCACAATTCACCCTATATATTCTTTTATACTGTCTCCCAACGCGCTGGATGTGTTACCTGTAACCTTGTCTGGGCCGTGCTGCCTGGAGTCCTCCAAAGTTCCCCTTGCTTCTCCCTGCAGTTGAGGTGGAGGGTGAGCCACTGTGTTCTGTGGAGGGAACAAACCGTTCTGGGCATCATGTCTGGGTTCAGCCGGGAAGGTCCCCCTTTGATCTGGGGGGGTACCAGCATCACCGGGTCTACAGGCCACAGAGGTGATGGATCAACCACCTTGGTGGGCCCCACTATCACTGGTGGTACCCTAACGTGGCTACGTAACCCTTTGGCTGGTCGTTTCCCCCTGCCACCTTTTCCCGGCCTGCTTTTCTCTTCTCCCCGGGTCTCCCTGGTTCTTCCCCCTCCACCAGTTCCCACATTCTGTTTGCCTTTTCTGCCAATTCAATTATAGCCTTGTAAGCATCTTCCTTTGATGGCCTGCTCTTCTTTGGTGCCATGTCTGTCTTATCTTTGCTCTGTGAAGACAACTACAGGAAGAGAAAACAGGGTTATTTGTATATCTGTACCTTTCTGTACACCTTCCTCCTGTCCTTTGCACCACATGCCCCTTAAAACAGATTGTGCCACCAGCGAAGGTCCCCATCCTGTTTGACACCCCCCTTGTCATCCACTCAAGTGCCTCCTCTTATTTATAATTACAAATATATTATATATAATTTTTCTTTTTTTGGGGGGGGGGCTTCCCTCCTTGCCTGGGCTGACCAGGGCACCATCAGTCAGCATCCCTACTATAGGGAACGGACACACCTCATGGTCCCATAATTGCCCCCCCCTTTTATATTCCTGCCTGTGCCAGCTTTTTTTTTTGCACTACCCAAAGCAAATAGCCCTGTAAAAAGGTGGGGGCCCCTTTTCTACGGCGACCACCTCCCAGCGTGGAACATCCCCACAAGGTCCCGGGTCATGATCCTTCTCCCTCTGCTCTTGGCCTCCCCCACAGGCCCCTTACATTCCCCCCCAGTATGCCTCAACAAAGGCCGCCCCGAGCTGTGGAACTCGCCCTATCCCCTGGGCATGCTGTTGTCCCATTCCCCATCGGCGTGTGATTTCATGCCGCATGGTCCCATAACCTAATCGCTCTTCTTTGCCCCTGGCCTTTTCCAGGCCTACTCCCTGATTTTCCATCCAAAAATGCCCTTGCCCCAACCCCAGTAACCACCCCAGCCCCAGGATAGTGCCTCCTCTCTGCAACCCCCATAGCATGTGACATGCCACGCAGTCCATGTGTTGGGGCCTCTTCCAGCCTACCATCCCTTCTGGGCAACCCAGAGGCCATACACCCACCACCAACGTACAAAGCATGGTACCAGGATCCTTACACTCCCCCCACGTGCCGTGTGACGCTCGCCACGTGGTTCCCGGATCTAGCTCGCCCTTCCTGGCTTCCAAGCTTCTTCAAGGCCTCCTGCTCCCAATGGCAACAAAACAGCTACCCAGCACCTACTTAGCCCAAGACACGAAGAGCAAGTGCCTGTCTAGCAAACCCCACTGAGGAGTGGGCCTCACGCCACACCATCCATGGCTCAGGGCCTCTTCTAGGCCTACTCTTCCTCCCCAGGCCACCAAGCGGCCATAAAACTGCCAACACAGCATCAAACCAGACAAAAGGGGGGTTTCTACAAACCCCCATGCAGCGTGTGATGTCACGCCATGTGGTCCCGGCATGCGCTCGCTCCCCCCCCATCTCCACGGCCTCTTCCAGGCCTTCTAGTCATATCAGTCAGCCACACAAAAGGTTAAATCACCATGAACTGTGAAAATCAATGAAATACTTTGCTACTCCTCCCCACAAACTGCGCATGGCGCCCCACCATGTGTTCCCTGTTCACGCATTCTCTCCCCTGCTCAGGGGCTCCTTTAGTTATACCAATTCTTAGCAGCCAGCAAAACCAGTCCTCAAAAACCTACAAGGCATCACAGTAAACAAAATTATTTCCAATAAGACCCCCACGAGGTGTGCGCGTCACTCCACGTGGTCCGGCGTTGCTCTCTCAACCACATTCTGATCCCCATCGCTACCAGGATCCTCCACATTTTCTCCTACTGTAACATGTTCTATCTTAAACCTGTATATATATTCTTTCTCTCCTTCTTTCTCTTTTTTTTTTAAAACTTCAACACACCGTCCTGCCATATCATCTTTTTGTTTCCTTACCTCTCTCTCCTGGTGAAACAAACCTCAAAGAAATTGCCAATCCGACGTGCTGCAGTTGATGTAAATCAAAACTCCAGCAAAAAGTGGGTGAGGCCCCCTTGTGCTGTTCCTTATGTACCTCCCTTCACCCCTCCCCTTCCTGTTACCTGCACCATTGTTCTGGCCCTTAGCCCCTCCCCTTCCTCTCCCCCTTCCCTTCTGAGCACAACCATTCTATGCAGGAGGGAAGGGGTGCACCAGGACAACAAGGTCTGCCCCTTAAAGGGGAAACTCCAATAGTAAGGACAGTCCTGTTGCTGCAGTAAGAAACCAAATAGCTTAACTGATTAAGCCATCAGTGCAAATTATAAATATGTGTGTTTGTTGGGCATGATAAAGCAAATCAATAAATATTATAAAAAAGGCTAAAATGTACAGGATCATTCAGGTAATATGATTAGTCTTTAGCCATGATGAATCCCACAATGAACCCATGGCAAAAGTACCAAACTCATCATCCACAAAACAAAACAAAAACTTATACCTACTTATTGAAACATTCACATTTCAAATGATGACATGTTTTGCTCCTCAAACTCAACAAGCCAACACCCTCCACAAAATCACACTGAGACAGTCTGAATGTCCACATAAAGAAATGGTGTCACTATGGTAGGGGTATGAACAAGCTCTCAAAAAATGTGACAGGTTATGGTTGAAGTGCTGCTATCAATTTTCTTAATGCATCCAGTAAAGAGTGCTGATCCCCATCATACTACAGTGAAATAACTATAAACTGTTGCCTCCTTGTATAGTTACAATATTTCAGAACTGCATGAAGAGTTTTTGACTATGACTGAACATATCTGACTAGAGACAGCCTTACCTAGCAGGTGCCCTCTAAATCAAATGCAGGCTATAGTTTGACAGCAGTTAAAATAGTAAATTCAGCTTCAAATTCAAGCAATCATTAGATAGTTGTGTCTAGAATTAATGGATGCTTTTTAATGCTACCTGTGATGTTGCATCCATTATAGTAAACCTGACCATTGAACTTTTGCACTCGCTTACTGCATTACATTTCTGTTTTGAAGGTGAAATAGTAATAAATCATATGCAATCTTAAGGGATTGTAAAGTATTGCACAATATAATCTCCAGAAATGTATTTATTTATTTATTTATCTTGCCTCCCTCACAGCTCATGGCTACCTCATTGTCACCCTTACAGAGTCTACATGTGTGCTCAAAAATTTCAGTATACTGTATGCCATCAGTTTTGTGGATGCAGCCATTTTCAATTAGCCATGGGTGCCCCGGAGTTTCCAGTGGTTTTTAGTCTGAATGCTCACATAAAGAAATGGTGGCACTATGTCAGGAGTATGAACAAGATCACAATAAAATGGGACAGACTATGGTTGAAAATAAATGCTGCTATAAATTAATGTTATTAACGCTTCCAACAAAGAGTGCTGGTCATCTTCATATGGTACTTGTGGCAAGAGGATGCTTCACCAGTCAGTCTATCTTTTGTAGTGCATGATTGAGGAGAAACTGAGTAGCATCTGCATTTTAGTTACAGGAGTATAGCCCATTTCTATCGGCACACTTATTTTGGATGCAATGCAAAAGTGGAACATAGCTTAAAAATATAGGCACAATTATTTTAGTGAGAATGCAGGAGTGAAGCATTGCCCATTGGTATACAGTAGGGAGAACTGTTTAGTTACAGTGCTGGAATGGAGCATTGCTAACAACGGAGGCACAGTTACTATTACTTATAATGCTGGAGTGAATCATTGTTCATTGATACAGCCACAATTATTCTAGCTACAATGCAGAAGTAAAATGGGAATTGCCCCATCTTCTAGTGCTTACAGATGTCCAGTAAAGCACATACAGTACAGTAGAGGATGCATGAAATGGCCATGAAAAAAAAAATTCTAACCTACTTTAGAACAAGATGTTTTTTTCCTGTGTCCGACACGGTGCATTTTTTAGGTTTTAAGTTTTGGATCTAACAAGAGAACTGTTTTGAATGTAGGTAAGAACATCTTGCTCTGCATTCATTTAGATTTGTTTTACATGAGGTCATTACTTAAAATCTACAATATGCTGTACTGTATGTGCTTTAGTGGCCATCTCTTAGCACTAGAAGATGAGTAGTTCCCGTATAACAGAACCCACATCACAGTAGTATTCCACTTTGCAACAATTTTCAGAAGTGTTAAACAATGATCGATAGTTCCCTCAGTCTCCCACACTTGCCACCTCCCAATACCTTATATTCATCGCATCGCCTGTATAGCAGCATCAGACATGGGAACAGAGAGAGACAGCTTGAGGAAATTGATATTCATTTTCCCTGAATGACAGATGTTTCAGGAACTTGTTTCAGTGTATACCAGCATACACATTTAATTATGAGTAAAGAAAAAAACATTCAGGGCTACATAAGGGCTACAGTTAACAGGCAATGATTCTGCAATGCGGTGGTGAGCATCTCACCTAACCCAATAAATATTTATGGATGTAGATGTCAGACTGAATATTATCAGGTTTTTAATTTTTTTTCTCCCCTCATTATTAAACAAATGCACACTGGTATACACTGAAAAAAGCAGCATTAAAATAAATATAATTACTGTACAGTAAGTGTATGGTAGAGTCCAGAAGAGGCAGATAGTGTGAAATAACTGTGATTGTAGAGGGGATGGTCACAGGACAAGCCCTGGGCACACAAGGAAAGCCACAGGTGTTTTTTCCCCTTAAGTGGTTCAGTCATCTCTAGTATTTCTGCCTACATAAATACCCCTGAAGAGCTTGGCAAAAATGATTGCATTAATACATTTGATATGCTGGTAGTGACAACCAACCAATGTTAGTTTAATGTTTCATGTTTTTATTTGAAGAAAGATAACTGTTATTGTAATATGCACCATTCACAATAAAATCACTGGTGTAGAAGATGCCCTCATTTGGCAACTGAGTCACATTTTACTTTGCCAAATCTTTATCTGGCACTGCAGCCCCTTTAATATCTACCATCATAGCGACTAGCAGTGTTTTCTTATGGTGGAGGTTTACTCACTTTGTTCAGATTGTACGGTATTTATTCTCATTGGAACAGTGGTGATGTTAAACATATTTCCCTGCAATTACAAAGTATGTCAGAGCCACAATTGTATGTGGTCTGTATGCTGCATTTAGAAACTGTTTGGTAAGACTGACATTTATAACGGATCACTGTTTTAGCACTGTGTGGTCAAAAGTGACACAACTTGGCAAAAGGCAGTGTACAGCTGAATCTATCCATCTGCATATAAATGTAAAGTGACAGTCTTTGCACAGTCTTAATATTGGATAAATAATATTGTTTGTTTGGCATAATCTAGTATTGAATTGCATGTTAACAATGCATCTTTGTGCAATAATACAATAATCAGAAGCTTTGGCTATGAATGAAGAATGCAACCTGCAAAGTGAGATTTTTTAAAAACAATACCATGCAACAGTGGGACAAGTAAAATATATAAACCACTGTTGAGCTTTCAGCTGCTGCCAATGGTATGCAAAAACATTAAAGTACATAACTCTGGTATTGTTGCATCCATCCTACCTGTACCAGCTTGTTTGTATCTATGTCTTAATTTACTGTTATACTTATGTGTTGTACTGCTATACTGTGTATTTTGGTTTGTCTTACTGTGACAAGGTACCTTTTGTAAATGAGCCTATGGCTCAAAGGTTTTCCAAACTGCTGTTTAAATAAAATAAATAAAATAAATAAATAAATAAAAGAAGCCTGTCCTGGTCAATCACAGTCTTGGGGTGCGCTTACAAATAATAGCAATCCTCCCCTTCAAGCACTGAAACTCGGCCTGAGAAGGGCATCTGAAAGCTAATGAAATTCCTTCCAAGGCTTGGACCTGCTCATACAAATTGCACTAATCTGAATTTTACTAAGAGCAAAATTTGCTCTTATTTACATCACTTTCTGCAGTGCCATGCTATTCAACATTAAATATTAACAATGTAGCAAACAGACATCAAAAAGGTGATATGACAATCACAAAATATTGTAAAACATTGTATTTTTTCATGTTGCTTACAGCATTCTGATACATGCACAGAACACACAGCATGGACGTGTTGAAGATATAAACTCACACTGCATGTGATCAGGATGTACTGTACGCCATTCTAAATGTGTTCCATGCATGTATCGGAAGTCTTTCAGCAAAATGAAAAAATACAATGCTTTACAATATTTTGTGATATTTTACAATTACTTATGATTTATTACCATCTGTCACAACATAGGTGAAAAGTATCTATTCCAATGTACAATTTAATGGGCATAACTATGCCATTTATTAGACATGAATAGGTACACTGGGATACCTTCTGTCCTATACCCTATGGTGTTTCGACTAATACAGTACAAGGAGAAATTAACAAAACAGATATCTTCATTTATATCATGTAAAGAACTACTGTATTAGGTGACCCATTTTGTGTTGGTCCTTACAGCTCAGAGCCCTCGTATGACCGCATAAAATATTTCTCGTTGTACTGTTTCAGCAAAACTAGTTTTGGAGCCTCTTCCTAATAGAATTAGATTATTTGATATCATCACATAAGAAGCATTACTAAATCCCTAATTTCCCAATGCAAACCAATAACAGGATAGGGAGACGATACTGTACAGTACTTTGCTGCCACGTAATAAACTATCTCCATGTCAGCATACTGTGGCTCAGCAGCAGGTTTACCATCCAAACAAGTCATTGAGACTAAGCACTATTGGCTCTAATTTCACTCACACTCCTGGCGGCCTGAAGTACAAAAAAAAAAAAAAAATAGGGAAATGCATCATATGTTTCTTCAGTTTGCTCACAAGCTTCTGGTTAATGCACATGACTTACTTATATACTGTATAGCATTAAATGTTGCAAAATAGGGGACTTAACTGAGAAATTGGTTGAAACTAGACGACAGCTAGTTTATCATAAAAAAAAATAAAACAGGTCATAAGTACCATCAGTAAAATGAAGACAACTTAGAATTTATGAAGCAATGGGAAGCTATTTTTAACTGATGCCAGTACACAACTAATTAAATGGGGATTAAGACCGCTTAACAACCAAGGAACATTTTTTTAATATCTTAGGGGCCATTGGGTGTGGTGGTGGGGGTCTGCTAGACTAACAGGGAAAGTTTTTTTTTTTTTAAACTGTTACACACTGTAATTGGAGCAGCATGAGAAATCGGGACCACTTGTCAACCGGTGAATTTTTCTTACAATGTCATGTTCATATTTTTGTGAGTGTGTGTGTGTGTGGTATGCGAAGTCTGACACAATGTAGTTGTACATTTTTTAGTGGTTTTTTTATTGTTTCAAATTTACAAGATAGAGAGTGTGTGTGACAGTGTGTGTGCGTGTGTGTGTGTGTGTGTGTGTGTGTGTGTGTGTGTGTGTGTGTGTGTGTTGGGGTGTACGGTCTATTACTTAGGATAACCCAGCAGAAATGCAGTATCTTGTTCTCAGTGGGGTCCTGATTTGACTCAGGTTTACAGATGGGTAGACTAAAGAATGGAGGGGTTAAATTACTTGCTCAAGGTCACACAGTGTGGAAGTGGCTCTGATGGGATTTGAACTTGGGGCAACGTGCTTATATTTGAAATACAATTTAGATGTGAGAAAGATAAAGAACCCTAGCTGGGATCTCAGCAAGGGCACCTACAGTAAGGGCACCTACAGTATTTCTTTCTCACATCTAAACTGTATTTCAAATATACAGTATTTACAGTAGAAATGTAAAATACAATTTGTGTAGCTTGGGAGTCTCAGATGTCCTAGCAGTTCAATACAGAATGTTTGTCTTTAGTTTTCATTTCAGTGTAATGACAGGGTATGCTTAGGGCACAAGCATATGGGACTTAGAATGGCAGAGATGTTTTAGTGGCAAAGGAAGGGAGCACTGGGCAATGCCAAAATAGGTTGTTATTCTCAGTGTGTGTGTGTGTGTGTGTGTGTGTGTGTGTGTATGTACTGTGTAAGTTTTTTTTTGTCATGTTACTGAGGTGTAATGATTTTTTGTAACTCTCTTTTGTATTGCTTCAGGGGTGGTGATTTTTGTTTTATTTTTCTGGTTTGTGTAGGGGTGGAGAAACTGTGAACTTGCAGTAGTGACTTCAGCTGGCTACTCCGGAACAGGAAGAACAGTTGGGGAGGGGGCGGTGAAGGTTTTCAATGGGTTAGTTATATTTCTAGTTCTGCCTGTTCCACTTAGATCATGATATAAGAATTTCTCAATTGATAACTGACTTACTCTGATTTCTGATTTCAGCTGCTCCTGAAACTGCTCCCGATATGGTATTGATTTTGAATGGATCAGCAGCAATCCTTACATAGCATAAATTATATGCACTTTTTTAAAAAAAATTTCCAAATCATCTTGCTTAAATGAAAGGTGGAATCAAAGTTCAACAGAGCATAAACTAAAGTCCATGTACTGTAACTATTTCAGCTTTCACTTTTTTGAGGGAAAACGGATAAACAGGACAGTGCCATATGCTGGTAATTAACTACATAAAGTAAAAAACAATTCAAATCTCTCCACAGGACAGCAATAATTTTGGAATGACTGGTGATTGCCACCTAGTGATGAAAAGAGGAAGTGCATTAAGCAACTTCAGCTACACCACATTCCACACTGAATTACTGCTCCATTGAGCCAGTACTACAACAGTGCCGACCGTGATACCCCGGTACCATCTAAATAATGAGCATCATACCAGGGTACCCGGAAGCTTATTGTGCTGACCACTGTAAGTTGCTCCTCATATTCTCCAACCTTTTTTTGAGAAGTGGAATGAGTGGAATAACTTGGCTAAGGGATGCCTTTTCTGCACTGACCTCTTTTGTAGCACTCATGAATGGTTTTGGAATGTGACACAACTCTTCCAGCAGAGACCAATGAATAGAATGGAGTACAATGCCCTCGCTGATATCATTGTACATGATATATTCAGTGATAGCTACCTTTTGTTCAAAGATGCATTAAGTCATAAAGTAAATTGAATTCCACCTTGTTACTACATCATGAACAAGCTGGAGACCAGAAAGCCCTTTGTCCTTCTGGATATCAGCAAGGATGTCACAGGCTTTTACTGAATGGTTGAAGTGGCCACACACTTTGCTCACTGTACCCACAGTGGTTGATAGTTGGCAGTCATTATCCATAAAGCTTCAAATGATTAGGTTAAGACAATGGGCCAAACAGTGGCCTAGTCTTAGGCAAGTTTCTTTTTTCCCTCCTTTTCCCTCCTTTCCCTTCATCCTTTCTTCTATCTCTTCCCAACTTGTCCTCACCTAGTTCTGCCCCCTGGCAGGGTTTTCAGCATCCTCAAGGGGCCCAGCACTGGGAAATGAACTCTTCCTTCACTCCCCTTTCCCCTTCATCCACTCTAACTAACTCATCCTTGCCTGACTCAGGTCTCTAGCAGGATGCTCAGCATCCTGAAGAGGCCTAGTCTTAGGCAAGTTTCTCCCACCCACCCATCCTCCTCCTTCCCTTTACCATTCCCTCTACTATCTCTACCCAACTCGTCCTTGCCTACTCCTGCCCCTTATTATAAGTCCTGGCCTCATTCTGCCTTTGGTAGCGATCTCTGCACTCTGAAGGGGCCAGTTCCAGGTATGATTCATCCTTCCCTTCCCTTCCCTATTCCTTAACCCCACCTTTCTCCTGCCTCCCTCTCTGACCCCCTGCACTTAATCAAAGGAATTAGTTCACTTGAGCTAATAATTTGCACGTTTTGTTCTGTCTGAGGTGCTCCCAGATTGCTCTAGCCCTATATTAACTTTCCCTTCACAATTTATTTTTCTCACTTTTCTCTGGTAAAGGTCCCCCCATCTTTATCCTCTCCTTCCCCCAGCTGGTTTCCCCTGTCTACCGCTCTACCCTCCCCCCACTGGACCTCATGAATTCAATAATTGCTAAACAATCTGCCTATTAACCGTTACCCATTCCTACAAGGAGTTGGCTCCAAGGCTACATTAAATTTCTGTACTATGTTCCTCAGCTATGCCACTTGTAATTAAATGTATATTCCACAAGTATGATATATTTAATTGTATGTTATGTCACAAATCTGACTATATGATTATTTATGATATTTCTTAACTGTGTGCCTTGATATAAATGTAACTGAAAGTTTAATTTCTCGGATATGTTAAATGTTAAACTGTATGTCTAATTCTTCATCTAATTGTACCACCCCCAGGTCGCAACAGCAGACAAGCAACTTGTTGTTCAGTGTGCCTTCCTGGTGAAACATTTCAATAAATAAATAAATACATAGTTGCCATCATGAAGTGCTTTTTTAATATTTGAACCATTGTTGGCAACAAAAAAAACAACAACTTTCAAACCCTGTGAAGTGACCCAAGCAGTAAGTAGTCTTTCCAGTTCTTGCTGAATGTGCTGTGTGTGTGTCTGTGTGTGTCTTGAAAGTGATATACTTGAAGAACTGCCATTTTCTGAAATGTGCTAGGTTTTGTTGAGCTCTGAGACATAGTAGTGGTATTAATAGTACTGGTTGAAGTGGTAGCAGACAGACTAGTAGTACGTGAGGATGATGATGATGAGTTGCCCACAAAACTGACCCAGTGTGCAGTAAGAGAAAGATAGGCAATGGTTTGGCTGCTGGTCCACGTATCAGTAGTGAAGTGAACTACAGTACCTTGTCCTCAGCCTCTCGGAGAGGATGCCTTACTTGAACTACTAAGCTGTCATACAGTACATCTTGGGCACAGCGGTTATTGAGAAGTATTTTCTACTTGGCATTAAATATTGTGGCTCTAAGTACTCCATAAGCTTTCTGAAACCCACATCTTCCACAATAGAGTATGGCTGTAAATCAAGTACAATCATTTCTGCTATTTTACGATTGATTTATTTATTTATTGAAATGTTTCACCAGGAAAGCATACTGAGCAACAAGTCACTCATCTCCCGGTACGACCTGGGGGGGAAGGGGTACATTAGGAATTAGACATTAAACATTCAAGTTATAAGTTCAACATTAACATACAGTTGTAAGGTAGTTGTTACAAACAGTGTTACAACAGTGTTGCACATGATAGACAAAAACAGTGGACAATTATAAGTGCTGGGTTAATAAGTAACAAGTGCTTATTTGAAAGAAAAGGGAGAAAAGATAACAAGTGCTTATGTGAAAGAAAAGGGAGAAAAGAGAGGTGGTGGTGGTGAGGTGTGTGGGGAAGGGGAAGAGTTGTGTCTCTCAAGACCACTTCAGGATGTGAAGAACCTGCACTGCACTGACCAGATTGCCAGTGCTATGGGATGGTTTTGTGAATATTTAGACTTTCTTTCAAAACCTTTTAACTTCAATTGCCTTTTATCGGGGGGGGGGGAGTTACATTTGGCTAGGGGTGTTGTACAACTGCATGCTGTGCCTGGTAAAACAGAGGACATTACAGAATTATTGTGACTGTGAGCTGAACGTGGACTTTTGGATCTTGCCTGGTGGTCTTCTCCCACTGTTTAAGTGGAATGTTCCTGTTCATCGAGAGTCCTGCTAGACTTCCAGCCACCAATGTCAGACTGTTTTTTTCAACCATGTACTGTACAACAGGGTGAATTCATGTAAGACGTCACATCATTGTTGTGGTTCCAAGATGTCCTTTATTTTTTTCCCCTACTAACACATGCATTTCAATGCACACATATAACTTGGCAAGCATCCTTGGGGGTTGTGTAAAAATGATTTCAAACAGTACAGGTGGACTGTCTATGTCTAGTAGTAATAACGACCTCAGTAAGACTAGCAGTCGAGTGGATGGGTTTACATGGGGAAGACATATCAGCAGAGGATTCAAGTTTATCACATAGGACAATCATAGAGTCCTCTGCAGCACCATTGCCATCATCATCATCATCATCATCATCACTACTCTCAGACTTTGTTTAACTTTGTGTGGCCTTTGACTTTTTCTTTCTTCCTTTTGACACTCTACTACTGTCATTAATTTTCTCCACATTGTCACCATCAGAACCAGAAAGAGACGTAGCTAAAGGTAAAGTCACAAGCTCACCATCATCAGTCTCACCGTGACCATTCTCACCATCATCATCATCAGTCTCACCATGACCATTCTCATCACCATCATCATCAGTCTCACCATCACCATTCTCATCACCATCATCCTCAGTCTCACCATCACCATTCTCATCACCATCATCAGTCTCACCATCACCATTCTCATCACCATCATCATCAGTCTCACCATCACCATTCTCATCACCATCATCATCAGTCTCACCATCACCATTCTCACCATCATCATCATGTCTCACCATCACCATTCTCACCATCATCATCCTCAGTCTCACCATCACCATTCTCATCACCATCATCATCAGTCTCACCATGACCATTCTCATCACCATCATCATTATCAGACCCAGTAGAGCCAACATTTGCAGTCACAGGTTGAATTATTCGATATGCATGTCTTGCAAATCAAACAACTCCACTACAAGTTGTACCTGTAAGTGCTTTAACTTTATGTACAATTGGAATACTCTGTTTTTGCACTTTTTTTTCTCAGACAGCTTGCTATTGCCACTGTCTTTTGACACTTTGTTGGCTGTACTACTGAGCCCTTCTGACATAGACAGTCCACCAACCCTTTCTGGGTTTTCAGTATTTTGAGAGTTAGCCTGCACATGGATAGTAGTAGCATTTAGTTCAGACCCTTCAGCAGACTGTGGTGCTTGTTGTTGCTGTATTTTACTTTTTGGGCAACTTCTTTCTGGGCTCTTGAATAAACTTTTTTTATATTTATTACTTCCTTTGTCACCGGCTTTTGCTTTACTATTTTCTGGAGTATTCATAATGTCAGTCTGTCACTTGTTCAGGGTCAAAAACTGGTTATTATATTTTTTATTTATTCCACGTGATGTGATGGTATGCAAGATGTGGCACTGGTGCACTGATGACTGGCTGGCAGATTTTATTTCATGCACACACACAGAATTTATTTCACACACCACTTATGCTAAGGGCGATCCTGCAGGCACTGCTGCTATCCACACAGATTCAGGGACCCTGCCTGGCCTAACCTTCTCTGACACAGTACTTTTTCCCTTAAAGGATTTTTTATTTATTTATTCCATGTGATGTGACAGTATGCAAGTAGTGGCACTGGTGCACTGACAACTGGCTTACAGATTTTATATTTCACACACACACACACACACACACACACACACACACACACACATACACAGGATTATTTCACACACCATCTATGCTAGGGTGATGCTGAATGTGCTGCTGCTACCTACACAGATTCAGAGATCCTGCCTCCTGGGCTAACCCTCTCTAACACAGTATTTTTTTCCCTTAAAGGATTTTTTTTATTTATTCCACTTGACTGGATGGAATGTCCTACCCACTGAGCCAACGCTTATACCCCATTGAGTGAGCACAGGTAGGAGGATGACAGATCACTGGCTTCTTGGTGGGGGTCACACAGACAGTATGTAAGAAGTGGCACTGGTGACTGGCTGGCAGATTCTATTTCACACACACAGAATTTATTTCATACACCACCTAGGCTTTGGGCCAATGCTGCAGCCACTGCTGCAACCAATAGAGAATTAGGGACCCTACATGGCCTAACCCTCTCTGACACAGTACTTTCCCTTCAAGGATTTTGCTTTACTTTTTTATTACACATGATGTGACAGAATGCTCTGCCCACTTAGCAAAAGCTTATACCCCACTGAGTGAGTACAGGGAGGCAGATGACAGATGACTGACTTCTTGGGGGGATCACACAGTATGCAAGAAGTGGCACTGGTGCACTAACAACTATCTAGCAGATTTTATTACACACACACACACACACAATAATTTCACACACCACCTACGCTAAGAGCAATGCGCATGAGCTGTTGCTACCCAAACAGATTCAGGGACCCTGTCTGGCATAACCCACTCTGTCACAGTACTTTCCATTCAAGGATTTTGCTTTACCTTTTAATTTATTCCACGTGATGAGACAGAATGTTCTGCCCCCTGAGCCAAAGCTTATACCCCACTGAGTGAGTACAGAGAGGCAGATGACAGATGACTAACTTCTTGGGGAGGGGCCCACACAGTATGCAAGAAGTGGCACTGGTGCAATAACAACTATCAAGCAATTTTATTTCACACATACACACCAACTTATTTCACACACCACCTATGCAATGGGCAATGCTGAGCACTACTGTTGCCAACAGAGAATCAGGAACCCTGTCTGGCCTAACCCACTCTGTCACAGTACTTTTCCTTCAAGGATTTTATTTTATATTTTTATTTATTCCACTTGATGTGACAGAATGTTCTGCCCATTGAGCCAAAACTTATACCCCCCGAGTGAGCACAGGAAGGAAGATAACAGATCACTGGCTTCTTGGTGGGGAGGGTCAAACAGACAGTATGCAAGAGGGGGCACTGGTGACTGGCTGGCAGATTTTATTTCACACACACAGAATGTATTTCACACACCACCTAGGCTATGGGCCGATACTACAGACAATGCTGCTACCAACAGAGAATCAGAGACCCAGCCTGGCCTAACCCTCTCTGACACAGTACTTTCACTTCAAGGTTTTTATTTTATTATTTTATTTATTTCACATGTTGTGATGGAATGCTCTGTCAACTGAATCAAAGGTTATACCCCACTGGGTGAGCACAGGGAGGTAGATGACAGAAGAATTACTTCTTAGGGGGGTGTCACACAGAGAGTGTGCAGCAAGTGGCACTGGTGCACTAATGACTATCTGGCAGATTTTATTACACACACACACACACACACACGCACACACACACACACACACACACACACACACTATTTTCACATCACCTGTGTTAAGGGCAATGCTGCAGAGCTACTACTTCCCAAAGAGATTCAGGGACCCTGCCTGGCATAACCCTCTCTGACACAGTACTTTTTCCTTCAAAGATTTTTTTATTCATTACATGTGATGGGACGGAATACCCAGCCCAATGAGCCAAAGCTTATATCCCACTGAACGACCTCAGGGAGGCAGATGATAGATGAATGACTTCTTTGATGGGGGGACACACAGTATACAAGAAGTGGCACTGGTGCACTGATGATTATCTAGCAGATTTTATTTATCTCACACACACACATTATTTCACACACCACTTATGCCGAGGGCGATGCTGCATGCGCTGCTGCTACCCACACAGAGCCAGGGACCCTGCCTGGCCTAACCCTCTCTGACACAGTACTTTCCTTCAAAGTTTCATTATTTTATATTTTATTTAGTCCACGTGACATGACTGAATGCCCTGCCCACTGAGGCAAAGCTTATACCCCACCGAGCAATCACAGGGAAGAAGATGACAGATCAGCTGCTTGGGAGTGCATACAGACAGTATGCAAGAAGTGGCACTGGTGACTGGCTGGCATATTTTATTTCACACACACAGAATTTATTTCACACACCACCTAAGCAATGGGCCAATGCTGCAGGCACTACTGTTGCCAACAGAGAATCAGAAACCCTGCCTGGCCTAACCCTCTCTGACACAGTACTTTCTCTTCAAGGATTTTATTTTATTTTGTTATTTATTCCACATGATATGACGGAATGCCCTGCCCACTGAGCAAAAGCTTATACCCCACTAAACATGCACAGGAAGGAAGATGACAGATCACTGGCTTCTTGGGAGGGGGTGGTCACACAGACAGTATGCAAGAGGGGGCACTGGTGACTGGCTGGCAGATTTTATTTCACACACACAGAATGTATTTCACACACCACCTAGGCTATGGGCCGATACTAAAGACAATGCTGCTACCAACAGAGAATCAGAGACCCTGCCTGGCCTAACCCTCTCTGACACAGTACTTTCACTTCAAGGTTTTTATTTTATTTTTTTATTTATTCCACATGTTGTGACGGAATGCTCCGTCAACTGAATCAAAGGTTATACCCCACTGGGTGAGCACAGGGAGGTAGATGACAGATGAATGACTTCTTGGGGGGCTGTCACACAGACAGTATGCAAGAAGTAGCACTGGTGCACTAATGACTATCTGGCAGATTTTATTACAGACACACACACACACACACTCACTTACGATTATTTCACACATCACCTGTGTTAAGGGCAATGCTGTATGAGCTACTACTTCCCAAAGAGATTCAGGGACCCAGCCTGGCATAACCCTCTCTGACACAGTACTTTTTCCCTTCAAAGATTTTTTTTTATTCATTACATGTGATGGGACGGAATACCCAGCCCAATGAGCCAAAGCTTATATCCCGCTGAACGACCTCAGGGAGGCAGATGATAGATGAATGACTTCTTTGGTGGGGGGTCACACAGTATACAAGAAGTGGCACTAGTGCACTGATGATTATCTAGCAGATTTTATTTATCACACACACACACACACACACACACACACACACACACACACAACCATTTCACACACCACTTATGCTGAGGGCGATGCTGCATGCGCTGCTGCTACCCACACAGAGTCAGGGACCCTGCCTTGCCTAAACCTCTCTGACACAGTACTTTCCCTACAAGGATTTCATTATTTTATATTTTTATTTAGTCCACATGATGTGACTGAATGCCCTGCCCACTGAGGCAAAGCTTATACCCCACCGAGCAATCACAGGGAAGAAGATGACAGATCACTGGCTTCTTGGGGGGGTGCATACAGGCAGTATGCAAGAAGTGGCACTGGTGACTGGCTGGCATATTTTATTTCACACACACAGAATTTATTTCACACACCACCTAAGCAATGGGCCAATGCTGCAGGCACTACTGTTGCCAACAGAGAATCAGGAACCCTGTCTGGCCTAACCTCTCTGACACAGTACTTTCTCTTCAAGGATTTTATTTTATTTTGTTATTTATTCCACATGATGTGGAATGCCCTGCCCACTGAGCAAAAGCTTATACCCCACTAAGCTTGCACAGGAAAGAGACGACAGATCACTGGCTTCTTGGGAGGGGTGGTCACACAGACAGTATCGAGAGGGGCACTGGTGACTGGCTGGCAGATTTTATTTCACACACACAGAATGTATTTCACACACCACCTAGGCTATGGGCCGATACTACAGACAATGCTGCTACCAACAGAGAATCAGAGACCCTGCCTAGCCTAACCTTCTCTAACACAGTACTTTCACTTCAAGGTTTTTATTTTATTATTTTATTTATTCCACATGTTGTGATGGAATGCTCTGTCAACTGAATCAAAGGTTATACCCCACTGGGTGAGCACAGGGAGGTAGATGACAGAAGAATTACTTATGGGGGTGTCACACTGAGAGTGTGCAGCAAGTGGCACTGGTGCACTAATGACTATCTGGCAGATTTTATTACACACACACACACACACACACACACACACACACATGCACACACACACACACACACACATTACAATTATTTCACACATCACCTGTGTTAAGGGCAATGCTGCATGAGCTACTACTTCCCAAAGAGATTCAGGGACCCTGCCTGGCATAACCCTCTCTGACACAGTACTTTTTCCCTTCAAAGATTTTTTTTATTCATTACATGTGATGGGACGGAATACCCAGCCCAATGAGCCAAAGCTTATATCCCACTGAACGACCTCAGGGAGGCAGATGATAGATGAATGACTTCTTTGATGGGGGGACACACAGTATACAAGAAGTGGCACTGGTGCACTGATGATTATCTAGCAGATTTTATTTATCTCACACACACACACTTATTACACACCACTTAAGCCGAGGGCGATGCTGCATGCGCTGCTGCTACCCACACAGAGTCAGGGACCCTGCCTGGCCTAACCATCTCTGACACAGTACTTTCCCTTCAAGGATTTCATTATTTTATATTTTTATTTAGTCCACATGACATGACTGAATGCCCTGCCCACTGAGGCAAAGCTTATACCCCACCGAGCAATCACAGGGAAGAAGATGACAGATCACTGGCTTCTTGGGGGGGTGCATACAGACAGTATGCAAGAAGTGGCACTGGTGACTGGCTGGCATATTTTATTTCACACACACAGAATTTATTTCACACACCACCTAAGCAATGGGCCAATGCTGCAGGCACTACTGTTGCCAACAGAGAATCAGAAACCCTGCCTGGCCTAACCCTCTCTGACACAGTACTTTCTCTTCAAAGATTTTATTTTATTTTGTTATTTATTCCACATGATATGACGGAATGCCCTGCCCACTGAGCAAAAGCTTATACCCCACTAAACATGCACAGGAAGGAAGATGACAGATCACTGGCTTCTTGGGAGGGGGTGGTCACACAGACAGTATGCAAGAGGGGGCACTGGTGACTGGCTGGCAGATTTTATTTCACACACACAGAATGTATTTCACACACCACCTAGGCTATGGGCCGATACTAAAGACAATGCTGCTACCAACAGAGAATCAGAGACCCTGCCTGGCCTAACCCTCTCTGACACAGTACTTTCACTTCAAGGTTTTTATTTTATTTTTTTATTTATTCCACATGTTGTGACGGAATGCTCCGTCAACTGAATCAAAGGTTATACCCCACTGGGTGAGCACAGGGAGGAAGATGACAGATGAATGACTTCTTGGGGGGCTGTCACACAGACAGTATGCAAGAAGTAGCACTGGTGCACTAATGACTATCTGGCAGATTTTATTACAGACACACACACACACACACACTTACGATTATTTCACACACCACTTATGCTGAGGGCGATGCTGCATGCGCTGCTGCTACCCACACAGAGTCAGGGACCCTGCCTTGCCTAAACCTCTCTGACACAGTACTTTCCCTACAAGGATTTCATTATTTTATATTTTTATTTAGTCCACGTGATGTGACTGAATGCCCTGCCCACTGAGGCAAAGCTTATACCCCACCGAGCAATCACAGGGAAGAAGATGACAGATCACTGGCTTCTTGGGGGGGTGCATACAGACAGTATGCAAGAAGTGGCACTGGTGACTGGCTGGCATATTTTATTTCACACACACAGAATTTATTTCACACACCACCTAAGCAATGGGCCAATGCTGCAGGCACTACTGTTGCCAACAGAGAATCAGGAACCCTGTCTGGCCTAACCCTCTCTGACACAGTACTTTCTCTTCAAGGATTTTATTTTATTTTGTTATTTATTCCACATGATGTGACGGAATGCCCTGCCCACTGAGCAAAAGCTTATACCCCACTAAGCTTGCACAGGAAAGAAGATGACAGATCACTGGCTTCTTGGGAGGGGGGTGGTCACACAGACAGTATGCAAGAGGGGGCACTGGTGACTGGCTGGCAGATTTTATTTCACACACACAGAATGTATTTCACACACCACCTAGGCTATGGGCCGATACTACAGACAATGCTGCTACCAACAGAGAATCAGAGACCCTATCTAGCCTAACCCTCTCTAACACAGTACTTTCATTTCAAGGTTTTTATTTTATTATTTTATTTATTCCACATGTTGTGATGGAATGCTCTGTCAACTGAATCAAAGGTTATACCCCACTGGGTGAGCACAGGGAGGTAGATGACAGAAGAATTACTTCTTAGGGGGGTGTCACACAGAGAGTGTGCAGCAAGTGGCACTGGTGCACTAATGACTATCTGGCAGATTTTATTACACACACACACACACATGCACACACACACACACACACACACACACACACACACACACTACAATTATTTCACACATCACCTGTGTTAAGGGCAATGCTGCATGAGCTACTACTTCCCAAAGAGATTCAGGGACCCTGCCTGGCATAACCCTCTCTGACACAGTACTTTTTCCCTTCAAAGATTTTTTTTATTCATTACATGTGATGGGACGGAATACCCAGCCCAATGAGCCAAAGCTTATATCCCACTGAACGACCTCAGGGAGGCAGATGATAGATGAATGACTTCTTTGATGGGGGGACACACAGTATACAAGAAGTGGCACTGGTGCACTGATGATTATCTAGCAGATTTTATTTATCCACACACACACACACACACACACACACACATTCACACACCACCTATCCTGATGTGACGAGTGCTGCATGTGCTGCTGCTACCCACACAGAGTCAGGGACCCTGCCTGGCCTAACCCTCTCTGACACAGTACTTTCCTTCAAGGATTTCATTATTTTATATTTTATTTAGTCCACGTGACATGACTGAATGCCCTGCCCACTGAGGCAAAGCTTATACCCCACCGAGCAATCACAGGGAAGAAGATGACAGATCACTGGCTTCTTGGGGGGGTGCATACAGACAGTATGCAAGAAGTGGCACTGGTGACTGGCTGGCATATTTTATTTCACACACACAGAATTTATTTCACACACCACCTAAGCAATGGGCCAATGCTGCAGGCACTACTGTTGCCAACAGATAATCAGAAACCCTGCCTGGCCTAACCCTCTCTGACACAGTACTTTCTCTTCAAGGATTTTATTTTATTTTGTTATTTATTCCACATGATATGACGGAATGCCCTGCCCACTGAGCAAAAGCTTATACCCACTAAACTTGCACAGGAAGAAGATGACAGATCACTGGCTTCTGGGAGGGGTGGTCACACAGACAGTATGCAAGAGGGGGCACTGGTGACTGGCTGGCAGATTTTATTTCACACACACAGAATGTATTTCACACACCACCTAGGCTATGGGCCGATACTAAAGACAATGCTGCTACCAACAGAGAATCAGAGACCCTGCCTGGCCTAACCCTCTCTGACACAGTACTTTCACTTCAAGGTTTTTATTTTATTTTTTTATTTATTCCACATGTTGTGACGGAATGCTCCGTCAACTGAATCAAAGGTTATACCCCACTGGGTGAGCACAGGGAGGTAGATGACAGAAGAAAGACTTCTTAGGGGGGTGTCACACAGACAGTGTGCAGCAAGTGGCACTGGTGCACTAATGACTATCTGGCAGATTTTATTACACACACACACACACACACACACACACACACACACACACACACACACACACACACACTACAATTATTTCGCACATCACCTGTGTTAAGGGCGATGCTGCATAAGCTACTACTTCCCAAAGAGATTCAGGGACCCTGCCTGGCATAACCCTCTCTGACACAGTACTTTTTTCCTTCAAAGATTTTTTTTATTCATTACATGTGATGGGACGGAATGCCCAGCCCAATGAACCAAGGCTTATATGCCACTGAACGACCTCAGGGAGGCAGATGATAGATGAATGATTTCTTTGGTGGGGGGTCACACAGTATACAAGAAGTGGCACTAGTGCACTGATGATTATCTAGCAGATTTTATTTATCTCACACACACACACACACACACACACAATTATTTCACACACCACTTATGCTGAGGGCGATGATGCTGCATGCGCTGCTGCTACCCACACAGAGTCAGGGACCCTGCCTTGCCTAACCCTCTCTGACACAGTACTTTCCCTTCAAGGATTTCATTATTTTATAATTTTATTCAGTCCACGTGACTTGACTGAATGCCCTGACCACTGAGGCAAAGCTTATACCCCACCGAGCAATCACAGGGAAGAAGATGACAGATCACTGGCTTCTTGGGGGGTGCATACAGACAGTACGCAAGAAGTGGCACTGGTGACTGGCTGGCATATTTTATTTCACACACACAGAATTTATTTCACACACCACCTAAGCAATGGGCCAATGCTGCAGGCACTACTGTTGCCAAAAGAGAATCAGGAACCCTGCCTGGCCTAACCCTCTCTGACACAGTACTTTCTCTTCATAGATTTAATTTTATTTTGTTATTTATTCCACATGATGTGACGGAATGCCCTGCCCACTGAGCAAAAGCTTATACCCCACTAAGCTTGCACAGGAAAGAAGATGACAGATCACTGGCTACTTGGGAGGGGGTGGTCACACAGACAGTATGCAAGAGGGGGCACTGGTGACTGGCTGGCAGATTTTATTTCACACACACAGAATGTATTTCACACACCACCTAGGCTATGGGCCGATACTACAGACAATGCTGCTACCAACAGAGAATCAGAGACCCTGCCTGGCCTAACCCTCTCTGACACAGTACTTTCACTTCAAGGTTTTTATTTTATTATTTTATTTATTCCACATGTTGTGACAGAATGCTGTGTCAACTGAATCAAAGGTTATACCCCACTGGGTGAGCACAGGGAGGTAGATGACAGAAGAATGACTTCTTAAGTGGGTGTCACACAGACAGTGTGCAGCAAGTGTCACTGGTGCACTAATGACTATCTGGCAGATTTTATTACACACACACACACACACACACACTTACAGTTATTTCACACATCACCTGTGTTAAGGGCAATGCTGCATGAGCTACTACTTCCCAAAGAGATTCAGGGACCCTGCCTGGCATAACCCTCTCTGACACAGTACTTTTTCCCTTCAAAGATTTTTTTTATTCATTACATGTGATGGGACGGAATGCCCAGCCCAATGAGCCAAAGCTTATATCCCACTGAACGACCTCAGGGAGGCAGATGATAGATGAATGACTTCTTTGGTGGGGGGTCACACAGTATACAAGAAGTGGCACTGGTGCACTGATGATTATCTAGCAGATTTTATTTATCTCACACACACACACAATTATTTCACACACCACTTATGCCGAGGGCGATGCTGCATGCGCTGCTGCTACCCACACAGAGTCAGGGACCCTGCCTTGCCTAAACCTCTCTGACACAGTACTTTCCCTTCAAGGATTTTATTATTTTATATTTTTATTTAGTCCACGTGACGTGACTGAATGCCCTGCCCACTGAGGCAAAGCTTATACCCCACCGAGCAATCACAGGGAAGAAGATGACAGATCACTGGCTTCTTGGGGGGGTGCATACAGACAGTATGCAAGAAGTGGCACTGGTGACTGGCTGGCATATTTTATTTCACACACACAGAATTTATTTCACACACCACCTAAGCAATGGGCCGATACTACAGACAATGCTGCTACCAACAGAGAATCAGAGACCCTGCCTGGCCTAACCCTCTCTGACACAGTACTTTCACTTCAAGGTTTTTATTTTATTTTGGTATTTATTCCACATGATGTGACGGAATGCTCTGTTAACTGAATCAAAGGTTATACCCCACTGGGTGAGCACAGGGAGGTAGATGACAGAAGAATGACTTCTTGGGGAGGTGTCACACAGACAGTGTGCAGCAAGTGGCACTGGTGCACTAATGACTATCTGGCAGATTTTATCACACACACACACACACACACACACACACACACACACACACACACACACACTTACAATTATTTCACACATCACCTGTGTTAAGGGCGATGCTGCATGAGCTACTACTTCCCAAAGAGATTCAGGGACCCTGCCTGGCATAACCCTCTCTGACACAGTACTTTTTCCCTTCAAAGATTTTTTTTTATTCATTACATGTGATGGGACGGAATGCCCAGCCCAATGAGCCAAAGCTTATATCCCACTGAACGACCTCAGGGAGGCAGATGATAGATGAATGACTTCTTTGGTGGGGGGTCACACAGTATACAAGAAGTGGCACTGGTGCACTGATGATTATCTAGCAGATTTTATTTATGTCACACACACACACACACACACACACACAATTATTTCACACACCACTTATGCTATGGGTGATGCTGCATGCGCTGCTGCTACCCACACAGAGTCAGGGACCCTGCCTTGCCTAACCCTCTCTGACACAGTACTTTCCCTCCAAGGATTTCATTATTTTATATTTTTATTTAGTCCACGTGACGTGACTGAATGCCCTGCCCACTGAGGCAAAGCTTATACCCCACCGAGCAATCACAGGGAAGAAGATGACAGATCACTGGCTTCTTAGGGGTGCATACAGACAGTATGCAAGAAGTGGCACTGGTGACTGGCTGGCATATTTTATTTCACACACACAGAATTTATTTCACACACCACCTAAGCAATGGGCCAATGCTGCAGGCACTACTGTTGCCAACAGAGAATCAGGAACCCTGCCTGGCCTAACCCTCTCTGACACAGTACTTTCTCTTCAAGGATTTTATTTTATTTTGTTATTTATTCCACATGATGTGACGGAATGCCCTGCCCACTGAGCAAAAGCTTATACCCCACTAAGCTTGCACAGGAAGGAAGATGACAGATCACTGGCTTCTTGGGAGGGGGTGGTCACACAGACAGTATGCAAGAAGTGACACTGATGACTGACTGGCAGATTTTATTTCACCCACACAGAACTTATTTCAAACACACCACCTAGGCTACAGGCAGATGATGCAGGCACTGCTGCAACTAACAGAGAATCAGGGACGGACCCTGCCTGGCCTAACACTCTGTGACACAGTACTTTCACTTCAAGATTTTTATTTTATTTTTTTTTTCCACATCATGTGACGGAATGCTCTGTCTTCTGAGTCAAAGGTTATACCCCACTGGGTGAGCACAGGGAGGCAGATGACAGATGACTGACTTCTTGGATTGGGGTTCACACAGTATGCAAGAAGTGGCACTGGTGCACTAACAACTATCTACCAGATTTTATCACACACACACACACACACACACACACACGCACACGCACGCACGCATGCATGCATGCACGCACACACACACACACACACACACATATACACACAATAATTTCACATACCACCTATGCCAAGAGCAATGCTGCATGAGCTGTTGCTACCGATACAGTTTCAGGGACCCTGTCTGGCCTAATCCACTCTGTCACAGTACTTTCCATTCAAGGATTTTATTATTTTATCTTTTATTTATTCCATGTGATGTGACAGAATGCCGTGCACACTGAGCCAAAGTTTATACCCCACCGAGCCAGCACAGGAAGCAAGATGACAGATCACTGGCTTTTTGGTGGGGAGGATCAAACAAACAGTATGCAAGAAGGGGCACTGGTGACTGGCTGGCAGATTTTATTCCACACACACAGAATGCATTTCACATACCACCTAGGCTATGGGCCGACACTGCAGGCACTGCTGCTAGCAAGAGAGAATCAGGTACTCTGCCTGCCTAACCCTGTCTGACACAGTACTTTCACTTCAAGGTTTTTATTTTACTTTTCTATTTATTCCACGTCATGTGACGGAATGCTCTGTCAACTGAGTCAAAGGTTATACCCCACTGGGTGAGCACAGGGAGGTAGATGACAGATGAATGACTTCTTGGGGGGGTGTCAAACATACAGTGTGCAAGAAGTGGCACTGGTGCACTAATGACTATCTGGCAGTTTTATTCACACACACACACACACACACACACACACACACACACACACACACACAGACTTTTGGTTATTTCACACACCACCTGTGCTAAGGGCGATGCTGCTGGCACTGCTGCTACCCACACAGATTCAGGGACGTTGCCTGGCCTAACCTTCTCTGGCACAGTACTTTTTCCCTTAAAGGATTTTTTTTTATTTATTCCATGTGATGTGACAGTATGCAAGTAGTGGCACTGGTGCACTGACAACTGGCTGACAGATTTTATATTTCACACACACACACACACACGCACACAGAATTATTTCACACACCAACTATGCTAAGGGTGATGCTGCATGTGCTGCTGCTACCTACACAGATTCAGGGATCCTGCCTCCTGGCCTAACCCTCTCTGACACTTGATTGGATGGAATGCCCTGCCAACTGAGCCAACGCTTATACCCCATCGAGTGAGCGCAGGGAACTGGATGACAGATCACTGGCTTCTCGGGAGGGGATCACACAGACAGTATGTAAGAAGTGGCACTGGTGACTGGCTGGCAGATTCTATTTCACACACACAGAATTTATTTCACACACCACCTAGGCTATGGGCCAATGCTGCAGCCACTGCTGCAACCAACAGAGAATCAGGGACTACATGGCCTAACCCTCTCTGAAACAGTACTTTCCCTTCAAGGATTTTGCTTTTTTTTTTATTTATTCCACATGATGTGACCAAATGCCCTGCTCACTGAGCCAAAGCTTATACCCCACCAAACAAGCACAGGAAGATCACTGGCCTCTTGGAGGGGTGGGGTGTCACTCAAGCAGTATTCAAGAAGTGGCACTGGTGCACTGATGACTATCTGGCAGATTTTATTTCACACATAGAATTATTTCACACACCACCTATGCTAAGGCAGCACTGCTGCTACCCTCACAGATTCAGGGACCCTACCTGGCATAACCCTCTCTGACACAGTACTTTTTACCTTCAAGGATTTTTTTTTATTTATTCTACATGATGGGACAGAATGCCCTGCCCACTGAGCCAAAGCTTACACCCCACAGAGTGAGCACAGGGAGGCAGATGACGGATTTCTTGGGGGGGGGGATCACACAGTATGCAAGAAGTGGCAGTGGTGCACTAACAACTATCAAGCAGATTTTATTACACACACACACACACACACACACAATAATTTCACACACCACCTACGCTAAGAGCAATGCTGCATGAGCTGTTGCTACTCACACAAATTCAGGGACCCTGTCTGGCCTAACCCACCATGTCACAGTACTTTCCCTTCAAGGATTTTATTATTTTATATTTCTATTTATTTCACATGATGTGACGGAATGCTCTGCCCACTGAGCCAAAGCTTACACACCACTGAGCGAGCACAGGAAGGAAGATGATAGATCTCTGCCTTCTTGGTGGGGAGGGTCAAACAGACAGTATGCAAGAAGGGGCACTAGTGACTGGCTGGCAGATTTTATTTCACACACACAGAATGTATTTCACACACCACCTAGGCTATGGGCCAATACTGCAGGCACTGCTGCTACCAACAGAGAATCAGCAACCCTGGCTGACCTAACCCTCTGACACAGTACTTTCACTTCAAGGTTTTTATTTTATTTTTTTATTTATTCCACATGTTGTGATGGAATGCCCTGTCAACTGAGTCTAAGGTTATATCCCACTGGGCAAGCACAGGGAGGTAGATGACTGATGAATGACTTCTTGGGGGGCTGTCACACAGACAGTATGCAACAAGTGGCACTGGTGCACTAATGACTGTCTGGCAGATTTTATTACACACACACACATGCACACTTACAATTATTTCACACACCACCTGTGTTAAGGGCGATGCTGCATGAGCTACTACTTCCCAAAGAGATTCAGGGACCCTGCCTGGCATAACCCTCTCTGACACAGTACTTTTTCCCTTCAAAGATTTTTTTTATTCATTACATGTGATGGGATGGAATGCCCAGCCCAATGAGCCAAAGCTTATATCCCACTGAATGAGCTCAGGGAGGCAGATGATAGATGAATGACTTCTTTGCTGGGGGGTCACACAGTGTGCAAGAAGTGGCACTAGTGCACTGACGACTATCTAGCAGATTTTATTTCACACACACACACAATTATTTCACACACCACTTATGCTAAGGGCGATGCTGCATGCGCCGCTGCTACCCACACAGAGTCAGGGACCCTGCCTGACCTAAACCTCTCTGACACAGTACTTTCCCTTCCAGGATGTTATTATTTTATATTTTTATTTAGTCCACATGATGTGACTGAATGCTCCAGAGAAGATGACAGCAACAACCTCCAGAGGTAAGTATAGGGTAATGGGGGTGTGAGGAGGTGGGTGCACAATGGGAGAGTGGGGACGGGGACTGCAGTGATGACAAGGGACTATTTTTAGTTTCACAGAGAAAACAACTCAACAAGAGGGACCGTTTTCCAATTTTCAGCACACAGACAAAACAGTTCAGTGGGGGGGCTCTCAGTGTGCCACATGGAATGCTGACATGGGGATTAGGCACCCCATGTTGGGCATGAGATGGACAGTGGGGCACCCGGGGAAAAAATGTGATGAGGGACCGTTTTCTAATTTACAGAATATAAACAAAATATGCACACCGGGATGGGCTCCCAGTGCGCCATGAAATGTCAGTAATGACTCTGGGAGGGGGACACAGACATTGCTAAGTGGCATTTTGCCATAGGGAGCATGGTGGCACCCACAGAACTGTGCATGACTCCATGCATGCGCGCACATCGTGCACATGCACACTGCACGCATCGGAATGTGGAAGCAACAGCCGAAATAGTGCGGCTGTTATTCCATACACCGATTGTGGAGGAGGGCTTTCAGCTCCATTGGGCTTTCAGAAGGATACTTCCAAAAGTGAAATGGAAGAAGTTGTGAAATCGGCCATTTTCAGAACTACAAAACTCTCGCAAAATGTCTGTAAGCTCCGCCCAAAGCCCTGAAAAGGAAAATGTTACAGTAAAAAGACAAAAACATTGAAGAAATAAAGTGCAATGTGAAAACCCATTGATTATTTCTGATTTTTGCCATTGAGGGAAGGAGTGATTAAAAAGGATTCAGTCCTAGGACCCATAAATCTCATAAAGGAAAAGAGGGAGAGATGCTAATTTTTTTAGGCACCAAAGTTTGGATCCTGTTGTCATCAGTGTGACTACAGTATTTTTGGTTTGTCAGATTTTCTTCAGTTGTATGTGTAAGGAACTTTTCCCCATCAACACCCCAGCGCAAAACAGGTTGTGTGATTTGAACAGGTTTTCACCCTTGTTGTGAATTGTCATGGTAATACAGTATACTGGGAATCATAGTTCTTTCAGGTCCTAAAACTCTTTAACAGAAAATGTTGTTATGTAGTACTTGAGAGTTGGTGAGCTCAGTTGTAGTATTATATTTTAAATTGTCATAATTCATTCCTTTGTGACCTTTTGTTTTTATTTAGTACCAACAGCTTATTTACCAACACAAAAGGAACAACTACAATCAACGATTTTGTAGGAGTGTAAGCACAACACTTTTCATGTTGCCAGGCACAGTGTTGTGAAATGTTTTAATAGTTTTGATGAGACATGTCACTAATGGATTTTGATAAGGCTTTTCATGTAACCTGCAATGCTTGACATTAGACATGGATTCCTATAGTTGTCTACTTTTTTGTGAAGGGGCACACAAACTCTGCCAAAAAAACATATACGGGGATTGACCCTGCGTTATCATATTGATGGGACATTTATTCTATAACCACTCTCATCTAAGGTCAAAGACATCCCCAGTAGTACGGGACAGACTTCTGCCTTGATTGTAGCACTGCAATCCAGAAATAACAAGAAATGCAATGGCCATTTTTGTAAAAGAGAGAGCAGTCAGCGTGTCCAGCTTTCTAAACACATCTCCAGCAGCACTATCTGATATTATCTAAGTGTCAGCAAACTCTTCACCAAAATGGGTTGTGACATTTCAAGTTGGCAAACTTAGCAGGAAAACATCTTTTCAACATTTTAGACCAAAAGCAAAGGCACCTCACATATATATTTTCATGGCATGTTTCATTCATAAAATCCTGCAAGAGAGGTGGATATGATTGTTACTGACTGATCGATAGAGCGCTTTCTACACACAATTAACCTTTCCTTCTAAGCAACTAAATTTGCCAACCTGAAATGTCACTACCCTTTCTGATAGACAGTTAGCTGATGCTTAAGTGAGATTAGGCAGGATATGCAGTCAGGGAGCTGGACATACTGAATGTTCTCTTTCACAAAATGTTGACATATCTTGACAAGGTGAAAGTAAACAAATATTGAGCAGTTTTTTTGTGCTGCCTCTACTTTTCAAATCTTTGCTTAATTTAAGTCACACCAAACTAGAGGCAAGGCTAAGCAGGCGCTTCACATTCCCCTCTGCCACACAGCACTGGCCCAATGGTCCTTTTCCTATAAGGCACCTCTGTGGTTAAACGAACTACGCCCCCCCCCCGAGTCACAAACACTCCTAAGCTAGGCCCTTTCAAATGAGAACTAACACTATACCTGACCACTCAAAGTGAGTGTGACTGTTCAGTCTAACCTCATATACTGTATCTCTTAAGCTCACCACCACCAACCATTTTCCCCACCCATGTAAATTCCTCCTCTCCCCCCCTTCACCTCCCCAACTCCCTCCCTGTTAGCTATCCTAATCTTTGCACTTCCTTGACAAATGCCAACATCTGGCTGCTCACCAAACTTTGTAATCATTAAATATTTGCAATTTCAGGATCATAAAAAACGCCTGACTGTAAATTATGTTGTGCTGTCTGATAATTTTGTCAGCTTAAATCATGTCTGTACATAGCTTATACTGAATTCTGTATGTAGCTCATGTCTCTGTGTACCTGTTCTAACTCATGTAACTGACGTGGAACCTTTGTACATGAACTCCCAGCTCTAAGTTTGTTATCCAAGATAATAAATAAATAAATGAAGTTATACACTGCAGTATTGAAGTAAGTCACATTTTTTGCTTATCACTTTAGAGAGCTAGCTTCTCTTTTCCTTCAAATGGCATAGTGTTCAGTTTTTCTTGTCACAGATTGCACTGGTTACCATTGCACCACCATGCAGTACTTTAGATCTCTCCTTAGACTTTTCCCTTCATATCTTCAATGAATGCAAATTAGTGCACTCTAAATTAGGACTTGCATATAGAGTCAGACATGCCCTCACCTCTTCTGCTAGACTTGCCATTGCATTTGGAGTATTATTACCTAGTCTCACCTATGGCTTGGCAACTCTCTCCCAAACTAGCACCTGTATTCTCTCTAAATGGACCACAGCCTACAATGGCATTTGTCACTTTGCCTTATCTGCACTCAGATTGACTCTCCACTCTGCCCTTTATAGAAATCTGGGGTGGCTTTTGTCATTGTCTCTTAAACACAATGCACTAAAGTGTACTATTGACACCATTATTAGATCAGGTATCCCTACTGACCGTATGACCATGAAGTCTGAAAAGGTGTATCCCCTTTGGTCCATTGAGCTAGAGCTACTCTTAATACCCAAATGTATAACTAATATGGGTAAAGAAGCATATTCCTACTTCACTCTTCAATACTGGAACACTTTGCCCCTTATCATATGGTCAGCACAGTCACGTTCTACCTTTAAGGCTAAACTTCGAGAGTGCCTTACATCCCTTGACAGTCTTGATCTTTTGTGTCTTAATTACTTGGTGCTCTGAGCCAGCTTTAGTTATGACTTCTCCTCTGTGCTACTTCATTAAATGGTATCTGATTGTTGTTAATTGTGCTTTTAAGCTCTGCTGGCTTGTATACTGATTGTCTTCCTAATCTTGTTGCATTATGGTTGCAGTCATTGTTTACTGTAGTATGATGTAATTCTTCCGGGTCGTGCCTGAAAAAGGCATTAATTTGTAGAGTGCACTTACCTGGTTAACAAAACTAAATAACTAACTAAATAAATAAATGGTCTCCTGGGTGACTTTTCTGCTTGCTGCTGCATTTATTGCTATAATTCTCCAGATCATAGTGCAACAACAGGACTTAAGTTCCTCCCAAAGGTACATCAACAGGAGTCTTAGTTTTGCACCAAAAGCAGTACCTGGATAGAAAAAAACGAGTTCCATCTCATTTGGTCTGAACTTAGAAAATGTAATTTTGTTTTCAGCAGCTGGGCAAACTGCTTTTGGGAGACATATACCCCAACCTTCAGGTCTGCCTGTTTATGAGCAGGGGAGCTGCAACAAAAGCGTGTGCCTCAATGAGGGCCACAGATATTACTGTGGACATAATCGATGCACACGATTGGGGAGGGGGTAGGTTTTAATGCTATAGGCACCATTGTGAAATATGAGTGCCTACCAGTATTAAGCTCTGCTACAGCCAATATGTTGTAGCTTTTTGATGTGTACTGTTATAGCGTTGCACTGCAGTGGAGCATACAGGATTCCACATCAGGAACAGAAGACAAACCTCTGAAGCACATAGGTCCCAGAGGCCCCACTCTGATTAGGGGAAGAGACTACAATGTGGGCTGTATAAGGCTTAATTACATCTGCTGGTCCAGGGACAGTGTCAGATATAGGAGATTCAAATGGTTCTTGAGGTGTGAAAATATACCAAGATGCCCAAGCTCCTTTAATACACATCTCAAGCAAAATGAACACCAGGATAAACATTTACCCCATCAGCATTCTATTTCTCTCACTATAGACTTTATTACAGTGACTAGTTTTCTTAAGGGAGCCAATTTACCCCCCCCCATCTAATACTCACTCTGTGTGCATTAGTTTGCACTTCTTCACATTAAACTTCAACTGATATATTGCTGACCACCTTTCCAATCTTTCCATGTCGTTCTGTAATTCCCTCATCCCCTCATCACCATCCACTCACTTACATTACATTGCAGAATAACATTTCCAAAGCTTTATATTTCTCATTCAGTCCCCTGACAGCAGTTAAGCCATTATGACTGTCATTATAGTAGAAGTCTTAATGCTGATGTCATACAAAAGACAAAAAAAAAGACAGTGAACCAAAATAGAGAACAGTAGTAAATGCTACTTACTGCATGCATATTTTTCTGACTGTCTGCAGGGAGAACAGACGAACATAGGCAAAGATATATGATCCTAAAGGCAGATTTTGCAGACCAAGGATTTAAAGTGACAGTTTTACATTCAGCAAACCTAAGAATCAAGTTTCAAACTAGGAAATACATGTTAATGATTCTGATGATGCTATATATTTTTAGGTAGTTGGTTTAGTAGCCTGTAGTATCATGAACTGGAGAAAGTCACCTCAGATGACAAGGACAATAAAAAGCATTGCAGCCAATAAGTGGAGAAAGCTGCCTGATTTAAAAAAAGAAGGAAGATGCAAAGGGCAAAGAATGAACCTCCCAAATATTAATGCAAGTATGTTACAGGCATGTGACCACGCTGTTCTCAAACTAAATATATGCACACAAATAATTTCTACTGCAGTTGAAATAACTGACAGCTTTTTTTTTTTGCTTGCTATAGTATGAGAATTATGAACTAAATGGGAATTTGTAAGAGAAAGAAGAAATATTGGATTCACTACCTTTTAAGAGATGTTATATTAGGTAATGTTTTAAATGTCAATGAATTCATATTATAGGGCTGATATTCAGTAATCCAATAATTAAAGCTGCATATTCAGCCCCTGATTAGTAATTTGTGTTCATTCTTTGTTCATGTAAATGTATATATCTACTTACTAATTCATATATTTATTTGTTAACCCCCTCATATGGTAATCTTTTTTATGTGGATGTAGGAGGAGACCTACGTGTTTGATTCAAACAACAACAGATACAGTACCACAATAAAGAGGTTTCCTGGCACTGCTTTATAGATGACATCATGTGTATCTGCTGTGGCACTGAGGATAAAGTTCATGCCTTCGTGATGTATCTTAATTCAATCAGTAGACGTCTCAAATTCATTTATGAACTTAAACAAACTAAAATAGATGTTTTGGATATTGTCCTCAGTGCCTCACAAGCACAACCAATGGAATCTACTGGCTTTAGAAAATCCACTGTAGCTCATGCCATACTGCAGGAAGAACGTGCCCACCCACACAAACTTGTTGACTCCCTACCCTATAGCAAACACAAAGGGCTTAGGAGAAACTGTTCAAATACTAGGGATTTTGAACAGTAAGCATCAGAAATGACACAGAGATTCATTGATGGGGAATGATTAAAGTATTCTTAAAGAGGCACTTTGCAAGGCCAGTAATATAAACAGACAGACCTTCCTGACACCCAAAACTAGAATCTCTGAATCTGATCACAAAATCACCTTTTCCACAGAGAATAGCAATCTGTCAGGGAGGATAAGCAATATTATACATAAATATTGACACATATCACACAGTATCCAGCTTCTGAAAAACACATTCGGTAACAAACTCTGAGTTACTTTCAAAAAACACAATCTGAGTGATAAGTTAACCTCCAGACATTTTGTTGCCACCAAACAACTGAATCCAAGAAATTAGATACCACACAAACCTGTGGGATCCCATAAATGTGGCAGCTGTAATGTGTGTAGATATTGACAAGAGGGGAAAGTTTATACACACTTCAATTACCGCATAAAAATACATATGAGGCAGTTTATGTGTTGTGACCTTAATCATTTATATTGCCTGGTGCCCTTTCCACAAAGTTACGTGGTGCATACTATCTGTCCACTTAATGTATGTATGTATTCAGCAACTTACCAGGGCCTTTATTAATGACAGTGACAGAAGTGCCTTGGGTGTACATTTTCTGCCATCGAGCAAAGCACAGAAACAGATCTGTAGACAGTAGAGGCCCTTAATGCTCTTCTGGCAGCCTATAATAATATGGAAAATGTATCTACACAGTGTGTTCTAGAAATCATATCAATGTACATAAGAAATATAAAGATACAGTGCATTTGTTTCAAATTATGTAATCAGTGGGTACTTATAATCATGAAAGCCTGTACCCAAGGGAGGTATGAGAGTCCTCTTTAGGGATCTGTATAATACCTGCAAAAACACATAGAAACACAAACATTAAGAATATTTTATAAATCCACTCTCCAAATGCATTGCTGCTGCAGAGTATACACTGACAGGCAGGATGCTGGGCTTACTGTGAAGTGTAGTCTGGAGTGCATACAGAACTACAACTTCCTTTTCAGGTGCACAGTTTTAGTGTTTTTATGCTTTTAAATTGGTTTTATGGTCACTATTGGATATTTTTATCAGCCCTAAGTGCAAGGCTGTCAGAGCCAATTTTAGTTCTTTAGTTTGTGGTTTTTAGGATCATGCTCCTGGCACAACATCAGCAGAGCTGAATGGGGTACGTGAAGTCATTGTAACCTATATAAAGAACACTCTGCCATGTCAGATAGGGATAGTTGGGTAGCAGCCAGGAGCTATTGCTTTTTGTTGAAGAACAACGTCTAGCAAGTAAAAATTTTGAGATTAAAGGTAAGAAAAGGTTGAATTTCTCTGTTGATAGCTTTATTTTATGCTTTCATTCTCTGCCCCGTCACATTTAGCATGCATCACAACACTAACCATCAATCAGTTGCTTTTAAACAAAGATTATTAAAGAGATGTTAAGTTCCGGCAAATGTAGAAAATGTTTATTTGGTATAGGGGGAGCTGAAAGATAAATTGACTTTGTGTGTGCAAAATGAAAAAATATATATATATATATATATATATATATATATATATATACACACACACACACATACAGGTACTTGAGGAAGAAATAAACATGCTTAGGCACAATGAAAATGCTTCACATAATTCTGCATAGATGCAGGCATTTGTGGACAGTGTTATACAGAATATAGTTGGAAATAACAATACTAGTGAGGAAGGTGGATAGGCTTCTGAGGTAAATGGATCAGCTATAAGCATAGGTGAAAAGAGGAAAAGGAACAGGAATGATGAGAGCAGTGATACAGAGGAGAATTAAATGTTCTCTTGGATAAGGGTGGATGGTGGGAGGAGAGGAAAAATGTGAAGAGTAGCCAATGGGCATAATCTGTTTTTAGAAAATAGATACCAGCCTCTGGTAGATGTTGCTGATAATGATATGGAACAGGTGGAAACAAATGAAGTAAATGATACAGGAACACTTGCAATGGGAGGGCTTTGCCCGAGGTTCAGTGTGGGGAGTAGCTCCTCCCACAACCTCTACTTAAGTCCTCCTCTAACAAACCTCCCTTGCTTAGGAAGTGTTTTTCTCCTGAGTTTCCCACATGGCTTGTGTGGCTGTGCTGCTTAAGTCCTGGTGCCTGGTCTGCTTCATGTGTGCTCTCCTCCTGCCCCCCCAACTGTCCCATTCCTGCCTTCATGCTGTTCTTGTTTTCCTTGACTCCTCGGCGGCTTTGGCCGTCTCCCTGTTCCCTCCCTTGCTGTCCTGGGTTTGTTTATCCAGTTTCTTTTTGGGCATTCTCTGGTCCCACATTTCCTCCCACTGATATCTCTTCTCTACTACACTCGCTGTTGTCGGCTTTCCTGTGCAGGCTTGCCCTTCCTATTCCCCTACTGCTGCATGTCTGAACTTTGACCCATTGGACTGCTACTATAAGGACTTACCATAACTCCTTTGGCACATGCATGACCTCTGCCTTTCTATGGCTTCTATGTCCACTGCTTCACTGCATTACCCACTCCCTGCATTGATCAATTTTCCCTTTGTAACTTTGCTCGTCTCCCCCACAACATCATAGCTACTCCAGTGCTGTCTTTCCATTACCAGGCACAGCATCTTAACTGCACTCTGCCTACTCCTACATAGATGACAGGATCCTGGCCCAAGCTCACTTCAACTCCTTCCCATAAGTACACTTTTGCTTCATTCTCTACTTCCCCCCCATCATAGCTGGGATCCATAATTTTCTGTCAACTTTGGCATTCTCTCCTTCTCAGCAACTGGCCATAGCTGACACATTATTTTTCTTTCCTGAACTGTTGCAACAGGTTTCACCTTCGTGGAGTTTTATCTTGGCTCTACTGGGAATATTTTCTGACTTGCTACTTTTCCAGCATACATGATATGTTTGAATAAATAAGGAGAGGCATATTTCAGCCCACCTTCGTATGTCAGATGTGTCCTGTCTCCCGAAGATATCCCAACCAAATGCAGGCAGTTTGCTCCAGTTGAGGAAAAGTTAAGGAATCCAGCCCCAAAGCATTGTTTCCAGTGGAGTCTGTCTGCTTCACATACATTTACCACTAATAGCTCAGGTGAGGAGCAACATCTCAATTCCCTGCAATTCTGCTCTGTATATATTCTCAGCCAGGTAGACTGGAACACCAGGAAATGAAGCTTTCCCCAGCAAAAGGAAGCTCTAATTAAGAAAGGCTGCTTCCTATATCCCTATTTCCGTCACTTGTCTCACCAAACTGGGTCCTTTCAAGGCAGCGCTCAGAAACCACATATTCACCACCTGCTCTTGCACCTGCTCATAGAAACATAGAAACATAGACTTTGACGGCAGATAAGGACCGCTTGGCCCATCTAGTCTTCCCATTTCCCTACCTAGAGGATAAGCTGCAGATCCTATTTAACCAACAGCATATTTCTTCCTACCCTCAACAAAAATTGCCCTATGTCTGGCCCATGCATTCTTGAATTCTCCCACAGTTTTAGACCCCACAACCTCCTCAGGAAGGCTGTTCCATGTGTCCACCACCATCTCTGTGAAAAAATACTTCCTCACATTGCCCCTGAGCCATCCCCCCCATCTTCAAATTGTGTCCCCTTGTTCTTGCACATCTCTTTTTCTGAAAGATGCTACCCTCTTGGACTTTGTTGATTCCACTGAGATACTGAAATGTTTCTATCATGTCCCCCCTCTCCCTCCTTTCCTCAAGGGTATACATATTAAGCTCCTTTAGCTTGTTCTTGTATGGCTTCTCTTGCAAACCCTGCACCATTTTAGTTGCCTCTGCTGAACTGCCTCCATCCTGTCTATGTCCTTGCAGAGATGGGGTCTCCAGAACTGGACGCAGTACTCCAGATGGGGTCTCACCAACTGTTTGTACAGGGGGATGACAACTTCCTATTTTCTGCTGGTGATGCCTCTCCCCATACATCCCAGTATCCCCCTGCCCTCCCTACCACCTTCTCACATTGCTTGCCAACCTTAAAGTCATCTGATATGATTACACACAAGTCTCTTTCCATTTTTGTTGTTGTTACTACCCCCACCCCCATTGTGTAATCTTCCCCTGGGTTTTTGTTTCCCAGGTGCATTACTTTGCCCTTCTTTTCATTGAATCCAAGCTGCCATTCTTCTGACCATTCCTCCAACCTTGCCAAGTCCCTTCTCATCCTTTCCACGTCTCCTTGTGTATCAACCCTGTTGCAGATCTTTGTGTCATCTGCAAAGAAGCATACTTTTCCTTCCAGTCCCTCTGCAATGTCACTTATAAAGACATTAAAAAGAACTGGATCCAGTACTGAACCCTGAGGTACCACACTAGTAACTCCTCTTTCTTCAGAGTGGGCTCCATTTACAGTTACCTTCTGTGTCCTGTTGCTCAGCCAATGTTTTACCCAGGCTACCACCCTGGGACCCACTCCAAGGCTAGTTAATTTGACTACTAATCTTTTGTGTGGGACTGTGTCAAATGCCTTGCTAAGGTCTAGGTAGGCCATGTCCACAGCCCATCCCTGGTCTACTACTTTGGTCACCCAGTCAAATAAATCAATTAGATTCATCTGACATGATCTTCTCGCTGTGAACCCATGCTGCTTTGGGTCCTGTGCCCCACTGGCCTCTAGGTACTCAACAATTCTTTCCTTCAGAAGTGATTTCATCACTTTCCCTACCACAGAGGTCAAACTGACTAGTCTGTAGTTTCCTGCCTCTGTCTTGCTTCCACTTTTGTGAAGGGGAATCACATCAGCCTTCTTCCAGTCTTCAGGTACCACACCATCCTCCCATGATTTGTTATAAAGGGTAGTCAGTGGTGTCACTAGTTCTCTGCTTAATTCTTTTAGAATTCTGGGCTGAATCGATCTGGCCCATTGCTTTGTCCACCTTCAGTTTTAGGAGTTCTTTCAGAACCCTTTCTTCTGTGAAAGGACTGGGATCGACCCCCTTCCAGAGTGCTTCTGTTAATTGGATTAGGCACCTCCCACTTCTTCTTTGTGAATACTGAACAGAAGTATTCATTCAGTATCCTTGCTTTTTCACTGTCACTCTCTGCCCACCCACCATCCATTCTATTCAGCCTCATTATCCCTCCCTTTGTCTTTCTACACTCCCTGATATACCTTTAAAAGGTTTTATCCCCCTTGTTAACTGAGTTGGCTATCTTTTCCTCAGTTTGTGTTTTTTCTATTCTGACTACCCTCCGTGCTTCCTTCTGCCTTAACTGGTACAGTTCTCTGTCCTGATCCTTCTGTGTTTCCTTATACTTCCTAAATGCTATCTTTTTCTCCCTAATCTTCACCACCACTTCTTTTGAGAACCAAAGTGGCTTTTTTCTTTTGTTTTGATTTGTTTATTTGCTTCACACAAAGGCTTGTTGCTTCTGTGATGGCAGTTTTGATATTTTCCCATTGTTGCGCCACTTCTCCTTCTAGCCTGTTTGCTAGTGCTTTTCTAAGGTACTCTCCCATCTTGCCAAAGTCAGCCCTCCTGAAGTTCAGAACCCTCACTTTTGTAAGGCTTGACTCTGTAGCTGAGTTTATCATGAACCACACTGGTTGGTGGTCACTTGTTCCCAAATGGCTACCCACTTCTAGATCTGAGGTCCTCTCAAAGTCCCCATTTGAGAGTATGAGGTCTAAGATTGCTCCCTACGAGTAGGTTCCAAAACTAGCTGTCTGATACAAACCACCTGAAGGGCATCAAGAATGGCCTTGCTTTTGGATGTGGCTGCAGCAAAAGTGCTCCAGCTAACATCTGGCATATTAAGGTCCCCCATCAACAGCATCTCCCCTATCTCTGCCATCCTAAGTATGCCTACTATCATATCCTTGTCCATTCCCTCCCCCTGACATGGGGGTCTATATACAACCCCTGTGTGGATTGTGGTGCCATTTCCAGTCTCTAAGGTGACCCACAGTGCCTCCTCTTCTCCTTGTTTACTCTTTTGTTCAGTTTCTTTTTATCCCTTCCCTTACATAGAGAGCTACTCCCCCCCTTCTGTCCTCCCTGTCTCTCCTGTAGGTTGTGTACCCTGGTATGTTAACATCCCAGTCATGGTTCTCTGTGTACCATGTTTCTGTGACTACTATGATATCCAGGCATCCCTCTTCCATCAAGGCCTTCAGTTCAGGGAGCTTGTTGTCCAGACTAAGGGCATTGGTACTCAATACCCTGCATTTCTTGATGGCCTTACCCCTTTTTACCCCATCCCTGTCCTTATTGCATTTGCCACTTTCTCCATTTACCCCTGCACTTCTCCCTATTGACATCTCTATGTTGGTGTCCATCTCACTTAGTACCCTGATTTTTTTGGGGGGGCTAGGATTTTCCTGCTCCTTCCCAGTGCCTTCCCCCTTGGCTAGTTTAAATGCTTGCCAATGAAGTATTTAAACCTATCACTAGGATCCTGGTTCCCCTCCTGGACAGATGCAGACCACCACACCAGTATAGGCCTGCATCCATCCAGGTGGACTGCCAGTCCCCAATGAAGCCAAATCCCTGAGCTCTGCACCAGTTTTTCAACCACTGATTGAATCCCATGGTGTGGAGCACCCTAGCCTCATCCATGCCATAGACAGGCAGCACCTCCGAGAAGGTTACCATGTGTGCTATTTGTCTAAGACCCCTCCCCTTCTCCACAAATGCTTCTTGCACTGCTCTGATCCCTTTCTTAGCCTGGCATTTGTCCCTAGGTGGACAATGATATCCAGCTCCCTCCCCTGTGAAGCTGCTCCTGTGATCCTGAGGATTCGCTCCCTGTTCCTCCAAGCTATGGCACCAGGCAGGCACCTTACCTCCCTCTCCCCTTCCTCCTCTAGTTCTACCTTCCTAACAATGGAGTCCCCCACCAGGAGTTGTTTCCTTCCCCTGTGGGGTCCCATGTCACCCTCCTCTGGGTCTCCTTTGTGGAGGTTCCCAGCATCCTCCTTGGTGTCCACTGTGGGTGCCTCCATAGAGGAATCACACTTTTCCAGAATGGCATAGAAATTGTAGAGATGTACAACTGGAGGGATGTGCCTCTCTTATACCACCCTCACCCTCCCTGAGCCCACTGTGGTTCAACCGCTCCTCTTTCTTGGCAACCTCTGAGGCTAGGGCAGTGACTCTGGTGGTCCATGGGTGGGAGAGGAGGTCCCACAAATCCTGGCCAACTCAGCCTGGAGATGAGCAACCTTCTCCTTCAGCCCAGAGAGGTGTCTGCAGAAGGGACAACACTGCATCTTCCAGAACGTCTCCCGGAAGACTGCTGCTCCACAGCCACTGCACTGCACCACTCCCATCATGTCTTTTTTCTGGCCCCTTAACTGTTGTTTGGAATACTTACTCTTTCCTCTGTTTGTTTCTTTTCTTTTTTTTATATACTAATTTCTACTTTACCAACTCCATAACTACTATCCTCTCTCTACAGCAGTGTCAGGCATTGGCCAGCCCATACCAGCAGTATTCTGGACTCTGTCCCTAACTCGCACTTTCTGAGGTGTTGAGTGAAGTTAGGCTTCCCCTGTCTACCGGGGCCTGTACCCAACCATACTACCCCTATACTCCGCTATGGCAAACTCTTTCCTTGACTGACTTCGCTGTTACCATTTTCCATGACTAGTCCCTTTGTCTCTGGGACTATGCTTAGCAACCTCTTGTACAGACCACAGTCCACTGGGCTGCTAATATATTTGTAAATATGTTACTATATTTTTTCTCCTACCCCACTTAGCTAACATATTGTATAGGCCTCATCACCCACTGATATTCTG